>CM054125.1:45968172-46698311 GCA_028751855.1 Ambrosia trifida
CACTAATCAACTAGTTATTATGCATTATGTATTATTATTATTATTATTATTATTATATATATATATATATATATATGTATATATATATATAAGTTGTGCGGTCGTGAAATAAAACTTAGGCACATTATGTAAATAATATACGTTTCATAATTTGAAATTTTGGCGATGTTACAGTCTCCCCTACTTTTAGGAACTTCGTCCCGAAGTTAAGAGAAACACTAGGTTGGTCAACTACTGGAAACCTTTGATAAAATTTCACACTACCTTAATGTACCTGTAAATTCATGATTACGTTCCGGACCGTAATTACCAATTTACCTTACATTAGGGTTTTGCGTCTTTTTATGACTCTATCGATTGTTGAGCAGGTCTGAAAGTCTCCTCTAGTCGTTGAGCAGGTGGTAGGGCCTCTCCCGACTGTTGGAAAGACATGATGACCTCTACCAATCGTTAAGTAGGTTGTTTGGTAGTCAACTAACTGTCGTACAAGTAAGCAAGTATGATCATAGATATAGCAATCAGTTCTCATTCAGACAAGCATGCACACAGATGTTATGATAATACTTGAATTTATTATTTGATTCAAAAGTGGCAATACATGATATTAAAGAGAAAGTAGATATTATTCAAATGGTAGAGTTTGCTGTTAAGTAGTTGGAGAGTCTCAAGCGGGATTATTTGGAGCATCAAGAGCGTCGGTAGCAGGGATTCGACAAGCATCTGCAAGATGCCCATACCTTTGACAATTGGTGCACTGTCGGCAGGGTACTTGAGTTGGATGGTGATACTGGCAGGTGTCACACTTAGGTAGGTTCCCATTGTATTGTTTCTTGGTGGGTGGGTCAGTGGTGTCTATTGCAAAATTCCTGACCTTGTTCTTCCCGTTGGTTGAGGCCTCAGTTTTGATATCAACGGCAGGTTGGGGAGTATCCTTTTTTCTTTTCCCCTTTACGAGTCAGGGTCCCTGCCTTCACATGGTTATCTGTTAGGGTGGCAGCCAAACGCTTTGCTTCCTCCAAAGTAGCAGGGTTCCTTCCCCACACCGTGTCTTGAATCTGCATCGGTAAGCCACCAATGTATTTTTCGATCGCAATGGGCAAAGGGGTGACTTTGTGGGGTAGCAGTAAGCTAAGTTCGTGAAAACGAGTGTTGTAAGCGAGGTTTTCCCCACTGTCTTGAGCAAGATCATGAAATTCATCTTCCAGCTTCTTAATTTCATTACGAGGACAGAACTCTGCCTTCATAATGTCTTTAGCTTGATCCCAGGTTAAGGCTAGTGCAGCTTCGGCTCCGCGAGTGCGTTTTTCTTCATTCCACCAAGTGAGTGCTCGCTTATGAAGAACACTCATGGCATAACGGACTTTAAAGTTGTCGGGGCATTCACTGTTAATGAAGGTATTTTCAATACCCTCAAACCATTGTAGGAGTCCTGAAGCTCCTTCTTCTCCACTGAATTTTGGGGGATTGCAAGAATTAAAGTGCTTAAGGGTACAGGCTGGTAGTCCATTCCCGTTGTGGTGTCCATTTCCATTTCCATTCCCGTTGCCGTTCCCATTGCCGTTCAACTGGATGACTTGAGCTAGTAAGTTGGGAACCAGAGTTGCGATTTGTTGCGCCATTTGTTGAGAAATGATTGCAGCCAGTTGGGCATCGACACCATTGTTGTTGTTGTTGTGGTTAGTATCGTGGTTGTGGTTGTGATTGCTACTTCCTTCATCATGATTTTCACCACTGTTAAGACGAGCACTGCGACGTGGAGGCATGATCTGTAAGAGACACAGTGAAATGAATGAGATTATATAAGGAGTGTAATCATTTATTCATTAAAACGAATAAACGAAAACGTTGACTTATCAAAGATTCTAAATTCTAATAACATATGAAGACATGCTTTAGCCTATAAGTGAACACTCATCCCGAGAATTCCCAGGTAGGCATCCGGGTCCCTCGTCTGATTGGGATATATGCGCAATGCCAGCCTAGACAGAAGACTCAGAATACAGGCGTTCACCCTTCCAGATTGCACGTGTTCGTTATTAAAATATAGAACTTCGACGAGATCTCAAGGGGGTTCAGGTTAAACCTGAGGAATTTGTCCTATTAGTCTAAGAGTAGATCCACTGATGGAGAGCAACCTTCTTGTAGGAATGAAAGTAGAGATAAGAAGTAGGAGGGAGATAGAGAATAGCAAGTAAAGGAAGCAAGTACTTGTTAAATCCTATGGTTATAGACTAGATTATTTTTCTAATAACCTAATTCCCTATAACCATGGCTCTGATACCAATCTGTAACACCCCAACCGATGGCGGAAACATCGGGATGTCACGTAATGATGATTGTTCAGTAGCTCATGGTGAATAATAAATTCCATTAAATAATTCAAATGAATTACATACAATTGTTCTAGAATTTTGTACATCAAATTGAATAAAACTATACACATATCTTCAAGCATCAAATCAAATCTTCAAGCAAATAGAACCTGAAACATGTTAAGTTGAAAATATTTTGGGTCAACAAAAGTTGGTGAGAATTACATAGGTTTTTGATAATTGAATAAAAATGTTGTGCAATTCATGTGTCATGTCAATCTAGTCCATATGTGAGAACATACTAGAAATAAATCGAGTGCATAACCAACCCTGATGACTGTTATAATATGATACATACCATACGCTCATGGTCCACTTGAATATGTTATACGATAACAAACACCCACGCTACCTTTGTAGGAGGCACGTATCCGGGTGGGATTGTCAGTCCAATAGATCTATCAATGTATACCGCCGGCTTGTACGGAGTTAATGATTATGCTAGAATGGTGCTTACTCTAATCATGCTCAAGACATAATGCAACATAGAAAACACATAGACACATTGATGATTGAATTGCAATGATGATGTTATAACATGTTTCACCCCAAAAATGGTGATAAATAAAAGGGGCTATGTAAAACTCACCTTGGTAAAATGTTATATCTGTTGAGAAATTTGGATAATTGTGTTGACCAAATGTATCAAGTATCACCCTAAAATGAGGTAATAAATATGTCTAAGTCTATCAAGTCTACAAATGTATAAGTTCTAGGGCTTCGAATTGGGGATAAACGCTCGTTTGATTATTATTAAAAATGTTTGATAATTGAGAGAATATTAGTAAATAATTAACCAAAAATCTTTTTATGAATTTTAAATCTAAGATGGTCACAAGAATGTGTTTAAAGTATAAAAATAATTTTTATAAAATTATTTTCTTTGAAATAGATTATTAAATCTATTTATTACAAATTGCCATAATTTAACTTTAATATAAAAAAATACTAAAATTGAAGGATTATTATTTTAAAAATCATATTTCTGTTCTAAATATTCAGAAATAAATTGTATAAAATTTTGATGCAAAAATAATAAAAATTGAATTTATTATGATTTAATTATGATTAAATCTAACAAAAATTGATTAAAAATATATAATAAATGATTTTTCTAAATTAAAAATTATTTCAGTAAAGTTTAACATTGTACAAACATAGGATAATTTTTGTAGAATTTAATAAAATTGTTTTGATATTTTAATGAATTTTTATAAATATAATAGCATAAAATTGATTTAATTATTATAAATATTAAATCAATTAATTTTAGAAAACCAAAAATTGTAAATAAAACCTTTAACTCAGATTTGAAAAATATAATTTTTTTAGAATTTATAAAAAGGTTTTAATATTTAAAAATAAATTTATAAGTTTTAAATGAAATATATATATATATATATATAATTGGTTTGAAAAAGAAATGAATTTAAGGAAAAAGGGGGGTGTCCACGCCGGGTCTCGAACCCTGGTGGTCCCGGTTACAAGCAACCATCACAACCACTTGGCCTAGGCCTGTGGTTGTGATGAATCCTGTTCTAAAATAAATATAAACATACGCGAAATCAGTTTTTATCCCCAAATCAATACTCACGAACCCTAGCTTCTGCAATAACACGATTCACACATCGTTGGCCCAATTGATGTTAGGGCTTTTGATGTGTGAATGCCGGTGATCAAAACCCACAAAAAAAATGTAACTTACAATGTTATTTCGTGCACGATTTGGTCGTTCAAAAATGAAAGTCAATCGTGTATTTGTGAGGCACAATCAGAATGAATTGAAGACAATTGGGGGTTGAGAAGGGATTATGAGCGAGTTGTTATGCTGTGCCAAGGTTCAATTTATATAGAGGATCGTTGGTTTGTTTAATTGGTAAGGTTGACCCACGATTCAATGTTATACGCGTATTTGATTTAATTGGGTATAAATTGGTTGATGTTAATCGTACATCATGGTCAATCAAGGCCGGTAATCACGATTCCTAGTCAACCCTGGTTAGATCATGCGATAATCAAGCGAATTGATTGGTCAAAGAAAGAAGAAAACAAAAAAAATTAAAAAAGTATCTGCTGCTGCTGCTGTTCGTGGATCAGGGAAGGAAAAAGGGAAATGAAAGTGGGGTTATATATAAATAAAGTTGGGTTTAAATCAAAACAAGTGTGTGGAGCAGATGGTGTAAGAGTGTGTGTGTGAAAGGAGGTGGTCCGGGTTCGATTCCCGGCTGGGACCTCGTTTTTCTTTTCTTTTTTTTAAAAAAATGTGGTGGGCTTGATGGCTAGTGGGCTCAGGTTCTGGGCCGGACTTCTTGGGCTGGTTGGGCTTCAGATTTGTAAAAGGTTTGGGCTGTCTACACTAACAAACTAGTTATTATGCATTATGTATTATTATTATTATTATTATTATTATTATTATTATTATTATTATTATTATTATTATTATATATATATGTATATATATATATATATAAGTTGTGCGGTCGTGAAATAAAACTTAGGCACATTATGTAAATAATATACGTTTCATAATTTGAAATTTTGGCGATGTTACAAAAACCTTGAGTACAACTTGCTTAGTGTGTCACAAATGTGTGATAAAGGATATTCTTCCTTTTTCACAAAGACAACATGCAAGATCATATCACCAGAAGGCCAGAAGTTGATAGAGAAGATCATTGAAGATCATACTTTGTTAATTGCCAAAAGATGTGGCAATGTCTATGCAGTGGACATTGAAAAAGACAAAGTACTGAACAACACTGCCTGTTTCTTCTCAAGGGCATCAACTTCAGAAACTGATCTCTGGCACAGGAGACTTGGCCATGTGAACTTTAAAACCATAAATAAAGTCACAAAAATGGGCTTGGTCAGAGGTCTACCCTTAAAAGTATACCAGTGTCAAGAACACTGTGTATCCTGTTTAAAGGGTAAACAGCATAAGTCCTCTTATAAGTCTATTGACGAATCAAAAACAACTGCATGTCTTCAACTACTCCATATGGACTTATTTGGGCCTGTAAAGATCATGAGCCTTGGTAAAAAGAAGTACTGCTTAGTCATCATTGATGACTACTCAAGATTTACATGGGTATTCTTCTTATTTTCCAAGGATGAGGCTGCTGAAATCATCAAGTTCTTCATTCTACAAGTAGAGAAGCAATACTCTCTACCTGTCAAAACCATTAGAAGTGATAATGGGACAGAGTTCAGGAACAAAACTCTGAATGACTTCTGTTTGTCTAAAGGGATTATTAGACAATTCAGTGTTGCCAGAACTCCTGAACAAAATGGTGTGGTAGAAAGGAAGAACGGAACTTTAATAGAAGGAGCAAGAACAATGTTAGCTGATTCTGGCCTACCTTTATACTTCTGGGCAGAAGCAGTTAACACATCATGTTATGTTCAAAATAGAGTTCTTGTTGTCAAGAGACATTCAAAGACTGCCTATGAAGTTCATCATGGCATGAAGCCCCTTATCTCCTTTTTCAGGGCTTTTGGATGTCAATGTTTCATCTTGAACATCAAGGAATCTATTTCAAAGTTTGCTACCAAAGTTGACTCAGGTTACTTTCTTGGTTATTCATCAACTAGAAAAGCCTACAAGGTTTTTAACTCAAAAACCAGGATAGTAGAAGAAACACTGAATGTCAAGTTCAATGAGTCAAAACACACTCTCATTCCAGCACATCCTGCTGAACTCTTTGACCTTGACAACTTTCATTTTGAACCTGAAAAGACTGTCACTTCATCCAAACCTACTTATTATGGTGATCAAAGGTTTGATGATGAGGATCCAGCACCATGGACTCCTCAAACAGTCATTAAGTCAACTTCAAAACCATCAGAAGTTTCACAAACTTCTGATTCAACAAATACTGAAGGCCAAACTCAAACATCTGTTTCAGCACCTGCAACTACTGAAGACACTGAAACTGCTGAACCAGATATAATAGACCTCAGTAGTTTGTTTGAAGAACATGAGCCACCAACACCTGTCAGTGGTCTACAACAACTGATCGAACACAAAGATCATCCACTTGATCAAATCATGGGTGATATTGCATCGGGTGTTCTTACAAGAAACCAGCTTTCCAACTTTTGTCTATTCTCAGCATTTATTTCACAGTTGGAACCAAAGAAGTACCAGGAAGCCCTCAAAGACAACAATTGGGTGCAGGCAATGCAAGATGAATTGCTTCAATTCAACAAGCAATAGGTATGGGAAATATGTCCCTTACCACCAAACAAGCAACCAATTGGGACAAGATGGGTTTTCAGGAACAAACAAGATGAAGCTGGTATGATAATAAAGAACAAGGCAAGACTGGTAGTACAAGGTTACTCTCAAGAAGAAGGCATTGACTATGATGAAACCTTTGCTCCAGTTGCAAGGCTTGAGGCCATCAGGTTATTTCTGGCCTATGCCATTTCCAACAAAATAAAAGTTTATCAAATGGATGTCAAGAGTGCATTTTTGTATTGAAAGATAAAAGAGGAAGTGTATGTTTGTCAGCCACCTAGGCTTGAGGATCCTTCTCATCCTGAGTGGGTGTACAAACTAGACAAAGCTCTTTATGGGCTCAAACAGGCTCCAAGAGCCTGGTATGATACACTTTCAACCTTTTTACTCAAAAATAATTTCACAAGAGGTGCCATTGATAAAACTCTTTTCATAAAACATGTTGGAAATCATATCTTACTTGTTCAAATATATGTTGATGACATCATTTTTGGTTCAACAAACACAAAATTGTGTGATGAATTTAAGAAACTCATGCAATCAAAATTTGAGATGAGTACAATGGGAGAACTGCAGTACTTTTTGGGACTGCAGATTAAACAACAAACAAATGGAACTTTTATACATCAATCAAAATATGTTAAAGAATTATTAAACAAATTTTCTTTACAAGACTGTAAATCATGTTCCACCCCCATGACACCAACCACACAAGTTGAACCAGATGATCAAGGAAAACAGGTTGATCAAACCATGTACAGATGTATGATAGGTTCCCTTTTATATCTAACTGCTTCTAGACCAGATATTATGTTTTCAACATGTGTCTATGCTAGATATCAATCAGCTCCTAGGGAATCACACCTTATTGCAGTCAAAAGAATTTTCAGATATCTGAAAGGAACTCCAACACTTGGAATTTGGTATCCTGCTTCAAGCAATACCAAGTTATCAGCTTTTTCAGATAGTGACTATGCAGGGTGTAAAATGTCAAGAAAATCAACATCTGGTGGTTGTCAATTCTTGGGAAACTGTCTAGTGTCCTGGCAATCAAAGAAGCAAACATCTGTTGCAACTTCAACTGCTGAAGCTAAATACATTGCAGCTGCAAGTTGTACATCACAGATACAATGGCTCCAATATCAACTTCTTGATTATGGAATCAAAGAGATCAAGACACCATTGCTTGTAGACAGCAAATCTGCCATTAGCATCATTCAAAATCCTGTTCAGTTTTCAAAAACTAAACACATTGAGATCAGGTATCATTTCATAAGAGATTGCTATGAAAAAGGCAAGATTGAAGTGAAACATGTAGCAACAGCTAATCAAATAGCTGACATTTTCACTAAACCCCTTGACACATCAACATTTCAGAAGTTAGTATCCATGCTAGGGATGCTAAATTTGTAAGTGTTTCTATTTATTTTTCTGCACATTTTTTGTTTTTCACTTACATCTGTTTTCAAACACTTGAAAAACTTCTGAAAAGAGAGAAACTACTGATGAACTAAACATCAGTATGGGGATAATTTCTGAAAAGTGAATAACTTCTGATAAAATAAACTTCAGAAGTTATGAATAAAAGTATTTATAAGGTATTTCTCATCAGCTGTTAAAACTACTGAAGAGGAAATGGGAACTACTGATGAAGATAATCCTTCATCAGCAGTTTAGTCAAAAAGGGCAAATCTGACTTTTCCCATCATCAGAAGTTTGACCTAGTCGGTTTAAAACTTCTGATAAAGAGATTTTCAACCTAGGCGGTTTAAAAACTTCTAATAAAGAAGATCCAAGCGGTTAAAAACTTCTGATAAATATCTTTTCTCAACACTTATCCTTTCGAACACAAAAATTCCCTCCTTCTCTCTCAAGAAAGCTCTCAAACCCCTGAACCTGCAACACAAAATCACTGTTCGATTCATCAACACACACAAACCACATGGCTTTAGTTCTCAAACAGGGACACAATCTCAGAGCCTACTTAGAAAAACAAGAAGGCTGGTCCCAATACGATGAGATCATTGATCTCGTCGTCAAATCCCAATATTTCACCGCTCTCACCATAGACCCACCAATTCATCCTGAAACTCTAAATGAGTTCTGGGCTAATGCTGAGACAGTGATGGTGGATGATGAAGTAATCTCCCTCAACTCAACAATTAGAGGAAGACAAATGGCCATAACAGAGGCCATACTCTCAAACAGACTGGGGTTGAATGATGTGAATGCCCCTGAGAAGTTTGACAACTCTGCTATCCACCTAACCATGACTGAGTGTGGTTATCAAGGTACTCTCTCACAAGCTACAATCTTTAAAAAGTATTTTGAACCAAAATATAAACTTTTGTTTCATTATATCATCATGTGCTTGAGTCCTAAAACTGGGTCTTATGACCAGATGCCCTCAACCTTTCAACCAATATTTCATTCCATTGTGAATGAAACAAATTTCAGGGCATCAAACTTTTCTTTAATGAGTTGGTGTTACATCACAATAACACTAAGAAAAAGTTTTTGTTATATCCAAGGTTCATTATGCAGTGCATAATATCTGAACTGGGTAATGAGGTGCTTGTGGGTAAAATTGAAATTTTAAAACCCTTAACCTAACAAGCATACTCAAGACACAACAAACAGGCTGCCTGGCCAGAAGATGACCAAGGGGAACAAGCACCAGTCCCCATGGAACCCTCATCTTCCAAACCTACACCACCAAAGGCCAAGAAACCCAAGATAACAAAACAAAAACCCACCAAACCCAAAAGAAAAGTTGTTCAGGAGGTTGAGATGCCTAAACAGACTACTGTGCAATCTGCACTTCTAAAAGATGTGACTGAAACATTCTCTCAGTCTCATCCATCTCAAACCCCACCAAGAGCACCAATAACTATCCTTTTCAAAAGAAAAAGACTTAGAAAAACTATTACAATAGATTCTTCTTTTGAAACTGCTGAACCCACTGCCCAAACTACTGAACCAGCACCCCAAATTTCTGAACCAGACATAGAAATAGCCAAACTTCTCTCCGGGCTAAAAGAGAAAGTCCCATCAACACATGTCAGTCCCCATCAACCACATCAAACAGGGGACATAGACTCAGACAGTGACATGGATGTGCACACTCATAGCCCTAACCAAAGAGATGAGGATGAATCAGGGTCTCTAAGCCCAAACATAGAAACCTTTGGTACTTTTGAGGCTGCTACTACTCATTTACCACCCAGTGGTGGACCTGAGGACAGAAGTAAAACAGCTAAGACCTCAACTGTGGCAACTACTGATGAAGGCTTAATGCCTGAGGTAGGAAATCCTCTGTACCAAGAACAAGAGGTACATGAGACAACTGAGTTGGGCTCAGCTCATGATGTAACTGATACAATCCTCATTGAGGATGTAATCAGGGATTCAGATGATTCCATTAATTTGGATGATGTTTCAACACTCAAAACTACTGAATTGACGGCTGTAAGTGAAGGTCCTGCACCTGGTGTCTCTAAGCTCAAGAAGCTAGTCACACCATCTCAGGTTAAAGCCCACTTAATCCATGATTCCCTTAGAGTGGCATCTCCTGTACAACAAGGAGATCAACCAAAAACACACCCCTCACTACAAATGCCTACCCAATTCCCTGGGCAACCTAGCATAGACCTGAACCAACTATGCAGCCCAGATGGTCCCTTGTATCACTTGATGAACACCCTCATCAAAAATCACATCCAAACATACACAGCTGACTTGGAGTTGTCCATAAAGAACCAATTTGGAGTGATACAGACGAAGATGAATGATCTGTCCAACAAGATTGATCACAACAGCAAACAGATTGCTCATCTTCAAGGTCATTTCTCCCAAGCTTCAACTTCCAAAGGTGATAAAGCCAAAAAGGGGGAGAAAATCAAGGTACCTATGGATACACTTGAAGCCAGAAGAAAGGCAAGAGTGGCTATCCTAGCTAGAGATCAACAAGATCAAGCCAGAAAAGAGAAACTGGCACAACAGTTTGGTGTCTCTATTCAAGAAATAGAAGATGCTGAAAAGGCTGATGAAACCCAAGGGCATAATGAAGAAACCTCTGATGGCCAAAGTTCTGATGAAGAATCAGAAAGTACTGAAGACAATCCTTCAGTAGTTGACAAACCTTCAGAAGTTGTCAAGCCATCAGAAGTTAACACTTCCAAGACTCAAACTGCTGACCCTTCCAGAACAACTGCTCCTACTCAACCAACATCTGCTCCTATCAGGCCTACTACAACAGTTACAACAATGACTGTGCTAAACCCTTCTCCAATCTCTCAATTAGCTGAATTACTAGAGAAGAGTTTAGTTGCAGCCCAAAAGAAGGCCAGAGAAGATCTGATCTGGAAAAATCTGGAAGAAAGGGATGACTTAGACCTGAGCCATGAAGAAAAACTTCAGGCTTATGAAGCTGAACTACAAAGGCAGGCTAGCCTTGATGAGATTGCTGAACAAGACAAAAGACATCAACTGATGTCTTACATTATGAAGAACAGCAAAGTCAAAGCCCATACATTGAAGAGACTCTCTGTGGAAGAGCTGACAAGAAGAGCTCAACTTGTTGCAGATAAACTTGCAACAGGTAAAGACACAAAGGCCAAGAGAGCTCAGATGATAGAAGAACTGGTAGCCAATTGTTATGGTTCAAAAGCCTCAGTGTCCAAGTGGAAAGAAGAAAGATTGGTGGACACATACAGAAAATACAAGGCTGCAAGGGCTGCTAATCCAGAGAAGTTTCAAACTGCTGAAGCTTCAACTTCAGTAGTTAGAACTTCTGGTGTTCAAAGAAGACCAGCTACCCAAAGAAAGAAGACAGAGGAAAATGTAAAGACTGATTTCAGAATGGTACTACTAGAAGGTAGTACAGTAGTACATTCTGATTTTGACATAGAAGAGAAGCCTCTGCTCACACAATTCAGGGATCCTTCCACCTTTGCATATCAAATCCAAAGGACCATCACAGACAAACTGCATACTAAGGTAACAACTGAACATCATTTGCCAACATTTCAGATACCTAATGTGATGGAACAACAACAAGGAGGTGAATCCCACCTGAGAGTCACTGAAATTGAAAACATTCAACACTCAGGAGAAACCCAGGGTACCACCATGGTTCCCTACACTGCAGACTTTGACAAGTCTAAAGTACCAGTCATCAGATGGTCCTTTACTGATAACAACTCAGTACTTGTGACAAGAAGAGATCAAACAAGCAGGGAATATAGGTCGATGAAAGAACTGAAGAAACTATCAACCAAAGACCTGCTTACAATCCAACACTTGGAACCAAGACAAGGGTCTCTTACTGATGATCAACTCAACCAACTCAAGAATTCCATGTTCAAAGGAATATGGAAAATTGTGAAGGACCGAAAGGAACAATAAGGAATTAGTAAGGTTTTGGCTTCATCAATCCAGGGGAGATTGTTAGGACAAAAAGGATTGGTGAAACCACTTTTGCAAACCTTAGTCTAATTCACTTTCTGTCAAAATACTCTAAGTATGGAACTGTTGAAGACAAGGTATCAAACTGCTGAAGACAAGGAATCAAACTGCTGAAGAAGAGATTCAGAAGTACTGAAGAAGAAGTCATCAGAAGTTCTGAAGTTCAAACCAGACACTTCAATTGAAGAACTGCTGAAGACAAACTACTCATCAGTAGTTTGTCATTCATTAGTACTTAAAGAAGATCTTTTCCACCGCCTTTGTATATCAGTAGTTTAATACTTTAGTATTTCTTTTTACTTTATGTACAAGTTCCAAGACTGCAACTTGTTGCAACTTGTTTCTGAACTTGCTTTTTGGCAAGGTTCATGTATTTGTAAATTCTATAAATAGAAGGATTCATCCTTCTGTTTTAGACATTGATTTTAATACAAGAAATCCTTCAACACTTATTATTGTTATTTCCATTTCATGTTTACTGAGAATCTCTCAAAGTATTTCATTCTCATTCAATACTTAGATTCTCAATAAACACTTCTCATTTATTAGTTCTTGATTCCAGGGGGAGTAATAACTCCTGTTGACAAAGTGTAGCTATAAACTTATAAACATTCCGCTGTGCTAACACTCACCAAGAACTTGCTAAACACTTAAGTGTCAACTAGCAAGTTCAAATATAAGAGCAGCTTAATATTGATCCAACAGGTTTGATCATTGTAAACACTCGAGCTCTGTTTTAATGATAAATCTTTAATCTTTTGACCCATTTGTGTGTGTTAATTACTTGCATATCATTGTTTCTTGGTTGTTTTTGTTATTAGAACATATTTAGAGGATTCCGCACTCTGAATATAAACCTCGTGATTGTCGGATGACCCGTTCGTCGATCCTACAAGTGGTATCAGAGACAAGGCTCTTATCACGAGCGTTTTGATAACAAAAACGAGTGAAAACAGGTGGGTTTTAGAGTGAAAGTTGTGATTTTTATTCAAAAACCTGTTTGAACTTTGAAACTTTGAGTTTTTCATAAAAAAACCCATATTTTCAAATTCTTAGTGTGTTTTTATGGATGAAAACATGTTTTTTATTAGGTTTTGTTCTAAAACTGTTTTGGAAACTTTTCTAATCATTTGGGGATTAAACACATTGTTTTGGATAAGATTTTGAAGCAAAAATGGTAGTTTTTGAGCAAAAGTGAACTTGCAGATCAGATCAGGCGAGTAGGAACCCTAATCACGTGAACAGTACTAGTGATTAGCCCAATCGCGTGAACAGTACTAGTGATTAGCCCAATCGTGTGAATAGTACTAGTGATTAGCCCCAATCACGTGAACAGTACTAGTGATTAGCCCAATCGCGTGAACAGTAATAGAGATTAGCCCAATCGTGTGAATAGTACTAGTGATTAGCCCCAATCTCGTGAACAGTACTAGTGATTATCCCAATCGCGTGAACAGTACTAGTGATTAGCCCAATCGCATGAATAGTACTAGTGATTAGCTCCAATCACGTGAACAGTACTAGTTATTAGCCCCAATCGCGTGAACAGTACTAGTGATTAGCAGCCAATCACATGACACTTCATGTGGTATAGCTTCTAATCACGTGGTGTGACCCAATAGCCCCTAAAACCCTAATCGCTCAACTGTTCACTAGCAATTACGCCAATCACGTGTAAAAACTAGTGATTAGGATCCCAATCACCTATAAACTAGCATTTACAATTCTCAATAACATATAAACTAGCATTTACAATTCCCAATCACCTATAACGTGCTGAACCTAAAATTAACCTAAGTTTGAATCGCGTTGACCAAAGTTGACTTTCGTTGACCAAGTTTGACTTTTTTTAAAAAAAAATAGGTGTTAACCGTCTTTGACCGAAGGTTGACTTTTGTTGACCAAGTGTTGACTTTTTCACAAGGCTTTCATATTGGCAAATGCAACCAAACCATGGGCTTTCGCGTCTTCAATGAACACCCAACCAGCCCAACAACGACAACAACAGGGGAGTTTCGGATGTAATCCGTGGGCCCATCTGGAGAGGAAATCAATGTCAGATGCTAGTCAAAGTCAAACGAATCAAACCAGACAACTTAACAATGCTCATAACAATCAAGAAACGGTTGTGGTTTCGGTTACTCCTGCAATTCACTCTGTCTTAGCAAACACGGATGCTACGAGTGTACTTACTGTGCATGCTGAGAAAGGCTTTGACCAGAAGAAACAATTCATGGGAGGTGATAATGGGGAATTGTGTGTTTTGCTCAACGAGTAGAGATTGTGGAATCGAGAGAAGTGTTAGCGAGTGCTCAAATCTCAGAAGAGAGTACAGATGCAGATAGTGAATCATCATCTAGTGAACAAGATCCTGAACGAAGTTCTGAAGAAATCAACAGAACAAATGCAAATTGTTCAACTTCTGAAAGGAGTGAATCGGAAGAGGAAGATGTTGATGATCAAAATCCAGAAGGTGGAGTTCAAATCAAGCACGGAACTGACCCTATTGCTCAAGGATCTTCCAGGTTTGTCTGTTCTAACTATGCCGAACTCCAAAGTACGATTGAAAGGTTGTCTAAAAACCAACAGACCCTTACTTGCGATCTTGCTAATTGCATAACCATCAATGAAGTTTTGAGAGCAAATGAAATGGAGTTTAAAAACTTAAATGAAATTTTAATGAAAGAAAATTCTGAGCTTTCTAAAACTCTTGAGGAAATAAAGAAAGAATTAGCGCAAACAAAATCTGATTATGAAAGAGCCCAACATAAGCTAGATGGTTTTCAGTTTGAAAAGTTTGTGCTAAGTAAAAATGATGTTGATCTTAAAAAACAGTCTCGGCAAAAAGAAAATCAAGGATTTGGTTACAGTAAACGTTCTGTAAATAGACGGAAAAGTGAAATTGAAACCAAAGGACTTACTGGAGGTAGACCTTGAGGATTCTAATAAAGAATCCTAGGAAACTGAGAAGGCTCAACCAGGTTCACATAGCTCTATTAAAAATCACATTTTGTGTGAACCTGAGCCGGAAAAGAAGCACTTTCAGTTTCGTGAAGGCACGGAAGGGCTGTACATGTTGGTGGGATCTGACAAATTGTTTTCTGATAAAGAGTTTCCTATTAAAAATGTTGATCAATCCTTAATTAAACACATTTTTGAGGAAATACCAGTTACTGAAGCTCAGATCAGAAAACTAGTTGATCAGAAGAAACATGTTGAACACAAACCCACCAAACATGTGAATCAAAAGAATCGGTCAGGGAAAAATCATAAGGGTCCCAAGATCAATGAACTTATGCCCATCAAATCGAAAGGTACTATTCAGATGAGACATTCTTATCAAAATCATCAAAGAAATTTGTCACCAAGATCATCTGATCATGATTCATATCCAAGTACCTCTCGATTTAAAAGCTCTCAAGGAAGCTGTAGCCCTAGATATTCTCAGATTAGCTCGAGACAATCACGGTATGAACCTCAGTACTATGAGGAGTGGAGGTCATGCTATGAATGTAACGAGGTTGGACACTTGATTGCTAATTGTCCCTATCTGAGAAAACTAAAGGGCAAAGCACTTAAGCCCCGTAAATAGAACAACCAAAGATACAAGTCATCTGAACAAAAAGTTCAGGTGACACCAAAGAATGTGAAAAAGAAACAAAAGGTTGTTGTTGATGGTGCAAAGCCTAAAGCCGACCAGGCATCAAGCTCAAAGGCCCAACCCAAGGTGGCAAAACCCAAGGGAGGGCCAAAAGCAGGTCCAAAGACTAACCAAATGGCAAAGCCTCCGGCTAACCCAAAGGTGAAGTATCAGGGACCACCCAAATCTGTCAACCAAAGACTTGTAAAGTCTAAGCATGACCTGATTTGGAAGCCAAAAGCAGCTGAAGCACCATCTGTGAGTTTATCTGCTTCATTAGCACCATCTACATCAACTGTTGTTGATGAGAAAACACCTACCCCTCATGGTATATGGATGGAGCTACCTATGATTGATGATCTAGGTTGACCAGAGATGGTCAAGGCCTGGGTCCCCCTCAAGAACTAATCTTTGAGCGAGTGTGTAGGTTGTTCCAGGAGGAACTATCAGCAGTCATTTGATTGTTGACAGTGGGGCATCTTAGCACAAAATAGGTGTCATATCGCTCTAGTAAATTGATCAAGATATCTTTGGAGGATATGTAACCTTAGACAATCAAGGAGGGGATTTGTTATCAAAGAAGAAGAAAGAAGAGAAAATGCTCGATGAGAATAATTCAAGACCCAGTGTTTCGACTTAACAACGGATGTCAGTAATGAATAAGAGTGGACTGGGTGATTGCTGCAGAACGGTTCCTTCATTATCTAAAGAGTTACCGACCAAAGGTCTATGGTACCCTAATGGCGATAAGTTGGATCTCGTTGACTTTAGTGAGTTTATCAATGGTGGTTACAATATTGAAGCTGGATCCGCAACGGGTGGATATCAGTTCTTGGGAGGTCGTCACATGTGTTTCCTGCAACCTGTGAAGCCGAATCAGGTAGCTGCATCGAGCTATCATTTCCATGTTCTTTAATGGATCTATCAACACACATGCGTGACTACGGTTTGCGTTTTCTTATCACCTCTAGTTTCTTATTGATAATGTAACTTCCATAGAAATCTCTAAGGATCCAGTGATTACTATAGTCCACACTGACTACCAAATTGCCAACAATTTTACCAAATCATTTGACAAATCTAAATTTGATTATCTTTGAAAGGTAAAAGGCATTTGGAAAAATCTGAGTAAACCACATCGGCAAATCAGTTTTTGTTTAACCGTTTTTCTATCAGAAAATCCAAAAAGATTTCAATTTCTTTAAACTTTTTGAATTTTAGGGTGAGAAATTTCCAGAAAAACACAAAAACATTTAAAAAAACAAAAAAAAAAAACAAAATGATTTTTCTTGGAGAAAAAGAGGAGATGATAGATAGTACACCAGTGGGAATCTATCACATTCTAAAGAATTGTAAAGATAAAAATGACATGTGATGACTTTGAGTGATGTATTGATAGGCTTCATGAACCTAGTAATGCGTGCCTTAGTGATACAAACATAACGAACTACTTGCTATGTGGATGAACACCTCATGGACATATGGTCTTGGTACTGTAATTTCGTTTGATAGGGTTGCCAAAATCAGAGGTTTTGGGTCGTTATGTTGATAGTTATCTGGGGTAGCCTGACTGATCTTCTGTCGTATTCATTTACGGACCTAGATTCAGTTAGGGTATCTTAAAAGAGCTGACAATGCCAAATCCCAAGTTACCGAATGAGGAACTTATAATGTATAACGATGATCAAAGATTATTTAATGCATCGTATCATATATATGATGAAAATCATGATTGATATAAGCCTCACCCTGGTTGAGTACACATGTTGCTTTGTAGCATTGATTTGCTGACCTGCCACCTCTATGCCTCGTACCTTGTAACATACGAATAACTACGGCATAATCACGCGTTACGATGAAGCTTTGTGCAAATTCCTTGATACGAGAGTATGTCGTGTGTGTGGGAACCATAGGCAAGTTAGTTATTAATACACCTAATCAGTATCATTTTAAAGCATTGCACAACGGTTTGCATGTGAGCTTATGTGGATAACAATATCAGCAATTGCCAAGTCTCACAGTCTATAAAGTTTAAAATTGAAAGAACAACCGTGTGAATAGATTTCTCAAAAACTGATATGATCCTCTTATCGGAAAATCACAAAAAATTAAATGCTTGTATATATTTACTTACTGCATCTCGTTTTTTTTTTAATTTTCAGCATTTATTAAAAAAAATTCAAAAAGATTTTATTTTCGATTAACCGATGTTGGAATACTAAATTCTTCAATTGGAATCTCAGATCCGAAACCGAAACACAAATAAAATCTAAAGTTTACAAAATTAAAGGGTCAAATATCACTTTCAGGGTCACAAAGTGTCAATCGTGAGAGTTCAGGGTGAAATTTGAAAAGATCTACATGTTCAGGGGGAGAATGATTCGCTTCTCAAATTGGTGGTCACGATGGACAAATCTTGAAAGTTCATCAAATGATAAACTTCAAGAATTTGATTGAGTCCGGATTATTTGTCGTATCTAATACAAGTTGTAGTTTGTGTGCAGTTTTTATTAATTTTTTTTGCAGGATCTGCACAACGTCTGTGCATATCATGATTCAAACGACTAGGCTTGAAGCTGAACAAGGGCCGAACCTGAACAACAAAATCATCCTGAATAGCAAGAACCCGATATTTCATCTTTAGAAAAACCAGATCGTGGTAGAGCTCCGACAATCGAAGCTGAAGAAGATGAGAATCAAGAAGTGAAAGTGAAGATGATATTGATCTTCGTCCAAGTCAAAGAATCGTCAATCATAAAAGCGAAGATTTCTTGATTCCTCCCAAGTTATCGAAGCAAATCGACAACCAAGACGAGATCTTATGAAGCCACGACTAAAGCTCAAATCAGTTGATATGTTCAAGTCTTCAGAGATCATACACTGCGGTGTCACCCTAAGTTGAAGAATGCTGAACATGAAGACTTGAAGACTCGAAGACCATATATCACCAGCTAGGTCCAACGAGGAGTCTGTAAATGCACTTCTTGTGTGTCCCCAGCTAAATGATTGGTTGAGTTTGTAAATCACTAGCTAGGTCCAAGGGGGAGTCTGTAAGTGCATTATCTGTATGTCCCTAGCTAGTGATAGGTCTCTATAGGTCGATGGCTAGGTTAATTGAGTGGTTTATGGCTCGTAATCGTATACTAGCCTGGTCCAAGGGGGAGTCTGTTAGTGCATGATGTCCCTAGGCTAGTATATATGATGTTTGGACGCGTTTCGGGGTGTTTGGAGAGGTTTATAAGCGTTTTGGGTGTGTTTTGGTGCTAACAGGCGATTAGGAATCCTTTTAGGCGATTGGCAGCCAATCACGTGTACTGTTCATGTGATTACAAGCTAATCGCATGTACTGTTCATGCGATTAGACACCAATCGCATGTACTGTTCACGTGATTAGGCCCAATCGCGTGAAACTGCATGTGGTATAGCTCCTAATCGCCAATACTGGTCTGTACGTGTACAGGAAGTATAAATAGGCCCAATCAATGCCCTAATCAGGGGTTCTTGCCACACACACTCCCCTGGTCTGAAAGGTCTGGTTTGATCATTGTAAACACTCGAGCTCTGTTTTAATGATAAATCTTTAATCTTTTGACCCATTTGTGTGTGTTAATTACTCGCATATCATTATTTCTTGGTTGTTTTTGTTATTAGAACATATTTAGAGGATTACGCACTCTGAATATGAACCTCGTGATTGTCGGGTGACCCGTTCGTCGATCCTACAATATATTTGCGTAAACCAACATTGTTTGATATCCAACGCATATACGAGTTTCATGGTGAAAAACATGGGTTTCCCGGAATGCTTGGTAGTCTCGACTGTACGCATGTTGGTTGGGCTACGTGTCGTACGGCTTGGCTAGATCAGTTTCATCGAAGTGATCACTCTGGGGTGCCGAATATCATACTTAAAGCGGTGGCCTCGCATGATCTTTGGTTTTGGCATGCGTTTTTTGGAGTTTCTAGATCAAATAACGACCTAAATGTTATCGACCAATAACCTATATTCGATGACCTCATCGACGGGGTTGAGCCCGCCCAATCGTTTTATGCTAATAACGTAAATTTCAAGTACAACTACTACTTGGTCGATGGTATTTACAACGAATATGCGACACTTGTTCAAGGTTACTCATCTCAAATTGAAGACAAACGCAAGTACTTTACAAAGAAATAAGAGTCGGCAAGAAAAGATATTGAAAGAGCGTTTGTCATTCTTAAAAAAAAAATATTTCAGTTGATTGCCAATTCTGTAAGATTTTGGACACGAGAGAAAAATAATTGACGTCGTCTACACTTGTATTATTCTACATAACATGACATCGCAGGACCAAGGCATGGCTATTTGTCAAAATTACCAAGGTATTGTCCCACGTGCTCAATCGATAATCACTAGTCTTCAAAAACTTGACAACATAAACAATATCAAGAACCGTGAGATACACGGAAACCTTCGCTATGAATTGGTCGAGCATTTATGGGCTAGACGTCCGGATGATCTTATACTAGATTAGTTTTATTTTTTTATAGTTTGTATTTTTGTTAATATTAATCTAACATTTTCTATCAATTTTATTTTTGTATAAATATTGCATTATACAAATTTAGAAAGCCTATAAATAAAAATAAAATTAAAAAATCTGGATAAAGCCACTGCTCACTTTAAGCCACAACAAGGTCAAATGAGTGAGCTGCAGCTTTATCACACTGCCATGTCAGCGTCTATTTGGCACAATATTAGAGGACAGAGTTGTGTCTCAACTTAAGCCATAACACATAGTCTTATAAAAGTCACTCAACATTTCTTTCTACCTAAAAACACTATTGTTTATGCTTTATCTTATAAAAGTCACCGAACATTTTTTTTTTTTTTTTTTTTGCATAAAACCCCTTAAAATGTTAATTTCAATTTTTTTGATGTTTTTGTTTTAAATAACCCAAAACCGGAACTCCCAGTTGTGTTTGCTTACGTGTTTCATATGTGGTCTATATATTTTTGTATCCTTAAAAGATGTCAAAATGATTAAGTTGATTAAGAAAGTTACGTATTTCAAGCGTCTTAATTGATTAAAAAACAATGCTTATTTGTTATATAATATTTTTCTTGGTACTTAAGAATTTTATGACTATTTAAATTAGCGGAATTAATATTACTTTGATTGCAACAAGAGTTGTTTTTTTGTCATATAATTTGTTACAAATATAAATATATATTTACAAAATATCTTAAAAAAAAAACTACATCACAAAATTTTGGATGACTTTTGTTAACAAAGACAGAATGTATATTGTCTTTTAAGTACAAGAAAATGTTGTGACTATTATAAAAAATAACTGAAAGTGTAGTGGTTTTTATGTGTAAAACATTTTGAGGTAATTTTGTAGAATAGTAATCAACTTTCAAAAGTGTTTCAATTAGGTCACTCAACATTTTTTTTTTATCTCAATTAGGTCACTCAACATTCACTTAGTATGTAAATTAGAGATTTTTTTTATCTATTTTGTAGGTAACTATGGTAATGTGGTTTTTTGTTTATTTTTTTTCCTATTTATTGATACCGACGTTAAGTGATGATGTGGATTTTAACATAATTTGTTTTAATTTTTTAATATAATTAGCATGTTATTTTCTTTTTTTAATACATTTACATATATTTAAAAACCTGACCCCAACATCTTCTCTTCCATGTCATTCTTGGCACATGAAAAATTTTACAAGACTCGATTTGAATATTTAGTCATTTAATTGGGCCAAAAAATGACGAGTGACTTAATTGGAACACTTTTAAAACTAGGTTACTAAATATTCCCAAATATTTTTTAAGTGAATTTAATGAGAAAAAATAGGATATTTATAAAAAAATAAAATACAAGTAAAGTCAAAATAAATAACTAATTAAATAAACACGGAAGTTGATTTATAAAGTATCCGAACCCTAATTGAGCTCTCACTCACCTCTCGTTGCCGTCGTTTCAAAATCCCTGGCTATTTGAACGGTATGTGTACATCAATGCCTTCTTCTTACGCTGTTGTAGATAGAATTGGAAGAAAATACATACTTTTGAATGCAGGACCTGGTGATCGCGTGGATATAGTACTTGACTCTGATGGAACTGAAGTAATTATACGGCCTTACTATGAAGGCATTAAAAGTGACTTGTTTGATGATGGTGCGCATTATAAAGTCACACGAATAATATTCCGAACGAATAACTGGTTATTAGTTACCGCTAGAGTAAAAGAAAGTGATCAAGTGTATGATTTTAAATATGTTAGGGGGGTGGTACAATTTGCATTGTGGTGTGAGATAAGGTTTCTATGGGCGTTTAACGATGCAGCGAAGATAAATAGATTGGGCGAACAGAATGATAACGAAGGGTTTTGTGTAATTTGTCTGAAAGAATACGAAGCCGGAGATGTGATGGCAACGCTGGAATGCAAACATGGTTACCATGTTGAATGCATCAAGAAGTGGTTGATGAAAAGATTTTCATGTCCTATTTGTAGGGATATGGTTTTGGAAGATGGGTTGCCTATAGGCAGTGGCTTATCCAGGAAGGATTTCCGAGGGTTCCTTTCGTAGATTTTCAATGATTTTCACTAATTTTTCGAAATTTTTCACTAAATTTTTCAATTTTTTCCAAACCGAGGGGGTTTCTGGGAACCCCTTAAAAGCCCCAGATCCACCCCTGCCTATAGGTTAAATTAAGGTACATGTTTTATTTAATTTGCTAATTTCTACTTTGTCTCTAGTTCATGACAGATTTCAGTTGAGTCGAAAAAATTCTCTCTTTTTCTTGTTCTAAGGTTATGTTCTTTATGGCTAATATATAATTTGTAGGGGCTATGTAACTATTTCAAGGTTTTGATTTATAAGGATTCTTTTATATTTCCATAAAGTTCTCTTTTCCAAAAATCTGTGCTCATGTTTTTATTTTTTGTGTTTTTACCTCTTGCTTTTCTTTAAATCATGTGTGTTTCTGAGCTTACTTGGCACATTTTGGATCTGAATTCTCTCTATCCAGTTTTTACAACAAGATTTCTCATCGAATTCTCTTAATCCAGTTTTTTGTGCTGTTGTATGTGTGTTCAGCTGCCCAACTTCTTTGGTATAACAGGTTAGTAACAGCCAATGAGGTAGTGGTGGAGTGGTTGAGGGAAAATTTTGTTTCTTGCGACCCAGGTTCGATTCTCACCCTCTCCATTATTTTCAGCGGCATCCAGGTGAAGAGCGAATACGGTGGCGCCGGTTCGACTTGGATGTGCGGCGATGTTTTACCGATTATTCCACGCATCTGGGAGAGCCAATGGGCTGATGGTTGTCAAGTATTCGACCTTGACCATAGCGCCCGGTGTCACGGTGGTTGGCACATCGTTCCTTGCTGTTAAAAAACAACAGTTTAGTTATAGAATTTATTTTTGATCCATTTCCTATAAAACAACCGAACCTAGTAAATCGCACCAATAGCAATGCTATTGGTAAGATCTAAGAAAGATATGATGTAGCTAAGCCTTACCCCTATACATAAGGATGGAGAGACCACTGACTCTACTGATCCAGTTCCTCTACAAACTTTATAATTACTTGGTTATCGATATCCTAGTATTTTTTTTTTTCAGTAACATTATACAATAGTATATATTCTGATCCAATTATAAGGTAAACTTCCTATTTACTTTTACTTTCTCAATTTTCCATATCAAGGTTATATTTTTTGTCAGTAAAATTATAGAGAAGTAAATATTCTGATCCAATTTTACTCTTTTTTTTATAATTAAATTCATGTTTTGCTTAAGGTTAGAAGAAAGCACTATTTTTAATGCCTAATATATTTTAATTACTTTTTATTATAATGCGCTTCTTTTTTTTTCTTTCTAAGCTCCTTGATAACTATGCTGATTTAGTTATTGCTTCCACTTATTGTATTAATTATGAGGTGAGTTATGGCAAAATCAATATAACTGATCATATTGCAATGTGTGATTATGTTGTGTGTGCATGCCTCTTAGCTTAACAATACACATAAATTGTATGTTTCTGATCCTCTGTATGAACATGCAAGTTACAAACCTGTTCATGTAGAGCTGGTTATTGGTTCCACTTAAATATTTTGCTGACCTTTGAAAAAAAAATGTATTGCTACAAAAGAAACTTCTGTTAAATTTTGATTAGTAACTCACTTTGCCGCTATGTTTCTTTATATTGCTGTTTGTTTTGGTTTGAACATGCCAATAGCTTCCTCAGTTCTGATCACAACCTAGCAGCAGATTTAAATCAAACTTCTGTACAAATGAAGTTAATACAGTTCATTTGCTTTCTATATAACAAATTCTATATACTAACCGAAGATGTAAAATTCATAACGGACCTTCGAACCGCCTTGAGCGGGTGACTGTCTTAAACTTACTTATTTTAATATTAATATTGTTAATTATCCTGTATTAACCATTGGACTCAGTGTTCTGTCGCTAGTTCTACACGCTAGGGACTTGTAGAGAAAACCCCAAACCGGACCTGGCCCATAAAGGTTAGGGATCTAATGGGACTTGTAGAGAAAAACCCTTAATTGGGTCTGGCCCATAAAGGTTAGGGGTCCAATGGAATGCTCATTGTCACCATGTATAAAAAAATCTTTATCTCAATTAAACGCATGTCATGAGCACATCATTTGTTTTTATTAGAATAGGAGAATTCTCTCGTCCAGGCGTCTCTCTAGTCCCCATTTTCTTTGATGATTACAGATCTAGACTTGAGACGAAGTGCACTCTCATCCCACCTTCTCTTAGAGGGTTTAAACCTACCCGATCATTCGTGTGAGTTTTTCCTCTTAGTAATAATTATTATTGTGAACAGTAGTGAATGTTATTGGTCATTTTGACTCTTTTTCTCTTTAAATAATTTGCTTATTGTTTTTTACTTTAATTAATTTGCGTTTCTAACCCTAATCTCTAATAATTTGCTTATTGCTTTTTCACCGTAATTAGTTTGGTTACTGAAATCCATAGTTATCAAAAGCCATCGCCTAGGCGACCAATTTCCTAGAAGCCACCAGATCTCGCTTTTCCCTCCTAAATAAAAAAAGCCACGGTCTGATTTTTAAAACCTAATGCCCTGACTAATACAATCGACCAATACTTACCAATTTATATAGATATATCTAAATCTCAATCAATTTTTTTTAAATATATTTGGTTTTTAAAACACTTGTTGATATTGAATTATTCTTCAATATATAAACACCTCAACTCATTGATTTACCATCAACTGATTTTGTCTACTACATAATTATCATAGGCGTGTTAATCCTTTTAGCAGGTATGGCTAAATCAGTCAGTTTATATCTATATTATTTTATAAGATGATTGCTTATTTGTAATGATTTGGTGATTTTTTTATTTTTTTATTTGCGCTTTTTTTTCCAGACCGGTGCTTTTTTTGCGCTTCTCGCCTAGGCCACAGGCGAAGCCTAAACGCCTTGAATGCGCCTCACGCCTTTAATAACTATGATGAAATCTAATAATTTACGTAAGTTTAATAATATTTTTTTTCTATAATTGATTTATGTTTTGACCCCCCGAATTTTAATATAGTTAGCATGCGGCCCTTAGAGTTTAATAAACTTATTATTTTTTTTTTAACATATATGTGTTCCCTTATTCTTTTATAAGTTTAATTCCTGTTTACTTTTTATTTGTTTAACATGTTATAATAAAACTAACTTTAACTAACTTTTAAATCTAGATATGTTTATTTAATTGTGTTAGGTGCTTATGTTTACAGCTGTTTAGATTAAAGCCTACATAATTTACATTAACCATTCAATATATATAAGGTATTGAATCTGAATTTGTGCTTTTTATTTGCCTTATTGTAGTTAAAGCTAACTTTTAACTTTAGACATGTTTACTTAACTATGTTGATTACTTATTTTTACCGTCGTTTAGATAAAGACGACATGGTCTATAATAACCCAACGATATATCATGTAACAAATACATCCTTGCTAGCACTCTCTTATAATCTTAGCGTGAAGTGCGGGCTTTAATACTCGTAAAAAACAAAAATATAATTGAAGCTAAATGTGTGTTTACATAAATTTTGGTGTGTTCTGCATTCTCTGATGGGTCAAAATTGGGTTGTCTCTATATTTTTCCCCTTCTCTGTTGGTCCAAGTTCTGGTTGTTTTGAGTTCTTTGAACAAACTCTATATGTATAGGTGCACATGTTTTATAATACCCGGTTTTAGGTATGGAACTGATTTTGGGTATGATTGGGTATTGGAAAATCAGGTATTGGGAGAAATCGGGTAGGGTTCGGGTATGGGTATTGATGTGAAAAAACATACCCTATGTACCGGATAGAGCATTTTCAGGTTTCGATATAACCAGGTACTGAAACGGGGTATGGGTCCGGCTATTAATCACAGGTTTAAAAGTATAAGTTTTTATTTGTTATTTTACACTAAAATAATTTCGTTTAAAATTTAGATTTGGTTTGTGTTTGTAAAAATAATTAAAAAAAAAGTTACAATAATATAAATTCACTCAAGTACAAGTTATTTTCTTTATAATATATATTTCTAAATAACTTAAATATAAAGTTGTAAAGTAAACATGAAAATATACTCTAAAAATTTGAGTATTCTTTCGGGTTTAGATAAAACCGGTATCGGGTATAGGGTTTAATTGGGTTCAGGTATAGGGTATAATCAGTTTCGGGTATAAATCGGGTACTGTTTTGGGTACGGATATTAAGCTCAAAATGTGTACCTATTCGTACCTTACGGGTAGGGCCAGGTTTAGTTACAGGTATAAAATACACGGGTATAAGAATAACCGGTTCCGGTTTTTTCTCTCGGGTATGGATTTTTTTTGTGCACCTTTACTACTGGGTAAACTTTTTGATGTCTTTCTTTTTCTGGCTAATAGTCCATCAACCAATGGTACCTTAATCTAATTTAGTAACTTGCAGCCTTTCCATTAAAACCAATTAACTGGTAGGAATAGATGAGTTTACTGAATCCAGTGGCTTAGTTAATAATCATAATAATTTATTGAAAAGTTTTTTAAACATTAGCTTTCATTCACAAATGCTAATCGTCCTCAAAGCCAGGTTTGCCACTCAAAAACCAATTACATCATGTTCCTGGGGTTCTTGCACCAATCACTCCAAACTAAATTATTACAAGCATAGCTACTTTTAAACCAAGAGAAAGACTTGGACATCACATTAGCCATGATCTTCATAGCCTTGATCTCCCTGCCTTTAAATATCCTATAGTTCCGAGCATGCCAAATAAACTAACAAGTCACTATGATTATACCATGAATGATCAATTTTGTCATTTTACTTCTGACTACCCACATATGAATTTTTAATAGATCGTGCACATCAAAAGCAAATTTGGGATCAAGTTTGCACCACCAACCAATTCTCCCCCACACTTCCAAAGCACCCACACATGCCGTAAATAAATGGTTAGCCGATTCTTGTCAGGAATCACATAAAACGCAGTCCACACCCACCCAGTATAACATTTAGCTTTTCCAACTCCTTTCTTGTAGGTAATCGGTTCATCTCCTCTCTCCATGCTTGTATATGACATTTAAGAGAACTCATTTAGTCAATATCATAAAGAAAAGGTGTCGGTATCCAGACCTCTTCTAATCACCATCTTGAGGTACCCCACCGAGAAATCTCCTACTTTATCAACCCCCTACTTCTATCTATGAGACCCGAACATGTAACCACTCCCTGTGTCCAAACCATGAGTTCGTCCAATTCCTTTATTTCTGTTGCAGTGCTCGGAGGTCGCGTCCAATACCAAACCCACTCCCGTTCCTGTATTCTATGCTGCAATCGTTTGGCAACCACACAACATTTTTCCTTTTCAATTCTGAATATATTTGGCCATTTAACTTTCAACTCCACACCCCCACCATACACACACACACACACACACACACCAAATATCGTTCCAAAATCTAATGTCTTTTCCATTCTTAATCCCCTCAGTTACAAATTTATTTAGAGACAAACCATTCTAATGAATACGTTCACTGTTTTTAATAATCGTTTTCCAGCAACCACTAATATATTTATTGCAAGCCAGTGATGACCAACGAATTGTTGACTTATGGCAAAAATCAATCACTCGTCTCCATAAGCTACCTGCTTCCGTTCGATACCTCTAACACCACATAAAAATGAGAGCATCATTAACTTCTTGAAGCTTACTTACCCCCCCCCCCCCCCCCGACTTTACAGGAACAGTACTCACCCAAAGAAAACGTCGCATAGTACCTTCCAATTTCTCAATAATCATACTCAGAGCCTTGTAGAGAGAGAAGAAATAAATAGGCAAGCTTTGTAATAGCGCTTTATTCAAAGTGACCCTTCCACCTATATATAAAGTGTTAGCTTTCCATAAACTTAGTCCAGCTTTGAAAATTTCACAATCACCTTCCAATCCTTAATCCTATTCATGTTTACCCCACTTTTACCACTAAATAATCAAATGAAAATTGCCCTTTTTGACACCCAAGGTCCCTGCCAAACTATCTACCTCTTGATTATTTGTACCAATGCCAAAAAGATTTGACTTATGGAGATTAATCTTTAAACTTGAACATAGATAAATACATCTCAATACCAAGATGTCTTTTCCAAATTATCTTTCAACCACTCCTAACAATTAATGCATCATCCGCATAATACAGGCTGGAGACTACCAAATTATCATTATCAAATTTAAGACATCCCAACTCGCCCACCCTTATTGCTTTATCCAAAGTACAAGATAACGCTTCCATAAAAATAAAAAATAAGAAAGGCGATAAGGGGACCCCTTGTCGTAGGTTTATGTTTTTTATGCGCAGTGAATTGTGTTTTTATTTATTTATTTGAATGAACAAAACCCACTAAAAAAGTCGTTTTTTGTGTAGCATTATGGTGCCCGTTGGAAAAATAATAAAACACTTGTTAATTTGGTATATTTTTTAAAAAAATATCGTATAAAAAAAGTTATTAACATTTAAAATTCATGGAGGAAATGCATGTGCATGCACACGAGAGAGACATAAAGACAACTTTACCATAATATCATTCTTTCCAAATCTTACGTATATGTGTGCATCTTTGCAATCTCATTTAATCTTCACCTTTCATTTCCAAAATCAAAGGTTCATATTCTTTCTTACAATTTCCACGATTTTCATCCTTCGAACGTGATCCTCCCACTATATGCCCCCACCCTTGTGGTGGAGTGACATCCAGGTGAAGAGCGAATACGGGTGGCGCTTGTTCGACTCGGATGGGAGGCAAAGTTTTACCAATTATTTTATTGTCGTGCCTTTGGGCGGATGGAGTTCAGGTTTCCGCGCATCTGGGAGAGCCTAGCGGCAGGCTGTTGAGTAGTCGACCTTGGCCATAGCGCCCGGTGTCACCATGATTGGCACGTCGTTCTTTGCCGTTCAATATATATATATATATGTGTACGTTTTTACTTATGTTTTTTTATTGTTCATTTCGTTTCTTAAACGAGCACTTTGTGCCCACAGGCGATAGCCGACAAACAAGCCCTTTGTTTCCACAAGCAACAATAGACAGCCTTTTGAACCTCGGAAAATAATAGAGGAGATCACTTTCATATAAAGGAAGATTATACAAGATTTCATAGTCTACGATTGCTTATAAATTCAAAGATGGAAACAAGGCACAATTCTGTAATTTATCTATCAACAACATATAAGATTGTTCCAAGAACAAACTCTTGATATAAACGGTAATAACAGAAGACTGTATTGAATGATAAAATGTGCAGGTCGCGAGTCAAATTAACAAGCTCTTTTGAATGCTCAAACAATCATGAACAGACACCGAATCAGCATCACCTTGGAACGATCTCAAGATCAAACCTGGACAGAGTCAAGAAAACTGAAATGATTCCTCGTTCCCTACAACCTCGAATGAACACGTTTATTTTGTAATTGAATGCCATTTGAGCTGACCTGATGAACCCACGACGAGATAAGATGATGAGCGATTGCAAAGGGTACAGGGACAAACATCTGTGCGAGTTCTCCACTTTCAACGTTGAAATCTGAAGCAAGGTTTTGACCTTCTTCACGTCTTCTCTACTGTGGCACTTGGCATCTTCATAGATTGAAAATATTCAGAAAGGTAATTGTTGGAATTTGGCATAGAGTCCATGGATTATGATCACAAAGAAACATGCATTTGACAGAATAATTCTAGATCAAAGGTTGCCTTCTAATTCGCTCTTGTCCACTTTTATTTCTAATGATGTCACGTATGCAAAAAATTAGATCATTAATTGACATGGCATGCTACTAGGTCCGACTGCAAACAAAAGTTGTATCTAGTAACTGTGACTATTAAAAAAGTATTTGATAAATTTATTACGTATTAGAAAAATAAAATTTATTACGTACTAGATACAACTTTTGTTAGTAGATTAGGATTTGCTATTCAGAAAGGGTTAGCGGCGCAGCTTGTTGCCCGCCTGCCCATTATCTTAATGTAATTTTCTTTGTTCGGGAATGAAAGTTAACTTTATTAAAAAAAAAAAAAAAAAAGGGAACATAGGACTCACCGGGCCATGGTTGAGAACTATGATAGACTACGTCAACAACTATGATGCCGGCCGGTTTTCTCCCATGTTTCTCTCCTCACAGCCTCTTCCAAGCTTTCACCAGGCTATGAGACAGAAAGTAAACCGATAAATAAGAAAATAACAAGATTTAATGAAGTTTGACTTTTGTGGTCAAGCAGACTAATTTGATTATAGACTGGTTGTATTTATGAGGAAAAGAGATGATAATTAACGAGATCACTAATATTAACTATTAAGTACATTAGTCAAAACGTCTTCTTTATATACTACAGTGAAGCTAGCAAGTAATTAGTAAACTCAAGCCATACTTCTAGAAATCCGGCAACGCAACTCCACATTCTGGGCACAAATCGTGGTTGTTTACCAAGTAGTGTACGATCATTATCTTTATCAATAACCAACATAATTACAACCTGTTGCCGGAATAAAACGGTCAGGAAATGCTGAAACGGACATTGACTATAATAAATCACTAGCTAAATATTATTTTTAATAACAGTGAGAATCGATCAGCTAATGGTCTGCCCTTTATAAAAGGTAGGACCTTGAACTGGGGGCAAGATGGTTGTTGGACATGGGTTTGACCTGAAAGGAGCAGCTTTAAAGTTTGAAGGACGATTTTGGGGAACATGGGTCAAATGGTTTGGGGGGGGTTTTGGATCTTATTGGGTTCACTGCAAAGACTGGTGACTTGAGGTTTATGGACATGGTTGAGAACATGAGCCCGTGAAGTATGGGTTTGTTGGAATTATTAAGAAACCTATGGAATTGTGTTAATGAGCGGGAAATAAAAAAAAATATTGCTTGCTAAACCCTAATGGGGCGCAAACAAAAACAAATCCCAAAGAAAAGACAGAATAAATGAGATTGTCAAGTGATACTACTCTTAGACCCCCCCCCCCCCCCTCTTATTTCATCAAACAACCCAAAATTCAGTTATTTCAACTATATTAAATGAACTTTCAAATTGGTCAAAGCGAGTGAGTTATTTCAACTCCACACTTTCTTTCCTTTGAATCAAAATTAAAACATTAAGTTCATTTATTTTGAGCAAACAAGTAATTAGTTTATCGGAATCCAACTAAAATTAGACAAATGAGGTTTTCTCTATTGACATAAGATCTAATACGGCGGCAGGTCATACCGGAGAAGATTCAACGTCAAATTACGAAGTTTTTCGTTTCCAATCTTCCTGAAAAGTTTAGTGGGAATGATCTGCCACGGTTTGTTCAGGAGTTTGGCCAGATATTTGATTTGTACATTGTAAGAAAGAGAGACAAAAGAGGTAATCGCTATGATTTCGTGACAATGTTTGATGTAAAAGACAAAGACGAAATACTCCAGAACCTAAGTATTATGCGAATGGGCGACTATCATTTATGGTTCACCGTGGCTCGATTTGTTCTTGAAGATGGAGAGATTAATAGTCAAAACATGGAGAAAGGCAAAACTCCATCGGATCAACAGTCAGATAAACATGCGAAAATAGATTCTAATGAACCGAAACAAGCTGTTTATGAGGAAGGAGAGAGGACGTTCAAAGATACATTGTTCGGCAAACAAAAGGAGGAACACAATGGTAAGTCGGATAAGATTGATAATGATGTAAACACGTTCAATGGATTGCATGGTAGGGCCTTAGTTGCTCGTATGATAGATCTTGATGCGTTAAAGAATATCAAGGTTATTTTGAATGAGATATGTCCTTCATCTGGAAGGGTGCAATATTTGGGTGGGTTGGATGTTTTATTGATGTTTGAAGATGCGGAAATTGCGGTAGCCGTATGTGATGCAGCGAAGTCTATAGTTGGAAGATTTTCAAAGATAAGTGTATGGGAAGGCCAATTTATTGGGTTGGAACGTCTAGCATGGCTGAAAATACAAGGCATACCATTACATTTGCTGAATAATGAAGTGATCGATAAGGTTGGAGGAATATTCTGGAAGGTCGTTCACAAGGCAAATCGGTCAGACATGGATGGGGATTTCTCTTATGAATACGTGGGTGTGCTGTTAGGCGATGGAAAAGGGTCTCTAAAGAGGTTGTTCTACATTGGAAGGACCAGAAATTCCGAGTATGGGTTATAAAGGAGTTGGGTGAATGGGTACCTGAATTCATTGAAGATACATCAATGCATGGGAAGGATAACACAGAAGATTCGAGGTCCGATCCACAGCAAAGCCCGGAGAGGATGGTCGAAGAATCAGCCGAGGATGCTCAGTCCAACGGTTCCGGTAACGTCAAAGAATCCGATGAAACAGTAAATGTGGAAACGGATGATTTTGTTAATGATTTTACTAATGATAATCAATCAACTCCAATGATTAATAGGGGCCATGAAGAGTTTATTCCTGCAATTATGTTTCCCTTCGACCAATTCATGGTGGACAAAGACTTTCATCATGTGACTAGTCATGTTAACAAAAAAAAAAAAGAAATTCAAAAAAAAGGAGTGGTATGGGTCGTCGCAGTAATACTTATTCAAGTAGTCAAGAAAACTTAAAAGTAGTTAAAAAGCCCAAATGTTCTAGTAAGGACACTTTTGGACTTAATGGTTTATTGGGCTTGAAGGACGATGCTGAGCAGAATGGGGAAGCCAAAGACATTGATGTTGAAATTGATAGTACTCAAGCTATTGACAAAGGAAATGAAACAATTGAACTCAATCGTGACCCTGATATGTTAGGTGCCGAAATGTAGCAGCAGGAAGGTGCTTCACGAGAGAATAATCAAGGTGATGCAGTGCCACTACAGGAAATCCCAATTGATAATTATCGAGTCCAAGAGCCGATGGTCCATGTTGATGAAATTGATGCAACAAGGATGATGGGATACAAATTGGGTGCCTCTCTTGACGGGTATGATGATTTGATTCGTGATTCTATTATTCAAGAAGGGGTACAAATCCGTAAACTATGAATTGTTTGTCGATTAATATTCAAGGGATTGGGGTCAACGGTAAGGCGGGGTGGATTAAAAGTTGAAAGATGGGTATGGGGTTTCTTTCATTGGGATGCAAGAGACGATGAGTAGTGATTTATAGGGTGTGGTGTTGTCGAATTTTTTGGGGTGGCATAGGATTTCATTTTGATATGGTCAACGCTAATGGTCATTCAGGGGGGATTGCTAGTGTTTAGGATCCAAAGGTTTTCAGGAAGGACAGGGTGATTAAAGATGAAAATTGTTTTCTTATTTCGGGTGTGTTAACAGATGGGGATGGCTCACACTTATCATGTCAGTGCTTGAAAACTTACCTATATACTACTTCTCTTTGTATAAAGCTCTAATGACGGTAATTGAGCAAATTGAAGGTATAATGCACCGTTTTTTGTGGGCTGGTTCTAGCGAAGAAAAAAATATTTCATGGATTGCTTTGGATGAAATTACAAGACCGAAAGAAGAAGGGGGTCTCAGTATCAACAAACTCCAACACACAAATGAAGCGCTCCTTCTTAAATGGGCGTGGAGATTTAAAAAAGATCGTAAGCGGTTGTGGAAAAAGGTTATCATTGGATGTAATGGGACGAACCGAGCATGGTCTATATTACCATGCAATACTTCTTCCAGTGGGTGTTGGAAAAGTATTGTTAAACTTGGTGAGAAAAAGCTCTCTAATGGTAGACGCCTTGATAGTTATTTTGTTGGTGTTGTCGGAGAAGGTTAATATATAAATTTTTGGGGTGATACTTGGCTTGATAATGAAACATTACGGGTCAAATACCCACATCTTTTCGCACTAGAAAAGAACAAGTGGGTTGTTGTGTCACATCGTGTGATTGAGTCGAATGGTGAAAAGAATTTGGTTTGGGAGTGGCGTAGAAATCCGTCTACACATGAGGAGGTTATGGAGTTATTTGATCTGCTGACGGATATTTACAATTATCATTTGATAGAAGGTACCGATCGATGGGAATGGAGAGGAGACAAGGAGGGAGTGTACATCGTAAACAAAGCTAAGCACTTAATAGCTAACAAACCCAACATGCCTTCTCCTACAACAATTAAATGGAAGGGTTGGAACCCTTTGAAGTGTAAGGTTATGGTTTGGCGAGCTGCTCTAAATCGCCTCCCTACAATGCAGAAAAGAGGAGTATTTATTGATAATCTGTGTTGTCCGCTTTGTAACAATGCTGCAGAAACAACTAATCATTTGTTTATAGCTTGTATTTTTTTCGTCAGAGGTCTGGGCGCGGATTGGAAGATGGTGCCGATTGAATCCGATCTTTGCTTTTGAAGTTAATGATTTGTTGATGCTGGTGAATACGCAATCGAAGACCGAAGAGGAGAAGGATCTTTTTCGCAGCATCATCTATACGTCTATGTGGTGTATTTGGAACGAAAGGAATGCGAGAATATTCACGGGAAAGAGCTGTAGAGCAATTGAAGTGACGGAAACAATCAAATCGTCGGCTTTCTTTTGGGTTCGTCATAGATCTAGATTAAATGTTTGTCATTGTAATGTGTGATGTAAATATTCTATGAACTCGATGTAATCCCGTTTGTCCAGGGGTCCTCGCTTTGAGAATCGCTTGTAGCGTTTTTGTGTTTGAATGAAATTTATCTTCCAAAAAAAAGTAAATGTTAATGTTTTATTATTATTTAAAATAGAGTAGTGGATTATAAGACCGAGTGTAATGGGGCGTGATTGGGACGTTTTTGAGCAACATAGCGCCCCCACACCGCTACAGGGGGCGCCATGTTAAAAAAAAGGGTGGCGTTATAACAATAACACTGTGCAAGAAAATCAACTACAAATCAAATGTAGCCACGTGTCCATATAAACGTTTGAATATAAACGTTATTTTTTTTTAAATTTCAACGGTTATTATATATATATATATATATATATATATATATATATATATATATATATATATATATAAACTACACAAACATATACAAACTGCACAAACAAACACACTACAATTTTTTATAAACTACACTACAAACCCAACTACAAACCAGTTATGGGTGGTGGATATTCAAACGATCTTGCCGAACCGTCCAATCTCCGGCGATACTGTAACAACCCATTTTTATTATATAAATAAAATGTGTTGGTTCATAGTTATTAGTGAATGAGACGGGTCATTGATCGTCAAAATGAACCAAGAAGACGCGAGGTGGATATTTATGTATCTAAATGTAGTTGGCGAGTAAGTGACGGTTAGCATGATTATTAAGGATGTGAGATCTAGGCGAGTGGTTAGGATTATAGGAGGCCATTTAATAATAATCTATACTATTATATAGTGAGTTCTAGATAGGTAAGATTGTCATTTCATATTCATTTACATGGATAAAAATGTAATTTCATTTAGTCATCAAAACAAATTTAATACAACTATTAAATCAACTTGTTTAACCTATTAAAAGTAATTAATAATGATATTAAAACCATTGAAGCATTTAGAAAGTTTAGCATCATGGAATAGAAAATTTTAGACAATTCATAATATAAGATGAAATCAAGAAGCATGGTTATGAAATTAAACCAATATTACATAAAACTATAAGACCATGTGTAGTGGGGGGGCTTTATTTATAAAGCCTCCCTTTCTGATTGGTCCACGTGGCAGCTGAGTCAGCATGGAGAGAGAAAGTGAAAAAGGGGTGTAGTGGTAGGGGCTTTATTTATAAAGCCCCTATTAATATTTTATTTTATCTTTTAAATTAAAAAATAATAAAATAATAATAAAAAGATAGAGAGAATGAGGTGGCAACCCATGATTGGTGGGGGGAATATGTTTCCGGCGTTATTTTTATCATGCCACAATCACTTTTTCAAATATAAAGCCCCCCGTAACAGTGTAGGGGGCTTTATTTTTACAAATAGCGCCCATTTTTATTGCCACTACGGTGGGTCTAAGTCAATGTTGTACTTTCTCTAAGTCAATGTTGTACTTGCTTCACGCATCCACACTCCCAGCAGATACACGCCTGTTTAAATTCTTTAAGATTCCATCGTATGGTTATAGATCCAGATCGATGATTCCAAGCATTAATGATAGTGTTCTTAATTTCATTCATGGGATTAATTAATCCGTACGTTAGAAACCAAGAGCTCTTGGAATACATTTGTATGTTCCTTTTTCAAATGTTGGCCCCATAAACAAAAACTTCCAATCAAGCCCTAATATGTTCTAATTTAAGTTTGTCGCTCATCTATTATTCCACGATCGTCATGTCATCGGTAATTGTGGATAACTATTTCTAATTAGGTTTTGATTCGTGGGTTTATACAAGAGTCTTTGATTGAATGAATCAAGAGTGTTTGATTGATGCTGGTTTGTCATTGTAGTACTGCAGTCCAATTTCATCGAAAGGCGCCATAATATCTTCCAAATCCTTTTATTGTCTACATTGTTATGCATTTTCAGCTCTGAAACTTACCATGAACTATTACTCTTCCTTGACATTCCGAAGTTAGGTCTACATGAGCACGATTCCAAGTCCTTTTATTTAGGTCAACTGGTAGAGCATAATTAGATGCATATGTATTGGAGTCTACCCCTATTCAATTTTCATGGTTTGGTCATCACTTTATGAATTCTCATAAGTCGACACATCCTGTAGTCAATGATTAGTCTAACATCATTAGTAAAAAAACTTATCACGTAACAATATTATTTTAGACATTGTTGTTTTGTTTTTGCATTTGATCTATAGAGCATACATAAAGTAATGCATGAGGTGATCATGCATGCAAAGCAGGAAGTCACTCCTACATGCTTTTGTTGCATGACCCTCACACCCCCTTATCATATGAATGCTTTTAAAACTTGCATCACCACCACCATTCCCATCCCATCTACTATGTGTTTGTTTTTGTAATTTTATAATTAATTGATGGGAAGACGACCTCTGTGTTGTGATAAATCAAATGTCAAGACAAGCACGTAGACGGTTGAAGAAGATGTAATTAAACATACCAATCACATACATGCCAATTATATATAGCCAAACATCGTGCAGCCCCGCCGCAACGCGCGGGTTCCCGCTAGTATAATATAATATATTCTATTATATTTGATCTTACTTTGTTTTTAATGAAGTTTAGGTCAAAACGTAGAGAAAAATATGCTCGTCTTAACAATAATTTCGTATTTTTATATAACATCATATGTTGAAAGTTATACGAGATAAACGAGTGAAGCAGTTGAATATTATAATAATATAATATATTAAAACCTTAACAATTGAAATGTTTGTATATTTATTCCATATGAAAATTTTGAAAAGAACTGGTGTAGGATTGTCCTGTTGGGAATCATGGTATCGTATACACAGCGGAAGCGGTTTATATATTTAACAAAAACGGATTATATATACAATATATATAATAGCCAATTTTATATATAAATTGTTAATTAATTTTATTAATCCGATTAATAAAATATTCCCAATCAGGATCTCAGTTAAACGCGTATAAACAAATAAATAATAAACAACCATAGGGGGTTTAGTAATCAACCTTTGACGACTACACCGGAATTGTAACACGCGGGTTACAACGAATCCTCACTAGTAGGAAGTTCACAACCGAGCACGAACCAACCGGGAAACAACACTTGCAAGAGGAAGGTGGTGGCTTGTGGTGGTTGATGGCCGAACAAAAAAAGAAGAAGGCGGCGGCCTTCTTTTCTTTGGTGGCGGCCGCAAAAAGCCAAGAAGAGGAGGCAAGGGTTTGTTGTTTTATCAAAAGTGTGCATTAGGGTTTACTCCTTAACCCTCCTTTTATAAGACAACAACTTGCAATAAACCCCCTTGCTAAATATCTTAATACTCCTTAAAATTAATCTTATTAACATTAAGTCCCTCAAGATACTCCTTAATATTAATCTTATTAATATTAAATCCCTCAAGACTAAAACAATTATTATTTCATAAATAATAATCCACCAACGCGTGAACTTATCTGATTCGTGTACCAACGTGTAACTCTTCGGATCGTACCGGTTCGGGTTACGTTGATCTCGACTTTTAATTACATCGGACATCCTATATATCCAACAATCTCCCACTTGGACGATTTTAATTAAATGAGTCAACGTGCGCAGAGTTGGACGCCTAGCTGCATCGCATTGCACCCAAACCAGTATGACACTTTACTGTCGTCAACTAGTTCTTTGAGTTCAAGTAACGCTTTACTTAACCAAATACTATAGCCCTGATAATTATATCAATAAGTCCCTTCTGTATAGACATCCGTTGATCATAAGACATGGATCATTCATTCTTATATAGTGATCAACTATTCTCTATTCTCGTCTCTAATTCAAAGTAGTCGAACGAACTACCTTAGTCCGAGCGTGGCCACGCATTTATACCAGTTTGAGTTTTACGAGGGCGCCAGAATGTCTAGGCTTCTAATCCCATAGAAGTACAGAATTCCATCAGCGTCATACAACTCCCACTTAATCTCGAATTTCTCCCAACGCTACCCTTATAGCTACCCATGTTTCAGGATAGTGTAAGATAACATCAAAGATAGTCCTTGATCAATGTAGTTTAATATGTGCCTTAGGAAAAAGGACAGATTGAACATATTAATATCAAAACATCTCATGACATAGATCCATGGAGATCGTTTTGAAGCAAGTTACATCCAATATTATTCCCTAATAATATCTGTGAATTATGATCCTCAAACCCTTGAGCTATTCATCTCATGAATACAACCATCCCAATTCACAATAGTCTTACATTCAAATTCATTCCCATGTAATTTGATCGACTACAGACATTTAGAATACTTTTATTCAAGGATTTAAACATACGAATAAATGAACACAGTTAATAAATATTAAATTTGCATTTAACCCATTAAATCAAATAAACATTCAACATAACTGTCATAGTTCAAAATAAAACATCAATACTAATTACAGATCATGCCCATTGTCTAACAACTCTAAGCCCTATATTTCCAGCATGCTCCTCATGTCTAGCTTGAGGTAAAGGCTTAGTAAAGGGGTCAGCCAGATTTAGATCTGTATGAACTTTGTTCATCATGACGTCTCCACGCTCCACTATTTCTCTAATGTAGTGGAACTTTCTGAGTATATGCCTTGCGGTCTGATGTGACCTTGGTTCCTTTGCAAGAGCAATGGCACCAGTGTTGTCACACAGTATCTCGATTGGTTTCTTTATGCTAGGCACAACATCGAGATCAGTAATGAACTTCTTCATCCAGGCAGCCTCCTTTGCAGCATCCGATGCAGCAATGTATTCTGATTCACAGGTGGATTGAGCAACCACACTTTGCTTAGAGCTCTTCCAAGTAACAGCCCCACCATTCAGAATGAAAACATATCCCGTTTGTGATCTTGAGTCATCACGATCAGTCTGGAAGCTTGCATCAGTATAACACTTAACTGACAGCTCCCCATCCAGTCCTCCATATATTAAGAACATGTCCTTAGTCCTTCTCAAGTACTTAAGAATGTTCTTCACTGCAGCCCAGTGACTCTCTCCTGGATTCTGTTGATATCTACTCGTCATGCTAAGAGCATACGAGACATCAGGTCTAGTACATAACATGGCATACATGATGGAACCAATCGCAGAAGCATATGGAACACCTTCCATTTTCTTCTTTTCCTCTACAGTATTTGCACACTGTTTGTTATCAAGAATGGTTCCATGTGCCATGGGCAAGAGCCCCCTTTTTGAGTCTTACATTGAGAAGCGTCGTAAGACCTTATCAATATATGTACTTTGACTCAAACCCAATAACCGCTTTGATCTATCTCTATAAATCTTTATTCCCAGAATATAAGCGGCTTCACCAAGATCTTTCATTGCGAAACATTTACCCAACCGGGTCTTAACATCTTTAAGCATAGGGATATTGTTTCCAATGATTAGTATGTCATCTACATACAGTATATGAAAAGTAATATAGCTCCCACTAGACTTCTTGTAAACACACGGTTCATCTTCGTTCTTGATAAAACCAAACTCTTTGATTTTCTGTTCAAAACGGAGATTCCAGCTGCGAGATGCTTGCTTTAATCCATAGATGGATTTATTCAGCTTGCACACCTTATTAGGATTCTTCGGATCGACAAAACCTTCAGGTTGAACCATATAGACATCTTCCAGTAAGTGTCCATTAAGGAACGTGGTTTTGACATCCATCTGCCATATCTCATAGTCATAATATGCAGCAATGGCAAGTAGAATTCTAATAGACTTAAGCATGGCCACTGGCGAGAAAGTTTCCTCATAGTCAATTCCTTGAGTCTGAGTAAAACCTTTCGCTACAAGCCTTGCTTTGTAGGTTTGCACATTCCCATCCATGTCAGTCTTCTTCTTGAAGATCCATTTGTTTCCCACAGTCTGACATTCGGTAGGAAGATCAACCAATTCCCAGACTTGGTTATCATACATGGATTGCATCTCTGCATTCATGGCTTCTTGCCATTTCTTGGATTCTGAATCCAAGATTGCAGATTTGTAAGTAGTAGGCTCAGCTTCATCAATCATGAAGATATCGTCATACCCTACCGGTGCACGACGATCCCTAATACTTTTCCGAACACTTGGTGTTTCTGTTGTTTCTTGAGTCCTCTCAGGCTCAACTTCAACAACTGGATCAGTTACATCTGGTTCTGTCTGAACAGCTGGTTCAGTCACTTGTGATTCTCGAATTTCTTCAAGATCCACATAGTTATCTCCAATCCCTCGCGCCAGAAGCTCTTCCTCTAAGAAAGTGCCTCTGCGTTTGGTGAAAATCTTATTTTCAGTGGGGTGGTAGAACATGTAACCGATCTTCTTACCGTATCCAACGAAAACCACTTTTTCGCCTCTGGGATCTAGTTTATCCGAAGATTCTAGAGTGACATAAGCATTACATCCCCAGACTTTAAGGTAGGATACATGAGGTTTCTTTCCATGCCATATCTCATAAGGCGTTTTAGTAACCTTTTTCGTCGGAGCTATATTCACAAGTCTTGCGGCAGTCTCCAAAGCATAATTCCAAAAGGATTTTGGAAGGTTTGTTCGAAACATCATTGATCGAATCATATCTAATAGAGTTCGATTTCTCCGCTCAGACACACCATTATGTTGCGGTGTTCCAGGTGGAGTGAGTTGTGAAACTATTCCACAATCCTTTAGATGGTCGATGAATTCCTGACTAAGATATTCACCGCCTCGATCTGATCGAAGCATTTTAATAGTTCTATTTAGCTGATTTTCTACTTCGTTTTGGTATTCCTTGAACTTTTCAAGAGTTTCATGTTTATGCTTCATAAGATAAACATAACCATATCTACTGAAATCATCAGTAAATGTAACAAAGTATCTTTCTCCATGTCTTGACATTGTTCTGAATGGACCACATACATCTGTATGTACAAGTCCTAACAGATCATTAGCTCTTTCTCCAACATTTGAAAAAGGTGCTTTTGTTTACTTTCCACTTAAGCATGATTCGCATTTTCCAAACGACTCCGAACCTTTGGAATCCAGGATTCCTGCGGTTTTGAGTTGTTTAACACGATTCTCACTTATGTGACCAAGTCTACAATGCCACATATACGTATCATTAAAGTCCAACTTATTACGTTTATGAGAGATATTGCATAATATGTTATCGTTTTGGATTTCTATCTCATAGATCCCATTGTTAGGTTTTGCATCAAAGTAAAATACATCGTTAAAATAAGCAGAAATAAATTCACCATTAAAACGATAATCAAAACCTTGTCTACGCAAAGCATGAAATGAAACAATATTTCTAGTCACACTAGGAATGTAATAAACATTGTTCAAAACAAGTTCTAAACCAGAAGGTAGTAAAAGAACATATTCTCCTATTGCCTTCACTGCAACTCTTTGTCCATTGCCAACATGGACCTCCAAGTCACCTTGTTTCAGTTTTCTAATCTTTCTTAGTCCCTGCAAAACATTACAAATGTGGAAACCACATCCTGTGTCAAACACCCATGTTTTGCCAGAAAAAACAAAGATTTCAATAACATATATACCTGAGGACTCTCCTCCAGAAGCCTTGTCTTGCTTCAGTTCAGCTAAATACTTAGCACAGTTCCTTTTCCAGTGCCCAGTTTCATCATAATGAAAACATTTGGCATCTTTCAAAGGTTTCTTGTTGGCAACAGCTTTGCCCTTTCCCTTCCCTTTGCCTTGATAGCCCCTCTTCTTGGTTTTAGGTTTCTTAATCTGACCCTCCCTGATCATTAGCACTAGTGCAGTTTTGACAGGTATGTTTACCTCAGCAGTTTTGAGCATCTGATGCAGTTCTGCAAGTGTCTTCTCCATCCCATTCATATTATAGTTCATAATGACCTGGTCATATGACTTGGGCAATGAGTTCAGGATGATATCCCCAGCTAACTCATCGCTCAAGGGGGATTCCAGACGAGCCAAGTGATCAACATACGCCTTCATTTTTAGCACATGAGTGCCAACTGGTGAACCCTCTTGCATACGAGTGGTTATAAGTGATCGCATCACATCGAACCTCTCATGGTGAGCATTTTGTTGGAACATTTCCATCAGATGCTGATTCATGTCGTATGCATCCATGTCCTCCATGGTCCTTTGAAGTTTAGGGATCATGGAAGCCAACATCAGACATGAGACTTTCAAAGAGTCATCAAAATGCTTAGCCCAAGCTTTATAAAGCTCACTCTTGGGATTTATGGGTTCATCAGGGACTGGTTCTTCAAGAACATACAATTTGTTCTCCGCTTTGAGAACAATTTTCAAGTTGCGGTGCCAGTCCATGAAGTTGGAGTGGTTCAGTTTGCCCTTCTCTAAGATGGACTTGAGAGAGAAATGGGAGGTGGAATTGTTTTCAGTTGACATCTACAAAGTTCAAAATTAATGTATTAGTATTTCATGTTTAAGTGTCCTAATTATTTTATGACCCAAAAAAAAAAAACAAAATTAATTAGGATGAGATCCCAATTCATCAATACACAATGAACTGGCTTAGCACTGTCCACTGGCACGATTAGGTAGGTAAACAACGATTGTTAATTGTGTCCACTACACAACTCTCCTTTTGGGGTTATCACTAAAAGCGATGTATGTTTAACCCCAACTATGCCCACTTGTCAAACAAGCGATGTTTGGTCCTTTACTGTTAACTGTAACACCGGCCTATGTTACACAGGAACCGCGATGATTACCTTCACTCATGATTAACGCCCAGATGCAGGGTCAGCACTAACATTTGGGTTCGATATAGAATGGAGTGTTAACTCGTTAAGGGTGGCATGAAACATCAATTTAAAATTGGGATTTAATTTTAATATTTACCATAAATATATTGAATGACTCGTTAGCATGATGTGAGTCACACAACAGTTTATAAAATCCAATTTTATATTATTCGTGATAATTGAAACTCCTTTCAACACTCGACATGGTATAGTTTTAAATACCCTATTTAAACTACGTTGGTCGTATTATCGCGAATAGACTTGTTTTAATATCAATAAAACTTTTTTTATTAAATATGCTTTTCGGTTTTTATAAAACTTGTTTTAATAAAACCGTTGCCATGATTGTGAAAATTTTATTTATTTTGGGTTATCTAAATTATTTACAATAAATAAACCACAACCACAAAACATAATAATAAAATTAAACGAATCGAGCCCCTAATAGGTCGCCCGTTTTGTTTTAGCCAGAAATGAAACGAACTAGTCAAAAGGGTTTCAAAACAATTTTGATATAGCTCCCACTTGACTCGAGATCTCTATCTTCATGGAACCTGTTCGCCTTTTTTTTTTCTTCGTCTTGATCTTGTACTTGAAGGATTACAACAATAAATTTGAAAATACAATAAAATCAAATCTATTCTAATCCTATCTATTACACCGGATCCAATATCCGTAATAAAAAATACAAATCAATAAGGAAATAAAACCATCACAAACACAACCATGACAAGGGTCAAATACCTAGGGCTCGATTCACATCACAATCCATGAACAACTAAAAGCTTTTGATCTTTTGTCAAAATAAACAATTTTTGACAAATAAAACAAAGATCAAAATTATAATTTTACCATCTATACGCGTGTAACCGTGGCTCTGATACCACTGTTGGGAATCATGGTATCGTATACACAGCGGAAGCGGTTTATATATTTAACAAAAACGGATTATATATACAATATATATAATAGCCGATTTTATATATAAATTGTTAATTAATTTTATTAATCCGATTAATAAAATATTCCCAATCAGGATCTCAGTTAAACGCGTATAAACAAATAAATAATAAACAACCATAGGGGGTTTAGTAATCAACCTTTGATGACTACACCGGAATTGTAACACGCGGGTTACAACGAATCCTCGCTAGTAGGAAGTTCACAACCGAGCACGAACCAACCGGGAAACAACACTTGCAAGAGGAAGGTGGTGGCTTATGGTGGTTGATGGCCGAACAAAAAAAGAAGAAGGCGGCGACCTTCTTTTCTTTGGTGGCGGCCGCAAAAAGCCAAGAAGAGGAGGCAAGGGTTTGTTGTTTTATCAAAAGTGTGCATTAGGGTTTACTCCTTAACCCTCCTTTTATAAGACAACAACTTGCAATAAACCCCCTTGCTAAATATCTTAATACTCCTTAATATTAATCTTATTAACATTAAGTCCCTCAAGATACTCCTTAATATTAATCTTATTAATATTAAATCCCTCAAGACTAAAACAATTATTATTTCATAAATAATAATCCATCAACGCGTGAACTTATCTGATTCGTGTACCAACGTGTAACTCTTCGGATCGTACCGGTTCGGGTTACGTTGATCTCGACTTTTAATTACATCGGAAATCCTATATATCCAACATGTCCCACATCGAACTCCAAGTTTACAAGCAAGCTAGCTGCTCCTTTTTATCCCACATCGACCCATACCTAATGCCACCGACCATTCCTCTTAATATATAGAAGGTTGAGTTCTCAGTAGGTACATTAAAATTTATATTTGGGAACACTCTTATATTAAGAGATCCTAAGCCTATGATATCCTATTGGGTATTGTTAATAGTCGTTTTTTGGTACGAGTAGGAGCATGAGTAGGGGGACTTTACACCGACTTGTCGTAGATAGTTTTGAGGTATGTTCCCATTTAAGTTATGTTTAGTTAATTATTATTTTTATTAGTATTATTATTAGTAGTAGTGTAGCGATATTATTTTTAGGTGTTACGATTATTATTAGAGGTGGGTACTGGGTAGCCTAGCCTTAGTTAGGCATGGACTGATCATCCATGCTTAAACAAGGTAGTGCTAACCAATATCCAACTGTAATAATAATTAGTTAGGTGTACTTTTAACTAACCTAGCGGTGGTATAATTGTATCAGGACCCTGAAATATTACCTGGTTTTGTTAGCATTGTCAATTGCAAAAGGGTTGATAAAGAGGTGAGTTATTTAAACTATTTTCAAAACTTGATACTTGCTCATAAAATTGTTTTGATGGTGATTGATCATGTATATGCATCGAACCATAGGTGTGGCATCCAGGGTGTTATATATATTATAATGATCATTATATTTTCCCATGGGGGGACATACACTTACAGTTTGTTGTGGAATTGGTAGACTGTGTGAGCCTACTGTGGAATTGGTAGGCCACTGGTGGGTCTGCTATGGAATTGGTAGACCATGTGTGTGAATATATAATGCTTAGTCCGGATTATGATTATGGTGACATGCAAGGAGCTCATACTTGATCAATAAAATTGTTTATGTGGTTGTTTTACTGATGAGTCAGTTTATGTGGCTCACCAGCTGGGTGCTGACGTATTTTTATTACTCGAGCATGTATTACAGGTTGATGATGTAAGGACAGGGGGTTTCTTGCTGAGCGTGGATGACTCTAGATGTTTTATCATATTATAGTTGAGCTTCGTTTGGCTGGATGTACTTGGATCGCTTAGGATTGTAATAAATACTTAAGTTATGTAATGAGATTACGTTTCCGCTTTAAGAGTTTGTGCCAACCGGTCACTGTAAGTGCCTGGCCTGGGCGGGGTGTGACAGATACTCTCGCCGGAGACGTCATCTACCAGTGTTCACTTCTGCTCCTCCTCAACCAATATTATCTTCTCCTCCTCCTCCTCCTCATCCTCCTCAACCAATATTATCTTCTCCTCCTCCTCCTCCTCATCCTCCTCAACCATTGTTCTCTTTTACTCCTCCTCCTCAACCAGTGTTCTCTCCTACTCCTCCTCAACTAGTGTTCTCTTCTCCTACACCTACTCAACCAGTGTCTACTCCTTATCCTTGAAACTTCCCCATTCCTCCACTCCCAAGATACACTCCCCCACACCCAGATGCTGATTTCACTAATGAGGAGCTTGTATGGTTTTTAGAATATGTTATGGCTGTAAGGGGAATGGGCTAGCTACGGTTGGTGGAGACCCAACCGAACCCAAACCCCAACCCCACCCCAAACCCTCCTCCTCGGGAGCCATATGAGGTGGAGTACGAAGCTGTAAGGGATGCTATGGAGGAAGACCGATACTATTTATCCCCTCCTCGTGAATACTGCCGCATCCGCTCGGATGCGAGGTCCGACAGTCGCAATAGCGATCGTTCTGTGTCCTCACCGGAGTACACTTTAGAGGATTGGGATAATTATTCTCCGTATGGGAGAAATTTTTAGGATTAATTATGTAATGTTTTAATAAGTAGTTTAGGATTATGTAGTGTTTAAATAAGTAATTTAGGATTATGTAATTTTTAAATTTATATAAGTTGTGTGTTTTAATATTATTTGTAATTTTTTTATAACAATTGTCTTTTTTTTTTTTTTTACATTTTAGTTAAATAGTTTTAAAAAAATAATAAAATAAACAACAGGGGCCTTATCTTTTTCCCACTACCACTACACTCTATTTTCACTTCAAGCCCTATGCTGACTCAGCAGCCACATGGACCAATCAGAAACAGAGGCCTTAAGTTTTTTCTCCTCCACTACACGTGGTCTAACATGGAATTTTATAACCTATGGAATTGTGTAAATGGAATGGGAAATCAAAATGACATAATAATTAACTTTGATGAAAAGCTAGTTTAATAAAGATTTAACATGGTAAGATTTTTCTAAAAATTAAATACCACAAATATTTGTATTACTAATTTCTTTTATAAAATATTCAATGGGGTTTTCATACGCAATATCTATTCTATCTATATAATAATTGAGGTCACTTGGGTTGAATCAAGGCCTTAGAGAGGGTTTGAGGTATCCATATTGAATATGGAGCTCCAAGTTAGTCCCTATAAATACTCTTTTCTATATTTTAATTATACACAATCTTCCATCACACTCTCAATTTCTCACTAACAAATCTTCCAACCAACATTCATCACTCTTCTTTTTATGCATTCTTGCTTCTAGGTATGTATCTTCTTCACTGAGATCGACGGAACTGCATCCATTATAATATGTTCCGATTCATAAACTTTTAAAATAGCCATATCATATGTTCCGATTTGAGTGAAACTTTTATGTTATCGCTAATCAATAAAATACATCCATATGATAAATTCGATTCAATATTCAGTTTATAAATCGTGGTTTATAAAAGTTATTTATAATCTGGAACCATTTCAGATTTGAATATTTGGATGTTTTTTTTTCATTTGAATACTAGAATACCATCCGAAGACAGAGATTCGATTATGGCTTATCACAAGGGTGAGCAATTCTTCAAGGTCATGCATGACCCTTCGGCAAGAGTTTTGGTATTAATCTTATTTTCATCTTGATATGGATCTTTGTTTACTTTACAAAACTGATTATTACTTATGTTAATGTTGTTTTTAATGTGTTACTCCAGACATTGCAAACAGTTACTAAGGTGCGTAGATTTATTTTTATGGAATCGTGATTACTTTTGGTCTTTGGATGTTTGTTTTCGGTTTATGGAATATTACTGAGTTTGGTCCGTAATGGATGACTGTTTTGGATTAATATGTTGGAAGGTGTTCTTGATGTTTGGTGTTGATCAAGTATGAATCGGTTATTCATGAAGAGCCGGGTTATGTTTGTCGGTTCGTTATTGAATGGGGTTATGTTGATGTTAGATTAGATGAATGTTCTTGAGGGATGATAGATGCTCATAAGGATTATTGTTAAATGAAAGTTTTATCGGGTCCTAATTTGAGCTCCTTTGATGTGTTCAAGAATATTCATCATAGGGTTCTTCGCATGTTCTTGAGGATCAAGCGTATTTTGGACCTTCATTATGGGGATGAAAAAATGTTGGTGTTTGATCCATAATTATTCAATCGGGTTATGGTTTGGATCCGGGGATAGGACCGGATGGAATTATTTTCAAGATTGAGTTTGAAATTTTTTATTGACTTTCCTCAATTATCTCCTAATTTTTATGAAAAGTTAGTAATTACATCTGAATGCATTTATGGTGGGTTGAAATATTGAGGATTTGATGGGATTGAGGGAAAGTTAGCTATTATTGGAATTGCCTGCAATTAATAGGATTTATTCATTTTTTAATGATATTTATTATGAATTTTAATGACATTAATAATAATTAACCGAATTAATTTACGAATATATTATTAAGACTAATACTAATATTATGATTTTTAATTTTAATCTCATTTATTTTTTATTGACCGTATCAAATTACGAATACTAAAACTAATATTACAATTTTTAATTTTAATCCCATTTATATCTTATTGACCGAATTAACATTTTCTATTACTATTTTTACAAATATATTATAATTATTAATAATTACTAATACTAACTAATACTAATACAAATATTACGATTTTAGTTTTACTATTCGTAAAAATAGTATTGTTGACTGAATATATTATTAATACTAATTGAGATTAATAATAATTGACCGAATTAAATGTTATTTATTACGATTTTTTAATCTCAATTATTTATATTAATATTAATACGAACTTATGTTTAATCTATCTTTATTAATATTACTACGATTTTTCATGTTTGTAATTTAATTTATCTGAATTATTGATTACGATTTTGAGGTTATTTATTAAGATTTATAATCTCATTTATTTATATTACTATGATTACGAATTATGATTAGTCTTGATTGCAATTAATAAGATTTATTATTTTTTATGTTATTTATTAAGATGTTTAATATTATTTATTCACATTAAAAATAATTGACCACATTCAATGTTATTTATTAAATTTTTTAATCTCATTTATTTATATTACTTTTTTTGAATTTATGTTTAATAAGATTTAATCATTTTTAATGTATTTTTAGTATGTTACAATTAATATTATTTATTGACATTAATAATAATTGACTGAATTCATTGTTATTTATTAAAATTTTAAATCTCATTAATTTATATATATTTTTTTGAATTTATGTTTAATAAGATTTAATCAATTTTAATGTATTTTTAGTATGTTACAATTAATGTTATTTATTGACATTAATAATAATTGACCGAATTAAATGTTATTTATTACATTTTTTGATCTCATTTATTTATATTAATATTACTACGAAATTATGTTTAATCTATCTTTATGAAATTATGTTTAATATTATTTATATTACTATTCGTTCGAAATATTATTGGTCTTACCTGCAATTAATAGGATTTATTCATTTTTTAATGATATTTATTATGAGTTTAATGACATTAATAATAATTGACCGAATTTAATGGTATACATTACGATTTTTAAGCTCATTTATTTATTATTGACCGAATTGACCGAATTAATTTAAACTGAATATATAATTAATACTAATACTAATATTATGAATTTTAATTTTAATTTTAATCTCATTTATTTCGTATTGACCGAATTAAATTACGAATCTTATTAAGCAAATTAAAATTTTCTATTACTATTTTTACGAATATATTACTAATTACTAATACTAACTAATACTAATATTATAATTTTAGTTTGCTTCGATCAGAAGATATTTCTATTGGCGAGTATTGTTTCTTTAAATGGTTTTCAATCCAACACAGGTTGTTTGTTACTAAGTTTCCACCACAAAAATTCATTGATTTTCAAATTTAAATTACGATTTTTTAAGTTTGTAATTTAATTTATTTGAATTATTGATTACGATTATGAGATTATTTATTAAGATTTATAATCTCATTTAGTTATATTACTATGTTTACGAATTATGATTACTATTGATTGCAATTAATAAGATTTGTTATTTTTTATGTAATTTATTAAGATGTTTAATATTATTTATTGACATTAATAATAAATGGCAACATTCAATGTTATTTATTAAAATTTTTAATCTCATTTATTTATATTACTTTTTTCGAATTATGTATAATAAGATTTAATTATTTTTAATGTATTTTTAGTATGTTACAGTTAGTATTATTTATTGACATTAATAATAATTGACCGAATTCAATGTTATTTATTTAAATTTTTAATCTCATTTATTTATATTACTTTTTTTCGAATTTATGTTTAATAAGATTAATCATTTTTAATGTATTTTTAGTATGTTACAACTAATGTTATTTATTGACATTAATAATAATTGACCGAATTAAATGTTATTGATTACATTTCTTTAATCTCGTTTATTTATATTAATATTACTACGAAATTATGTTTAATCTATTTTATGAAATTATGTTTAATATTATTTATATTACTATTCGTTCGAAATATTATTGGTTTTGCCTGCAATTAATAGAATTTATTCATTTTTAATGATACTTATTATGAGTTTAATGACATTAATGATAATTGACCAAATTTAATGTTATGTATTACGATTTTTAAGCTCATTTATTTATTATTAACCGAATTGACTGAATTAATTTAAGAATATATTATTAATACTAATACTAATATTATGAATTTTAATTTTAATCGCATGTATTTCGTATTGACCGAATTAAATTACGAATATTATTAAGAGAATTAAAATTTTTTATTACTATTTTTACGAATATATTAGTAATTACTAATAATTACTAATACTAACTAATACTAATATTATGATTTTATTTTGCTTCGATCAGAAGATATTTCCATTAGCGAGTATTGTTTCTTTAAATGGTTTTCAATTCAGCACAGGTTGTTTGTTACTAAGGTTACACCACAAAAAATCATTGATTTTCAAATTTAAATTACGATTTTTTATGTTTGTAATTTAATTTATTTGAATTATTGATTACGATTATGAGATTATTTATTAAGATTTATAATCTCATTTATTTATATTACTATGTTTACGAATTATGATTAGTATTGATTGCAATTAATAAGATTTATTATTTTTTATGTTATTTATTAAGATTTTTAATATTATTTATTGACATTAATAAAAATTGACAACATTCTATTTTATTTATTAAAATTTTTAATCTCATTTATTTATATTACTTTTTTTTTTGAATTTATGTTTAATAAGATTTAATCATTTTTAATGTATTTTTAGTATGTTACAATTAATATTATTTATTGACATTAATAATAATTGACCAAATTCAATGTTATTTATTAAAATTTTTAATCTCATTTATTTATATTACTTTTTTCGAATTTATGTTTAATAAAATTTAATCATTTTTAATGTATTTTTAGTATGTTACAATTAATGTTATTTATTGACATTAATAATAATTGACCGAATTAAATGTTATTTATTACATTTTTTAATCTCATTTATTTATATTAATATTACTACGAAATTATGTTTAATCTATCTTTATGAAATTATATTTAATATTATTTATATTACTATTCGTTCGAATTATTATTGGTCTTGTCTGCAATTAATAGGATTTATTCATTTTTTAATGATATTTATTATGAGTTTAATGACATTAATAATAATTGACCGAATTTAATGTTATATATTACGATTTTTAAGCTCATATATTTATTATTCACCGAATTGACCGAAATAATTTAAGAATATATTATTAATACTAATACCAATATTATGAATTTTAATTTTAATTTTAATCTCATTTATTTCGTATTGACCAAATTAAATTACGAATATATTACTAATACTAAAACTATTATTTCGATTTTTAATTTTAATCCCATTTATATTTTATTGACCGATTTAACATTTTCTATTACTATTTTTTCTAATATATTACTAATTACTATTAATTACGATTTTAGTTTTACTATTCGTAAAAATAGTATTGTTGACCGAATATATTTCTAATACTAATTGACATTAATAATAATTGACCTAATTGAATGTTATTTATTACGATTTTTTAATCTCATTTATTTATATTAATATTACTATGAATTTATGTTTAATCTATCTTTATGAATTATTATTTGTCTTGCCTGCAATTATTAATAGGATTTATTCATTTTTTATGTTATTTTTTATTAGTTTTAATGACATTAATAATAATTGACTAATTTAATGTTATAAATTACGATTTCTACGCTCATTTATTTATTATTGACCGAATTAAATTACGAATATATTACTAATACTAAAACTAATATTACTGTTTTTAATTTTAATCCCATTTATATCTTATTGACCGAATTAAAATTTTCAATTATTATTTTTACGAATATATTACTAATTACTAATACTAACTAATACTAATATTACGTGCAGAAATTATTTCTCAAGTCGCTAGGTTTGTTATTTGCATATTCAACATTTTTGTTTACAATATTCTTATTTTATAATTAGTTACACATTCTAAATTTTCTATATATAATGCTTTTATAAAGGTTTATTGTGATTGGATGGCCTGTTTTGCTTTAATCAGAAGATACTTCCATTGGCGAATATTGTGTCTTCAAATAGTGTTCAATCCAGGACAAAATGTTTGTTACTAAGGCTGCACCACAAGATGTCATTGAATTTGAAATTTAAATTATGATTTTGATGTTATTTATAGAGAGTTTTATTGTTATTTATGATGATTTTAATTTCATTGATTTGAATGATTGATTATGATTTGGTTGTTATTTACTAAAATTTTTAATCTTATTTATTGATATTACTAATATTTCGAAATTCATTTTATATTGTTGGCCGACTTTAATTTTGATATTACAACTTTCCTTTAATCAGTTGTCATTAAACGATATTCTTTTAAACATATACGACTTTCTTTCAAACATTTATTTAAATCTATTTAACAATGTTAAATTTATTTAACAGTTTATAATTTAAATATAATCCAATGATAACAATGTACATTTATTTTCCTACACTTTTATTATTTTGTTAATAATAAATATAATTTAAATATATTTAATAGTTTTCTAAAATATATAATGTATTCAAAATAATTTTCAATGCTATTACTAATATTACGACCTTTATTTTAATATTGTTGACCGAATCTGAGTAAAAACTTTTTACGTTTTTGTTAAATTGATGGACGTCAATTCTTTGACTATATGTCTATGAGTTTAATTGTGCTAATTTTAAGTATTGTTGACCAATTAACGTCAATTACCAATCCTTCCAATTTTTATAATTCAAAGACTTTCCTTTAATCAATTGTCATGAAACGATATTCTTTTAAACATATACGACTTTCCTTTAAACATTTATTTAAATCTATTTAACAGTTTATAATTTAAATATAATCCGAAGATAGGAGTGTACATTTATTTTCATACACTTTTATTATTCTTTTAATAATAAATATAATTTAAATCTATTTAACAATTTCCTAAAATATATAATGTATTGAAGATAATTTTCAATGCTATTACTAATATTACGACCTTAATTTTAATATTGTTGACCCAATCAAAGTAAAAAAATTTTACGTTTTTGTTAATTTGATGGAGGTCAATTCTTTGACTTTATGTCTTTGAGTTTGATTGTACTAATTTTAAGCATTGTTGAACAATTCACGTCAGTTACCAATCTTTCCATTTTTTATAATTCAAATATATAAACAAATATTCCTACTCAATCACGTCAATCGAGGCACACTATTTCCGATTTTGCAGAATTGTTTGAGACACAACAATACTATACAAACATTAACAAATAATAAAATCATTTAATCGTCATACCAATTTTAACAACGAAATTAAATGATAATATAAATTTTCAAAATTTTACTTTCTGTTAAAGAATTATATTATTTCAATCACAACTAATAATGATTATTAAAGATGTCAATAATAATTTGTATATAATGGGTAATGCAAATTGAGACGCGGATGATTTTAATGTCATATATTTGAATGAATGATTATGATTTTGATGTTATTTATTAAGATTTTTAATCTTATTTATTGATGTTACTAATATTACGAATTTCATTTTAACATTGTTGACCGACTTTCATTTTGATATTACTACTTTCTGTTAATCAATTGTCACTAAACGATAATCATCATCTTGATTTCAATAAGTGTGCTAATTTTAAGATGTCAATAATAATTTGTATATAATGGGTAAGGCAATTTCAGACGCGGATTATTTTAATGTCATTGATTTAAATGATTGATTATGATTTTGATGTTATTTATTAAGATTTTTAATTGTTAAGTACTATATTTACACAGTTTAAATACTGACGTTTTTTGGTGGCATTTTGTAACATATCAAAAGTTTCCTAAAGTGTGTACAATGAGTCCTTTTGGCTACATGTTCAAATAGGTCTGGGGTTGATCCTTTTGGTGTATATTTTTTAATAAAATATAGGAAATTTATGTTACAACATGTGACATTAGACCCATTTTCTTATTAGTTGTTTTTTAGCTATGTAATCGGTTTGAACCATTGGAGAGATAACATGTAAAATTTAAGCTACGCATTCAAGTAAGTGGGTTAAGGATTGTTTCTTGATTTACTTATCACCGTATCCATATCTTTACAACAACTATATTTTATGTAGAACACAAATATGGAATACAATGGTGGAGGTTTTCATAAATTATTGTAAATGAGTTGCACTCCGAGGATCGTGATGACAATGATAACAACTTCGAAGGTGAAAAATCAGCTATCAATGAGCAAGACTTGGAAGATTTTGATTGAAGTAATGAAAATAGACCATTGGTTGAAGTTCGTTAAGCCCCAACTAAATGATAAGTGTTCTATGCTTAAGCTTAGTTATGATTAGAATATAGATATTACCCAAATGATGTAATCTGTGATATTGGTTGAAGTTCGTTAAGCCCCAGCTGAATGATAAGTGTTCTATGCTTAAGCTTAGTTATGATTAGAATACAAATATTAACCAAATAATGTAATGTGTGATATTGTGATAGTATGTTATGTAGTTTGCAGTCGTCAAATTAAACTTTACTTACTCAATATATCCATCATTTCGTTACATTAAACTGTTAGATGAAATTTTGCATTTAACATCAAAATTTATACATATTGCAATATCAAACATTTAGTAACCAAAACAAATTGCATAATACAATTCTTATTTTCCTATTATTTTTTTCATTTTGCTTTGGGGTGAACCGTGGGTCCCCACGGGACTCTAACCTAGTAATGCATAAACAATCACTTTTAATGTTTACGAAGGCTTCTGTTGTGTTTTCTATTGATTTCTAACTTTGATTACCTCGGTTACTTTCATGACGAGACTAGAGCTTATTGTCATGATCCGTCAAAAATCAGATCAGTTTTCTCAAATTCTGGAAGGTTCCGGAACCATTTGGAGACATCTAGGGCTACTTGAAATATTTCCAAACAACCTACATTTTTCTAGAACAAATTAACAGCCTGGGAAAGGTCCAAATCAGTCTTGAAAATCCTAAGAATGTTCTAAAAAAAGGCTGCATAATTTATAATTCGGCTAGAAGTATTCAGTTAAGAACTTTCTAGAAACACCTTAAACCTTGAAAAGGCTTGATATTCTATGTACATTTCTAGTTTTTAGCCAAGATATATATATAGAATTCTATAGATAAACAATGATCTAGATAAAGCTCTAAGTAGTATAAATATATAGAGATGTAAGGCATCATTTCTAGGCACCTAAAACTTATATAAATCATGTAATACTTGTAAAGCTCTTCCTTACAACTTATTTTTGAAATCAATAAAAGGTTCAGTTGGTCACAACACTTGCAATCTCACACCCCAAACGCTTATGCATCACAACTTCTTTAGGTTAAAGGCTTAACTTAGAGTGTGTCTAAGTCACAACACGAGAGTTAAAAAATTAGTTCGTGACTTTATGCTTCCTAGTTAACAAATGATGTTCAAAATTCGCTAGTTATGCTAGCGAATATCACGATATTTTAACATGTTTCACTAAGATTCACACTAGCCTCTCTAGACCCAGTTCCACTTGTTTGATCGACGGGTCTAGTCACCAACACTTCTGCTGGTGGTGCTAGCGGATCATGCTCCTTTTGGACAAGTCACCATTGTCGTCTGTAAGCTTGCCACATCACTGCTCACATCCACTAGTATAACTAGCGGATCCTCTAGTTTCACAAACAATTTCATAAAATACACTTAATTAAAGCGCCATGTAAAATAAACCAGACCCGCCAAAGTAAATTTCTTTATATTATTAAATATATTAGGCATGTTTACACTCTTTCATTATTGATTCGGGCTTTTTTAAGCCAATCTTATGTAGCTTGACTCGTTTAGACACTAATAAAAACACACATAGCCAACCCTATACCATGCACCATAATAAGTCTCTTGAAAAGAAAATTTGCTTTTAACGAGTAGGTGCTCCTACCCGAAAACCAGCACGTCATTTGAATACTAACTTATGAAACTCACCTCAGAAACTGAAAGTAATCTTCTATGACAAACTGTAAAAATAAGGAATGAATCTTGTAAATAGTAAGAATTAAGGACGAAACCAAGAAAATATTACATACTTAAAAGATTGAATGTGCGCTCCTCGAAACCCCCCCCCCCCCCTAAACACACACAGAGAAACATGCTGGACACTATTTTACCCACTCGGTCATGTACTCTACCCTCCGCAACTTCAACAAATATGTTTATCCCCTTTGGTGATTCCTTCGATGAGTTTGTTAAAGCCAGAATAAAAAGAAAATAGAAGCATCGGGTTACCAAAGTTGTGGGGTAAGAATATTTGATAATGTACCAAGTAGGATAATCAATTACCAACGTCAACTGAGGAAACAAGTGTCAAAGAAAAAGAAAAAAGCAGCAAAGGTAAAGAAAAGGCAGCAGATCTCTCGGATGATGACTCAGACTAGAATTCTAATCATGTATTCTAACTATGTGAATTAAACCTTTATAGAATGTGGTAATTACAAAGTAAAATAACTATCAATCGTTTTGAATACAAGAATTTTTAGGAACAAAAAGAATTGAAGCAAGCAAGCACATTGGCACCTCATGTGATTTACACGTTGGAATTTTTTTAAAGAAAATGAAGAAATAAGCTCAGGGGTGGAATCACCGGGGGTCAGGAGGGTCCATTGACCCTCCGGCCGGCCATGTTCTATGATATCCTGTATATGTGTATATGTGGCGCTTAAACTTTTTTTGTATTTTTGACACTTTGACCCTTGTACATGTTTCTTGTGAAGAAGTTAAACTGAAGAAAAAACGATGAAATTAATAGCACATTTGATATTTTGCGGCAGACGACGATGAGCTATGTAAAAGTTGCAATGACCAAAACAACGAAGAAGATGATAATTATGTTAATATTTAATATTAAAAGGACTAAACATACATTTTATTAATGTTGTGAGATGCACACTTGAAGTTGTGATAGTGACCTCTCATTCAAAATGAAAACTCCTTTTTTTTTTATCTTTGTTTTATGTTTAGGAGTAATGAAAAAAAACAATCCCAACTATTGCTTTTTGGTCGATAATGGTCTCAACTACGAAAATAATCATTAGCGGTCTCAATCTTCGACATATTGGCCACCAACGGACCCAAACTAACTGAGGCTAACTCCGTTAGTGTGATGCTGACGTGACATGCCACATAGGATGCTACGTAGGATGCCACATATGATCATTTTGCCACCTAAGCATGTCACGTCAGCATCACATTAATAGGGTTGTTAAAACTTGTTAAAACATATTAGGACTTTCTTTTGTTTAAAATGGATTTTGTTATTTGGTTTCACAAATGTCTTCAACTTTATATAATTATTTTATCGGTGAAAAGTGGAAACACTAAGTCTTCTCCATACTTTCTCTCTCTTAGGGGCTGTTTGCTTGCGTCTGACTGGTTCTGATTGGTGCGCATTTCTGACCGAGTCAGACAAGGGCTGTTTGGTCAGTGACGTCTGAACGCAAATTCGATCTGACCAGGGCTCTGACCGGATCAGATCTGGAGAGGTCGCTGACTGAGTCAGCCGCTCGGAACCTCGGTCGCTGGTGCTGAACGCTTCGGAACCGCAACCAAAAAAACGCTGCTCTAGTTATCTCATAAAAAAAAGACAAGGAAGAAGACGAAGTAAAGAAGAAATAAAGAAAGAAAGAAGAAAGATAGAAGAGGGTGGTGTGATTAACTGAAGTGGTGGTTTCTTTATAAAAGTTTTTTTTTTAATTTTTTTAATGTGAGAGGTAAAATAATCATTTTACTAAGTCATTTAGATGTCCAACCAAACAACTCTACTCTCAGCACTAATTGATTCAGACCCTCTTACCCATTCAGCACTTACTGGTTCGGCACTTGCCAAACAACCCCTTACTCTGACTCCACATAACCACGACAAAACATCCATTTCCACAAAACCCAACACCACTACATACAACACCATCACCACCAAACGCAACAACCACCATCCAACACCACCACCAACCGCCACTGCCATAATCACCATCCAAACACTACCACCACCACAACCAAGAGGCCACTAACAACCATACCACACCACAAAAAAATTTGCGTTATAGATCTCAACCATCAACGTCCCCACCTACCGCCACCCACCGCCACATCTCCTGTCTATCTCTATCTCTCTTCTACTCTTTCTGAAAGAACAAATCCAAGCAGATCTTTGACGTTTGATGGTGATGATGAAGAGTTACGACAATGACGGTGAGTGTGGTGGCTCTGTTACAGTGGTAACCAGTGCCATCCTTCACGTTTTCACTCGCTTCTCCCCTTGTGATGATGGCGATGTGTGACGGTGGTTATAGGGTAGTGATTTGACGGTGGTGATTGTGGGACGATATGCATGTGAGAGAAGCAAAGAAAGATATACGTTTTGTTTTTCTGGCAAAAAAACCGAAAACCATTAAACAAAAAAAAGGAAAAAAAATATAGATCTCCAAATTAAAATTGAACATGTGGCCTAGTCTTGATTTAGAACTGTTCACATTATGTTTTGTTAGTATATACAATGTTTAAAGATGGAATTATAATTGGATTTGGAATTTAAACATTCTAAAAGAAATTGGAAATTGTTGGAATTGGAATCTCAAATCCTTTATTATTGTGTTTGGTTTGTTAATAAGTTGGAATCTATCACCCTTGCCCTCACGACCCGCACCGTTGCGACCCCAACCGTTTCAACTCGAACTGTTTAGACCTGTACCGTTTCGACGTGCACCGTTTCAACCCGTACCCTTCGAACCAAAATTCTCCACCGTTTCGACCCGAAACGGTACGAGTCAAAACGGTTCGGGTCGAAACAGTATGGGTCAAAACGGTTCGGGTCGAAACGGTGTGCGTCGAAACGGTACGGGTCGAAACGGTGCGGGTTGAAACATTACGGGTCGAAACGGTTCAGGATAAAATGGTTCCGGTCGAAACGATGAGCGTTGAAAAGGTAGGCTCGGAAAGGTGCAAGTCAAATCGGTTCGGGTCAAAACGGTGCGGGTAGAAATTGTACCGGGTGAAATGGTACCGGTCGAAACTGGTATGGTCCAAAACGTTTCGGGTCAAAACGGTACTTGGTGAAACGGTAGCGGTCGAAACGGTACCGGTCAAAATGGTACCGATCGAAACTGGAACAGTCCAAAATGGTTCGGGTCGAAACGGTACCAGTCGAAACTGGTACGGTCCAAAACGGTTTGGGTTGAAACGGTACCAGTCGAAACTGGTATGGTCCAAAACGGTACCAGTTGATACTGGTACGGGTGGAAATGGTTCGTTAAAAACGATATGAGTTGAAAGCAGTACGGATCTAAACGATTCGCGTCGAAACGGTACGGTCCGAATTGGTTCGGGTCGAAACGACGTCAACCGATTGAAAATTTCAATAAATTGACTTGAATTCCTTCTAATTTGAAGGAATTCATACCAAATTTCAATTCCAATTCCAATTCTTTTGTTAACCAAACACATCAAGATTGAAATTGAAATTTCAATTCCAACAAATTTCATGAACCAAACACCTCAAGAGTTGAAATTCAAATTACAATTTCATTCAATTCATGCGAATCAAATGCATCCTAGAAGTAGCGAAGCTCAAAGTCAGTAAGGTTGAAGGAGTAGAAAAAAAAAAAAAATTAAAATCTACATTAGTGTCCAAACGAGACTAGAATACTTTACTCATTTTTGGGAGTTGTATACGTGTTTTTAATATTTTACTCAATGAAAGCGTAAATGTATACATTGATGTAAAACATTTTTCTAATCTCACACCAAGGATCCGTTTGCTAATAACGTAAAATATCATTCACAACCATAGGGGGTTTAAGATTCACAGCCATTGTTGCGTAGCAGTAGGCCGAGTTGATATTGTGGATAAAGGACCCAAAAGCTTCCATCTACAATAATTCACACCGAACATCTTTCTTTCATGTGGTACTAGCCATCCAACTTCAAAAACGTCCAGATGATGACATGAAACTCAAGGAGCACTTTCATTTTTACGTTTAAATATATAGAGTGGTGCCCGCACAATAGGGTGAGAAATACAACAGTTAGGTTGGTGATTTTAAGGGTGTGCACAAAACCAAGAAAAAACTAAAACTAAACAAGCCAGCGCCCATTGGCGCAACTAGCCAAAACCAAAACCATAATTTTCGGTTTGGTTCAGTTTTTAACCAGCCTATGTACCAAGAAAAACACTAAAACTAAACAAGTCAAGGCCATTGGCGCAGCTAAACAAGGCCATTAGTGGCGAAACTTGAGAATTTGGACCGGGGGTTGGAAGTCAACGGTCACGGGATGGACTTAATTTTTTTTTCTGTAGCTATGGTTCGGATGATATGTTCGGGTCGGTGATTCGATTAGGGTTGAATAACATTAAATACAATAAATAAATATCAAAGTTTTAAGAATTGTTTAACAAACAATTGAACAAAAACACTAAAACATTAAAAAAGAGACAAATGGTTGGTAACTGAATAAAGAATTACAGTTCAGCCCGTCGACCTTTAACCTTTTTGAATTCTTCAATTATGGATAGGGTTGCAAACGAGCCGAGCTAAGTCCGAGCTCAGCCAGGCTAGAACTCAAAAAACTTATGAGAGCTCAAGCTCGGCTCATATACTATCTATTAGTTAATATTTTAAATAAAAATAATATAAATAATAGGCTCGGGCTCGTTTAGTAAACAAGCTTAAATGAGGGGGTAAATATTATTAAATTAATATTAATAAACCTAATACTACGATAAGGCTCGACGAGCCTAACGAGCTTCACATGCTAGGCTGAGATCGGGCTCGATTAGTAAACGAGCTTTGTTTTAAGCTCAAGCTCGGGCTCGATAAGACTTGGCTCGGCTCGTTTCGAGCTTTTTACCAAGCCTAGCTCCAGTAGCTAAGAGATAACAACTCCATCGCTTGCTCATTGAATCTACTATCATGCTCGTGTAGTTGTTGGACTTAGGACTTTAGGAATTGGACTTTACATTTACTTTGTTTTGGGTTAAAGTTCAGGTTTATATAACTATTTTTTCAATTACTCTTTCTTTTCCTCAATATCCCAACATAAGTTTCACACACAAACACTCTCATTTCTCTCATCTTTGCATCATAGTTTGAGTTCATATCATCATCATCCTCAAGAATTTTGGAGATTTTTGCTTTGGGTTTTCATATATTTTTATTTTTCTTAATCGAACAAGCAAAAACCGTAAGTATTTTCAATCAACTTTTACTATTTTCCTTCATATATATTTTTTCAATAGCATTTTACTTATTTGATGATTCATACACTTTAGGGTTTCAATTGCTAGTTATGGCTCTAGGGTGTTTATGAGCAATTTGGGATTTTTGAATTAAAAGTATAATTAACTTGTAAAATTCATAACTAATTCATATGTTATCTAAAAATCATGAAATTCTAACCTTAGCTTCTAGATGATATTTATGACCTAGAAATAGTTTATATTCTGATTTTGTGGCCGTTGCAATAGTTTTAATAATTTTATTATGATTAAATCATAAAAATCATATACAATGTATTTTAATGTAAATATTTGTGGAAAACCTATTTATTATATTAGAATACTGATTATGATTTTTTTCTACCTGATTTGTATTAGTTTTGTACTTTTATCGAATTTAATTCTTTATTTATGTTTTAGACAATAAATATAATATAAAATCATTTTTAGTTAGTAAATTATCTAAAAATTATTTTTGACCATTTTGGGTCATAATACATTATTTTCATTAAAATTCTTGATATTTTGATTAATTTTAAATTTTTATGTGAAATTTATGATAATTATGTGTTTATATATTCATTAAGTCATTTAAAAATATTTATAAAATATTTTCTAAATTATTTAACTTAAACTAATTATCTTATTTAAAATTTTTTCACTAACCTAATTAATTGGTTGTATTTAATTAATAAATACAAATAATTAATGTTTCAAAGTTGTTACATATTTTTTTTTGAAAATATTCAAAGTTGTTACATAATTTAACATAGCAATAAATAATACTATGGTATATACCCCTTGTTGACTTACGTGTTCGAGTTAAGTCCTTGGTTATTGTTATGTGTAAACTACATTGTCTTGTCGCCTACTATATATAATGATACTTATGAGCTAATACTATATATATATATATATATATATATATATATATGATTCTTGATTCTTTAAGGTTTGATTTTGGGTGGCATTTGTACACAGCTTGAACACTAAATTGTAGACAGTATAACACGTGAATTGCGAAACTCTTTTTCAAATATATGTATTCAAACAGGGTATGCTCACCAATACATTTTTGTATTGACCTATACTATTTTCGTACATGTTTCAAGTTATTTTTTGAGATGCCTTTTAAGCCTTTGGAATTTATGCTTAGATTTTGGGATTAATTGTATTTCAATTTAAATATTTAGTTTGAATCATTGTATCTTTGTTTCTCTTTTTAATGTAATAATCTATTTAATCAATGTATCAATATTTACACTTTAGTACCATGAGCTATTGAACAATCGTCACTACGTGGCACCTCGATATTTCCACCATCGGTTGGGGTGTTACACGTTTCCCGCCAATTTCATGGGCCGATGACTTTGGGCCCGGATCAAAGCCCAGATTGGATATCACCTTCGTGGGCCACCTCCCTTGGCCCACGGTCTTGACTATAAATAGAAGACTTCATCTCCTTTACAGAGGATCCGAAAATCATCACTTGTACACAAGAGCTAGAATAGCAATAATCATTGTAACACTTTGTAATCTCCAAAGTAATAAACATTCGGCTCTTTACAGTGGACGTAGGTCATTGACGACCGAACCACTTACATTCTCGTGTTCTCACTTTTACAATACACACACAATCGTCTTTACTTTACGGTTTTGGTTCTATATCCGGTGTGGGTAAAGGGTTGTTCCTGAGTAAACAAGGGTATTAACCACACGGTGATTAGTATTAATCACCGTTATACTCATTGTTTCTTCAAGTCTACTAGATTATATCCCGGAAGCTTTAAGGGATAGAAAAATCCAATATAAAGTGATAAAATGTGTGTTATGAGAAAACAAAAATTTTAATCAAGTGAATAACAATAAAAAAGTATATTAAAAAGGGAATGTACGCTTGGATGAGAAGTAAAAACAGAAGCAACAATTGCAGGGCGTGATTGAGGCGGTGGTCTTGAAGGTGTGACTTTTTTTTTAAATTAGTGGTTTTAACCTATTTGCTCAGGATGAAAGTAGAATTCATATTTATTAGTTTAACTGAGTGACTTGCTTAGACATGATTAATGAATAACATGAACACATTGTGTTTTGTTTTTCATGTATGAACAAAAACCCACTAAAAAGTCATTTTTTCTGTTTTATGGATAGCACTATGATTCTCCTTGAAAAGATAATAAAACACTCGTTAATTAGGTGTAATTTGTATTTTTTTTTAAGAAATATCTCGTATATAAAAGTTAATAATGTTTAAAAATTGGGAAACAATTTCCAATCAAAATTGTGATAGAAAAATCTCTTTCATCGCCTTTGACAACTGCTTGTATCGCGCCTCCCTTTAACCAGTTTTTCATTAAGTAAAGAGCAATAAATAACAAAATTGAACATCATAATGTTGTACTCAATACCTGGTTATCTACCAGCAAGTAATGCTATTCATTTTCTCTAGTTCTCTAGAATCTAGTCACGTATCACTCGAACATTTAGAGCTGGTGTTTCACCTTTTGGCCTAAGAGCAAAGATTCTTGTGTTCTCCATGACAACGCTCCTGGTATAAGTAGTAGGAAAGATGTAATAATGTCAGTGTAAAAAACTAAACAGTCATATTTTATGAATTAATATTAATAAAAGTAAGATGAAAACAATGTGTGTTATATCTGGCCTAAATAACCAAATTTTTAATGAAATTAGATAAGTTTAATCCGTTAAAATAAGAGCACATATAATAATGCAATTCCACACATAATCAATCAATGTAGACAGTGATCAAAAGTTTTGTTATGGCGTACTTTAAACCTGATGAGTGTTAATTTCATTCAACAACTCTTTATACACAATATTTAAAGTTGTGTTCTTCAAGGTGTCATTGTCGGTTGCGGTCAATATTTTAAGAGAGTCTGGTAAGGTTGCCCTTGATAGAGCAACATAAAGTTGTCAGTGGCTAAATATCGGTTGCGGCAAATAAACACCAAGTTTCTTTAGTGGCTAACCTTGGCTTTTGTTAATAGTCATGGCGTAACAAACTTTAATTGGAAATTGACACCTCATGAAAACAAAGGGAAGCTCTTTTGAATTATGAACAAAATTAATACGCGGAATATAGACTCTATGTCCAATTCAAGTACCGGTGATTATTCTGGCCTCAATAACACGTGGCATTAATTGGGACACTAACAATCTAGTTCCATTACACAAACCGTTTTTTGGATCCATGTTGCGCATTAGAATCACCGGACTGTTTTTCTTTACCTGCAAACAGTGTGGTGGAACACCACTGAAATTAAGCACATTCAAGTATTCAACAGGATACGTGGCCTCTACTTTTTTAGCGCTTTTGGAGTGTGGAACCATAGAGTTAGTACTCAAGTATGTAACACACATGCCTGGTGTTATTGACTGTACCAAGCTATTTATTTCATCTGCTGTTTCATTTTTGTGGCAGATAATTGCACGTTTAAAAATCGTTGCCGGTGTTGGGTTTTGCAAAATATTGCCACCATATATGAAATCAATCAACTGTTCAAGTTTATTTCCACCACCATGTAACAAAAACACTGCTGGAATTTCAATCTCCTTGGTGTAATCCTGCAATGGATCAACTGGAAAACCTTCATCACCATCTCCTATTTTCAAAATCCATTGGGCAAAGCTTTGGAGGCGTTCGCTTGCTGATGTGGTTGCGCTAGTTGTTACACGCATATTTTCATAATGTTTGAATATGGTGAATTGTTTCCAAAGATAAGATTTTATAAGGCAAGATTGTATAATTTCAGTCTTTGAACATTTGGGTTTTATAGGCAAAGTTTGCCTGAAGTCACCACCTAGCAAAACAGATTTGCCACCAAAAGGTTTTGAATTATTATCTGTGAGGTCTTGCAAAGTTTTATCAAGCAACTCAAAGTAACGCCGGTCATTCATAGGTGCCTCATCCCAAATTATAAGAGTTGTCTCTAACAATAATTGACAAAGGTTAGTTTTTTTCTTTATGTGGCAAACTGATTCTTCTGTCAACTCTAATGGTATCTTAAAACGTGAATATGCGGTTCGGCCTGCACGCAGCAACAATGATGCAATACTTGAGGCTGCAACTGCAAGGACAACCTCACCAGTCGACCACAATGCAACAATCAAAGTTTTCCATAGATATGTCTCCCCTATACCTCTATAACCATACACAAATAAAATAACTTGTGAAGATGTTTTGACAGCATTCATTACAGCATCATAAATCATGAGCTGTTGCGGATGAAGTCTTGAATAAAGAAACAAATGCTCATTTTTTAAAGCATCTCTGTCATAATTTTTTTCCTTCAGTAGCAAACTATTAGACAGGACAGAAACGACAGATGCATCAGGCATTGGAAGGCCAAAATCAGCCAAAGATTTAGGTGTAGAGTTCGAGTTCAGCAGGTTTTCTATATCATGCAAAACAAAATGTTGAAGATCATTGTCATTCTGAACATTCGAGTTGGTTGTTGATACTTGGCGAACGCTATAATTAATGCCATCTGCCATACACTTCCAATTCTGTTGCCATAACTTCATGGGACTTGAAACATCGCAGTAAAGTAATAGGTACACAAAAAGTTCTCTACGCTCCCTCGCAGATCCCCGTTCAGCAGCTTCACTGATTGCGGTATTCCATTCTTTATCATTACCTGTAACGCCTAACTTTTCAAATGCCTCTCTGATAGTTGGTGCAACAACTCCATCAATCGTCCGAACATTAACATAGGAACAGCAGCCCCTTTGATAGGTCAGCAAAACCCTCAAATAAAACAGCTCACCACATATTGGATGCACATATGATAGCCTACCTACTGGTGGCGTCTGTTTAGAAATCCTGCGCATCCATTTTTTAGCACCAGAACCCCATCTAAATTTCGAAAGGTAATCTATGAATCGTAGATCGAGGCCAACAGCATCTGAAGTCTCCTTCTTAGACTAGTGGGAGTGGGGGCGGGAGAAGGGCGGGAGAGGGGGGGAACACCGCCGCCATAGGGGCGGGAAGACCGGCGTGGGGCTGAGGGCGGGGAGGAGGGCACTGGCGTGGGGGGGAGAGGAGGGGACACGTGGCGGCATGTTATTGGACCAACATATTTGAACGTTAGCCTTTAAAAAAAAAAAAAAAAAAAAAAAAAAAAAAAAATTAATTATGCAACGGCTATAAACCAACGGCCAAAAAAATAAATTTTTTATAAATTACCCCCATTTCACTACAAAACACCCACTTTAACCAAATTTTATACACTTTTCAACCAAATTTATACAATTTTCATCCATATTTTATACACTTCCTCAACCAAAAATGAACCCTTACAACCGAGGCTTCGACCCGAACAACCCATACGCGTATGTCCCAAACCCGAATACACCACCGGCTCGCCCGATCCCAAACCGTCCACCCATTCCTTCACCTTGTCCCGACTACGCGGGTTATGCGGGTTTCATTAGTGGGCAAATTTATCCGAATTTCCCATTCAATGATTCGCTCGTTCCTTCACAACCTCCTTCACAACTTCCTTTAACCCAAACCGTACCCGAAACACAACCACAAAATGTCGCGGGATCATCTTCGGGTAAAACCCCCCCTCCAAGAAGAAGTCACAGGAGGAAGACCCCGGAGGAGAAAGCAATAGCCGCCGCTAACCGCCAACCACTTAAGTGGACAACCGATGAAGAGCTCGCTATAACGAAAGCGTGGATAAGCGAGTCGGAAAAACAAGAAGGTATTTCTAATAATTTTTTTTTGCTAATATTTTTTTTTTTTATACACTTGGTGTTGCTAATATTTTTTTTTATTTTTTTTTTATTTTTTTTTTGTAGGAACTAGTCGCCATAAAGTTGAGTTTTGGAACGACATAAACGCCGCGTTCCATGGGTTGATGGGACGAGAGTTCTATCGAGCAAACGATAGTCTCTCGTCCAAGTGGACAGAGATAAACAGGGCAATGAACACGTTTCAACCGCATTATTATTACGCAAGAAATAATCCAAAAAGCGGTGAAACGGATACCGACAGCCTAACGCGCTCGCTGTTAGCGTTTCGTAACGAAACGGGTCTCGAATTCAAGTTTCTTCATTGTTGGGAAATCGCCAAGAACCACTCAAAATGGGCGTACGTCCCCACTGCAAGTAGCTCCGCAAAAAGGTCGAAAACAAATTCGTCAAGAAACCGTCAAACTGATCCGGAAAACGTAGAAGCCGTTAATTTGGATGATGACGAGTTTGAAGAGGAATTGAGTCGCCCACCCGGCCGAGATAAGTCAAAAAAGCGGGCTGGGAAATCAACTGCTTCGGGTTCGGGTTCTGGATCAACCGGCGCCTACAGCGCTGACTTGCAAGATTTAAATGCCACCATGATCCAGTTCAATACGATTCAAGAAAAAATGCTCGAGGAGAAAAAAAATATTCGCGAGGCGTTTGAAAAAAAAGTGACTTTGAAAGAGCGCAAATTGTCTATCAAAGAGCAGCGCGAAAAACGCGAGGATTTGAGATTTCTCGCCATGAACACCGACCATATGCAAGGGCCGGAGTTAGAGATGACGCTTCAAATGAAGCGTGATATTATCGAAAAATATAATCTGAAATGATTTGGTAGTTTTTAATTTTTTAAGGTTTTATTGTATTTTTTTTAATTTTCTAGGTTTTTTTTTGTATTTTTCTAGGTTTGTTATTAATAAAAAGTATTTATTATTATTATTGTTTTATATAAAAAGTTAAAAAAAAAAAAGAAAAATAAAATGCCACATGGCACTTCCCCCCACCTCTTCCCCCCCCTTCCACTCCCCACAATTATTTTCCCCCCCACAAGGGCCCCACAAGTGCCACATGGCGCTTCCCCCCACCTCTTCCCCCCCCACCACTCCTTATAGTCTTAGATGACTCATTTTGGTTGCTAACAAACCATTCGGTTAGCGTTGTCTTACCCACATTTGGAATATTAGCTACTTCGGTTAGCTTTACAGACTGTTTAAATGTAAGGTTCTGCTTACCTTCTAAATGAACTGCTAAAATCTTAACAGCAGGATGCCTACGATGTATGGGGAATGTTAATATTCGCCAAGCAGCCTCCTGTGGACATATGAATCTCGCATCTACAAAGTTGTTGATTTCATCCACAATGATGCGCTCTGTCTGAGAATCATTATTTGACGTATCTTTAACACATGATAATGAAAACCGTATTCTGTCAGCACCTTTGGATATATACTTAAATAAATACTTGATCATCATTGACCAGCCACAATATTCAACATTAATATGAGCATCAAAACGACGTAACAATAAGGCGTTGTAGGGGACTACATAACCATTGTCAAGCGGAACACCATTTTTGATAAACGAATAACCAGACACAGGCCGTTTGTAATGAACATACCAGCACTATCAAAACGTATGGTTGGTTCATATTGCTTTGGAAACTTTTTTGAACAAACACCATCTTTCATGCAAGGCGAGTATGACCTCGCCAAACCACATGGACCGTGTAGCATGAAATCAGTAACAATCCTGTGAAGCACTGGTTGTGATACTGGATCGGGGACCTCAGCAGCTATATATTGATCCACCTGCTCAGCAATACGTATAATATGTGCATTGGATACCCACAACAGTGTATGATAGTGAGGGATACCTCTTTTCTAGAACTCAATAGTATAAAGATCTGCACCAAAACATTAGGCTCAACATTAGAAAGTCCATTGCAAAGCATGACCAATCTTTGAGTTAACAGAGATATAATCACCTGCTGTCACATCTCCAAATGGTTTAGCATCTCTTAAATACTTAATGAAACAACGTACCTTCATTTGGAAAACTCTTGCTATCATGTTTGGCCTGTCTTATGGACTCAAGACAACAACACGCCTAATCTCCCTTGAAATTTCAGGCCAACGCACATTGCATGTAAAGGTTATGAAGTATTGTGGATTCCCATAAACACGACATAATGCAAGAGCATCTTGGTAATGTTTATACATATACCGGGGCCCTCCTGTGAACGAAGATGGCAGAAAGACCTGATTACCCACATCACAACCATTAACATCACCTTTCGAAAGTGCATCATGAACGCCATCTAAAAATTCACAGCGAAACTCCTTCTGATTTGCGCGAATATACTGCAGCCGACACTATTCAATAGATATGTATGCATCAACCAAATATTGTTGAAACAACCTTCCAGCCTTTAATAAATGAGTGTAAACTTCATGTCGATCATGAATTTGATAACTATAAAATGTTAAAAGGCTAAGGCTATTATCATCAGCAGGTGCCACATTTGTTTCTTCAGCTGCTACATCATCAGAAGCTACTGTTGATGAATCAACCAAAAGAATATCGGGCGACCAACCTTGCTCGCCACGTGGAAACAACAGTGGATATTGCAGTGGCATATAAGATGGATGCAAATTGCTAACTCGATGTGGCGTGTCATCTTTGTTTCTAATGATGATATCAAAACATTCAGAACTTGGATTGGCATCATGAATGATTGCACCAATAGTATTTCCAGATGGCGTATCAAAACGGCGATCAATAGCATGACTATAGAGCTTGATTGCAAAATCCGGTATTTCTGGCTGCGTACAAAGCTCGCTTGTCGATTTAAAAAGCCTCACAAACTCATTTTCTTCTTGAAGCATGCAGGAAAGCGTAGAGACCACATCTGGGCATAAATGATTTACACCACTACCGGAAAAGAAATGAAGTCAATTTTCAACCTCATTAAGCGGACCAAAAATATACATATGCAAAAATCTGGGTCAATTACCTAGACCAGGACGCAAAGACCCCAACCAATGTGAAATTTGCCCAGCAACTTTATTATTATTATTATTATTATTATTATTATTATTATTATTATTATTATTATTATTATTATTATTATTATTATATAGTAACTATTATAATTATTAAAAGGAACAAGTGTGTAAGATAGATATCCGATATTTGTATTAAAATAATTATTACTTAGTTTCACACTACTTTTCATGATTTTAATAAAATAAAAAGTCATTGTCACTTGCATCCAACTCCTTCCTTCTTCGGCCTTTGCTTCTGCGCAGATCAATCAAACATAGTGTGTAAGATAGAGAGGGCAAAGGAAAACAGAGGGATCGAACGAGAAATGAAAGGGGTCGAATGGAGAAACAAGGGGTGGGTTAGGGCGAATGAAGAGAGCAAGAAAAGTTGTCGAATGGGAAAGAAACAAAAAGAAAGGTCAAATGGAGAAACAAGGGAGTCGAATGGGTTTATATTGTTTTGAAACTTGACCGTTGGTAGAGAGGGTTGTAGAAGTTCCCGGTTAGTAGTATCTCGGGAACCAAAAACAAAGGGGTAGGGGAGATAGAGTTGGTGGTGAAGACGATGGTGTGAGGAACAACGCCGGCGGCGGTGGAGATGGAGGTGGTGGTGGAGACGGGAATCAAATATAAGTAACGACGCCGGTGGTGGTGGAGATGGAGGTGTAAGGAATGAACGAGAAACAGAGCGGTAGGGGAGATGGAGGTGGTGGTGGAGACGGTGGTGTAAGGAGGAACGCCGGTGGTGGTGGTGGAGGAGACATTGACTTTTAGGGCATAGAGGACGGTCTGACCATAGAGTATCTGGAGTTGGACTTAAGGATTCATGGCCCAACCGACATGCACTTAGGATTTAAAGAAAGATTACTCAAGATTTTTATAGTCTACAATTCAAATATGGAAGCAAGGTACAATTCTGTAATATATCTATTAACAACGCATGATATTTTTCCAAGATCAAACCCTTGATATAAATGGTAATCACAGAAGACTGTATTCAATGATAAAATGTGCAGGTCGTGAGTCAAATGAATGAGTTCTTTTGAATGCTTAAAGCCTCAAACAATCATCAACAAACACCAAATCAGCATCAACCCTGGAAAGAATCAAGAAAAACCAAATGATTCTTCGTTCCCTACAACCTCGAATGAACACCTTTATTTTGTTTTTGAATGCCATTTGAGCTGACCTGATGAACCCATGATGAGATAAGATGATGAGCGATTGCATAGGGTCCAGGGACAAACATTGGGGCGAGTTCTCCACTTTCAACGTTGAAATCTGAAGCAAGGTTTTTACCTTTTTCGACCCCTTTACACATTTGATCCACTTTGTACGCTGATGTTTTTTGTGCTTTTTCATATTCGGCAAATGTCAACGCGTTCTTCACGTCTTCTCTACTGTGCCATTTCGCATCTTCATAGATTGAAAATATTTAGAAAGGGTATTTTTGGAATTTGGCATGTCATCCGTGGATTATTATCACAACGATACATGCATCTGACAGAATATTAGGGATTGTAGATCAAAGGTTACCTTCTAATTCGCTCTTGTCCACAATTATTTCTAATGATGTCGCGTATGCAAAAAATCCAATCATTAATTGACATGGCATGCTACTAGGTCCGACTGAAAACAAATTAAGCAAACAAAAGTTGTACTCACTGACTATGGCCGTTAAACATATTTGATAAATTTATTGCGCATCAGCGTATTAGAAAAAAAAATATACACGAAAGGGAATTTAAGGCTAACCGGGCCATGGTTGAGAACTATGGTAGACTACTTCACCAACTTCGATGCCGGCTTCCTCCCATGTTTCTCTCCTCACAGCCTCTTCCAAGCTTTCACCTGGCTATCAGATGGAAAGAAAAACGGTATATAAGAATAACACGAATGAATGAAGTTTGACTTTTGTGGTCAAACAGCCTAACTTGATTACAGATTGGTTGTAATCTTTAGGTAAAGAAGATGATAATTAGATCAATAACATTGAATACAAACAACCACTAGTAGAATTTAGAATGCCATAGTTAGATCGAACCATACTTCTAGAAATCCGGCAAGGCAACTCCACATTCTTGGAACAAATCTTGATTGTTTACCAAGTAGCGCACGGTCATTTTCTTTATCGATGACCAACATAATTACAACCTGTTGCAGGAACAAAATGGTCAACAAACAGACGATAACTACAAGTAGCTAGCGAAAGGAAATAGTTGAAGGATCAGTTACCATACCGGATCAACTCGAGGGTATACCCTTTTCTTGCAAGAATCTTTTATACATTGCTTTCTTTTTCCAGCTTCAGCAGGAACCAACATTTCGCCACAAGATCCACAAAACCGAGACGTATTATGCCATTCTAATAACGCTCTGGCCTACAAAATTTCCCAAAAATATATAACATAAAGATTTCAGTGTCAGAAGATGAATTTCCTTTAAAGTATAGTTATAAGCAGCTGCAAGTTTTCTAAAGCATTTATCTTTCACAGTCCATAGAATATTACTTAAATTAGTTTCAATAACAAAGAGAGTAACTTTATATTTCCAAACTGAGTAAAAACTAATCATCAATGATCTTCAACATATTATAATTCAAAGCAACAACCATTCATAGTCAATATCTTATAGTGTAGATTAATTCAATTCATCTAGTCAAATAACATCATGATCATGTACTATAGTTTGTCCCACAACCTATGTTTTTAAGAGCATCTCCAATGCTAAGGTGGGTCTGATTTCCAGACCCACCACCTCAGCGCCCAATGTCATTCCAAACCGTTACCTTAAAAAAGGTGTTTCGGTATGGTGCCCAGTTTGTTATTTTTATTTCTTAAAATTCGTATATAAAATTTGGCACCAGAACCATTTTTTACCATATCTGTACCCATACCAAATACCGTTATCAATAAAACTGGGTACCAATACCTGTACCGAATACCTAAAATCAATACGAGTACAAGTATCGATACGGGTACAGTCACCTCACCACCTCCACCACCACCACACCATCCGGTTTTGAATCCAGAATTCCGCATTGGAGATGCTCTAATCCTCAACATTTCTTAAATGCACAAACTATATCTTCAAAGTACATCAAATATCCATCTAAACCAAATACATTTCTCAAAAAAATAAATAAATAAATAAAATAAAAAATCAACTCTTACATGACCAGCAATAGCAAGTTGAGCCATAGCATCATCATCAGCCCAATCAGTAGCCACCATCAAAGTCCTCAACTCCACAAAACAAAACTCTTTCCTCTTTAATCTCTCAACCAACCCCACCCCTTCACCAACATCAACACCCCAATAAACAACACTCTCTTCATCATCTTTACACCCCAAATACACCAACAACTCCTCCCTCAACACCACCTCACTCCCCTCCAAAACATCCTTAAACTCCCCAAAACTCAACCACCCAAGACACCATTTCTTTACCAATTCACCACTTGACCCTGCTAAAGGCCTACCCTTTACAAAAGGCAGGACCTTGAACAGAGGCCAAGATGGTTGTTGGACATGGGGTTGACCTGAAAGGAGCAGCTTTAAGGTTTGAAAGGCTGATGTTGGGGAGCATGGGTCAGATGGTTTGGGGGTTATGGATCTTATTGGGTTGCCTGCAAAGACAGGGGATTTGAGGGTTATGGACATGGTTGAGAACTTCAAGTATGGGTTTGTTGAGATTAAGGTTTTTAGAGATGAGTAAGATTTGGAGAGAAGAGGGGGCATGACTTTGTTTTTGTTTTCATTGGCTTTCTTTGCAAGAAAAATCTTCCAACAGAGTGAGGTCACGGTGAAGATCCGTTCAAAAAAAAAAAAAGGTCACGGTGAATAGTGAAGACTTTTTTTTGTTTTTGTTTTCATTGGTTTCTTTTTTTCTTTTTTTCCCATTGTCTATTTTATTAATTTTTATGGTTGGTGTAATTGTATGCTCCCTCTGTACCAAAAACACACGTATTAAGAAATCTTTTGTTTGTATGTGGTAAAATGATAATAGTATTCTCAAATATTTGATTGTGTTTTGTCTTTTATGAGCAAAACTGAAAATTGCATTTCTATTTTTGAAAATAGACATTTAATTTGAACAACCAAAAATGGAAAAATAAACATTTAAATTGGATTGAGGGAGTATTTTTTTTCCTAAGCTATTTGTGTTTTTGTTATTTTTTTCGTTTCTTAAACTTGTCAAGTTATATCAAAATAAAAAGTAGACAGGTAACAAGCTGCGCCGTTACCCCCTTTTGAATTGCGAACCCTAGTCTACCAAAAACAAACTCCTATCCCCCTGGCGATAAACTATTGCTATGGATAACCACACCCCTTTCTAAATTTTGCCTAAAAACTTGGAAAGAGTAGTTTTTATTTAGGGTGGTGATAATTACCCCCCCCCCCCCTCGTTATTTTCACCCTCTCAAAGCGCGGTAACTTTTTCAGGGTATCAGCAATCTTTACGTCCAATCGTACTTCAAAGTGCCTCACTATGACCAGCTATGGCCATAGCGAGACGCTATACCCCATCAGAATTTGCCTATAAATTCATTCGATTCGTTTGATATTATTTCGTTCGTTTTCGTTTTACATTTAAACATTTACATCCTTACCCACGATATAAAAATTTTATCCACAATATACAAGATGTCGTATTACGACTTCATTTTCAGTGAATCTTACAACGAGTCTAAACCAGATAATGTCAAGAAGGGTCAGTCTAGCATTCGTTACCGTGACAACACAGTGCAACTGGACTTTAATACCCCATTGGAGGACCCGTATACACAAGACTATCCCCGTCAACTCGACTACGATTACGGTGGTGAGCCACCATTTGGTCTCTTGGAAGCTTTAGACAAAGAGGCATAAAGAGTGGTCCACTTTTTTGAAATACCATTCTTTAGCGATGATGCAAACAATGACACCAAGTTATCAAAGTTCACATTCTAAAGGTGCGATCAACAAGTTCACCACATAACTGGCTATATGGTTTCCTGTTCATACATTCATGGAAGCACCAATTCTTTCAGATGAGGTTCGTTTGGAATTAGTTGATCCTAGATCAAATCCAATTCTAATTGCAGTTCCTTCAACTTTTCTGGTCATCATCAAACAAGTATAGGAGTGAATGTGGGAGACATGGTTTTAAGTTCTTTTTAATTTTTATGAAGCACATATTTTTCATGGAGGGCGGGGCTTAACCATATTCTGTCAAAAACTAATCTTGCACATCGTGGCGTGAATGTAGGAGACATGTTATACCCCCGGTGTGGGCTACGGGAGGTAACGTTTGAGCATATCATGTGGGGTTATCTTTACCCTCAAACCCTACTTTAAGGTAGAATTTTCATTTTGGTTAACTAGTAGGAAACCCACGCGATGAGGCAGGATTGACACTTTTATATTTCGGTACTTATTTCAAATTCGTATAGTATTTGTTGTAGCATCATTGCGGTGGATATGCGTCATAAGCGTTACACATGTCTATTAACTAAAAAGATTTAACATTTAAATTGTAAAGTACTTTTAAGAAACATTTGATAAAATAAAGTAACATACGAAAGGAAAAATAAGTATTAATAAACATAAGAGTTGAGAAAAATAAAAGCTAGTGAACTACTTGAATCATGAGATCAATTTAGTCATACAAGTTCCAAGTCTGCAGATCTCATCTATATTGTCTACCCACCATTCGTCATCAAGAACGATCACTGAAATTTCTTGTATATCTCCATGTTTGATTATTACATCTTTTGGTGAGGATGAGTTTCCCTCATTTTCTCCTATCTAAAGTGTCATCAAATATGTCTTCTTTGTCATTTTCATCAGAACTGTCTAGATCAATAACTTGACTCCATTTCCATTAAGAGATCATCTTGGATCTCTTTTTATTAATTTCATGCATCTGATCCTTAAAATAATTAAAAATATTTAATACACAAGTTAATAGAAGATGAAATAAATGTTGATATTACCTATTCACTAAATTCATGTTGAATATCAGACTTGTAGGGACTAAACATTGCACCATAGCAAATAATCTCAACGCTATTATCACCATTATCCTACAATAAAACACATACAATATACCACATAAAATAACAACCATGTTAATATTAAAAAAATTAAACATTAATAAATACAACCTTAGACGCTACTTTAGACGCTTGTATGGCTATTGGTTTGTTCATCTCCGTATGTTTTTCATCTAAATGAATCTACAAACCAAGAAGTTAACACTTAAATGATTAAGATATGTATAAAAAGGTATAATGAGTAAAATGGGACGAATGAAAACCATAAGCTAACAAATAACCAACATTAGAAGCTTCAACTTTTGAATTTAGTATCCATGCATACATATTTTAGCAAGTGAAATAGGTGTGCATTAGTATGTATTTATAGAATAAACTTTAATAGGTTAACACATGATTTAATTTTCAAATTCATGATTTTCCCATCCCTTTAAATTATGAAATTTTGTTAAACTTTAGTAGCACATGGTTTAAATTTTGAAATTAATGAATTTCCCACCCCTTTAAATTAGGAAATTTTCTTTATCTTTGACTAAAGTGTAAAAAAATATTGTGTTTTCTGTGACTACAGAATTCAGTGCATTTATCTTTTTTTAAACTTTGTTAAAAAGAACCCCTTCAAATTAGGGAGTTTTGTTGTTATTAGCATAGATGTTCATATCACATGGATATATAATATGTATCATGTGTTTTCTACCAAATTGATGCAGCTGAGGTTTTTAAAAGAAATTTACCTACAATTAATATCTACAATGCATTTTTATATTTTTTCAAAACTTAATTATTTAAAGTTTTATATATTTAGCTAGTTATGTATATTTAAAAGTTTAATGAGATTTCTATTAGTTAATTATATTTATGTGTATACCTATTAATATATGCATGCATACCAACATACATATGCACATATTGCTAACACTACAAAAAAATTGCCATTTAGTGGCATACAAAAAGTGCCACTAAAGGCCCTTGTGAGAATTGGCGGCACACAAAAAAAAGTGTCACTAGAAGCAGTAACACTAAAGCCTTTTAGTGGCATTTTTCCCATATGCCGCACAAAGTTTTGGGCTTCTAGTGACACTTTTCCCATTTAAGTTTTAGGCTTTTAGTGGCACAACTTTGTGTTGGTAAAAACTATTCCTATCCATTCTACATTTAGTGGCGCTTTAGTTTTTGGCACAATATAAAAAATACTTTTGTACCACAAATTGTTCGTAACAATTATTTCTAGTTAAGTATACATACTGGAATCATTATTTAATAACCATATAAAATATAAAATATAACCATAAAATATAGAAACCATAATATCATAAGTTTAATACAAAACATATTCCATTTGTTTACAAGAGAAGTAAAAACATTCTTTAAGGTAGGAATTTTACAATAAAAGAAATTAGCTCTACGAAATCCATGAATCTTGTTATCTCTGTTCCTCCCATGCTTCACAAGTCATCAACTCTACCATCATCAACCATAATATAAAATGTCAGTAATGCAAAATATATGAAACTAGAAAAAGAATTGATGAATGCATTAAACTATAATATACTAACTAGTATTTTACCTGCAGGCGTTGCCCCGCAAGCATTGCGGCAAACCTATCAACTTGGAAAAATAAACGTTTTGCTTGTGTACCATAGTTTTTGTTGGACAAAGTGTGTATGTTGAGAACAAACATATCCTCTGCAGCACAGTCTTGTCATAGTTATAAAAAAAACTCACAGTTGCACAAAACATAAGTGAATTTTGTTTGCTGTTAGCTTTTACACCTTTTCAACATAATCTTGTCTTAGTTTACAAAATTTCAAAACCAAACCTAAGTAAATCAAGTGATGATTAGGACATAATTGATTACCTTAAAGAAAAATTTTGTTTGCTTTTTGTTGATGACTTTTGATGTTTCCTGATGACCTGCAACTCCAAAAAGATGCAAGACACGCCAAATCTTCAAAACATTTTTGCTGAACAAAGAATTTGATAACTACAAATTCAAAACAAAATAACAACACAATGTTACATACTAAAAAAATCTATAAAACACAATCAGATTCATCAGCTAGACAGGGCAACACCTCTATACCTACTTTACAAATTGGAAGCTTAATAATAATACTGGTTACATCACCATCATCGACCAAAACAACATCATATATCACCCAAAAATTTAGGGTTTACAGCTGAAGTAAATAATAGCCTTTAAGAAACCGGTAAAAAGATGTAAAAAAGAAGGAAAAAGAAACCACCTTGGGCGGTTGTGCCGCTGTCGTCGCCTGAGCAGACCGTAGAGAGAGAAAGAGGATAAACGCCACCGCCGCAAGTGTGACTGAACCGCCTTCACTGCTGTGTTCACCAACGTTGTCTACCTGGGGCAGATGGTCCACATGCAGCTAAGGTTTGTACCCTTTAAAACACCAAGCTTCAAAGGCAATGAAGAACCTAGTAAATCACCCGCATGGCTGCATATACTCTCTGTTATAAGGAATCTATTCCCATGTGGTCTTCTTCGAACATCTTTCTTTGTCGTTATGAAGATAGGGCATCACCTACACTACAAAATACACCGTACAAATATTAGTTATTATTAGATGAACATATTACTTCTAAATTTTTCATCTCATAGTCGTTTGTGTTTATCATTAGATAATGATATTTTATTACTTAAAGAGTATGGTGTACATCTGTTAAATTTAAGATCACCACCCGATTCAACCTTAGACCGTATGGTGTGCAATCGGGGAAGGAACTCGGGGACATGAGGTGGACAATTGCCCGATCGGGAACACCGCCCCCCCCCCCCCCCCCCCCCCCCCCCCGATTTTTTTGGGGGAAAACGGGGTGAAATGCCCGTTGGAACCGAAGCCATCCATTGGCCAATTTTTTTGACCGTTGAAATTGGGGGCCCACCTGAGTTAATTGTTAGCCGTTGTAAAAAAAAAAAAAAAAATTCAACCATTTAACTTTATATATATATATATATATATATATATATATATTAACCTCACATTTCACACAACTCACTCAAATTTTATAACCAAACCACCACATTTTATAAAATTACTCCTTCAAATTTTTTTAACCAAACCACCAATGGATCCAAGGCATTCAAACCCACAACCCTTTTACCCGAACAACCCCGCTACTCCTTCGACACAAGCTCCAAACTTTCCCTTCCCCGTTACACCGCTCGACCCTAACACATACGGATTTGGCGGTTTTACTCAACCACAAAATCCTTGGCAAATGCAAATGCATCACCAACAACACTTTCATATGCAAATGCCACCCCCGAACCAAATGCCAACCTTCCCCGCTAGACCTCAATCACAATCCGAACCCCAACACGACTTTATATCCTTAGGCGTCGATGACGACGTTCTACCCGAAACTCAACCAACATCAAAAAAAGACACAAAGGGGAAAAAACGTGCCACTACTAAGGCGGATAGCGTTCCTTGGACTCAAGTCGAGCTGGAGGCCCTAGCACGAGCGTGGGTGAACATGTCTACCGACCCGATACGAAGTAAGTTATTTTTTTATTTTTTTTTGTTTTGGCCGTAGCCTTTTATGGCTGATTTAATTTTTTTTTATTATTTATGAAATATAATTTATGCCGTTAATTTAATTTATCACGTGTAGGTACGAATCGAAACAAAGATAGCTTTTGGAACGCTATTTGCGAACAATTTTTCAAGTTAATGCAAGGCACGCCTTATCGAACCGGTCATGCCGTTAGTACGAAGTTTAGGGAGATGAACACCAAATGTCAAGAATTTGCGGGTGTTTATCAAAGATGTTGGAACAATAGAAAGACCGGTGAAAGCGACGAGAATGTGTTGAAGTATGCGCTTGGAATGTTTTGCAAAAAAAAGGCTAGTGGGGGGTGGGCGTACATGAGGCCGTATGAGATTTTGAGAGCATGTGATAAATGGAGGGTGGTGCCAAACGAAGTGGCACAAGCAAAACGAACAAAGACGAGCACCTCGGGAAGTTATAGTGCGGGGGGGGGGGGGGGGGGGGGTCCGATGCTCGTTGTACTATAAATATAAATGATGACCTGGAGTTTGAAGATGATGCTCCCACACCCGAATTGGAGCGGCCAATTGGAAGGGACCGCGCGAAAAAATCCGCCTCGAGCTCAAAAGGAAAGGAACCCGAATCAAAACAAAAGGTGACCGAAAAATAGATGCCTTGATTCAAAACTTTAACGAATTTAAGGCGGAGCAAAGGGAAAGGTGGAATGAAAGAAAGAAGCAAGGTTTAAAAAGGCTGAAACGGGCCTCGAGGCGTTGTCCGTTAGCCTCACAAGGCGTAAGCCTCGAGGCGGACCGAGGCGTAAGCCTCAAAACATTATTAAAAATAACAAAATATATATATATTATATATATATATATATATATATATCATAAACATGCAATATAATATAAAACAAAACATCATGGATATTATAAAATCTAATTTAGTAATGAAACAAACATCATAAAATAGTTTTAATAACATTTTAATCTTTAACTTAAGTTTGGAGATCAAATGTAAACTAGTGAACATTGAGGGGGTTAAATGTAAAAATACCAAAAGTTAATAAGGTAGAGGGGCAGGTGTGTTTTGGTTGGATTTTGAGGTGGGAACTCGTTCCAAGTACAATTTTTGACCCGACTTGAACCAATTTTCACCACCTAGACCCAATTTTGACTTAGGTGGTGAGGCTTAAGCCTCACCGCCTCGCCTCACAGCCTCACCGCCTCGGGAAGCCTCGGAAAGCCTCGGATAGGCCGAGGCTTAGGTTTCGATTGACCCCCATGAGGCTAAGCCTCTAAGGCGGTTTTTCATAGCCTCAGCCGAGGCGTAAGCCTCGAGGCGAGCCTCAGACAGCCTTTTTAAACCATGGAAAGAAGGAGAAGGAAGAAGCCGTAAGTCTAGAGCGGGAGAAGCTTGAGTTGGAGAAGGCGCGTCTCACGTACAATATATCGCAAGACGAAAAGACGGAGTTTGCGATGATGGAGAAAAGTCTCGACGGCCTTCCCGAGCAAGAAAGAGCGGTGATGTCGGCGATCAAAGACAAGATCGCGAACAAGTGGCTTGGAAAACGAATGCTTTAGATGTTTTTTTTATTAATGTATTTTGCTTGTTATTTTTTAAATTTCTATGCATTGTAGGTTGTAATTTTTAAAATTAATTGAAGCTTATCTTTATTTTAATTTTTACTATTTTTGTTGAATTTATGAAATTTCGTTTTTTATAAATTTTGACGATTTTTTTTTTTATTTTTACGTTTTTTATTTTATTTTAATAAAAAAATAATTATGAAATATAAATTATATAATTAAATAAAAAGGAAAAAGAATAAAAAAAGGAAGGGGGAATGGAGGAGTTGGGGGAAACCATTTCCAAAATTTGGGGGAGAAAATAGGGGAAATGACATGACGCTGATGTGGCAGTTGGGGGAGTTGGGGGAAAAGGGGGGGCACATCAAATAGTCTTAGTGACTTTGTAGCCAAGCACGATAGATCAAAAGATTGATTTACTTATTTTTAAAATTGAGCCAGAAGTTCTCAAGTTCATGAGAGAATATTTTACCGAGTGCACACGATAAATTTTCCAACTTGTTCTCATTGTGGGAAATCTTTATCCACACTCTTTTGCTTATCAAACCGATATATCTTGGAGCACTGTTTATACGATTTCTGCTTTATAAAACCCACATTGGAATTTCATCAAACAACTTGTAGGTAGAGAAAAGAAGATACGAAATGATGAGATGAGAAGAGAAACAAACATTGTTTTTACATCAAGAAACCAACTATCTTTCTTCCCAATTTGTTGGTTGAATCATATATCAAACAATAAAACAATCAAATAAAAAAATCGGCAAAATAAAAACCAACAGGACGTTAAGTTAAGTTTTTTTTTATCCAACCGCACAACACAACACACACCCCAAAACCATGAATCATCACTTAGAATCAATGGGCGCATGCCACATTCCCACCACCGCCAATAATATTATAAATACACACTTATATCAAATTAACAACAAACTATATTTATATATAACAATAAATAAAGTGCATTCAGACTATTCCAAAACAGAGGGGGAATTCATTTACCTTTGGGGTTGTATTCACTGGTGCTCCAGAGGAACAACGGCGGCGGACAGAAGCAGGGGACCAGGGTAGGGATCAGCAGCGGATCAAGTCAGGGAGGGAGAGGAACAGGTGCAGAGGGTGGTTTAATAAATAAAATAGAGGAGATTGCTACCATTGTTGTATTGTTGATGGAAGAGAAGATCTGGTTGAATAATGGAGGTTTGAGAGTGAAAATGAAACAAAACATGCAAGAAAACAAATGGAAGGAATGCTTCTGAATACTCTTTTTTTTTTTTTTTTTTTTTTTGTGTGTGTGTGTGTGTGGGGGGGGGGGGGGGGGGGGGGAGTTGAAATTGGAAGCGGGATTGTGTTAGGAGGGAAAAAATTTTGGTGTTAATATGTTAAAAGGAAACATTTTTCAAATTTTTTAATAAACTAGACAACTAGTGACTTTCCCACTATGTGTAGCGGTTTTCGGCTTGGATCGAATCGTTTATTATGTTACTAGATATTTGCCCGCGTTGACACGCAGTTCAACAACGTATGATTATTTGGAGTAGTATAACGTATAAGAAAAATAAAGTAGAAACATTTTATTAAAATTTAAAAGCAACGAATACACATTTATTCAAATATCGCTGAAAATTTCCTTATAAACCACATTTTTTGTTTTAGTCATCAGTTTCCCACCAGCATCAAGTATAAGTAACTTCACGCCTGCCCTGCTTTTAACTCTTGACAATGCGACATAAAGCTGGCCATGTGAGAATACAGGGTTTCTTAAATACAATCCAACCTGAATAAGGCGACTTAAATGGTATGTGTTAAAAATAGACTTATGGCATATTCAACAATAAGAAAGTAATAAAAATGAAAATAAGAAACTAACTACCACCTAAATTTCACAATTTAATTTGACACGTCTGAGAAGATGAGCATTACCCATATCGACCCGCTAAAAAAGCTTCGAGCATATTTTATTCTATTTGACACCTTTGAAAAGGCAAACATTACCCAAATCGACCCGTTAAGAAAAGGGAAGATTGCTCCAATTCACCTATGGCCTATGTATTAGATAAAGGAACATCAATCTAATCAAAACACCATAAACACACTGTTGGCGACTTTTACCCTATTTGACCCATTGGAAAAGTTGAACATTACCCAAATCGACCGATTTATAAGTAAACAAACATGAACCTACACCACTAAAACAACATTTTATAACCCTCTTTTAACTAATCAACTAATTCACATAACCCATATGCTTGCATTTGATAAAAAAGCTACCGTTCAAGGTCTCTGAGTAAGGAACTTAGAACTTCCTTAACTTTGCATCAACATCGATATGCTTACTCATTTCAGAGTGTTGCCTACAAATATTTAAGTACTAAGATCAAGTAAACTAACAATACAAAAAACAGTGTGTTTGGATGTGCGTTTTAAAAGCGATTATATGAGCTTTAAGCGATCAAAATCATAGAATTAGCTGTGATACCTCAAAAATCCACATATAAGTCAAAAGTCAAATACCAAATGGACATTCAGTTTTCAAATAAATAATCAATGAACTTCAGCGAGAGGTAATTACGTATATAACATTACTTACATGTAGAAAAACACCGATAGGATGACGCCCGCAAATAGTATTATCAGAGACAAACCTGTCCTCAAAAGTCTTTAAATTTCTCGCGCTCCATATTTGCGAAATCGTTGCTAACCCCACATTGTGTAAATCTTCTTCCACCTTTTGCTTCCCGGACTACTCCACAGCCGGGTGTTTAATAACTTTCCTAAACACTATAATCCATAATTTTTATTTTTTTTAAAATAAAAACATTTAATAACTATTCTATTTTTAAAATTCAAAAAAAAGTCATTAATGTTTTTATAAATGTTTTTTATTTTTTAAAAATCGAAATCATTCATTAATGTTTGGGTCAACGTGTTTAATAACTTTCCTAAACACTGTAATCTAGATTTTTAATTTTCTTAAAATAAAAAAAAATTTAATGACTATTCTATTTTTAAAATTCAAAAAAGAGTCATTAATGTTTTTATAAAATTTTTTATTTTACATCAACGAAAATTATTCATTAATGTTTCGGTCAAAGTGTTTAATAACTTTCCTAAACACTATAATCCAGATTTTTAATTTTTTTTAAATAAAAAACATTTAATGACTATTCTATTTTTAAAATTCAAAAAAGAGTCATGTTTTTATAAAAGAATTTATTTTTTAAAAATCGAAAATCATTCATTAATGTTAAGGTCAACGTGTTTAATAACTTTCCTAAACAATATAATCCACATTTTTTGTTTTTTTAAAATAAAAAACATTTAATAACTATTCTATTTTTAAAATTCAAAAAAGAGTTATTAATGTTTTTATAAAAAAAATTATTTTTTAAAAATCGAAATCATTCATTAATGTTTGGGTCAACGTGTTTAATAACTTTCCTAAACACTGTAATCCATATTTTTAATTTTCTTAAAATAAAAAACATTTAATGACTATTCTATTTTTAAAATTCAAAAAAGATTCGTTAATGTTTTTATAAAATTTTTTATTTTTTAATAATCGAAAATTATTCATTAATGTTTCGGTCAAAGTGTTTAATAACTTTCCTAAACACTATAATCCAGATTGTTTATGTTTTTTAAAATAAAAAACATTTAATGACTATTCTATTTTTAAAATTCAAAAAAGAGTCATGTTTTTATAAAAGAATTTATTTTTTAAAAATCGAAAATCATTCATTAATGTTTCGGTCAACGTGTTTAATAACTTTCCTAAACAATATAATCCAAATTTTTACTTTTTTTAAAATAAAAAACATTTAATGACTATTCTATTTTTAAAAGTCAAAAAAGAGTCATTAATGTTTTTATAAAAATAAATATTTTTTAAAATCGAAAATCATTCATTAATGTTTCGGTCAAAGTGTTTAATAACTTTCCTAAACACTATAATTCAGATTTTTAATTTTTTTAAAATAAAAAACATTTAATGTTTCGGTCAAAGTGTTTAATAACATGCCCCAATTCACCTATGGCGTTGACCCCAATTCACCTCTAACGAACTTTAATTTGGAATTTGAAAATTGAAATTTGAAATTCAAAATTCGATATTTAACTAATTACCAATATAAGCTAAACTAATATTAGAATAATATAACACAATTAATAGGATCAATTAATGTATTAATTGGAGAGTTGACACTACTTATGTAGAAACTTTGAATCTTATTAAATGTGTAATTAAAAGGATAATTAGTATGTGTAATTTTTACCATTATTAACCAAAACTCAAAATTTGAAATTTTGTATAATTCGAATTTAAATATTTTTAATTTTAATTTGAATTTTGAAATTCAAAATTCAAAATGTAATTTATTACCAATATAATTACACTAAATTTAGGAAGTGTGTATTAAAAGCCGCCTAATCAAACACCGAATGATCTTTAATCAAAACCCGAGCAGTCTAAACAACCAAAAAATATGTTGATAAAAAAACGAATTTGTTGATAAAAAAAACAAAAACAAATCAGAAAAAAAAATTAAAATTATCAACTAAAGTTTGCGAATGAAAGGGGATGCCTAAATACTTGTCGAAGATTGCCTAAATCACCACACACCAATCAAAAATAAGATCATAACATAATCACCCAGAAAAAAAAACAATAAAGGTTTAAAATTTTACCTTGAACCCCACATGATCATCGGTCTTATTTGTTAACTGAAGCGATGAATTGATCTGTTCATCGAACAAAAGCAAAAAAAAAAAAAAAAAAACAGAAGGGAAATTGTTTAGATTAAATAATGATGAATAATTGAATAAGAAGATTTCATGACTTACACGGTGGTGCTCCGTTGTGTGCTCTTTCTTTCTCTGAACAAACATATAATCATCAAAAGTATCAACGAACAGCCAAATAGAGAACAAATTAACAAAAAAAAAAAGAGCAGATTAGAATGAAAAAAAGAAAATATAATTCAGATCTAAAACTCTTGACCAATTTACGATTAATAAAAAACCACACTTTAATTTATAATTAAACAACACCTATACATCACATTGTGGAATAAAAAAGAAACAATAATATAAATATATCCCTTGAAAAGCAAGCTGTCAAACACACTTTCTTGAATAAAAACAAAGCAATATGTGTATATATCCCTAAAAAAGACAACCTGCCAACCACTTTCTTGAATAAAAACATAGCAATATATATCCCTGTAAAGAACAAAGAATAAAGCTGAATGACAAAGCAATATATCGGTAAGACCGTATCCTCTGAAAAACAAACGCCGGCAAAGGCTGTGCATTATAGCGGCGCTGAAGAACAAAGCTGAACAATAAACACACTTACAAACTTTGGCGCAGAATGATGATGAATTAATTAGAGAGACAGAGGGAATTGATCGATGATGATGATGATGAAAGAATAGGCCGATGATGTTTTAAGAGTGTTGGATTTGAAAGGTTTTCTAAATGGGCCAGGTAAGGAATACCAACAGTTTAAGCCCTAAAACTAATCAGAAACGTATCGGAAACTTTGATGAAACGTCCCCGATCTTCGGAAGCTTATCGAACCTGGTAAGTCACAGATTTGGATGGTTTGCTTTAGATGATAGAATTCGTATAGAGGAGGCAGAGATGAAGCTGTAACCTAAACTCATTTAAAGGATTTGATTGTGTTTTAGGAATGGTCATAATGATGATCGTGATTTAGGAAAGTCAATAAAACTCTTGACCAATTTTGAACAAAAGAAATAAATGATTTTTGATTTTTAGAAAAAAGAAAAATTTTATAAATTCTCACAATGAGACACTTGGCATTAGTTGATTGGTTATGTAATTGGAGGATGAATGTGGGAGTGCCAAGTGTACTCATGGACTTTAGTTTATTAGATGTATAGACTAGTATCATACGATAGCAGCCAAAGATAAATAAAAATGAATACATGCGTAAATACAACCAAATTTATACAGCTTATCAATGTATCGTAATATAGTTTATCACATACAGTAATAATAAAACTTTAGTTGTGGATCTGTTTTCGAAGTGGACTTTAAAAATTGTGTTTTTGAATCTAAATTAGTGTATCGAAAATTAAGGTGGGTAATTTAAAACTTAGGATAGGAATTAAGTAGGGAATTGATTTAAGTGAAAATATTGTTAAAAGATGTGAAGGAGGGAAACAAGAACATCTAAACAAATTACTTTGAAAAGTCTAAACAAATTACTTTGAAAAGTTTTAGTGACATATATAAAGTGTCATTAAAAACCTAAATTAAGTGTCACTAAAATGTGTGCTAAACAAATAGGTCTTACTAAAAGTGTAACTAAAAACATAAACTAGCGGCACAAAAACTAAATGCTACTAAAAGTGTGTGCCACCATTTGGCATTTTTTTTTGTAGTGTAAAGTTGATTATTTAAATGGGGTACTACAATTGAAGCTACCAGTAACAAACGTGATAAAGCATTCTTAGAGCCTAGTTTTGTGTTGCAGTTTTGTTACCGTGTGACAAATTATTTGTCTGTCAAAGCAAGGATGAACCATAATGTTTAACAACATTATCATATTTTAAGAATCACCAAAGCTGATATGTAGATTTTCGAGTGCCCTGTTTGGTTTTTCAAATCGTTGCATTTGATGTGAATTTTTCATTATTGGGAGGAACAGAATTTAACACCAAATTCAATTTTACAATTTTGAGTTTTACTTGATCATGAAATGTTGTTATGATTCAACATCCATATTAACAATAAATCCATATTATATTTCATCTAGTTAGTATTTAAAACATAAAATGCAATAATCACTTGTACATAATGCATTCTTTCTTGTACATTTCTATCCACACATCGGTATTGACTACGACAAACACCAACACGTCGACAAAAATGAGCCGGTCGTCATGGTATATTTGAATGTTTTTAAAATATAATAGTTTTAAAGTTATGATAGAATTAAATAAAAGAAATTATAATTTTGTAGGAGAGGAGATTTACTAACTAAACATTATGGAATTAAAGTGTAAATAAGATAGAGTATTAAAGTGTAAATAATGTATGAATGACTATTTTACCCTTATTTTAGGTTTGTTAATGAAAAATTAGTTCTTACCTTTTGGGTATCTTGAAATATCCCTCCCTCAAGCATTATAATATAGTATAGATGATAGTTTAATTAGGGTTATTACTTTATTTTGTTAAAAAAATATATTACAACAATTAAATAAAAAAACATAAAAAAAAACTTACAAAAAAAATCACTTCAAAACCCTCCAAACACAAATCCCAACACCCCACCTACCCAGATGCCCAGGTTCATCCCTTACCACAATGCCACAGCGAGACACTTAGGGATGCTTGTTTATACTTTCAGTTAACCTCGTACCATGATGTGACCCTAAGCGCATCGCTAAGGTCACAACGAGACGCTTTAAATGGGGTGAAAATAGAAACCAGATGGGTGAAAATAGATCAAGTCTTTTTTTTTTTCTATTTTTTTTTTGTAGGTATATTGGTTTTGATAATTTTAATATCGAGAGATGGTTATTTGGAAAGAGGGTAATGAAGGTTTGGTATGATGCTTGATCATTGTTTCAATTTTATAACATTATCTAGAAAAAGAACCATACTTAAATTTAATAATTTCGGTTCTAGGTAACAAAAAGTTAATACATGAATTAAATGTATTGAATGGTGCAATTGATTTGTATTAGTGACTTGTACATAAGGGCATAGATGGAAGAAAATGGTAAAAGTTAGAGATTTATGCATGAGACCTTTTATATGCCATCTTAAAATGATTGTGAAATTACCTTCTTACCCATCTCTCCTCCTTAACAAGGTAGTAGAGATAGCTCTACATAAAGGATGGCGATAAAATAAATATATGGACGAGTAAAAAACTAAAAATTAAATAAAACAAAATGGGAGAGTTAATATATCAAAAAATAAAATACCATTAAAGATTTTAAAATAAAGATTGATGTAAGATGATTGCCATGCCATCAGTGACACTTACACCCCCTATAATGGGGCGCTATTTTTGCACAAAATCAAAAAATGGAGCCCCCAACACCATTACATGGGGGCTCTATTTTTACAAATCATGTTTAGACCATGCGTAGTGGGGGGCTTTATATATAAAGCCCCCCTTTCTGATTGGTCCACGTGGCAGCTGAGTCAGCATGGAGAGATAAAATGAAAAAGGGGTGTAGTGGTGGGGCTTTATTTATAAAGCACCTATTAATATTTTATTATATCTTTTAAATTAAAAAAAAAAATAATAAAAAATAATAAAGAGAGAGAGAGTATTAGGTGGCAGTATTTGATTGGTCTCTCTTGAAAACATCCGGCGCTATACATGTAACGCCCAAACACATTTTTGCAATATAAAGCCCCCCCGTAACGGTGTGGGGGGCTTTATTTTTAAAAATCACGCCCCAATGGAGCCCCACTACACTAGGTCTTAGGCGTTACATGTATAGCGCCAGATTTCAATTGCCCCACCCAATCATAGGCTGACACCTCATACTCTCTCTCTCCTTATTATTATTTTATAATTTAAAAAGATAAAATAAAATATTAACAGGGGCTTTATAAATAAAGCCCCTACCACTACACCCCTTTTTCACTTTATCTCTCCATGCTGACTCAGCTGCTACGTGGACCAATCAGAAAGAGGGGCTTTATAAATAAAGCCCCCCACTACACATGGTCTTAGTCATGCTTTACACACTTCCACTTTGAAATTTGGATTAAGATTAAAAATAAATAAAGATTGCACTTTTTAGTCTTCTTCTTCCTTTTAACCATTTTATTTCTGCTCACAGACCTCACGCTTCCTCCATATTCTCTAAATTCATTTAGTCATCTTCTTCCTCTACAAATGTCCTCTCGACCAAAAAGAATAGGATAAAACATACACACATGGGTTGGATGGGACGGTGGGCACATGCCCACTCTGCTTGAGGAGTGAATCCGCCACTGCACACACACCAAAAAAATTAATAAACAAAGATCAAACATATAAATGAATGCGAGACAAAGGATGAATACCGAAAAAATGTATCACAACTTAGCTTGGCTACCTTTCTTATAAAAAAAGGTGAAAGGTCTTTGGGTTTCCATGATAATTCACCTCATTCATCAAATCAAATTCATCAAAATTAAATTCAATAACTAAACTATGCAAATCAAATTTATTATTAATTAAGAGCATTCACATTAGGTTTTCTATTTCAATCCACTCATAACCACATATTATACTAAAAATCACTTTATTTTTATCTCCTTTTCAATTAAATAATACTTTTTTTTTATATTTTTATCATTACTTTTTATATTTTCTTCAATCATAACCACTTTCAAAAAGTATTAAATAATTATTAATGGTGAATAGTTCTGTATCAAATATGAGATGAAAAGTAATTTTTCTATCTCTTCCACTCACAAGCATTTACTACCACATATCATATACCAAATCAAAGACCGCAAATTATATACCAAATCAAAGGACCGCAAATCATATACCAAATCATAACCCTATACCAAATAATAATACATCAGAATATATTAAAAAATCATAAATCAAACACTAACATTGTCGAATAGTCGTGTTAGGGTTTGATTTTAGGGTGAGGGTGGTGGGAAGTGTTCAGTGTCCATGGGTGTGTTATATAGTTTTTTTTTTTTTTTTTGTACTGGGGGGTCACTAATAGATTATGAGTGGGCTTAATTATTGGGCTATATAGTATTTAGACTAAATGTTTTTTTTAAATAAGGTTGGGTTGGATTTAAAAAATAAGGACAGGCCAGACACAATACATAAAATTTCTTCGAAAAGTATCGGTAAAATAACTCTTCTTAGAAAAAAAGATAGGCGAGTCGAGCCCGATGTGGCCCAACCCAAGATTCGCTTATGACCACGACGTTGCCACCACCGCCACATCGATCCACCGCTTCGCCATGACCATCAACACCTACCACCACCTATCAGTCGCCATCAACATGTAACAACACCGTCATTGTCACTGTCACCATGAAAGTGTATTATAACCCAAATGTACACATTCTGTTACTTTCCCACCTATTAATAGACAGTTAAGTATGTTACAAGTTCTACAAATTTACACATTCAGTCCCTGATGCATCAGGAGAAGAGAGACCCTCCTACTGAACCAAAACTTGGACTGTACCTTTATTATCCTTTTTGACCCATCTTTTATCAACAATAGCAGTGGGTTGGGCATATAATCTTGGGGCTTTTGGTAATGGAATAACAGTTGTAGGAGGACCCATTGCTTTTTTCAAGAGTGAAACATGAAAAGTAGGGCGGATCATTGCATCATCAGACATGTCTAGTTTAAAAGCAACCGGTCCAAATTAGTCAACAATGAGGAAAGGACCATAGTATTTGGGTGAGATTTTAGAGTGTTTGGTGAGTCTTAAAGTGTTCTGGCAATAAGGGTGGAGCTTAAAAAAGACCCAACTCCCTACATCAAAAGATCTTTCTGTTCTGGACTTGTCTGCAACCTGTTTCATTCTATTGATGGCCCTTTGCAGTGAATGATTAAGAACAACAATCATCTCCTCTCTATCTCTGCATGACTCATCAACAGATGCCACTGTAGTATCCCCTGGAATATATGGAATGAGGATTGGGGGTGGATAGCCAAATAAGGCTTCAAAAGGAGACATTTTGATAGTGGTATGGAAACTTGAGTTATACCAGCATTCAACCAGTGAAAGCCACTTGTTCCATTCTTTTGGTTTCCCCATACAGATACATCTCAGGTAGGCTTCTAGACACCTATTAACAACATCAGTCTGCCTATCAGATTGGGGATGATAGGCAGTAGACAAAACCAAAGAAATCCCATGTAATTGGGTAAATTCTTTCTAGAAATTACTGGGGAATAGAGGATCCCTATCAGAAGCAATTATGTTTGGCCAACCATGTAGCTTAAACACATTGTCTAGGAAGGCTTGCGCAACTTCCATCTTTTTTCTTGACTAGAACAACTGGAAAGAAAATGGACTGGAACTGGCTCTTATGACTCCAGTGTCCATCATTTCTTTTACTGATTGCTCAATGATATCCTTCTGAACAGTTGGATATCTATATGCTCTTTCATTAATTACCACCTTTTTATCTTGGAGTACAATCTTATGATCACAGTCTCTGTTGGGATGCAGTCCAGTAGAAGTTTGAAAGACATCTTCAAACTTTACTAATAACTCATCTATTGCCTGATTAACCTCATTGTTTCAGACTTCTTGACTAATGTAGAGTGTTGGAATTGTTCATCATTTTCTCCAACCTGTAAACTCAGCAGCTGTGCTGAAATCACATCATCATTGTCATCTAACAAATGGTCCATCCTTTTTGTTGAACATAAGGTAACACCATTGTTGGTGTACCTTTTATGTTCATGCCATTATTTCCCAACTTGATACCTCATTGTCAAATTCTTAAAATTCCAACTTATATCTCCAAGGGTCATCAACCATTAGATGCCCAAAACCATATCATAATTTTGTAAAGGTACAACTAAAACATCAGCCTTGTACCACATACCTTGCATGGACCATTGAAAATCCTGACACATCTATACACACTCAAGGGCCTCTCCATTAGTTACTGAAACCTTCATTCCAGTGATCTTATTCATCTTATAACCTAATTTCTTTGTCCATTTTGCATTGATAAAATTGTGTGTTGACCCCTATGTCAACCAAGATGTGCAATTATTTAGTACCAATTGTCCTAATGATTCTCATAGTTGAGAATGATGGGATGCATGTGATGGCATCAATAGATATGTGTGGTTCTTGGTTTTGCCTCTCATCCATTACATTCATGTTTAGAGCCCTAATTTCTTCTTCCATCTCCTCATCCAATTCCAGCAGAAAAATCTACTTTTTCTTACATTGATGAGTGGCTGAATATTTCTCATTACAACCAAAACGTTCTCCTCTTGCCCTCTTCTCATACATCTCCTTTCTTGACAAGGTTTTTATGTTGTCAGGCAGTTTCTTGGCATTGAGTGGTGTAGGGGTAGGTAATAAAGGAAGGTGATATGTGTTGATAGGTGATTTGAAAGAGTTGTTGGTATAGGTTTTATCGTATTGAGTAGAATAACGAGAGGATAGTTTCGAGGCTAGGGATTTGTTGGTTTGGTTTTGGATTTTGGCTAGGTGATATGCTTGGTTCATGGTGGTTGGTTGGAACATTCTTATAGGACCACCAATTTCTGGTTTCAAGGCTTTCAAGAATATGCTTACAGCATAGGGTTCAGGTATGGATACTTTGAGAAGATAAGAATAAAAAAGTGTACAAAAGTCTTTTAGAGAGTCTTCTTGAACAATTGAGGTAAGGGCTCCTATGGCATCTTCACGAAGAATGTCTGAAAATCTAAAAATAATTATTTCAAAATATTCTTTCCAATTTATCTCATTAATTGACAGCCCTTTGATCTTCATAAAGGACTAATGCCACTTAACTACACTTCCTTCCATGTGCAGGGCTGCATATCTAACTTTGCAATCTTCTGGTGTGTCATCAATGGAAAAGTAATGTTCACACCTGGTGATCCAGTCATCTACATTGGATCTATCGAATTTTGGAACTTCGATTTTACCAAGTTTGTGAGTTCTGTTAGAACCTGTATGTTCAGTTACCACCATGCTCTTTCCACCATTAATGGTTGTTGACCCATTATTATTATTATTCATCTTAAAAAAATTTCTTTAGTCAGTTTAGCCAGCACCATGTTGATGTTAGCTATATTCTGATCATTCTTTTGAAATTGAGCATTGTTTTTCTGCAATTGTGCATCAATTTTCACAAGGGTCAATAAGTGTTCTTCGAGTGTTTTCTTTAAGGTATTATTAGGTTCTGTTTCAGATCAATTTTGAGTTATCATTCTATTATTGAAAGGGTGAAGGAATGAATTGAAAAGAAATGAAATGATATGATCACAAATTGATCAAATCAAGAACAAATTAATCACAATTGCTTAATCCAAGCTAATGAAATGAATAGAATAGAATAGAATGATAGGAACAAGAGTTAAAAAGAAAATTGAGCAGAATCTGTTGAAAATGATCAGAGTTCATCGGAGAAAATGGAATTCACCAGAGAAGATGATCAGAGCAGTGATGGTTTACAGTGGTTTATGGTGATGGAAGGGTAATAGAAGGTACGAATAGCCGAGAATCGAACTGCTCTAATACCAATGATAGAAACAAAGTGAAGAAAAAAATTCACAATCAAACGGTGGTTTATTCCGTTACTTTCCCGCCTATTAATAGACAGTTAAGTCTGTTACAAGTTCTACAAATTTACACATTCAATCCCTGATCTATCAATTATTACAAATCCGTCCTAAGACTTACAACATACATTCTATTTCTTATCAAGGTGACATTTTAAGTTGAATCCATTTTAACCAGTTACACGAACCGACCCACTAATTTTAATACATATACATAAAAAAGCTCATTCATGCAAAAACCATCTAAAGTACCAAATTCAAAGTAAAATTTCCCAACATAATTCTGAAAACATCTTGTCCCAAAATGAGAATGTCTTAAGACTGGCGACAACAATGGCTTAATGCATGCATGTGAGTTTCACTGATTATTGAGAAGAACCCCCCCCCCCCCCCCCATAAAATATTAAACAAACAAACACCAAATACTAAGAGATCATTCAGTTTTTGATTCAATGGTGTTTGGCTCCTACTTAATCCAAATCATCATCTTCATCAATCCAGTCTGCATAAATGCCAACTAGCTTTCTACCTGCTAGTTTCAAGAACCCTCTTCCTATACGCGGTGGTGCAGCAGGAACAACAGAGACTAAAAATGTAGCTGGTGGTTCAGTGGTGATGGGACCAGAAACCGCGTTGGCTGTAGTCAAGCTTCTTGCATAAGGGTGCACATAACCTTCCACACGTCTAGCTGAGTAGTATAACTCTAATGAAAACAAGTAAACCATGCTAATAATAGTTAAAAAAGAATGATCACATATCAGCAAAACATGCAATCATGATGATACAAGCTCAATCGGATGCATTTGAGTAGAGTTACAACTGATTTATGATCGTGCTCAAATGCATTCATTTAGGTAAATTGTACACTCAAAATGAATCTGATCTTTTTTTTAGAAACGATTTATGTTAATTTTTTTTAAAGAAAAGATCGAGTAATGTCAAAAAACAAGAATGTCTTGGAATTCCTAATTATATTCATGGCTTCAATGCGTGTAGGCAGTTTAGGGATAATAATTAGCTTGAGTTTAGTTGAACGATCTAGAATAATAATTAATTACTGGGTAATTATTTGGGAAAATGGATTTAAATACTCCCAACTATCGCTTGTTGGCGGATATCACTCCCAACTTTCACTTTGGCCATTAGCACTCTCAACTTCCAACTTAGTTTGTTTCATCACCTCCAAACTAACGGGGGTCTAACCTGGTTAGTCTTTGTGGCCAAAATGTAAAAACCAAAACTTTGGGACATTTTTGGAACTTTTTATTATTATTATTTTTTTAAACTTTATAAATCTCTCCCCTTCCTTCTTCCTTTATAAATCCCCCCTCCTTCAGGTGGCAGGCCCACCCCACCCCTTTCTCTCTCTAAACCACCACCACCCTTCACCACCACCACCATCAGTCCATCACCCTCGATGATTTGTATCAAAAACCATAATGGTTAAAAAAGTTACCACCCCACACAGAAGAAAGAAGGTAAAACCTTAAATAGATGCAAGTCAAATATTTCAAACTTGGCAAAATTTGAGTCTTGCGAGTTCAATGTGTTTTTGGGAAGATTCCAAAGATGAAGGGTAAAAAGTAATTTACTCTAAAAAAGAAAGATGCTTACTCTACAGCACCAAATATTTCTTTCACAATCAAGGAGTTATCTCTTGCACAGAACTCAGGCAGATGGTAACACAGTATCAAGAGACCAACATTTCAAATATCATCATCATATTCCACAACCACACCTTCCACCATCGACCTCAACCACCACCACCGGCCTGCAACCTCCACCATCGACCTCAATAACCCCCCAATCGACCACCAATTGACCACCGACGAAGCCATACCTTTTAATCACATAACTGCAACCCATATACAACTTCTGTTTCAAATAAGACAAAATATGAGCATGACAAAACTTAGTCAACGCCATAGCCTTCGTTTTACATCCATGAACAGCACACCGAGTCAACTCACCACCACCACCTTCAAACCCTAATTCCAAACCCTCACCATTATTATTATTATTATTATTATTATTATTATTATTATTATTATTATTATTATTCCCTACAACTTCTCTTTCCAACTCACTCTCCTGTTACGGACCAGTAATGGTATTTATAACTACGGGATCTTTGTTTGAGAGAAACGATTCGTCGTTGGTTAGGTCGTTGGTTGTTGGGGGTGACCGGTGGGCGTTGGTTGTAGGGGATGACGGTGGAGGCGGTGGTTGTTGGAGATGGCGGTGGAGGCGGTGGTTGGTGGGGATGGCGGTGGAGGTTTGTCACAAGAAGAAGAAGAAGAAGGGGGGGGGGGTGTGGGATTTATAATAATAATAAAAAAAGTTTCAAAAAGGTCCTTTAAGTTTACGTTTTTACATTTGTGCCACGTACATTGTCCATTAAGTTTAGGTTTTTACAATTTGGCCACGAAAACTAACCAGGTTAGACCTCCGTTAGTTTGGGGGTGATAGAACAAACTAAGTTGAAAGTTGGGAGTGCTATTGGCCAAAGTGAAAGTTGGGAGTGATATCCGCCAACAGGCGATAGTTGGGAGTATTTAAATCCATTTTCCCTAATTATTTAGTATCCTATATGTGTTAGTTAGGATGTGTGTAGATATTTATTGTGTAATTAATTAATAGGAATCCTAGTTATAGTCTAATGAAATACATAATTATCTAAATATATATACCATGTTAATTGAAGGGGAGTTGTATAAACTTTTGAGTTAGTTTCTTAGTCAATAAAACATGTTGGGTGTTAGCATAATTTTATGTTAGTTTGATTATCGATTCAGACTTGAGAGTGTCCATCCACCATTAAAACCACTACAACAAAAAGGGCTTTTAAGGACCTTTTGTGTGGGACGCTTTTAATATGGGGTCCTAAAAAATTATTTAATAGGACGAATGAACTTTTGGGGTCCTTTTATAATATACGCTACTAAACTGGTGTCCTAAAAGGCTAACTAATAGGACGGATGATTCTTTGAGGTCCTATTATCATATAACTTAATAAGACACTTTAAATGTAGATCCTAATAAAGTAATTTATAAGACATTTAGTTGTTGGTGTCCCATTATGTAGTAATGTAATAGGACCCTTGATCATCAGGGGTCCTATTATAACATAACTTAATATGACACTTTGTAGTTAAGTCATAAATGTTAGATGTTATAGGACCCTTTCTAGTCGAAGTCATATTAGAACATAACTTAATAGGACACTTGACACATGTGTCTTATAACTTTAACCTTTATAGGACACTTAATCATTGTGGTGTTGTTATAATACACCGTAATAGGACATATGATATTTGAGTCATAAAACATCAGTTTTATAGGACGCTTATTCGTTAGAGTTTTATTATAGCATAGCTTAACAGAACACTTAACACTTGGGTCTTATAACTTTAACCTTTATAGGATGCTTAATCATAGTGGTGTTATATTATAATACACCGTAATAGGACACTTTATATTTGAATCATAATATAAAAAAACCTTGTAGCAAAATAATCCATTTCATACAAAATTTATACTACATTATAACGTGCGGGCTTTCCTAGTAGTCATCTTAATGTCATTACAATAATTAATACTCCATACAATATTCAAATTAAACTAATTCAAATATATTTAAAGTTCACCAAGGAGTTTTTTTGTTAACCTCTTCATTGAAAGGCTACCTCTAAATCAGTTAGAAGTAAGTGAGTTTGGTTTGGTAAAACGCAACCTCTTACTAGTATGGTTAACCATTAAGCTATCAAAGAAGTCTGAATGAAACTAAAGACTTGGACACCAAACTCCTCTCCTCTGCTCTTTCTCATGCCACCTCAACCCTCCCCTCTGTCTCCACCGTACGGGTATCCCCTAAGTTGTGTTCTAGATAAAAGAATGCACTATGCCAGAGAAACTGCCAAAAGTTCTTCGTAATACAGTTAGTTTCTTCTCATAAATTTTGTTTGATGGTCATTGAATCTGTTGTTATGCTTTTTACACGTTTCATTGACCTAATTTTGATCAATCTGTATAGACTTTTAAGTAAAGGAACAGAGGTAAAAGCAAGCACGGTCGCAACCATGTCAAGTTCGTTCTTGCTCCAACTACGGCAAGTGCTTCCCTAAGGTCAATTTTGTTTTGATCTTTGTTTTGTTATATGTGTTGTTTCCAATAATCCTAATAATTTTTTATAAAGGATTGGGGGTGTAGAATTATCCATTTGGAAAAGATTCACTTTAAATGATCATAGTATATGATTTTCCTTCAAGTTGGTCTTTAACATAAAACACATGTCTTGCTATTTTCCATACGTATAGAATTTACTAATATAATGTATAACTTAATAAGAAAAGAACAAGAATTATAGAAATCACTTAGCGCCATTTAATAGGTCAACCAATTAAAATAATCTTGTCTCCATGTGTCAGTTAGCCTAACGATGATCAGTTGGGCCTAATGATGGTCAATTAGATCCAATCATTATTAGTTAGACCCAATGATGGTCATTTAGATCCAATGATGGTAAAATTGGTTCAATGATGGTCAATTAGGGTCAAGGACGGTTAATTAGGCCCAATGATAGTCAACGAGAGCCAATGATGGTCAAATTGGTTCAATGATGGTAAATTAGGTTCAATAGTTAATTAGGCCCAATGATAGTCAATGATAATACAATGATGGTCAACAAGACCCGATAACGGTCAGTTAGCCTAACAATGGTCAGTTAGGCCCAATGATGGTCAGTTAGATCCAATCATTTTTAGTGAGATCCAATGATGGTAAAATTGGTTCAATGATGGTCAATTAGGTTCAAGGACGGTTAATTAGGCCCATTGAGAGCCCATGATGGTCAATTAGACCCGATAATGGTCAATTAGGCCTGACGATGGTCAGTTAGATCCAATAATTGTCAATTAGGCCTAATGATTTTCATTTAGACCTAATGATGGTCAAATTGGTTCAATGATGGTAAATTAGGTTCAATGAGGGTTAATTAGGCCCAATAATAGTCAATGAGAATACAATGATGGTCAATTAGACTTGATAATGATCAATTAGCCTAACGATGGTCACTTAGATTCAATGATTGTCGACTAGCCCCAATGATGGTCATTTAGACCTAATGATAGTTAACTAGGCCTAATGATAGTCAATGGGAGCCAATGATGGTCAATTAAAACACACTTAAAAGATGAAGACAACATTAAGTAATTTAACATTAAAGAAAAAGGAAAAAAAGAACATCAGAATATAGGAACGAGTTTGAACTACTTCCCTAGTCCCTACATCTTAATATATCATTGAAAATCCCCAGAATATGATTCATACCAATTATCCAATGTTTGTGATATAACAATCAATACCTGGGCTGAGGCGCCACTAGGGCTGTACACGAGCCGAGTCAGGCTAAGCTCGAGCTCGAACTTAAATGAGCCAACTCGTTATTTTTTTTTACAAAAAATTATAAAAGAAAAAACAAAAAAAATAAAATAAAATTACAAATATACATGTATACTTTTTTAGTTTATAATATTTTAAAAAATGGAAGGCATACTAAAAGTATTATATGTATAATTTGTGTTTTTTTCTATTAATTTTCATATTTTATTGATTAATTTTCACATTTATTTAATTTAAACATTTGAAAATAAAATTAATACATATAAATAAAATAATTCGAGCCAGCTCGGGAGCTCACGAGCCGAGACAGGCCTAGCTCGAGCTCGAGCTCATTTACAATCGAGCCGAGCCGAGCTGGCTCGTTCTTTTCGAGCTGAGCTTGTTTCGAACGAGTTTCGAGCGAACCATGAGTTGCGAGCTTTTTGTACACCCCTAGGCGCTACTAAAGCGCCGCCTCGAATGCTTCATATAGTCCAGCGCCTTCTAACAAAAAAGCGTTTATGCTGACGCCCCGGGCGTCTCACGCCTCAAGCGCGCATTTTTAAACCAAAAATGAAATTTTGAAAGCCCTCCTAATTTCTCTATTTCCCTCCTAAACACCTTCACTAAAAGTTTCAATCCTCCTTGGGTATGTTTGGCACGGAGCTTTTAGGAGCTTCAAGCTTTTAAGAAAAAACTCATACTCAATAAAAAGCATTGTTTGGTTGAAGGAGATGGAAGTTTTTAGGTTAGAGAAAAAGCTCTATAGTAAAAAGCTACTTGTACTAGCTTTTAAGAAAAAGCTCTACTAGCTAAAAGTTTTTAATTATGTCCATTTTGGTCATTTTATACATTTTATTAAAAGCTTCAGCTACTCTGCCAAACACCAAAATATATTTAAAAAGCTTCCAGGTACCAGCTTGCAGCTACTGGCTAACAGCTTCCGGCCTCCGGCTAATTTACCAAACATACCCCTTATCTACTAGTTTCCCCTAAAATATCCACCCAAAATCAATTTCCTTCAACCCCAAATATTCATGTCAGTTTTTTAGGGCTTAATTTGAGATTTGAGGTAACAACCTAAATCAAGAAGACGCATATATGAGTAGACATCTCGCCCCTCCCTCTATCCATCATTCTCATTCGCTTCCGTGTTTAAGGATTCAAACATATAAGGTATGTATCAAAGGCATAATCAATGGTGATTATTTTTCTTTTGTTCACAATTGCTATCTTTTTCTTGTCAATTGTACATACTTTGCATATAATATGATCACACACACATATATATTTGATGGAAAAGTGAATAAATTTAGCTATGAATAACCCTATTACATCAAGTCTGTAATATCTTTTTTTTTTTGAAAAGCGAAGTTGCACATCTTATGATATTTCTTTTGCTGTAATTGTCGATATGTGGGTATGATTATGTCATGTTGTTCGCGTGGTGCAATTATTGAACCTTGTCCATGGTGCGGCTGCTTGACGTAATAGCCTAAAATCGATCTCACAGGCTTTAACTCTTCTGTTTTGTACCTGCGCCTGATGGTGATATACTGTTGCTAATGTTAATTGTTGACCATTGGGCTATGATGATCTACAAGCTGCTTATACGTACAGATTTCCTGCACATCATAAACCACGGCTGCTAACTTTTGAATTCTTATTCTGGTAATTTTTCTTGGCGATGATGACGTGGGCGATTATTTTGCGGAATTTGGACAATAGTTGTGAAGGTGTTGTAGGTACTAACGCACTCAAACAAACAAATCGGACCTATAACCAAGTTTTTGCACCACCCTACCCATTAATACAAAATTGACGCCATTGCTCCCAATTGAACCGCACATTTTAGATCTATTGCTTAAACTCATTGTTTGAATCTCGCCGAATATCTCAACGTTCTTGACCCGTTTGCCATTAAAGATCCGATTGTTCCTTACTCCCCAAATCTCCCAACATCCCACTATTATTATTGTCTGTTCCTTCTTAGGGATCTTGATCTTCAATTTTGCTACAATCACGATTTTTGGCGGTGTCAATTCATCATCACTATTCCAAGATGATCTCAGGTAACTTCTACAATTCGCTATTTCGGGCTCGTGAGATGTTTTATTGGAATGAGCTGACCTATACTCGTAAAACTGTAAAATATGCCTTTTTGTTAATTTGTTTATTGGTTCCTATTTGCTTGCCAGTAGTCTAAGTAACGCTGGTCATGAATTAAATTTTCCTGTATATAGTCATGTATGATGTGGACTATGAAACCCTTTGCAGCAATCAAATACAAGAACTTTCTTAGTTCTCTGAAGTTTTTTGTTTATATTATTACAGGGCATTTATGTTAATAGAAGTAATTGAAAATCAAGTTATGTATTTTCTTTTGTCACATATGCTTTTTTAGCTGTGTTTATATTATTAGCTTGGAAAACATATGAAGGTATGTTGATATGATTTTTTTATTTACTCGAATGGATTAGAATGCAATACATACATTTTTTTAATTTAAATTGGTTTCGTTGTTTTAGTGGCATTGATATGATAGTTCCTTACTGTTAGTTTGTTATTGTATGGTGCTCTTTGTGATTTCTTGAAGCAATAATACCATACATATTGTTTGTTTTAGATGTTTATCCCAGCCAAAGCTTCGACCATGTCTCGAGGTGGTCGGAACAACCACCGCCATGACCAACAGCCATCACCAACACCGTAGAAATTGACTAATGTTGTTTATGTTGAATTGGTTACAAAATCGGTGGTTTGGATTTTCTTTCTTGCTGGATTTTGTGTTCATGGTCGGATATTATTCTATATATAATTAAAACATGAAGCCTCTTAACAATAGTTCTAGTTTCCAGGTAATCCCAACCTACACGTTCCGGTTGCTCTCCCCTCAACTCACACCCCTTTAGCCCTTTATTTGGTGCACATTTATTACTGCCGCATGTAGGTGCACGTTTCCCTTCTTTCTCTTCCACATGTTAACTTTCTGATCTCAAGGTTTGTGTCCCGTTTCCTTCTTTCTTCCTCTTCCACCTGTTATTTTTGATATGTTGTCTGCTAATTTAGCTCCATTTCTTTGTGTTTGAGATTGTTCAGTAGGAATATGCTATTTGTGTAATTGGATCTATAGCCGCTTTAGGTATCGGTTGTTATACTAGCTTTTAAATCTTTGTGTTGTGTTCCTGTTTTGCGATTATTGAATCTGTTTGGAAGAATGATACAGCAAGCAGGTCTTCTGATTGTAATAGTTGTTCTATTTCAGCTAGACATGGCTCGATGTTTCATGCATTGTAAGTGTTTGATTGAATGTTTAAGTTATTTGTGCTGTTTTCCAGCAATTAGTTATCGGTATTGTCTAATTTGTTGTCAATTTTTTTACCTTCTTTAGTCATGCCCGGAGGTATTTGTGTAAATGCATGTGTAGGTTGTAACTATAAAAAACTTGCTGGTTGGTTGTTCAATGCATGTGTAGGTTGTACCTATAAAAATCTTGCTGCTTGGTTTTTCTCTTCACCCTGGTTCGGTATGTTATTTGAAATTGTGCTTTCCTATACCTGGTTATAAACATTATGATGTTGCCTTACTCCATCTGGGTAGAAATTAGTTACGTATTTGACTTTTGACTTTAGTGTGAGCAAAACACAAGTCAGAAAAGAATATTGTCCTTTGGTTCCTAGGGTGAATGTGTGTTAACAAGCATGGAACCCAATATATGGTGGAAAAGAGTCAACACACACACTAGATCTTCTAAAAGTATTTGAAATACCAATGGATTGGATGCAAGAAACTGGATTTTAACCCAGCTACTTTCTTCGAATTCACATAGTGCTCGCCAATTCATTGATATATGTTAAGGGAATAGAGAAATCAAAGTTGAAATGAATTAACTAGAATCTTCAGGAAAAAAGGTAACTTTCTCTTTACTACTTCCCAGTTTCATTTCGTGTATACTACAACAGTTTCTAATTCATAAAGAATTTATATAGTATTATTTTGTAAGGGTTTTTTTTTTTTTTTTTTTTTTTTTTTTTTTGCATATTGGTATTGTACGTTGTCCTTAATGATTTTTTTTTTTGTGCATATATCTGTCGTATATAGTGCTTACTATGTTTTCCTTCTTAGGTGTGTTTTTTCTGTTCAACGTTCATAAGCAAGAAATACAAGCAGTGCTCACCGACATTTATCATCGTCTTTTGGTGAGACCATATGGGTTATTTTCCACAATTCAAGATTGTATTGGTGTCTCCATTGCATGGCCTTGTCCTTTCATCTCGATATGTACTTATTAATTTTGTGATACGAATAATTTTAATAATCTGGGACTTAATGCTTATACATGGATGGTTTATTTGTAGGCAGTCCGTGAGGATTGAGGACACATGATGATTCAGGATTCTATGCTGCTTATTTCTTTTATTGCTTTTAATTTCTTTGTTAAATGTTACAAGACTTTATGTTGGATAATGCTATAACTTATTTATGTTTAGTGTTTTTGTTATGAATATGCTTATTTGAAATATAATAAAGTTTATTTCTTTCATTAATTGATGTTATATACAGTATATCATAAAATTATGTGTATCTGTTTAAAAAAACGTTGTATCATATGACTTGTTAGGACTTTGAAATTTTGTCCTATTAAACTTCTTAGAGAATTGTAAAAGTGTTCGAAAATGTTTTTCTTAGGATGCTATATTATTTTCATTGACATATTATGCGACCATAAAATTGGTTTCATAATCTTATTTGAGATATTAGGACCCGTTTCTTGGTACTAAAGCTCCTATAATTTTACATCACAAGGGTCCTATAAATTAATTTTTAAGGACTTTTGTATGTATATTAAAAGATTAAAAGTAGGTAAACACATGTTAAAACATTGTAAAAGTGTCCTAATATGTTTTATTAAGAGTTTTTTTTTTGGGACATATTATGCGACCATAAAATTGGTTTCATAATCTTATTTGAGATATTAGGACGCTTTTTAAGTTGCATGACTTATTACGACCCCCTTACATGAAACACTGTTACCGTTTGTCCTATTAAATAAAAGGTCCTATAAAATAACATTTTAGGACGCTTTTGTGGGTACTAAAAACCCATTTTTGTTGTAGTGAACGTTGAAAAACAAGATCAGTCTGTGATGATAAAATAAGTATGTGTGTGTATATATGTGTGTGTGTGTGGGTGGTGGGGGGGGGGGTATTAGACTTCTGCATTTTTGGAAGAGAATGTTCACTACCATTAAAACGTTTGCACATGTGGGATGCCGCATGTACGAAGGCGACATCTCCAACGATTTTTATTATCCTTTTCAATTTTTTTTCTTTTTCGGTTTTTAACGTATTTTTTATTTTGGCGATATCTAGCAAACGTAACCCATGAACTAAATCTTAAAAATATCATCTTGAAACCATACACAATAATGAAATGATGTACCTGCAAGCCCATGAGTTTTCATAGAATCTTGACCTGCCATAGTTTGACGTTGACCATGGTCAACCCCAGTCTCAACCTTGATCACAGAACACTCTCTTGTTTTTCCATTGTCATTGGCTGGTTGATACTTAAACTTATCAGGACTTTCATGCAGAAAATTACATTTTTCTCCATAAGGGCATACTTCCCCTTTACAGAACATCCTACAAATCCTCATCTTATGAATGATTTTCTCATCATCATTCCAAATCCCATGACACCTATTATCCCTTGCAAGTTCCTGCCAGTTTGGCGGCGGCTCGCGTAAATCATTCGGGCCTTGTGCGAATGTACAACTGTCACCATTAGGACAGTTTCCACATGCAAAGTTCTCGCACATTCGGGTCTTGTAGAATATGTAGGTGGTTCTTCTGTTTTTCACATATGTTGGCTCATGAGGGTTCATGTTGTTGGATACATAGTATGTCCGATGTAATTAAAAGTCGAGGTCAACGTAACCCGACCCGGTACGATCCGAAGAGTTACACGTTGGTACACGAATAAGATAAGTTCATGTGTTGGTGGATTATTATTTCTGAAATAATAATAGTTTTGAACTCGAGGGACTAAATAGTAAAGTTTACACTTTGACTAGTCAAATGGTCAAGTGTATGACTTTGACTAATTAAGTGGTCAAGTCTTTGACTAGTCAAATGGTCAAGTGTATGACTTTGACTAATTAATTGGTCAAGTCCTTGACTAGTCAAATAGTCAAGTGAATGACTTTGACTAATTAAGTGGTCAAGTGCCTTTTATCTTTATAAATAGGTGTGATAGATCAAACCCTAATCACACATGTTTTGAAAAAGATAAAACAACATAACACTTGTCTCCTCTCAAGATTTGCGGCCACCCTTAGGAGCCGTCGCCCCTTTGTCCGCCGCAAACCACCACCATTGCCGCCTCCACCTTGCAAAGTGTTGCTATCGGTTGGCCAGTGCTCGGGTGTGAACTTCCTACTAGCGAGGATTCGTTGTAACCCGCGTGTTACAATTCCGGTGTAGTCGTCAAAGGTTGATTACTAAACCCCCTATGGTTGTTTATAATTTATTTGTTTATACGCGTTTAACCAAGATCCTGATTGGGAATATTTTGTTAATTGGATTAATAAAATTAAACATATATTTTATATATATATATATATAAAATCGGCTTATATTATATATTGTATATAATCGATTTTATTAATAAATAAAACTGCTTCCGCTGTGTATTTGATACCATGATTCCCAATAGTGGTATCAGAGCCACGGTTACGCGCGTATAGATGGTAAAGTTATAATTTTGATCTATGTTTTATTTGTCAATTTTTTTTTTTTTGACAAAAGATCAAAAGCTTTTTGTTGTTCATGGATTGTGATGTGATTCGAGCCCTAGGTATTTTGACCCTTGTCATGGTTGTGTTTGTGATGTTTTAGTTTTTTTTTTATTGATTTGTATTTTTTATTACGGATATTGGATCCGGTGTAATAGATAGGATTAGAATAGATTTGTTTTATTTGTATTTCAAATTTATTTGTAATCCTACAAGTACAAGATCAAGACGAAGATAAAAAGGCGAACATGTTCCATGAAGATAGAGATCTCAGGTCAAGTGGGAGCTATATCAAAAATAGTTTTGAAACCATTTTGATATGATTCGATCAATGATGTGTCGAACAAACCTTCCAAAATCCTTTTGGAGTTATGCTTTGGAAATTGCCGCAAGACTTGTGAATATAGCTCCAACGAAAAAGGTTGATAAAAGGCCTTATGAGATATGGCATGGAAAGAAACCTCATGTATCCTACCTTAAAGTCTAGGGATGTAATGCCTATGTCACTCTAGAATCTTCGGATAAACTAGATCCCAGAGGCGAAAAAGTGGTTTTCGTTGGATACAGTAAAATGATCGGTTACCTGTTCTACCACCCCACTGAAAATAAGATTTTCACCAAACGCAGAGGCACTTTCTTAGAGGAAGAGCTTCTGGCGCGAGGGATTGGAGATAACCATGTGGATCTTGAAGAAATTCGAGAATCACAAGTGACTGAACCAGCTGTTCAGACAGAACCAGATGTAACTGATCCAGTTGTTGAAGTTGAGCCTGAGAGGACTCAAGAAACAACAGAAACACCAAGTGTTCGGAAAAGTATTAGGGATCGTCGTGCACCGGTAAGGTATGATGATATCTTCATGATTGATGAAGCTGAGCCTACTACTTACAAAGCTGCAATCTTGGATTCAGAATCCAAGAAATGGCAAGAAGCCATGAATGCAGAGATGCAATCCATGTATGATAACCAAGTCTGGGATTTGGTTGATCTTCCTACCGAATGTCGGACTGTGGGAAACAAATGGATCTTCAAGAAGAAGACTGACATGGATGGGAATGTGCAAACCTACAAAGCAAGGCTTGTAGCGAAAGGTTTTACTCAGACTCAAGGAATTGATTATGAGGAAACTTTCTCGCCAGTAGCCATGCTTAAGTCTATTAGAATTCTACTTGCCATTGCTGCATATTTTGACTATGAGATATGGCAGATGGATGTCAAAACCGCGTTCCTTAATGGACACTTACTGGAAGATGTCTATATGGTTCAACCTGATGGTTTTGTCGATCCAAAGAATCCTAATAAGGTGTGCAAGCTGAATAAATCCATTTATGGATTTAAGCAAGCATCTCGCAGCTGGAATCTCCGTTTTGATCAAAAAATCAAAGAGTTTGGTTTTATCAAGAACGAAGATGAACCGTGTGTTTACAAGAAATCTAGTGGGAGCTATATCACTTTTCTTATACTGTATGTAGATGACATACTAATCGTTGGAAACAATATCCCTATGCTTAAAGATGTTAAGACCTGGTTGGGTAAATGTTTCGCAATGAAAGATCTTGGTGAAGTCGCTTATATTCTGAGAATAAAGATTTATAGAGATAGATCAAAGCGGTTATTGGGTTTGAGTCAAAGTACATATATTGATAAGGTCTTACGACGCTTCTCAATGCAAGACTCAAAAAGGGGGCTCTTGCCCATGGCACATGGAACCATTATTAATAACAAGCAGTGTGCAAACACTGAAGAGGAAAGGAAGATAATGGAAAGAGTTCCATATGCTTCTACTATTGGTTCCATCATGTATGCCATGTTGTGTACTAGACCTGATGTCTCGTATACTCTTAGCATGACGAGTAGATATCAACAGAACCCAGGAGAGAGTCACTGGGCTGCAGTGAAGAACATTCTTAAGTACTTGAGAAGGACTAATGACATGTTCTTAATATATGGAGGACTGGATGAGGAGCTGTCAGTTAAGTGTTATACCGATTCAAGCTTCCAGACTGATCGTGATGATTCAAGGTCACAAATGGGATATGTTTTCATTCTGAATGGTGGGGCTGTAACTTGGAACAGCTTTAAGCAAAGTGTGGTTGCTTAATCCACCTGTGAATCAGAATACAATGCTGCATCGGATGCTGCAAAGGAGGCTGCCTAGATGAAGAAGTTCATTGGTGATCTCGATGTTATGCCTAGCATAAAGAAACCAATCGAGATACTGTGTGACAACACTGGTGCCATTGCTCTTGCCAAGGAACCAAGGTCACACCAGACCACAAGGCATATACTCAGGAAATTCTACTATATTAGAGAGATAGTAGAACGTGGAGACATCATGATAAACAAAGTTCATACAGATCTAAATCTGGCTAACCCCTTTACTAAGCCTTTACCTCAAGCTAAACATGAGGAGCATGCTGAAAGATAGGGCTTAGAGTTGCTAGACAGTGGGCATGATCTGTAATTAGTATTGGTGTTTTATTTTGAACTATAACAGTTACATTGAATATTTATTTGATTTAATGGGTTAAATGCAAATTTAAATATTTTGTGAGTGTTTTCATTATTTGTATGTTTAAATCCTTGAATAAGAGTATTCTAAATATCCGTAGTCGATCAAATTACATGGGAATGAATTTGAATGTAAGACTATTGTGAATTGAGATGATTGTATTCATGAGATGAATAACTCAATGGTTTGAGAATCATAATTCACAGATATCATTAGGGAATGATATTGGATGTAACTCTCTTCAAAACGATCTCCATGGATCTGTGTCATGAGATGTTTTGATATTGATATGTTCAATCTGTCCTTTTTCCTAAGGCACATATTAAACTACATTGATCAAGGATTATCCTTGATGTTATCTAGCACTGTCCTGAAACATGGGTAGTAATAAGGGTATCGTTGGGAGAAATCCAAGATTAAGTGGGAGTTGTATGACGCTGATGGAATCTGTACTTCTATAGGATTAGAAGTCTAGACATTCTGGCGCCCTCGTTAATTCAAACTGGTATAAACGCGTGGCCACGCTCGGACTAAGGTAGTTCGTTAGACCACTTTGAATTAGAGACGATAATAGAGAATGGTTGATCACTATATAAGAATGAATGATCCATGTCTTATGATCAACGGATGTCTATACAGAAGGGACTTATTGATAGAATTATCAGGGCTATAGTATTTGGTTAAGTAAAGCGTTACTTGAACTCAAAGAACTAGTTAACGACTGCAAAGTGTCATACTGGTTTGGGTGCAATGCGATGCAGCTAGGCGTCCAACTCTGCGCACGTTGACTCATTTAATTAAAATCGTCCAAGTGGGAGATTGTTGGATATATAGTATGTCCAATGTAATTAAAAGTCGAGGTCAACGTAACCCGACCCGGTACGATCCGAAGAGTTACACGTTGGTACACGAATCAGATAAGTTCATGTGTTGGTGGATTATTATTTCTGAAATAATAATAGTTTTGAACTCGAGGGACTAAATAGTAAGGTTTACACTTTGACTAGTCAAATGGTCAAGTGTATGACTTTGACTAATTAAGTGGTCAAGTCTTTGACTAGTCAAATGGTCAAGTGTATGACTTTGACTAATTAATTGGTCAAGTCCTTGACTAGTCAAATAGTCAAGTGAATGACTTTGACTAATTAAGTGGTCAAGTGCCTTTTATCTTTATAAATAGGTGTGATAGATCAAACTCTAATCACACATGTTTTGAAAAAGATAAAACAACATAACACTTGTTTCCTCTCAAGATTTGCGGCCACCCTTAGGAGCCGTCGCCCCTTTGTCCGCCGCAAACCACCACCATTGCCGCCTCCACCTTGCAAAGTGTTGCTATCGGTTGGCCAGTGCTCGGGTGTGAACTTCCTACTAGCGAGGATTCGTTGTAACCCGCGTGTTACAATTCCGGTGTAGTCGTCAAAGGTTGATTACTAAACCCCCTATGGTTGTTTATAATTTATTTGTTTATACGCGTTTAACCAAGATCCTGATTGGGAATATTTTGTTAATTGGATTAATAAAATTAAACATATATTTTATATATATATATATATATATATATATATAAAATCGGCTCATATTATATATTGTATATAATCGATTTTATTAATAAATAAAACTGCTTCCGCTGTGTATTTAATACGACCAACGTAGTTTAAATAGGGTATTTAAAACTATACCGTGTCGAGTGTTGAAAGGAGTTTCAATTATCACGAACAATATAAAATTGGATTTTATAAACTATTGTGTGACTCACATCATGCTAACGAGTCATTCAATATATTTATGGTAAATATTAAAATTAAATCCCAATTTTTAATTGATGTTTCATGCCACCCTTAACGAGTTAACACTCCATTCTATATCGAACCCAAATGTTAGTGCTGACCCTGCATCTGGGCATTGATCATGAGTGAAGGTAATCATCGTGGTTCCTGTGTAACATAGGCCGGTGTTACAGTTAAAGGACCAAACATCGCTTGTTAGACAAGTGGGCATAGTTGGGGTTAAACATACATCGCTTTTAGCGATAACCCCAAAAGGGAGAGTTGTGTAGTGGACACAATTAACAATCGTTGTTTACCTACCTAATCGTGCCAGTGGACAGTGCTAAGCCAGTTCATTGTGTATTGATGAATCGGGATCTCATCCTAATTAATTTTGCTTTTTGGGTCATAAAATAATCAGGATACTTAAAACATGAAATACTAATACATTAAAATTGAACTTTGTAGATGTCAACTGAAAACAATTCCACCTCCCATTTCTCTCTCAAGTCCATCTTAGAGAAGGACAAACTGAACCACTCCAACTTCATGGACTGGCACCGCAACTTGAAATTTGTTCTCAAAGCAGAGAACAAATTATATGTTCTTGAAGAACCATGTAACATTACGCATTTAATACTTGTACGTTACGCTCCGACATTTAATAAAACGTCAAGTTTCATTATTATCGTCGCATTTATTATTTTTGTCGTTATTTTGGAACCCTAGAGATATATATATTATTATATATATGTGTGAGTGTTTAATAAAATCAAAAAAAAAAATGTTGCCTTGGCCGGGGTTCGAACCCGCGCCAAGGACCGGCCCAACACACACAATGCACAAACCAGCTGGGCTGGCCATCTATTTGTGATAAACCCGGACAAACAATAATTATATACGCGTGTTAAAATCCTCACAGTTGACTAGAAAAGTCAACTGTGGGATTTCTTGTGATCAATCCGTGTTTTTAACGCGTGATTGTTATAATTTTGGCAAGCTCGTGCATTAGCCGGCCCAATCCAACTCATAAACGCAACAATTACACGGCATTGTTGCCCTAATCTTCTTAATTGGCCGCGTATTATCATATGGAAAGTCAACGAACCAATTAACCCTAACCCTAATCTATTAGTATAAATTGAGACCTCCTGGACCTTGAAAACTCGCTCATACCTCTCTCTCAATCTCTATTTCTCTCTATTACTGCTCTGATCGTTGTTTATTGTTCGTGGTTGACTTTTCCTTTTGACCCGACGATTATCATTCATACCACACTGTGAGTTTAATTGTTTTAGTGGGTTTAGTTCATCGGCATTCAAGCAACAATAGCCCTAACATTAATCGGGCTATTGTTGCCTGAATCAATCAATTGATAATCTAGGGTTCATCGTGTTTGTATTTGGGGATAAGGCTTCTGTTTCATCGCGTATTTAATAATAATGTATCCAGATCCATCACAACCACCGGCCTAGGCCAAGTGGTTGTGACTCTGGCCTTGTATCGTGGTCACCCGGGTTCGAGTCCCGGCTCTGACCGGCTTTTTGCACCTTTTCTTTTCTTTTCTTTTTAACAAACATTAATTAATTATATATATATATTAAATCCTTTTAATCTTATAAATTCTTTTTAAAATACCAAAACTCTTTTATAAATTCTAAAAAAATTATTGTTAGTTAATCTGATATAAAAGATTTATTTAAATTTTTATTTTCCAGAAATTCTTTTATTTAATAATTATAATAATTAAATCATTTTTATACTATTATATTTATAAAAATCCATTATTATGTCAAAACAGTATTATTAAAATTCCCAAAAATTATCTTAACTTTTTATAAAGTTAAACTTTACTGAAATAATTTTTAATTCAGTAAAATCATTTATTTATTATTTTTAATCAATTTTTGTAAGATTTAATCATATTTAATTCATAATAAATCCAATTTTCATCATTTTTGCACCAAAATTTTATACAAATTATGTTTAATCATTTAGATCAGAAATATGATTTTTAAAATAAGATTTCTTTAATTTTAGTATTTTTGAATATTAAAGTTAATAATTGACTATTTATAAATAAATAGATTTAAAAATCTATTTTAAATGAAATAATTTTATAAAAATTATTTTATTGCTTCAAACACTTTATTGTACTCATTCAAAATTCAAACTTTATAAAAAGACTATTTTTCATTAATTATCCAATTTTCTTTATTAAATTAACATTTTTAAATTAAAATTAACAATTGATTATCCCCAAATCGAAACCCTAGAATACACATATTAGTTTATATAGACTTAGACTTATTATATATTACCTCATTTTAGGGTAATATTTGGAATCACTTTGGGCAACACAATTATCATATCTTTCAAACAAGTTAACATTTGCTAAGGTGAGTTTACATAGCCCCTTTTATCACCACTTTTGGGGTGAAACATGTTATAACATTTTTCATTGCAATTCAATCATCAATGTGTTTGTGTGTTTTCTATGTTGCATATTGTCTTGAACATGATTAGAGTAAGCACATTCTAGCATAATCATTAACATTGATCAGCCGACGGTATACATTGATAGATCTATTGGACTGACAATCCCACCCGGATACGTGCCTCCTACAAAGGTTACGTGGGTGTTTGTTATCGCATAACATTATTCATTGGGACCATAAGTGTATGGTATGTATTATTTATAACAGTCAACAGGGTTGATTATGCACTCGATTTATTTCTAATATGTTTCTCACATATGGGCTAGATTAACATGACACATGAATTGCATAACATTTTATTTTATCATCAAAAACCTATGTAATTCTCACCAACTTATGTTGACCCAAAATACTTTCAAAATTAACATGTTTCAGGTAACAATGAAGCTGAGGCTTGAGTTAGCATGAGGATTTATCTTGAAGTTATTTGAAGTTTTTGAAGTTATTATTTGGATGTTATGTATTTGAATTCTTAGACATTATTTCACATTTTGGATATTATGTTTGAATAAATTATTTAAAATTTATATTATACCATGTGCTACTGAAAACAATCATCAATACGTGGCACCCCGATGTTTCCGCCATCGGTTGGGGTGTTACAGATTGGTATCAGAGCCTTGGTTATAGGGAATTAGGTTATTAGAAATAATCTAGACTATAACCTTAGGGACTAAAACAGTACTTGCTTCTCCTACTTGTAACCCTAATTGCTTCCCTAATCCTATCCTTATCCTATGCCTTAAACCTACATGTGACTACTCTTAATTGTCTGCTGCAATCCTGATCCACCAATAGATTTATAGGACAAAATCCTCAGGTTTAACCTGAAACCCCTTGAGATCTCGTCGAAGTTCTAGATTTTAATAACGAACACGTGCAATCTGGAAGGGTGAACGCCTGTATTCTGAGTCTTCTGTCTAGGCTGGCATTGCGCATATATCCCAATCAGACGAGGGACCCGGATGCCTACCTGGGAATTCTCGGGATGAGTGTTCACTTATAGGCTAAAGCATGTCTTCATATGTTATTAGAATTTAGAATCTTTGATAAGTCAACGTTTTCGTTTATTCGTTTTAATTAATGAATAAATGATTACATTCCTTATATGAACTCTCATTCATTTCATTGTGTCTATTACAGATCATGCCTCCTCGTCGCAGCACTCGCAACAGCAATGGTGAGAACCCCGCAGAAGGTAGTGATAACCATAACCACAACCATGACCAAGCTCCTAACCACAACAACAATGGGGTCGATGCTCAACTGGCTGCGATCATTTCTCAACAAATGGCGCAGCAAATCGCAACTCTGGTTCCCAACTTGCTTGCTCAGGTCATCCAATTGAATGGGAATGGTCACAACAACGGGAACGGGAATGGCAATGGCAATGGTAATGGAAATGGACCCCAAGCTTGCACCCTCAAGCATTTCAACTCTTGCAACCCTCCAAAGTTCAGCGGTGAAGAAGGAGCAACTGGACTTCTCCAATGGTTTGAGGGTATTGAAAATACCTTCATCAACAGTGAATGCCCCAATAATTTCAAGGTTCGTTACGCCATGAGTGTTCTCCATAAACGAGCACTCACATGGTGGAATGAAGAAAAGCGTACTCGTGGGGCCGAAGTTGCTCTTGCTATGACTTGGGACCAGGTCAAAGAGATCATGAAGGAGGAGTTCTGTCCTCGCAATGAAGTCAAAAAGCTTGAGGATGAGTTTCACACCTTGGCTCAAGATAGTGGGGAAAATCTTGCCTACAACACCCGCTTTCATGAGCTTAGCTTACTGTTGCCACACAAGGTTACTCCTCTGCCGGTAGCCATCGAGAAGTACATCGGTGGTCTGCCCATGCAAATCCAGGACACTGTCTGGGGTAGAAATCCTGCAACTCTGGAAGAGGCCAAACGTCTAGCGGCCACTCTTACTGATAATCATGTGAAGAATGGTACTCTGGTTCGCAAGGGCTCTAAAAAGACTGTTGCCAAAGATACTCCACAGCCTGCTATTGAAGTCAAGCCTGAGACCTCAAGCAACAAGAAGCGCAAGGCTAGAAACTATATGGTTGCTGCTACTCCACCTGCTGCCCAAAACCCAGCCAAGAAACCATACACCGGACCTCACCCTCTGTGCAACACCTGCAAGTATCACCATCCCACACAGGTGCCATGTCGATTCTGTACTAAGTGTCAAAGGTATGGTCACCTGGTGAACGTCTGTCGATCTCCTGCTGCCCAAGACAACAACAACCCAGCTCCCAACCAAAACCAACAAAACAACAGGCCTCCTCGTGGTCAATGCTACGAGTGTGGTAACCCTAATCACTACATCAACAACTGTCCTAACCGTAACCGTAACCAGAACCAGAACCAAAACCAAAACCAGAACCGCAATCAGAACCAAGGTGCTCGAGGTCGCGCCTACAATCTCAACGCTAACCAGGCTCGTGACAACAACGAAGTGGTGAATGGTACGTTTCTCATTAATAATCACTATGCATCCATATTATTTGATTCAGGAGCTGATAAGTCATTCGTGTCACTGAAGTTTGAACCTTTACTTAACTTACCCCACACTAATCTAGAAGACCCTTTTGTGGTAGAGGTAGCTAACGGGAAGTCTATTTCGATCGGTTCTATTATTCGTAACTGCTTGTTGAATCTCGATGATCATATCTTCCCTATCGATCTTATCCCCATGCATCTTGGTAGTTTTGATATTATAGTAGGCATGGACTGGTTGTCAACTCATCGTGCCGAAATTCTGTGCTTCGAGAAAGTCATACGCATTCCTCTCGAATCTGGTGAGATTTTGAAGATCTATGGTGAGAAACCCTGTGGTGAGCTTAAGCTTATGTCTTGTACTACTGCCCAAAAGTACTTACGAAAGGGGTATACAGCCTTCTTAGCTAACGTGATAGAGAAGAAGGACAAAGGCAAGAGTATCCAAGACATTCCTATTATCCGAGACTATCCTGAAGTCTTTCCAGAGGATTTACCTGGTTTGCCTCCTGCTCGACAAGTGGAGTTTCGTATTGATCTTGTTCCTGGTGCTAATCCTATTGCTAAAGCTCCTTATCGTCTTGCACCCTCTGAGATGCAAGAACTTGCTAGTCAATTACAGGAACTTTCTGATAAAGGGTTCATTCGCCCTAGTTCTTCTCCATGGGGAGCCCCTGTCTTATTCGTTAAAAAGAAGGATGGTTCTCTTCGGATGTGTATTGACTACCGTGAACTCAACAAACTCACCATCAAGAATCGTTATCCGCTTCCTAGGATTGACGATCTCTTCGATCAACTTCAAGGAGCAACCCACTTCTCGAAGATTGATCTTCGTTCTGGTTACCATCAGCTTAGAGTCCACGATGAGGATATTCCCAAGACAGCTTTTCGCACTCGCTACGGTCACTATGAATTCATGGTTATGCCTTTCGGTTTGACCAATGCTCCCGCGGTATTTATGGATCTGATGAATCGGGTTTGTAGACCCTATCTCGACAAATTCGTGATCGTTTTCATCGATGATATTTTGATTTACTCTAAGTCAAAATCCGATCACGAGCAACATCTTCACTCCATCTTGAGTCTCCTAAAGAAAGAACAACTGTACGCCAAGTTCTCCAAATGTGAATTTTGGCTTAAGGAAGTTCAATTTTTGGGACATGTCATTGATATGAACGGAATTCATGTTGATCCTGCGAAAATCGAAGCTGTGAAGGATTGGAGTGTTCCTACCACTCCCACAGAAGTCCGTTCTTTTCTTGGGTTGGCTGGTTATTATCGTCGATTCATCGCCAATTTCTCCAAGATCGCTGTTCCTCTCACTACCTTAACTCACAAGGGTAAACCCTATGAGTGGGGACCTAAGCAAGAAGAAGCGTTTGAAACTCTTAAGCTGAAACTTTGTGAAGCTCCTGTCTTATCTCTACCTGATGGTAATGATGATTTCGTGGTCTACTGTGATGCATCGAACCAAGGTCTCGGTTGTGTTCTCATGCAACGAGGAAAGGTTATCGCTTATGCGTCTCGACAACTCAAGATTCACGAGAAAAATTATACCACCCATGATCTGGAATTGGGCGCTGTTGTCTTTGCACTCAAGATTTGGAGACATTATCTTTATGGGACCAAATGTGTGGTGTTCACGGACCACAAAAGTCTCCAACATGTCTTCGATCAAAAGAATCTTAACATGAGGCAACGACGTTGGGTTGAATTACTTAACGACTATGATTGCGAAATTCGCTACCATCCTGGCAAAGCGAATGTTGTGGCTGACGCACTTAGTCGTAAAGAGCGTGTCAAACTCCAATGTGCGAGAGTTCGTACTGATCTTCAAGATCGCATTCTCCAGGCTCAACACACCTCAGTCACCCAAGGTAACATGTACGATGAAATGTCTTGTGGTGCTGAGACTCAACTTGAAACCAAACCCGATGGTCTCCTTTATTTTCTTAATCGACTGTGGATTCCCGACCGTGATGATCTTCGTACTTTTCTCATGAACGAGGCTCATAAGTCTCGTTATTCTATTCATCCTGGAGCTGACAAGATGTACCAAGATCTTCGTTATTCTTATTGGTGGCCTGGTATGAAGAAAGACATTGCTCTTTTCGTTGCAAAATGCCTCACTTGTTCCAAGGTTAAGGCTGAACATCAACGACCATCTGGTATGCTTGAACAACCAGAAATTCCTGTCTGGAAATGGGAGAGCATAGCTATGGATTTCATCACCAAACTCCCTCGCACACCCAAAGGTTTTGACAGTATTTGGGTAATCGTCGATCGTTTGACCAAGTCCGCTCACTTCCTACCTATTCGTGAGAAGTATTCTGTGGAAAGGTTGGCAAGGATGTACGTAAGTGAAATCGTATGTCGACACGGTATACCTTTGGACATTATTTCTGATCGCGATGGTCGTTTCACCTCTCACTTTTGGGAATCTCTACAAAAAGCCTTGGGTACTAAGTTGAACCTGAGCACTGCTTATCACCCTCAAACGGATGGTCAGACTGAACGAACCATCCAGACACTTGAGGACATGCTCAGGGCGTGTGTCATCGATTTTGGTGGCGCATGGGATTCTCATCTTCCTTTGGTTGAGTTTTCATACAACAACAGTTATCACGCCAGCATTAACATGGCTCCTTTTGAGGCACTCTATGGTCGGAAATGTCGTTCTCCTGTCTGTTGGACCGAGGTTGGTGAAGCTCGCATTACTGGACCCGAACTAATCCAGGAAACCACAGACAAAATCCAGCTTATTCAGGATAATCTTCTCAAGGCTCGAAGTCGCCAAAAGAGTTATGCTGATAAACGTCGTAAACCCTTGGAATTTCAAGTTGGGGACCTTGTGCTACTTAAGGTATCCCCTTGGAAAGGAGTTATTCGTTTCGGTAGAAAGGGAAAACTAGCTCCTCGATACGTAGGCCCCTTCAAGATTCTTGACAGAGTTGGGAAAGTGGCTTACAGACTTGAGCTTCCACCCGAGCTAAGCAATGTTCATCCGACCTTCCATGTTTCGAATCTCAAGAAATGCTTAGCAGATGAGAACCTTCATGTTCCTCTTGAGGATGTGCAAATCGATGAAAGCATGCACATTATCGAGAAACCCGTCGAGATTGTTGACACTGGAGTCAAGAAACTCAAGCGCAGTCGTATTCCGATCGTTAAGGTTCGTTGGGAATCTAAACGAGGCCCAGAATTCACTTGGGAGCGTAAAGACCAGATGAAGTCGAAGTATCCGCATCTCTTTCCACCAGACTCTCCAACTCCAACTTCGGGACGAAGTTCCTAAAAGTAGGGGAGACTGTAACATTACGCATTTAATACTTGTACGTTACGCTCCGACATTTAATAAAACGTCAAGTTTCATTATTATCGTCGCATTTATTATTTTTGTCGTTATTTTGGAACCCTAGAGATATATATATTATTATATATATGTGTGAGTGTTTAATAAAATCAAAAAAAAAAAATGTTGCCTTGGCCGGGGTTCGAACCCGCGCCAAGGACCGGCCCAACACACACAATGCACAAACCAGCTGGGCTGGCCATCTATTTGTGATAAACCCGGACAAACAATAATTATATACGCGTGTTAAAATCCTCACAGTTGACTAGAAAAGTCAACTGTGGGATTTCTTGTGATCAATCCGTGTTTTTAACGCGTGATTGTTATAATTTTGGCAAGCTCGTGCATTAGCCGGCCCAATCCAACTCATAAACGCAACAATTACACGGCATTGTTGCCCTAATCTTCTTAATTGGCCGCGTATTATCATATGGAAAGTCAACGAACCAATTAACCCTAACCCTAATCTATTAGTATAAATTGAGACCTCCTGGACCTTGAAAACTCGCTCATACCTCTCTCTCAATCTCTATTTCTCTCTATTACTGCTCTGATCGTTGTTTATTGTTCGTGGTTGACTTTTCCTTTTGACCCGACGATTATCATTCATACCACACTGTGAGTTTAATTGTTTTAGTGGGTTTAGTTCATCGGCATTCAAGCAACAATAGCCCTAACATTAATCGGGCTATTGTTGCCTGAATCAATCAATTGATAATCTAGGGTTCATCGTGTTTGTATTTGGGGATAAGGCTTCTGTTTCATCGCGTATTTAATAATAATGTATCCAGATCCATCACAACCACCGGCCTAGGCCAAGTGGTTGTGACTCTGGCCTTGTATCGTGGTCACCCGGGTTCGAGTCCCGGCTCTGACCGGCTTTTTGCACCTTTTCTTTTCTTTTCTTTTTAACAAACATTAATTAATTATATATATATATTAAATCCTTTTAATCTTATAAATTCTTTTTAAAATACCAAAACTCTTTTATAAATTCTAAAAAAATTATTGTTAGTTAATCTGATATAAAAGATTTATTTAAATTTTTATTTTCCAGAAATTCTTTTATTTAATAATTATAATAATTAAATCATTTTTATACTATTATATTTATAAAAATCCATTATTATGTCAAAACAGTATTATTAAAATTCCCAAAAATTATCTTAACTTTTTATAAAGTTAAACTTTACTGAAATAATTTTTAATTCAGTAAAATCATTTATTTATTATTTTTAATCAATTTTTGTAAGATTTAATCATATTTAATTCATAATAAATCCAATTTTCATCATTTTTGCACCAAAATTTTATACAAATTATGTTTAATCATTTAGATCAGAAATATGATTTTTAAAATAAGATTTCTTTAATTTTAGTATTTTTGAATATTAAAGTTAATAATTGACTATTTATAAATAAATAGATTTAAAAATCTATTTTAAATGAAATAATTTTATAAAAATTATTTTATTGCTTCAAACACTTTATTGTACTCATTCAAAATTCAAACTTTATAAAAAGACTATTTTTCATTAATTATCCAATTTTCTTTATTAAATTAACATTTTTAAATTAAAATTAACAATTGATTATCCCCAAATCGAAACCCTAGAATACACATATTAGTTTATATAGACTTAGACTTATTATATATTACCTCATTTTAGGGTAATATTTGGAATCACTTTGGGCAACACAATTATCATATCTTTCAAACAAGTTAACATTTGCTAAGGTGAGTTTACATAGCCCCTTTTATCACCACTTTTGGGGTGAAACATGTTATAACATTTTTCATTGCAATTCAATCATCAATGTGTTTGTGTGTTTTCTATGTTGCATATTGTCTTGAACATGATTAGAGTAAGCACATTCTAGCATAATCATTAACATTGATCAGCCGACGGTATACATTGATAGATCTATTGGACTGACAATCCCACCCGGATACGTGCCTCCTACAAAGGTTACGTGGGTGTTTGTTATCGCATAACATTATTCATTGGGACCATAAGTGTATGGTATGTATTATTTATAACAGTCAACAGGGTTGATTATGCACTCGATTTATTTCTAATATGTTTCTCACATATGGGCTAGATTAACATGACACATGAATTGCATAACATTTTATTTTATCATCAAAAACCTATGTAATTCTCACCAACTTATGTTGACCCAAAATACTTTCAAAATTAACATGTTTCAGGTAACAATGAAGCTGAGGCTTGAGTTAGCATGAGGATTTATCTTGAAGTTATTTGAAGTTTTTGAAGTTATTATTTGGATGTTATGTATTTGAATTCTTAGACATTATTTCACATTTTGGATATTATGTTTGAATAAATTATTTAAAATTTATATTATACCATGTGCTACTGAAAACAATCATCAATACGTGGCACCCCGATGTTTCCGCCATCGGTTGGGGTGTTACAAACCAGTCCCTGATGAACCCATAAATTCCAAGAGTGAGCTTTATAAAACCTGGGCTAAGCATTTTGATGACTCTTTGAAAGTCTCATGTCTAATGCTGGCTTCCATGATCCCTGAATTTCAAGGACAATGGAGGACATGGATGCATATGACATGAATCAGCATCTGATGGAAATGTTCCAACAAAATGCTCGCCATGAGAGGTTTGATGTGATGCGATCACTTATAACCACTCATATGCAGGAGGGTTCACCAGTTGGCACTCATGTGCTAAAAATGAAGGCATATGTTGATCACTTGGCTCGTCTGGAATCCCCCTTGAGCGATGAGTTAGCTGGGGATATCATCCTGAACTCATTGCCCAAGTCATATGACCAGTTCATTATGAACTATAATATGAATGGGATGGAGAAGACACTTGCAGAACTGCATCAGATGCTCAAAACTGCTGAGGTAAACATACCTGGCAAAACTGCACCAGTGCTAATGATCAGGGAGGGTCAGATTAAGAAACCTAAAACCAAGAAAAAGGGCTATCAAGGCAAAGGGAAGGGAAAGGGCAAAGCTGTTGCCAACAAGAAACCTTTGAAAGATGCCAAATGTTTTCATTGTGATGAAACTGGGCAATGGAAAAGGAACTGTGCTAAGTATTTAGCTGAACTGAAGCAAGCCAAGGCTTCTGGAGGAGAGTCCTCACGTATATATGTTATTTAAATCTTTGTTTTTTCTGGCAAAACATGGGTGTTTGACACAGGATGTCGTTTCCACATTTGTAATGTTTTGCAGGGACTAAGAAAGATTAGAAAGCTGAAACAAGGTGACTTGGAGGTCCATGTTGGCAATGGACAAAGAGTTGCAGTGAAGGCAATAGGAGAATATGTTCTTTTACTACCTTCTAGTTTAGAACTTGTTTTGAACAATGTTTATTACATTCCTAGTTTGACTAGAAATATTGTTTCATTTCATGCTTTGCGTAGACAAGGTTTTGATTATCGTTTTAATGGTGAATTTATTTATGCTTATTTTAACGATGTATTTTACTTTGATGCAAAACCTAACAATGGGATCTATGAGATAGAAATCCAAAACGATAACATATTATGCAATATCTCCCATAAACGTAATAAATTGGACTTTAATGATACGTATATGTGGCATTGTAGACTTGGTCACATAAGTGAGAATCGTGTTAAACAACTCAAAACCACAGGAATCCTGGATTCCAAAGGTTCGGAGTCGTTTGGAAAATGCGAATCATGCTTAAGTGGAAAGTTAACAAAAGCACCTTTTTCAAATGTTGGAGAAAGAGCCAATGATCTGTTAGGACTTGTACATACAGATGTATGTGGTCCATTCAGAACAATGTCAAGACATGGAGAAAGATACTTTGTTACATTTACTGATGATTTCAGTAGATATGGTTATGTTTATCTTATGAAACATAAACAAGAAACTCTTGAAAAGTTCAAGGAGTACCAAAACGAAGTAGAAAATCAGCTAAATAGAACTATTAAAATGCTTCGATCAGATCGAGGCGGTGAATATCTTAGTCAGAAATTCATCGACCATCTAAAGGATTGTGGAATAGTTTCACAACTCACTCCACCTGGAACACCGCAACATAATGGTGTGTCCGAGCGGAGAAATCGAACTCTATTAGATATGATTCTGATGTGTTGCAAAACACATCTCTTTTCCAATGTATTTTGTATATTATTTAGTCATGTTTTTATTCGTTTCGTTTTGTTTTTATTATTTATTTGTTTATTTCATTATTGTATAGGTGTTCGTGAGAAAGGAGCTTAAAACAGTGAAAAATAATCAAGACGCGAGCACCTGGTGTTCATGGACGTTGGAGCGTAAACGAGTAATTTTGGTCGAGCCAAGAACACCCGAGATGCAAGCAAAGGCGAATACTACTACCACTAATAATAATATAATGAAAAAAAAAGAAAAAAAAAACATGAATGATAAATGTTGAAATGAGGTGATAGGCTTACGGCCCATAAGTCAAAAGAAAAAAAAAATAATAAAATAAAAATCCTAAAGCCTAATTTTGGTGTTTGAAGGGCTACGTGAGTATTAATATAGGCGACACATTATTATTTCGGAGGCACACATCGAGGCAGACATTAAATTGGACGGCGGACATATTATATCATCTTTTCGAGGACAGCCTCCAAAGCAGGAGAACATCCTATACAGCGGCACATTGAGAACAGATCGAGACAGTCAACAGCCACAAGATAGGATAATTTTAGAAGAGGAAGGCGGGGTTCAAGTATTGAAGGCTCGGGTTTAATCACTGCAAATATCGGTTTATATTTTATTTACATTGTGTTTATAATTATTGGTACCATGACTTTGCTATATTTTGAATCTATGTTTTTATCTTGTTCCATTACTATTATGTTTGGCTAAAACATTAGTGGCCACCTAGGTTTGACATGACGACTTTTTGATTTTGGTTTATGTTTCGGTTTTGGATTTTATAGTTGGATTTATGTTTTAGTAAGAAACTTGTTTATGATTCTATGATGTGTGTGCGTACTTTTTACTAATTTATGATCTTTTGATGTTCCACGAGTGTCTTAGTGAATGTCTTTCATATTTGGACACTTGTTAGAATTACTTGCTTTGTGCTTGTAGTTAATTTATGGTTTTAGGCCTAAATTCTATAGGAACATTAATTGGGAGTTTAGAGGTAATTAGTATTCTTCCTACTCTTGAGACCGAGAGGTGATAGGTAGTCAGGTTTGTCTTTGGTGCTAGAGGTTTAGGCTAGAAACACTGAGAGATCAGGTTTTCCTAGGTTCTCTAGTATTATTTGCTTATCTGTGTCATAGATTGACTTTATAGGTTACTCCTTGCACTTTAGGGTGTATTGTGATTGGAGAGTGAGAAATCTAAACCAGTCTAGCGAGTACTTTAGCATAGTTAGTGAGACCGAGAGGTGATCTAACCAATCAGTGAGATTAGTAGCCTTTAGGATTCCTTTTTCGGTCAGTCTTGGTAAATGATCCGGGAGCCACTAGGATACTAGAGGTGAATATTATAAGATCCTGATTGCCAACATAGTTTCCAAAGCCGGGGCAGTTCCAATTTCATTAGTAGGATTCGATACCTAGGTGGTTGCCTTTCTCATCTCTGATTTCCCTCCTTAGTGATCCTTTGCTATCTTTTAATTTAAGCCTTTTAATTTATTTATTTTATTAATTAATTAATATAAGAAATCACAAAAATCCAATTTGCTAGGCTAGGAGTCGATAGAGGTCTAGTACCGAGAGTCGCCACATTGTGTCCACGGATCGATATTCCGGACTTACTTGCTCTGCTACACTGCGACCGGTGCACTTGCCGTTAGTGTGTGGTTTAGCGGGTTTATCCATTTTTAAAACTTGACCCGAATTTATTTAATACACAATTTCACACATCAGATTCGATCAATGATGTGTTGAACAAACCTTCCAAAATCCTTTTGGAGTTATGCTTTGGAAATTGCCGCAAGACTTGAGTTTTTGTTTATCTTGTTGGACAGCTCACCAAGTTTCTTGTTGATCACCTCAAACTGAGCTTTGGTTGACAACTCTAAAGTAGTTGTGAAAGTTTTGAGGTGATTGGCAATTAGGGTGTTCATCAACTGGTATAGGGGACCATCTGGGCTGCATAGTTGGTTCAAGTCTATGCTGGATGACCCAGGGAATTGGGTAGGCATTTTCAGTGAGGGGTGTGTTTTTGGGTGATCTTCATGTTGTACAGAAGATGCCACTTTAGGGGAATCTGGGATCAAGTGGACTTTAACCTGATCTGGTGTGACCAGCTCTTTGAGCTTAGAGACACCAGGTGCAGGACCTTCACTAGTAGTCGTCAATTCAATTTTGGTGGAGTGTGAATCATCATCCAAATCAATGGAATCATCTGAATCCCTGCTTACTTCCTCAACGAGGACAATATCAGTTACATCATGAGCTGGGCCTAACCCAGTTGACTCATGTACCTCTTTTTCTTGGTTTAGAGGATTTCCTACCTCAGGCATTAGGCCTTCATCAATAGTTGCCACAAATGAGGTCTTAGCAATGTTACTTCTATCTTCAGATCCACCACTGGGTTGTATATGAGTAGTAGCAGCCTCAAATGTACCTAGAGTTTCTAAGTTTGGGCTTAGAGACCCTGGTTCATCCTCATCTCTTGGGTTAGGGCTATGGACATCCACATCCATGTCAAGTTCTGAAGGTATGTCCCCTGTTTGATGTGTTTGTTGGGGACTGACATGTTCTGATGGGATGTTCTCTTTTAGCCTAGAGAGAAGTTTGGCAATTTCAAGGGCTTCAGGTTCAGAAATTTGTGGTGCTGGTTCAGTAGTTTGGTCTATGGGTTCAGCAGTTTCAAAAGAAGAGTCTATAGGGATTGTTTTCTTAAATTTCTTTCTTTTGAATATGATGGTGATTGGTGCTCTAGTGGGGGTTTGAGATGGATGAGACTGAGAGGATGTTTCAGTCACATCTTTAACAAGTGCAGATTGCACATTAGCAAGTTCAGGCATCTCAACTTCCTGAACTGCCTTTCTTTTCAGGCTGATGGATTTTTGTTTTTGCTGTTTTGGTTTCTTGGCCTTTTTGGGTGAAGGTTTGGAAGATGAGGGTCCTTGGGGACTGTTGTTTGTTCCCCTTGGTCATCTTCTGGCCAGGTGGCCGGTTTATTGTGCCTAGAGTATGCTTGTGAGGTTAAAGGGTTTAAAACATTTGTTTGACCCACAAGCATCTCTTCTCCAAGTTCCTTTATTATGCATTGCATAATAAATCTTGGATACAACAAAAACTTCTTTTTAGAATTGAGATGATGTAACACCAACTCATTAAAGAAAAGTGCTGATGCCCTGAATTTTGTTTCATTCACAATGGAATGAAAAATAGGTTGAAAAGTGGAGGGCATCTGATCATATGATCTAGTTTTTGGACTCAAACACATTATTATACAGTGAAACAAAAGTTTGTATTTAGGTTCAAAATATTTCTTAAAAATAGTAGCATGTTAGAGAGTACCTTGGTAACCACACTCTGTCATGGTTAAATGAATTTCAGAGTTTGGAAATTGATCTAGGGCACCAACATCATCTAGACCCAGTCTAATTCCTAAAGTTTCGGGTGTGATTGCCATTCTTCGCATTTGCCCAACACTCTGTCATGGTTAAATGAATTTCAGAGCTTGGATGGTTGAATTGAGGGAGATCACCTTATCATTTATTATCACCGTCTCCGCATTTGCCCAGAACTCATTAAGAGTTTCAGTGTGGATTGGAGGATCAATGGTGAGGGCAGTAAAGTATTGGGATTTAACGACTAAATCAATGATTTCGTCGTATTGGGACCAGGCTTCATGTTTCTCGAAGTAGCCTCTTTGATTGTGTCCCTGTTTCAGTATTAGAGTCATGTGGTTTGTGTGTGTGTGTGGATCGAACAGTGTTTTTGTAGGTTCAGGGTTTGAGAGTTTTTTTTTGAGAGAGAAGGAGGGAATTTTTGATTTTTGAATGGATAAGTGTTGGAAAAGGTGTTTATCAGAAGTTTGTAACCGCCCTAGGTTAAACTTCTGAAGTGGGAAATGTCTGATTTGCCCTTAATGACAAAACTGCTGATGAAGAACAATTGTCATCAGTAGTTCACATTTTCTCTTCAGTAGTTTGTTAACAACTGATGAGAATGTTTATAAACACTTTATTCATAACTTCTGAAGATTATTTTATCCGAAGTTAATCATTTTTCAGAAAATATTCCCATACTGATGTTTTTGTTCATCAGTAGTTTCTCTCTTTTTGTTTTTCAGAAGTTTTAGTCTAAACAGATGTAAGTGAAAAATAAAATATGTGCAGGAAAAGTAAAAGAACACTTACAAATTTAGCATCCCAAGCATGGATACTAACTTCTAAAATGTTGATGTGTCAATGGGTTTTGTAAATATGTCAGCTATCTGATTAGCTGTTGTGACATGCTTCACTTCAATCTTGCCTTTTTCATAGCAATCCCTTATGAAATGATACCTGATTTCAATATGTTTAGTTTTTGAGAACTGAACAGGGTTTTGAATGATGCTAATGGCATATTTGCTGTCTACAAGCAATGATGTTTTAGTCTCTTTGATTCCATAATCAATAAGTTGATATTGGAGCCATTGTATCTGTGATGTACAACTTGCAGCTGCAATGTATTCAGCTTCAGCAGTTGAAGTTGCAACAGATGTTTGCTTCTTTGATTGCCAGGACACTAGACAGTTTCCCAAGAATTGACAACCACCAGATGTTGATTTTCTTGACATTTTACACCCTGCATAGTCACTATCTGAAAAAGCTGATAACTTGGTATTGCTTGAAGCAGGATACCAAATTCCAAGTGTAGGAGTTCCTTTCAGATATCTAAAGATTCTTTTGACTGCAATGAGGTGTGAATCCCTAGGAGCTGATTGATATCTAGCATAGACACATGTTGAAAACATAATATCTGGTCTAGAAGCAGTTAGATACAAAAGGGGACCTATCATACATCTATACATGGTTTGATCAACTTGTTTTCCTTGATCATCTGGTTCAACTTGTGTGGTAGGTGCCATGGGAGTGGAACATGATTTACAGTCTTGTAAAGAAAATTTGTTCAATAATTCATTAACATATTTTGATTGATGTATAAAAGTTCCATTAGTTTGTTGTTTAATCTGCAGTCCTAATAAAGTACTGCAGTTCTCCCATTATACTCATCTTAAATTTTGATTGCATGAGTTTCTTAAATTCATCACACAATTTTGTGTTTGTTGAACCAAATATGATATCATCAACATAAATTTGAACAAGTAAGACATGATTTTCAACATTCTTAATGAAAAGAGTTTTATCAATGGGGCCTCTTGTAAAGTTATTTATGAGTAAAAAGTTGGAAAGTGTTTCATACCAGGCTCTTGGAGCCTGTTTAAGCCCATAAAGAGCTTTGTCAAGTTTGTTCACCCACTCAGGATAAGAAGGATCCCCAAACCCAAGTGGCTAACAAACATACACTTCCTCTTTGACTTTTCCATACAAAAATGCACTCTTAACATCCATTTGAAAAACTTTTATTTTGTTGGAAATGGCATAGGCCAGAATTAACCTGATGGCCTCAAGCCTTGCAACTGGAGCAAAGGTCTCATCATAATCAATTCCTTCTTCTTGAGAGTAACCTTGTACCACCAGTCTTGCCTTGTTCTTAATGATCATACCAGCTTCTTCTTGTTTGTTCCTAAAAACCCATCTTCTGCCAATTGGTAGCTTGTTTGGTGGTAAGGGACAGAGTTCCCAAACCTGTTGCTTCTTGAATTGAAGCAGCTCATCTTGCATAGCTTCCACCCAATTGTTGTCTTTGAGGGCTTCTTGGTACTTCTTAGGTTCCAACTGAGAAATGAATGCTGAGAAGAAGCAAAAGTTGGAAAGCTGGTTTCTTGTGAGAACACCTGAAGCAATATCACCCATGATTTGTTCCAATGGATGATCTTTGTGTTAAATCAGTTGTTGTAAACCACTGACAGGTGTAGGTGGCTCTTGTACTTCATCAAACAAACCATTGAGGTTTATAATGTCTGGTTCAGCTGTTTGAACATCTGCAGTAGTTGTAGGTGCTGAAGCAGATGTTTGAGTTTGTACATCAGCAGTTATTGAATCAAAAGTTTGTGAAACTTCTGAAGGTTTGAAAGTTGACTTAATGACTGTTTGGGGAGTCCATGGTGCTGGATCCTCATCATCAAACCTTTGATCACCATAATAAGTAGGTTTAGATGAAGTAACAGTCTTTTCAGGTCCAAAGTGGAAGCTTTCAAGGTCAAAGAGTTCAGCAGGATGTGCTGGAATAAGAGTGTGTTTTGACTAATTGAACTTGACATTCAGTGTTTCTTCTACTATCTTGGTTCTTGAATTAAAAACCTTGTAGGCTTTTCTAGTGGAAGAATAACCAAGAAAGTAACCTGAATCAACTTTAGCAGCAAACTTTGAAATAGAGTCTTTAATGTTTAGAATGAAACATTGACATCCAAAAGCCCTGAAAAAGGAGATAAGGGGCTTTATGCCATGAAGAACTTCATAGGCAGTCTTGGAGTGTCTCTTGTTGACAAGGACTCTATTTTGAACATAACATGCAGTGATAACTACTTCAGCCCAGAAATACAATGGTAGGCCTGAATCAGCTAACATAGTTCTTGCTGCTTCAATTAATGTCCTGTCTTCCTTTCTACCACACCATTTTGTTCAGGAGTTCTGGGAACACTGAATTGTCTAATAATCCCTTTAGACAAACAGAATTCATCCAGAGTTTTTTTCCTGAACTCTGTCCCATTATCACTTCTAATGGCTTTGACAGATAGAGAATATTGTTTATCTACTTGTAGAATGAAGAACTTGATGATTTCAGCTGCCTCATCCTTGGAGAATAAGAAGAATACCCATGTGAATCTTGAATAGTCATCAATGATGACCAAGCAGTACTTCTTCTTACCAAGGCTCATGATTTTTACAGGCCCAAATAAGTCCATATGGAGTAGTTGAAGACATGCAGTTGTTTTTTATTCTTCAATAGACTTATAGGAGGACTTATGCTGCTTTCCCTTTAAACAAGATACACAGTGTTCTTGACACTGGTATACTTTCAAAGGTAGACCTCTGACCAAGCCCATTTTTGTGACTTTATTTATGGTTTTAAAGTTCACATGGCCAAGTCTCCCGTGCCAGAGATTAGTCTCTGAAGTTGATGCCATTGAGAAGAAACAGGCAGTGTTGTTTAGTACTTTGTCCTTTTCAATGTCCACTGCATAGACATTGCCACATCTTTTGGCTATCAACAAAGTATGATCTTCAATGATCTTCTCTATCAACTTCTGGCCTTCTGGTGATATGATCTTGCATGCTGTCTTTGTGAAAAAGGACGAATATCCTTTATCACACATTTGAGACACACTTAGCAAGTTGTACTCAAGGTTTTCAACCAGATTGACCTTGTCAAACTGTATTTTACCAGAGGAGACATTGCCATGTCCCAGCACATATCCCTAGGCATTGTTCCCAAAGGATACAAATCCTTCTCTTTGACTGATAAAAATGTTTATCAGGTATCTGCATCCTGTCATGTGCATTGAGCCTCCACTGTCCACATACCAAATGCTATTTAAGCCTCTGGAGACCCTCTGCACAAAGTAGCAAATTAGTTAGATTTAGGAACCCAAGCCAGTTTGGCTTTGGGTTTGCTCTTGAGAACATTAACAGTTTGTTCTTGACCAGGTTGAGGAATCCATGTCTTTTTGGCAATGGTTTTTTTATTAAGAACATTTGTGGTATCCTTTTGAGGACCACCATCAACCCTGGTCATCAGTAGTTGTACCATGTTCATGAGATCTTTTATCTCAGCAGTTTGTGAAACTGCTGATGATGTAGGTCTAACTACTGAAAGAGAATTTTGAGAAAAAGATTTTTGTTGAGATTTCATCTTTTTCTGAGAAAAGGTGTTTGCTGGTTGTTGTTTCCTGGGAGAAAAAGTTTCTTTAAAATCATTTTTGATTTGTTTTCCCACAACCAGTTGTGAAATTTTCTTGTTGTACTGGATTCCTTTTCTATATCTACAAAATTCTGTCTTGTGGTTAAACAGACCACAAATTTCACATTCTTTTGCCTTTTCTTATTCATTTAAAGGCAAATTTCTAACTGTTTTGATTGGTTTTAGGTCATCAGTAGTTTTCAGGTACTCAACTCCTGATGTAGATGAAACCACTAATGACTTAAAGTCAAATTTTATCAGTACTCCTGAAGAACTTTCTTTGTGAGTTTTCAGAAAGCTTTCATGGAAAGATGTGCATTCTTTCTCTTCAGAAGTTTCACCTGAAACCATTTTTCTCCCATCTTCAGTAGTTTTGGGGGAAAAATCTGTTGGTGTTTCAGTGTGATTGTACCCTATGCCAAACCTAACATTTGAAGCACTTTGTTTGTCTAGCAGCAGTTGGTACCCCATACAAGATTCTACCCATTTTTCACAAGTGACCTTAGTGGCAGCAAGCTCTTTTCTGACATTTCCTAGGTCACCTATCATGATTTTAAGTTGTGCTTGGGTTTCAATAGCATTGTTAGTTAATTTAGAATTTTCTTATGCTTTTGCAGCAAGTTTTCTTTCTAAATCACATTACATCTAAGTGAATTTTCTCTCAGAGTCATTTGCTTTGCCTTGTAAGTGCACACTGGTCTCTCTTATGAGAGCAAAAGATTCTTTACATGAAGTTGAACAAAGTTTTGTTAAAGATTCTTTTGATACCTGAGACAGGGCAGATTTTGAGGTGCAGCCCTCAAATGCCATTAAGGCAAAATTCTTTCTGCCATTATCAGGTTCTCCCCAGTTGATGTCAAACATTTTGTTGTCTGCATCAGGATTACACTCTGTAGTGTCAAAAGGAAGACTGCTCCAGTCAACATACCCTGAGGTGAACAAGCTTTGTTGTGAGGGTTGCTGAGTCTGTGGAGGTTGTTGAGCAGCTGGAATGGGAGGGATTGATTGTTGGCTCTGCATCTGTTGAGCAGGCATCTGTACATATTGTACTTGTGGCACATATTGGATTTGTGGAGTGATGACGTGGGTCCTAAAATGACAATGTTTAAACCCCTCGTCGAAAAGTTAAGCAAAATAAAATTGATTAAGAGGTTGCCTGACTTAGTGGAGCTGATATAAGGCAGCTTACCTGCCATACGGAATCCTCAGGGCAGAAAGTAAACAGTAAAAAACCTTGGAAATACAAAAAGGGGATTTTGGCTTATTATCATAGCAAAGGACAAAACACCACACAGCTCCAAGCTTTGGATTGGAAATGATAAAAGCTGAAAACATCCTAAAAGGGTAAAGTCTCACTGCAGGGAACTAAAAGAGGGTCAAACACAACCAGGTATGGTAAGGAAGCTACCCTGAGGGAGCTCCTGGGCAGAATTCCACTGCCTATATAAGGAGGCCCTTGGGTAGACATTCCACACACACTACTCACTTATTCTCTCTACTCTAATACTCTCTACTTTATTTCCCAACTCCAAATGAATACATACTTATTCTCACGCCGGAGTCCAAACGCAGGAGGCTCCCTCCTGCGTTAAGGCTAACGGTGTCTGCTACCTTTGTGCAGGTCCTTCCAGGAGCTTGAAGACCCCTGATCCCACAACCAAACCTGAACCTAAACTTAAAACCTAAATCTCAACATAATATACCTTTAACCTATAATCCTAAGCATCTCCTAACCTAATACCGGTCATTTTCCTTGTTGTAGCAACAAGTGGAGCCCACCGTGGGGCTGTCGCTACTTTGAACAAAACTGTTGAAAGTCTCTACAGTCCCATTTGTTCCTAAGTAACCTCCTTTTGTGATGACCGGTGGAGATAACCGCCTAGGAGGGGGTCTTTCAGAAACTCCGGCCAATAGTCACACCTCAGGTGACGCTTCTGGCCATGAAACACCTGGAACGGACGGACAACAAGTCGAACCATCTCTAGGGGACATGCTCAACTTCCAAACACCGCCGTCCTCAAGGGCTGTTAACTCGTCTCCTAGAGACGACTTGTTGTTGCTAGTTGAACGAATGGACATTACCCCGGAGGGAGTACGAAGAAATTTCTTGCAACTCCGAGACCTCCTGAACGGTTACGTGCGAGGGAAAGGTCCAGAGGAGTAAGAGTCAGGTTGTCTTACGACGAAGAGCCTGTTGTCACCCTCTCGCCTGGCCCTCCGTTGCTGGGAACCACTACCTCACCAGTAACCCGGCGTGCCAACACAAATCCTCACCCCTACCTTAACAGTCAGGGGGATATCTACTCAGGAGGAGGAGGTCCTAGCAATTCTGTGCTCTCCCCGGGGACCTCAACACTACTCCCCTATGAAGAAGCTTTGAGGTCATTACCTCTGGCCAGCAGTGCTGTGGTTGCCTCCCTTGCGGGAGCAGGAAGTCTTGCTGGAGGATCTGTTGTCCCTCCAGGAACGATGTATCCTAACTACTCACAGCCTCAATACTCGCCCTATGTACCACCTTACTTCCCCGCATGGCCGGGAGGGTATCCATGGCAATATCCGCCACCTCTGAACCAAGCGCCAGCAACCCCCCTTGCGGGAGGACAGGGTCTGGGAGCCTCCCAACCCATGGTTCAAACTCCTACGGCCGAAGCTAGGGACGAGGCTACACCTTCAAAGCCCTACTGACCTAAGTCGATAGAATTCTTCGCCGAGCATATCGCTCATTTTGATTTCCCCAACAAGATCAAAATGCCAGCTAATGTGAAAACATATGACGGCACAGAGGACCCTGATGATCACTTGAATGTCTTCTCTGGGGTAGCAACTGTAGAAAAATGGAACGATGTCGAGTGCTGTCACATGTTCATGCAAACCCTGGTGGGACCAGCTCGTCTATGGTTCAGTGGCCTACCGGCTGGGTGCATTTCCTCGTTTGATGATTTAAGGAGAGGTTTCACCTCAAACTTTAACCCCCTCAGGAAGTGCACCAAAGATGCCGCCATATTGCACCAAATCCAATAAGGGGAGCATGAAAACCTCCGTAGTTTCATCGAAAGGTACAAGAGGGAAGGTCTGCAGTATAGTGGTGCCACCGAGAAGATCCGGGTGTCAGGATTCATGGGGGCCATCCGTCCCAAAAAGTTGCTAAGAAGGTTCCATGAAGATGTTCCCCAAACCATGTTGGAGGCATTCGAAAGGGCAGAAGCCTTCCTCAGGGGAGAAGAAGCATTAACTCGACAGGATTCCAGGAAGAGGGATCGAGGGAGCTGGAGAGACAGCTCAACAAGCTCCCGAAGACCTCTCTTCCAACCTTACAATGAAAAACGATCAGGAAGTTCCTTCAAAAATCAAAGGAATGAAGAGAGGAGATGATCCCCAAGGTCAGGAAGGTACCACGAGAGAGAAAGACAAGTTTTCACTATTCTCACCAAGACCCCTCAGGAGATACTCTCCACAGAGGAAGTCAAGTACACCTTTCGACCTCCCAGACCTTTGTCCAAGCCAGCTAACAAGAGGGATGCTAGCAAGCATTGTGCCTTTCATAATGATACAGGGCATCACACAAATGATTGCTACCAGCTGAAAAAGAGGATAGAAGAGGCTGTTAAGTCCGGGGAGCTGGCTCACCTGATCAAAGACATCAAAGGAAGAAAGGATGAAGGGAAGAAAGACAAGGAGGTCAACATGGTCAGTCTTGAAGGGACCCAGCAGGCCAAGAAGGCTCGCACCGAGCCTTGGAACAAACAATACATCTGTCTTCCTACTGCTCCCGACGAACTGATCGTCACACCGGTAATAGTGGAAGCTGAACTGGATGGCTTCCCTGTAGATAGGGTGTACATGGACTGCGGAGCCTCATCAGAGGTGATGTATGAACGGAGCTTCGAATCCTTGAGCCCAGAGATCAAATCCAAGCTCAAACCATCAGACGCGTTCTTGGTGGGTTTCTCAGGGGAACGAGTACATCCCTTAGGGAAGCTCACACTTAGCGTCTGTTTCAGGGATGGGGACTTGTCAAGGACAGAAGAGTTGACTTTCTCTGTTATCAGGTACCCTTCAAGTTACAACGTCATCTTTTCTCTGTCAAGGACAGAAGAGTTGACTTTCTATGTTATCAGGTACCCTTCAAGTTACAACGTTCTTATTGGAAGAATGGGAATCGCCACCTTCGGCGCGGTAGTATCAACAACACATGGTTTAATGAAGCTCTCCACTCCTAATGGAGTTGCAACCCTGAAGCCGACAGCAGAGGCTCTTGGGATAGCCTCCGTGGAAGAAACCAAGGGCCCCAAGGGGCCAGAAACGCCAAGCAGCGGTCCCATCAGGGAAGTCAGTATAAACCCTGCCTCCCAGGAGCAGACCATCAAAGTAAACAATCTGCTTCCTGATAAGATTACGTGTGAACTAATCAACCTTTTGCAGGATAATCAAGACATATTTGCTTGGTGCCCCGGGGACATGACCGGTGTCCCTAGGAGTATGGCTAAACACTCTCTTAACATAGCCCCCTCATACAAGCCAGTCGTCCAAAAGAAAAGAAGTTTGGCCCCAGCCAGGAGCCAAGCTGCTTGTCAGGAGGTGGAGAAGCTGGTTGAGGCAGGCATCCTCAGGGAGGTCCAGTATCACTCTTGGGTAGCAAACCCGGTCATGGTTGCCAAACAAGACGGATCTTGGAGAATGTGTGTCGATTTCAAGGATCTCAACAAAGCCTGCCCTAAAGATTGCTACCCCTTACCCGAGATCGATTGGAAGGTAGACTCTCTCACTGGCTTCCAATACAAGTGCTTCTTAGATGCCTACAAGGGGTATCACCAAATTCAAATGAAGCAAGAAGATGAGGAGAAGACGGCCTTCCACACCGATAGGGGGATCTTTTGTTACAAAAAGATGCCCTTTGGTTTAAAAAATGCAGGGGCTACCTACCAGCGGTTAGTGGATCAAGCTTTCTCGAAGCAAATAGGAAGGAATATGGAAGCTTATGTAGATGACCTTGTCATCAAAAGCAAGTCTGGGGAGGCAATGATCCAGGACGTCCGAGAAACGTTCGACAACCTTCGAAGAATAAACATGAAGCTCAATCCTGTCAAGTGCTCCTTTGGGTTCGAGGAGGGGAAGTTTCTAGGCCATATTGTTGGAAAGCAAAGCATCAAGGCAAAACCAAGCAAGGTCCAAGCCGTCCTTGATATGAAGTCTCCTACCACAAAGAAGGAAGTGCAAAGCCTCAACGGTAAAATTGCTGCCTTAAAACGTTTCTTGCCTAAGTCCGCGGAAAAATCCTTACCTTTCTTCAGAACACTCAAAAATTGTGTCGACAAGAAGGATTTCCGTTGGACAACAGAGGCAGAGGCTGCCTTCCTGGAACTCAAGAAACACATAGCTTCCCTGCCCGAAGTGGCAGCCCCTGAGGAAGGGGAAGTAATAACAGTTTATTTGTCTACAGGAATGGAAGCAGTAAGCTCAGTCCTCTTGGTTGACCGAGGTAAAGAACAAGTTCCCGTCTACTTTGTCAGCAGAGCCCTCAAAGATGCTGAAGTTAACTACACTCCCATAGAGAAGCTTGTGTTAGCACTTGTGCACACTGCCAAGAGAGTAAGGCGGTACTTCCAAGCTCACCCAGTAACGGTCATCACAGATCAACCCATACGATCCATCTTAGAAAGACCAGAAGATTCAGGGAGATTGGCAAAGTGGGTCATTGGCCTAGGGGAGCACAAGATAGAGTACCTGCCAAGAAGAGCTTACAAGGGACAAGTGTTTGCTGACTTTCTTGCTGAATTGCCCACCCTGCAGGCAGAAGAAGAAATGAATGAGGTCGAGGAACAGTTTGACCTCAAGAGGAAATGGTGTCTTTTTACTGATGGAGCCTCAAGTGTAGAAGGTTCCGGGGCTGGTCTTGTCATCAAGGACCCCCACGGAACCGAATACACTTATGCCCTTCGTCTGGACTTCCCCTACACTAACAACGTTGCTGAATATGAGGCCCTCCTGGCCGGGTTAAGATTGGCAAAAAGAATGAAGGTGCAAGAGCTAAAAGTCTTCGTTGATTCGAATCTGGTGGTCAAACAAGTAAATGGAGGATACACAGCCAAAGAGCCCTCAATGATTAGGTATAAAGACAAGGTCAAAGAGTTCATCAAGGAATTCAAAGTCTTCACACTAGAGCAGGTGTCAAGAACCAAGAATAAGCAGGCGGATGCCCTCAGCAAGCTGGCCTCCTTGACGTTTGCTCACCTAACCATCCATTGACGACAAGGAAGTACAAGATGTTGTCACCGAAACAGAATCCACATGGATAACGCCCATTATGTCCTACTTGAAGGAAGGGAAACTACCAGAAAACGAACAAGAAGCTAAGCAGTTGGTTATAAAGGCAAGGCAATATGTAATCGAAGACGACAAGCTCTACAAGAAGGGATACTTGGCACCCCTACTGAGGTGTGTGGGCCCCAATCAGAGTAACTACCTCATCACGGAGGTACATGAGGGTATATGTGGCATGCATGCCGGACCTCGCTCCGTGGTATCAAAACTCATGAACTTGGGCTATTATTGGCCCACCATGCACAAGGATGCCTTTGAGACAATCTGAAGATGTGAAGCCTGTCAGCTGCAAACACCGGTGAAGACCAACCCCAAGCATGACCTTGTTCCTATCATCTCGGCATGGCCCTTCTACAAATGGGGGATGGACATTGTGGGTCCCTTGTCACAAGCTCCAGGAAAGTTGAAGTTCCTCCTTGTAGCTGTCGACTATTTCACCAAGTGGCCAGAGGTCAGGCCAATGGCTACCATCTCAGGGAAGCATGTGATAACTTTCGTATGGGAACAAATAGTCTGCCGATATGGGCTACCAGGGGAGATGGTGATAGACAATGGGAAGCAGTTTGCCAACAAACCCTTCAGCAGCTGGTGCTCCGAGCTAGGAATCAAGCAAGTCTTCAGCTCAGTAGCCTACCCCCCAGTCCAATGGACAAGTCGAGCGCATGAACAGAAGCATTGTCGAAGGTATTAAAGCAAGGCTAGGAAGATGTGGCAAGAAATGGGTTGATGAGCTCCCGAGCGTCCTTTGAGCTATAAGGACCATGGAAAAGACAAGCCACCAAAGAACACCATATAGCCTTGTCTTCGGAAGCGAAGCTGTCATACCAGCCGAGATAGGGGTAAGCTCAGGAAGGATTGCCCGTCAAGACGCTCAACACAACCAAAAGGAGGTCCTGCTCAACCTAGACCTCCTCGAAGAATCAAGGGACCAAGCCTCTATCAGGGAGGCCAGATACAAAAAGAAGCTTGAAGCCTACTACAACACAAGCGTGCGAAAAGAGGCCTTCAGGCCAGGGGACCTCGTGTTAAGGTGTAATGAAGCCAGCAGGCAGCAAGACGTAGGCAAGCTAGGTCCCCGATGGGAGGGTCCTTATGTTGTCAAGGAAGCACACAAAGGGGGATCCTACAAGCTAGCTGACCCCAATGGCAAAATGATCCTAAGGCATTAGTGTGACAAACACTTGAAACGTTTCTATGTTTAATGGTTGTAACGTCTCATTGTATTTCAAGAATCATGATTAATGAATGAACTATTTTTCAAATTATTAACTTGTCGCTTATCTTATCAAAGGGTGAGCCCCTCCTAACTAGGCTCCATGGGATCCGGCGCTATACCTACCCATGAAACGGGGATGAGCTCCCAGGCCACAACTGCTCAACATGTAACAAGGCTAAGTAACCTTCCTGTATACAGGGTGAGTCCCTAATACAATCCATGACTCCATGGGACAAGTCCTTGGAAGGAATACCTAAACCCATGAAAGAGGGTGAGCTCCTCACACCAAGACAGCTCCCATATGTTCACAATACACGAAAACGAACATATCACTGAAAAACCGTTTAAAAAAGGTTTAAACATAAACAAACAAGCTGATAGGGTAAGCATTGCATCGGTTCCTTAGCTAAGTATCCTAAGTTGGGTGACTGCAGCATCCACCTTGAGGAGAAATGTTAAAGACATTGCAAACACTATAAACGACAAGTAACAGTGTCAAGACAACAAAACATTAAACATAACTAAGGCATCACCCCTAGAGGGGGAGCATTCCATTAAAAACCAACATAAAACGCCCCGAGGGCTAAGTACAATAGAGTCTGATTACAAAAGACATCCTAAAAACTTAAAAAGTCTAAAACAAGGCTGGATCATGGAGTAGCAGAGTCTTCGGCTTCATTGGTGGCATCACCCTCACCGGTGGAAGCCAAGGCTTGGTTACCAACATCATCGTAAAGGCCATCAGTGTCAAGACCTGCAAATGGATCATCTTCGCTGGAAGGAGGGATAGACTCAACCTCCAGAGCTTGAAGGGGGGAAGGACTCTCAAATACCTGCTCCAGATTAGGAACCTTTGAAGAATCAGCAGGTTTTGCACGTTTAGAACTACCCTCCCCACCATCAGCTCCATCCAACATGATCATGAGAGGCCTCTTTGACACATAGGAGCTAAACACTTGATTGGCCACATCCTTTTTCAAACCCTCCGGTTCCAAATCTTGCAGGAAGGAGAGAGGCTGCTCAGAAGCCTTGGCAATGGTAGAGATATAAGGATAGGTGGCAAGCTCCATTGCCTTCACGGCATTCATAAACTCTTCACCAGATGAAGGCTTAAAGGACAGCAGCTCCTCAAGTCCCTGACCCTCCTGAGCCGCTTTGAAACCAGCTTGAATCCCTCCATGGCGACCAAAAGATATGGCTTTTGCATAAATATCCGCCAGAGGAGCATTAAACTCTTGAGAGTGCAGGAGGTTGGTAACAAAACGGGCTACGCCCTTGGAGATTAGCCACTCCCTTTCTTCAGTTAAACGGTCCACTTGGACCCGGAGCTCCATTCCCACCTTCTCCACCGCAACCTGCTCCTGTTTAACTGCCTCCCGTGCCAGAGCCAACCGTTCCCTTTCCTCAGCAAGTTTCGCCTTCTCATCGTTCAGGCCTTTGAACATCTTCTCAAACTTCTCCTTCTCCAAGCCAAGTTGGGTCCTAGACACAGCCAATTCATGGACCAAATCTTTCTCCCGAGCAGCAAACCTTGTCAGTTCCTCCTTCGCCTTCACCAACCCAGCCTCATGCTCTTCATAAAATTCCTCCACTTGTTCTCTTCTTGCCATCAATTCTCCCCACCTTGCCATACTATCAGGGAACAAAGACGGAAACTGCCCGAAGTGATAATACATTTTCTTCATAACATCCTTGTCCATCCATTCTTTGTGAAGCTCCCTTTCGGCATCAGGGATACAATGGTCAATCAGATCACGACAAACAGAAGCCTTCTTCAACAGATCAGTAGCTTTAATATCCTAGTCCGGCACAAACACTCCTTCACAAGGCTCCCTCTGGGCAGGAACGTCGGAAACATCATCGATAACAGCTTTAGAACTCTCACCCCCTTCGGTTCGCAACAATTTCGGACTAGCACCCTTTACAACAACATCCTTTGGTTTCTTGAAGACAACGTCGTCTTTCTTTGGGGAGGACAATGTGAGCTTGCCTTTCCCTGGGGCAGGAGTATACCCCAAGGCAGTAGATATCAAAGAAGAATCCTCGTCTTCATCTCCAAAGACCAATGGAACAGCAGAAGAGCTCCCTTGACCCGAGGAAGCAGTCTGAAGTCGCTTACTGGAGCGACGAACGGTAACAGACTTCTCCCCTGATGGTTCCACAGCAGCAACAGATGACGTAACCACACTTGTATACTCCCCCTTGAAACGGACATGCTCAGTTTTCACCACCACATTCTTACCCTCAACAACATTCCGAACCTTGAACTTCACATCAGCAATGTCATCTAGAGCCAGGAAGTCCAGAGTACTCATCTCTGCAAAAAGAAAAATGGTTAGATAACACAAAAACGAGAAAGGATGCCAAAGAGGAGCCAGGGAGACACCTACCCTTCCCACCATGATATATCACCGGGTCAGTCCCAGGATCATCCCAGTTAACACTCAGGCCTACCATCACCAGGAAGTCCTCAGGGAAGGTACGGAGACGAGTAGGAAAACTACGGAGCTTCTCCAACAATACTTGGTCAAGAGTGTCAGGATCAGGTTCCTTCTCGTTTAAAGGAGCATCCGAAGACCTCCGAGGAGTTTTAAAGGGTAGAAAATCAGAGTTTAAGAAAAAGAACTTGTCTTTCCAAGAAGAAACAAGCCCAATAACACTAGAAATGAGGGCTGGTTCACATTGAGTCTTCTCAATAGTAAACCAATTCCCATTTTTAGCCAACCTAAAAAACCACTGGTACATAGCCAAGGAAGGCTTATGACCATGGCAACGACATACTATTTCAAAGTGCAAGACCCTAGCAACTCCGGAGGGACATAGTTGATCAAGAGAAAGTTGGTGATACTCTAAAACATTCAGAAAAAATGTAGAAAAAGGATACCTAAGGTTACCCTGGTCAAACTGACGTGTATACACGGCCACCTTGCCAGGGGGAACAGAGGTCACAGGGGTTTTCCCCTTCGGAACAGAAGGATCAAAAGACAATGGAATTCCGATCTCGGTACAGAACCGTTCAGCATCGGATTTGGATAGCCGAGTGAACTGGGATGCAAGATCAGTTTTCGACATAATGAAAAAAAAAGTGTGAAAAGAGAGAAGGTTGCTTACCAGGATTCATAAGAAAAGGTAGGGTTCGCCGGTTAAGGAGGAATCGTGGGAGAGAGAAGGCGGTTTTCCAAATGAGGAATGAAATGAAGGATAAAAGAGGGGTTATCCCCTTTATAAAGAATTCAAAATTTGAATTAAATGGCATTGAACGGTTACCAAGGAGAACCGCCGCTCAGCTGTCCCATAGGGTGACGTCAGCCTAGCCCCTTGTCAAATCAACAGGCATCTTGGGCGACTGATGGGACAGGCGTCTGCTCCCAAGGAAGTAATAATGGCTGATAATATTATTTAAAAATAAGGCTATCATGACAAATGCAAGGCCAGAAACTTGCACGAAATTTGACGAAGGAGGAAGTATGGAACCAACGCTCCCATAGGGGAGCCTGAGGTCTAACAAATTACCCGGTACCAACATAAGCCTGAACAGCGTTGCCACCGGGGAAAACGACATTTACAAGTCACAAGCACTTCTAACTTCTTTACAAATGCTTATGACTGGGGGGCTGATGACATGTGCCTGTACAAAATGTGCACTCCCTTGTGTTCCATTATTCCTATTATAACTAGGGTTATACAGATTTCCAGACTGAGATTGGTTGTAGCTAGAGCTTCTACACTCTCTAGAAAAGTGTCCCAACTTCTGACACTTGTGACATCTAAGTTTAGATTTGTCACGACCAATTTTTGTAGAACTGTTAAGTCTTGGAAATTTCCTTCCTGACATTTTGTAAAATTTGTTTGTTTTAATACTTAACATGGCCAGTTGGTGTAAGATGTCCATTTCTTCTAAGTCATCATTGCTGAAATTTTTTAAATCATCCATGATAAAACACATGTTATCATCATTTTGACTGTTTTCTTCATTGTCATAACCTGGGAATGATCTTTCAGATGAGATCCCAGCAGTTATGTCAATGTGGTCAAAAGATCCAAAACTATTTGAACAAGTAGGTGAATCTTGTCCCAATAGTGTTGTACTACCTGGTAGATAGTCATCAGCAGTTTTACCAGAATTTTGCAACTTTTTCTTTTGATCAATTTCTCTTTCAAAAGTTAGTAATCTCCCATGTAATTTTGTAAGAGTGAGGGAGCTAAAGTCTGGTGAGGATCTTAGGACTATAGAGTATGTTTCCCATTTTTCAGGTAAAGACCATAAAAATCTATGAAGCATAGATACAGTTGTGTAGGTCTGACCATTTAATTTTAGCTCAGATATTAATGAGGAGAATCTTTCAAATTGTTGAGTTAAAGTTTCCCCATTTATGTGAGCAAAAGTTTCATATTGTTGAGCCAGGATTTCTCTGGTGTTGGCAATCACCTCTTCAGTTCCTCCAAACTGTTCTTTTAGGCAGTCCCAAAGGTCTTTGGCACTATCACAATGTAATAGTCTAGAGTAAATTTCATTTGGGAGTGCCATTGCCAACATAGAGAAAGCTTTAGCATCAAGCTCAACTTTTAGGAAATCATCATCTGTATAGTCTTTTAGGTCTTTTGGTATTTCTTTTTTAGTTTCAAGATTGATATTCACTGGTTTGTGAGGACCATATATCACAGATTTCCAGCAACCAGTGTTGGTCTGTGATAATGTATGTGCCATTCTCCTTTGCCAGATATTGTATTCATTTCTTACTAGCATAGAAGGTTTATTGGCAGAACCAGTATTATGAGGATCCATTTTAAAGAGTATTGATTTGTCAAATATCTCTTAAAGTGATGGATGTTGATAAAGTGAACTTTTAATCCTTTATTGAATATCAATAAGAGCCTGTGTCTGATTCTCAATGTGTTAGATTGATATGTGATCAGATAAACCAGTGCTCTGATACCAATTGTTGGATCAGTAATGCTCTTGATGTATTGCTTGCTAGTGAACACTTATGTGTTTAGCAAGTTCAATCAGATTTGCACATCGGAATGATTAAGTAAAGCTACACTATCAACAGGAGTTATTACTCCCCCTGGATGTTTGAAAACTAAAGACAAGTTTAATGAGAATCTAAGTATTGAATGTGAATGATAATAAATACTCAAACAGATTCTCAATAAATGAAATGGAAAGAACAATAAGAACAATAATAAGCTTTGAAGGATTTCTGTATTAATCAAAATCAATGTCTAAAACAGAGGGATGAACCCATCTATTTATAGACTTTACATATGCATGAACCTTGCCAAAAAGCAAGTCAGAAACAAGTTGCAACAAGTTGCATTCTTGGAACTTGTACAAAAAGATAAAGTAATACTAAACTAATAAACTACTGAAACATAAGTCGGTGAAAAAGATTCTTTATAAGAGCTGATGAATGACAAACTACTGGAGTAGTTTGTCTTCAGTAGTTCTTTAGTGAACTGTCTGGTTAGTCTTCAGAACTTCTGATACTTCTTCTTCAGTACTTGTTGAATCCTTCTTCAGTACGTTAGTCTTCTTTCTTCAGTAGTTCTATACTTAGGATATTTTGCAGAAGTGAATTTGACTAAGGTTTACAAAAGTGGTTTCACCAATCCTTTTTGTCCTAACAATCTCCCCTTGGATTGATGAAGCCAAAACCTTTTCTAATTCTTTATTGTCTTCTTCTGTCATTCACAATCTTCCATATCTCCTTGAACATGGAATTCTTCAATTGATTAAGCTGTTCATCAGTGAGAGATTCCCTTTGAGGTTCCAGATTTTGAATTGTAAGCAAGTCCTGAGTTGATAGTTTCTTCAATTCATTCATTGACTTGTAGGCCTTGCTTGTAAGATATCTTCTTGTCACCAATACTGAGTTGTCATTAGTAAAGGACCATCTGATGATCAACACTTTAGACTTGTCAAAGTCTGAAGTATAGGGAACCATGCTGGATTCCTGGGATGTTCCTGAGGGTTGGATATTTTCTATCTCTGTGACTCTCAGGTGGGATTCACTTATGTCTTCTTGTTGCACTTCATCAGGTAATTTAATGGTTGGTAAATGATGTTCAGTAACCACCTTTGTGTGCAGTCTGTCAGTGATAGTCTTCTGAATTTGGTAAGCAAATGTTGAAGGATCCCTAAATTGAGTTATCAGAGGCTTCTCTTCAATATCAAAGTCTCCTTGCACAACTGTGTTGCCTTCCAGCAACACCATCTTGAAGTCAGTCTTTGTATTGTCCTCTGGTTTCTTCTTGGTAGCTGGTCTTTTAACACCAGAAGTTCTAACTACTGAAGTTGATACTTCAGAAGTTTTGAACTTCTCTGGATTAGCAGCCTTGGCAGCCTTGTACTTCTTGTATGTGTCCAGTAGTCAATCTTCTTTCCATCTTGACACAGAGGATTTTGAACCATAATCATTTGCTTCCAGTTCTTCAATCATCTCAGCTCTCTTGGCTTTTCCATCTTTGTTTGTTGCAAGTTTGTCAGCAACAAGTTGAGCTCTTCTAGTCTGCTCATCCATTTAGAGCCCTTTGAGTGAATAGGCTTTTGTTTTGCTGTTCCTTGTTATAAAAGACACCAGTTGTTGTCTTTTGTCTTCTTCAGCAATTCTCTCTGTTTCAGCTTGCCTATTCAACTCTGCTTCATAAGCTTGAAGCTTTTCATTTAAGCTTAGATCTTCCCTTGCCTCCAAGTTATTCTAGATCTCTTCTTCCTTAGCCTTTCTTTGGGCTGCAATCAAACTCTTCTCAAGTAGTTCTTTGGACAATGATAGTGGAGAAGGGCTCAGCACAGTCATTGTTGTGGTTGTTGTAGGCCTTGGAATAGGAGTTGGTTGTTGTTGTTCAGTTGTTTTGGAAGGCTCTTCAGCTGTTTGTATGTTGGAAGTGTTAACTGCTGAAGTGTTGACAGATGTGTCAACTACTGAAGGATTGTCTTCAGTACTTTCTGATTCATCAGAGGTTTGTTCAGCAGTTTCTTCATTATGGCCTTGGGAAGGTTCAGCTTCAACTTCAGTTCCAGAGACAAGCCTTTGTTGATCTTCTTTTTGTTTTTTGGGATTTCTCTAGAAGTTGTTGTTGTTGTAGAGCCACTCTTGCCTTTATCCTGGCTTCCAGTGACTCCTTAGGTTCCTTAATCTTCTCCCCCCTTTTTGGCTTCATCCACTTCTGGAAGCCTGCTAGGTTTGGAAGTTCAACCAGTGAGTTCAGCAAGCTGTCTTGAGTTTTTGTCTATCTTGTTGGACAGCTCACCAAGTTTCTTGTTGATCACCTCAAACTGAGCTTTGGTTGACAACTCTAAAGCAGTTGTGAAAGTTTTGAGGTGATTGGCAATTAGGGTGTTCATCAACTGGTATAGGGGACCATCTGGGCTGCATAGTTGGTTCAAGTCTATGCTGGATGACCCAGGGAATTGGGTAGGCATTTTCAGTTAGGGGTGTGTTTTTGGGTGATCTTCATGTTGTACAGAAGATGCCACTTTAGGGGAATCAGGGATCAATGGACTTTATCCTGATCTGGTGTGACCAGCTCTTTGAGCTTAGAGACACCAGGTGCAGGACCTTCACTAGTAGTCGTCAATTCAATTTTGGTGGAGTGTGAATCATCATCCAAATCAATGGAATCATCTGAATCCCTGCTTACTTCCTCAACGAGGACAGTATCAGTTACATCATGAGCTGGGCCCAACCCAGTTGTTTCATGTACCTCTTTTTCTTGGTTCAGAGGATTTCCTCCCTCAGGCATTAAGCCTTCATCAGTAGTTGCCACAAATGAGGTCTTAGCAATGTTACTTCTTGATGTGTGAAATGTGTAGTAAACAAATCGGTCAAGTTTTAAAAATGGAAAAACCTACAAAACCACACACTAACGGCAAGTGTACCGGTCGCAGTGTAGCAGAGCAAGTAAGTCCGGAATATCGAACCGTGGACACAATATGGCGACTCTCGGTACTAAACCTCTGTCGACTCCTAGCCTATTAAGTTGGATTTTTGTGAATATTATTTTTAAACTAAATAAATAAATAAAGCAATTAAATCTACTAAGATAGAAACACAAACAGGAACAATAAGCAGAACAGAGAGCTTGAAAACTAGAGAGTAACTCAGATATTATGGAAAACAACTACCTAGGTCTAGAATCATACCCGCAAATCACAGCGCTCGAAAATGGATAATGGAATGGCTACCGGGTTCCTAAAAATACGACCGACTCAAGAAAGCCTAAAGAATGCTAGATCACCTCCCGGTCTCACTAACACCTCTTGAAAAATCCTAAAGGACGTGTAAATCACCGGTTACTAGTTCAGATTACCTCCCGGTCTCACCTCACTAGGGAATGCTAAGGTACTCAAAAGACTCGCTCACCTCCCGGTCTCGCTAATCTCAACACACCCGAAAGTATGAAGGAGTTATCTAAGGTTGTTGACAAAAACTCGAATCTGCTAGGGAAGCTAAGGTAAATAAGTAAGGATCTCCTCCCGGTCTCACCTATACCGAAAACCTAAGAACTAGACAAACCGACACTCTATCTCCTCCCGGTCTCAAGAGTTGCAAAACACTAATTTCAAAGGCTTACAAGGTTGCTAATAGGGTTATCTAAGACAAGAAACCTCTAGATTAAACCATTAACACGATGTCTATGGAAAATCACGTAAAACTCTAGATCTTGAAACTACTAAAGTAACAAAATAGAGAAAAACGCAAAGCAACAATCAAGCAAACCGATTACTAAAGGCATTCATACGCATTTTTATCAACAACGCATAAATATTTTACCAAAACATTAAGCCAAAAATAATATTATCCAAACCCGAATGTCACAAGTCACGAAATAATCATCAATTACGACCTAGGTAGCGTTAATGTTTAGCTACTCATCATGTTCAACATGTCAAACACATAAAAATAAATAGCAAACATGGTTGGAATAAATTTAAAACACACAAAACTAGGGTAAAAATATATAAAAAGAGTATAAAAATTAAACCCAAGCGTTTTGCGTCTTCAACCCAAGCCTTCACGCCTCAAAGTGTGCTCCCAATGCTGTGAATAATGGCAAGATGCTGCTGCCCTATTGCCCTCTGATGGCGGCTGTCGTGCTGTTCTCCGATGATAATATGTCTGCCCCCATAATGTAATACGTATCCTCCCTTATATATTGGATGTAGTGGATGTAGGGTTCTTTTTTTCATCTAATATGTCCAGGGCCCGTGACCTCATGTCACATTTGTCTCATTATTATTATTATTATTATTATTATTATTATTATTATTATTATTATTATTATATGTGTTCCATGCTTGCTCGACTCGGGTATTCTTGGCTCGACCAAAGTTTTTCGTCTACGCTCTAACGTTCATTAACACCTGTTCTTAAGTGTTGGTGTCTCGATTAAAATTTTTTCATTTTGAGCTCATTCTCTCCAAACACCTATAAAATACATAAATACATAATAGAAACGACACAAAACGAATAAAAACTTGACCAAATAATATACAAAATACATAGGAAAAGAGATGTGTTTTGCAACACATCAAACATCCCCACACTTAAAACTTTTGCGTCCCGAAAAAGAATTATACAAAATCCCAGACAACATTTTCAACAAAGCACTTAACAAAAACGATAGCATCAAACAGGGTCAAAAGCAAGCTACGAAATCAACAAACATAGCGGTTTCACAAGACTTACATCGTTCAAAATGACTAGATCCCCGACTCGGGCGTCCTCGGAAGCGCACTGTGTCCCCGGCAACGGCGCCAAAAACATGATGTGTGAAATGTATAGTAAATAAATCGGTCAAGTTTTAAAAATGGAAAAACCTACAAAACCACACACTAACGGCAAGTGTACCGGTCGCAGTGTAGCAGAGCAAGTAAGTCCGGAATATCGAATCGTGGACATAATATGGCGACTCTCGGTACTAAACCTCTGTCGACTCCTAGCCTATTAAGTTGGATTTTTGTGAATATTATTTTTAAACTAAATAAATAAATAAAACAATTAAATCTACTAAGATAGAAACACAAACAGGAACAATAAGCAGAACAGACAGCTCGAAAACTAGAGAGGAACTCAGATATTATGGAAAATAACTACCTAGGTCTAGAATCATACCCGCAACTCACAGCGCTCGAAAATGGATAATGGAATGGCTACCGGGTTCCTAAAAATACGACCGACTCAAGAAAGCCTAAAGAATGCTAGATCACCTCCCGGTCTCACTAACACCTCTTGAAAAATCCTAAGGGACGTGTAAATCACCGGTTACTAGTTCGGATTACCTCCCGGTCTCACCTCACTAGGGAATACTAAGGTACTCAAAAGACTTGCTCACCTCCCGGTCTCGCTAATCTCAACACACCCGAAAGTATGAAGGAGTTATCTAAGGTTGTTGACAAAAACTCGAATCTGCTAGGGAAGCTAAGGTAAATAAGTAAGGATCTCCTCCCGGTCTCACCTATACCCAAAACCTAAGAACTAGACAAACCGACACTCTATCTCCTCCCGGTCTCAAGAGTGGCAAAACACTAATTTCAAAGGCTTACAAGGTTCCTAATAGGGTTATCTAAGACAAGAAACCTCTAGATTAAACCATTAACACGAAGTCTATGGAAAATCACGTAAAACTCTAGATCTTGAAATTACTAAAGTAACAAAATAGAGAAAAATGCAAAGCAACAATCAAGCAAACCGATTACTAAAGGCATTCATACGCATTTTTATCAACAACACACAAATATTTTACCAAGACATTAAGCCAAAAATAATATTATCCAAACCTGAACGTTACAAGTCACGAAATAATCATCAATTACGACCTAGGTAGCGTTAATGTTTAGCTACTCATCATGTTCAACATGTCAAACACATAAAAATAAATAGCAAACATGGTTGGAATAAATTTAAAACACACAAAACTAGGGTAAAAATATATAAAAAGAGTATAAAAAATAAACCCAAGCGTTTTGCATCTTCAACCCAAGCCTCCACGCCTCAAAGTGTGCTCCCAATGCTGTGAATAATGGCAAGATGCTGCTGCCCTATTGCCCTCTGATGGCGGCTGTCGTGATGTTCTCCGATGATAATATGTCCGCCCCCAATAATGTAATATGTATCCTCCCTTATATATTGGATGTAGTGGATGTAGGGTTCTTTTTTTCATCTAAAATGTCCAGGGCCTGTGACCTCATGTCACATTTGTCTTATTATTATTATTATTATCATCAAACATTTTGTTGTTTGCATCAGGATTACACTCTGTAGTGTCAAAAGGAAGACTGCTCCAGTCAACATACCCTGAGGTGAACAAGCATTGTTGCGAGGGTTGCTGAGTCTGTGGAGGTTGTTGAGCAGCTGGAATGGGGGGGATTGATTGTTGGCTCTGCATCTGTTGAGCAGGCATCTGTACATATTGTACTTGTGGCACATATTGGATTTGTGGAGCTTGTGCCTGTACAAAATGTGTACTCCCTTGTGTTCCATTATTCCTATTATAACTAGGGTTATACAGATTTCCAGACTGAGATTGGTTGTAGCTAGAGCATCTATACTCTCTAGAAAAGTGTCCCAACTTCTGACACTTATGACATCTATGTTTAGATTTGTCAAGACCAATTTTTGTAGAACTGTTAAGTCCTGGAAATTTCCTTCCTGACCTTTTGTAAAATTTGTTTGTTTTAATACTTAACATGGCCAGTTGGTGTAAGATGTCCATTTCTTCTAAGTCATCATTGCTGAAATTTTTTAAATCATCCATGATAAAACACATGGTATCAGGATTTTGACTGTTTTCTTCATTGTCATAACCTGGGAATGATCTTTCAGATGAGATCCCAGCAGTTATGTCAATGTGCTCAAAAGATCCAAAACTATTTGAACAAGTAGGTGAATCTTGTCCCAATAGTGCTGTACTACCTGGTAGATAGTCATCAGCAGTTTTACCAGAACTTTGCAACTTTTTCTTTTGATCAATTTCTCTTTCAAAAGTTAGTAATCTCCCATGTAATTTTGTAAGAGTGAGGGAGCTAAAGTCTGGTGAGGATCTTAGGACTATAGAGTATGTTTCCCATTTTTCAGGTAAAGACCTTAAAAATCTATGAAGCATAGATACGGTTGTGTAGCTCTGACCATTTAATTTTAGCTCAGATATTAATGAGGAGAATCTTTCAAATTGTTGAGTTAAAGTTTCCCCATTTATGTGAGCAAAAGTTTCATATTGTTGAGCCAGGATTTCTCTGGTGTTGGCAATCACCTCTTCAGTTCCTCCAAACTGTTCTTTTAGGCAGTCCCAAAGGTCTTTGGCACTATCACAATGTAATAGTCCAGAGTAGATTTCATTTGGGAGTGTCACTACCAACATAGAGAAAGCTTTAGCATCAAGCTCAAGTTTTAGGAAATCATCATCTGTATAGTCTTTTGGGTCTTTTGGTATTTCTTCTTTAGTTTCAAGATTGATATTCACTGGTTTGTGAGGACCATATATAACAGATTTCCAGCAACCAGTGTTGGTCTGTGATAATGTATGTGTCATTCTCCTTTGCCAGATATTGTATTCATTTCTTACTAGCATAGCAGGTTTATTGGCAGAACCAGTATTATGAGGATCAATTTTAAAGAGTATTGATTTGTCAAATATCTCTTAAAGTGATGGATGTTGATAAAGTGAACTTTTAATCCTTTATTGAATATCAATAAGAGCCTGTGTCTGATTTTCAATGTGTTAGATTGATATGTGATCAGATAAACCAGTGCTCTGATACCAATTGTTGGATCAGTAATGCTCTTGATGTATTGCTTGATAGTGAACACTTATGTGTTTAGCAAGTTCAATCAGATTTGCACAGCGGAATGATTAAGTAAAGCTACACTATCAACAGGAGTTATTACTCCCCCTGGATGTTTGAAAAACTAAAGACAAGTTTAATGAGAATCTAAGTATTGAATGTGAATGATAATAAATACTTAAACAGATTCTCAATAAATGAAATGGAAAGAACAATAAGAACAATAATAAGCTTTGAACGATTTCTGTATTAATCAAAATCAATGTCTAAAACAGAGGGATGAACCCATCTATTTATAGACTTTACATATGCATGAACCTTGCCAAAAAGCAAGTCAGAAACAAGTTGCAACAAGTTGCATTCTTGGAACTTGTACAAAAAGATAAAGTAATACTAAACTAATAAACTACTGAAACATAAGTCGGTGAAAAAGATTCTTTACAAGAGCTAATGAATGACAAACTACTGATGAGTAGTTTGTCTTCAGTAGTTCTTCAGTGAACTGTCTGGTTAGTCTTCAGAACTTCTGATACTTCTTCTTCAGTACTTGTTGAATCCTTCTTCAGTACTTTAGTCTTCTTTCTTCAGTAGTTATATACTTAGGATATTTTGCAGAAGTGAATTAGACTAAGGTTTACAAAAGTGGTTTCACCAATCCTTTTTGTCCTAACAGCCTGTTGTAGGATTGCTTTTGTTTCAAGTTGCATGAATTTGCTGGTCTATAAATAGATGGGTTGATCCCACTATTTTAGTCATTGATTTTATTAAACTGAAATCCTTCAAAGGCTTTTAATTGAAATACCGTTTCACATCTGAGAATCTATTTACATACTTATTGTTATATGCATTCAATTGTTTAGATTCTCATTAACTGTCTTTAGTTCATTATATCCAGGGGTAAAACTCCTGTTGAAAGTGAAACTTTAAACTTGAACACTTCACTTGTTCCGCTGTGCAAACTGCTTTGGTAAACTTACAACACATAAGCGTTCATGAATAATAACTGTTAAAGAGCATACTGATCCAACAATTGGTATCAGACAAACACTGGTTGTTGGAGATCTGTAATGTATGGACCCCATAAACCAGTAAATATAAATCTTGAAACTAAAGGTGAAATACCAAAAGACTACACAGAAGAAGATTTCCCTAAACTTGAGCTTGATGCCAAGGCTATCCCTATGTTGGCAATGGCTCTCCCAAATGAAATCTACTCTGGACTTTTACATTGTGAAAGTGCCAAAGAGCTTTGGACTGCCTAAAAGAGCAGTTTGGAGGAACTGAAGAGGTGAATGCCAACACCAAAGAAATCCTTGTTCAGCAATATGAAACATTTACTCACATTAATGGGGAAACTTTGACACAAAAATTTGAAAGATTCTCCTCATTAATCTTTGAGTTGAAATTAAATGTCAGACCTACACAAATATATCTATGCTTCATAGATTTTTAAGGTCACTACCAGAAAAATGGGAAACTTACTCTATAGTTCTCAGATCTACACCAGATTTTAAGTCCCTCACTCTTACAAAATTACATGGGAGATTGTTAACTTTTGAAAGAGAAATAGATCAAAAGAAAAGGTTGCAAAATTCTGGCAAAACAGCTGATGACTATGTACCAGGTAGTATAACACTTTTAGGACAAGACTCACCTTCTTGTTCAAATAATTTTGGATCTTTTGACCACATTGACATAACTGTTGGGATCTCATCAGAAATATCATATCTAGTTTATGACAATGATGAAAATAGTCAAACTGCTGATAACATGTGTTTTATAATGGATAACTTAAAAAAAATTCAGCAGTGATGACTTGGAAGAAATGGACATTTTACTCTATAGTTCTCAGATCTACACCAGATTTTAAGTCCCTCACTCTTACAAAATTACATGGGAGATTGTTAACTTTTGAATGCGAAATAGATCAAAAGAAAAGGTTGCAAAATTCTGGCAAAACAGCTGATGACTATGTACCAGGTAGTATAACACTTTTAGGACAAGACTCACCTTCTTGTTCAAATAATTTTGGATCTTTTGACCACATTGACATAACTGTTGGGATCTCATCAGAAATATCATATCTAGTTTATGACAATGATGAAAATAGTCAAACTGCTGATAACATGTGTTTTATAATGGATAACTTAAAAAAAATTCAGCAGTGATGACTTGGAAGAAATGGACATTTTACACCAACTGGCCATGTTAAGTATAAAAACTAACAAATTTTACAAAAGGTTAGGAAGGAAACTTCCAGGACTGAACAACTCAACAAAAGTTGGTTTTGACAAATCTAAACTTAGATGTCACATGTGTCAAAAGTTGGGACACTTTGCTAGAGAATGTAGAAGCTTTGGCTTTAACCAACCACGGTCTGGAAATCAGTTTAACCCTAGTTATAATAGGAATAATGGAACACAGGGAAGTACACATTTTGTACAGGCACAAGCTCCACAAATCCAATATGTGCCACAAATTCAATATGTTCAGATGCCTGCTCAACAAATATAGAGCCAACAACAAATGCCTTCCATTCCAGCTGCTCAACAACCTCCACAAACTCAACAACCCTCTCAACAAAGTCTTTTTACTTCAGGGTATGTTGACTGGAGCAGTCTTCCTTTTGACACATCTGAATGCAATCCTAATGCAGACAACAAAATGTTTGACATCAATTAGGGAGAACCTAATAATGGCAGAAAGAATTTTGCCTTGATGGCATTTGAGGTTTGCACCTTTAAATCTGCCTTATCTTAGGTATCAAAAGAATCTTTGACAAAACTTTGTTCAACTTCATGCAAAGAATCTTTTGCTCTCATAAGAGAGACCAATGTGCATCTATAAGGCAAAGCCAATGACTCTAAAAGAAAATATACTCAAATGAAATGTGATTTAGAAAGAAAACTTGCTTAAAAATCAAAGGAAAATTCTAAATTAACAAATAATGCTATTGAAACCCAAGCACAAATTAAAATCATGATACAAGACATAGGAAATGTCAGAAAAGAGCTTGCTGACACCAAGGTTGACTGTGAAAAATAGGTTGAGCCATGTAGAGGGTACCAACTGCTGCTTAACAAACAAAGTGCATCAAATGTTAAGTTTGGCATAGGGTACAATCATACTGAAACTCCAACTGATTTTACTCCCAAAACTACTGATAATGGGAGTAGAATAGTTCAAAATCAAACTTTTGATATGAAAGAATGCTCATCTTTTCATCAGAACTTTCTCAAAATTGAAAAAAAAAGTTCTATAGAAGTACTGAACAAAACTGACATTAAGCCATCAGTAGTTTCATCTACATCAGGAGTTAAGAACCTGAAAACTACTGATGACTTAAATCAAACCAAGATTGTCAGAAATTTGCCTTTCACATCTCAAAATGAAAAAGAGAAGGCAAAATAATGTGAAATTTGTGGTCTGTTTAACCACAAAACAGAATTTTATAGATATAGAAAAAGAAATCAATACAGCAAAAAGATTTCACAACTGGTTTTGGGAAAACATCTCAAAATGATTTTGAAGAAACTTTCTTTCCCAACAAACAACAACCAAGCAACACCTTTTCTCAGAAAAAGATAAATCTCAACAAAAGACATTTTCTCAAAATTCTTTGTCAGTAGTTAGACCTACATCATCAGCAGTTTCACAAACTGCTGAGATTAAAGATCTCATGAATATGGTAAAACTACTGATGACCAAAGTTGATGGTGGTCCTCAAAAGGATACCACCATTACTCTTAAAGAAAAATCCATTGCCAAAATGACATGGATTCCTCAAATTGGTCAAGAACAAACTGTTCCTATTCTCAAGAGCAAACCCAAAGGCAAATTGGCTTGGGTTCCTAGATCTAACTAATTTGTTACTTTGTGCAGAGGGTCTCCAGAGGCTTAAATAGCATTTGGTATGTTGATAGTGGTGGCTCAATGCACATGACAGGATGCAGATACCTGATAAACAATTTTATTAGTCAAAGAGAAGGATCTGTATCCTTTGGGAACAATGCTAAGGGACAAGGTCAATTTGGTTGAAAACCTTGAGTACAACTTGCTTAGTGTGTCACAAATGTGTGATAAAGGATATTCTTCCTTTTTCACCAAGACAACATGCAAGATCATATCACTAGAAGGCCAGAATTTGATAGAGAAGATCATTGAAGATCATACATTGTTGATAGACAAAAGATGTGGCAATGTCTATGCAGTGGACATTGAAAAGGACAAAGTACTGAACAACGCTGCCGGTTTCTTCTCAAGGGCATCAACTTCAGAGACTGATCTCTGGCACATGAGACTTGGCCATGTGAACTTTAAAACCATAAATAAAGTCACAAAAATGGGAAAACAGCATAAGTCCTCCTATAAGTCTATTGAAGAATAAAAAAACAACTGCATGTCTTCAACTACTCCATATGGACTTATTTGGGCCAGTCAAAATCATGAGCCTTGATAAGAAGAAATACTGCTTAGTCATCATTGATGACTATTCAAGATACACACGGGTCTTCTTCTTATTTTCCAAGGATGAGGCAGCTAAAATCATCAAGTTCTTCATTTTACAAATAGAAAAACAATATTCTCTCTTTGTCAAAGCCGTTAGAAGTGACAATGGGACAGAGTTCAGGAACAAAACTCTGGATGTATTCGGTTTGTCTAAAGGGATTGTTAGACAATTCAGTGTTCCCAGAACTCCTGAACAAAATGGTGTGGTAGAAAGGAAAAACAGAACACTAATTGAAGCAGCAAGAACCATGTTAGCGGATTCAGGCCTACCATTGTATTTTTGGGCTGAAGCAGTCAACACAGCCTGCTATGTTCAAAATAGGGTCCTTGTCAAAAAAAGACATTCCAAAACTGCCTATGAAGTTCTTCATGGCATCAAGCCCCTCATCTCCTTTTTCAGGGCTTTTGGATGTCAATGTTTCATTCTAAACATCAAGGATTCTATTCCAAAGTTTGCTGCAAAAGTTGATTCAGGTTATTTTCTTGGTTATTCTTCCACTAGAAAAGCCTATAAGGTTTTTAATTCAAGAACCAAGATAGTAGAAGAAACACTGAATGTCAAGTTTAATGAGTCAAAACACACTCTCATTCCAGCACATCCTGCTGAACTCTTTGACCTTGACAACTTTAATTTCGGACCTGAAAAGACTGTCACTTCATTTAAACCTGTTTATGATGGTGATCAAAGGTTTGATGATGAGGATCTTGCATCATGGACTCCTAATACAGCCATTAAGTGAACTTTTAAACCATCAGAAGTTTCACAAACTTCTGATTCAAAAACTGCTGATGTACAAACTCAAACATCTGTTTCAGCTCCTGCAACTACTAAAGATGTTCAAATAGCTGAACCAAATATTATCAATCTCAGTGGTTTGTTTGAAGAACTACAAGAGCCACCTACACATGTTAGTGGTTTACAACACCTGATTGAACACAAAGATCATCCATTGGATCAAATCATGGGTGATATTATCATGGGTGATATTGCATCAGGGGTTCTCACAAGAAACCAGATTTCCAACTTCTTCTTCTTTTCAGCATTCATTTCTCAGTTGGAACCAAAAAAAGTAACAAGAAGCCCTCAAATATAACAATTGGGTTCAAGCTATGCAAGAAGGGTTGCTCCAATTCAAGAAGCAACAGGTCTGGAAAATCTATCCCTTACCACTAAACAGGCTACCAATTGGCAAAAGATGTGTTTTTAGAAACAAATAAGATGAAGCTGGTATGATTATTAAGAACAAGGCAAGATTGGTGGTACAAGGTTATTCTCAAGAAGAAGGAATTGACTATGATGAAACCTTTGCTCCAGTTGCAAGACTGGAAGCCATAAGGTTATTTTTGGCTTATGCAATTTCCAACAAAATTAAAGTTTTTCAAATGGATGTCAAGAGTGCATTTTTATATGAAAAATAAAAGAGGAAGTGTATGTTTGTCAGCCACGTGGGTTTGAGGATCCTTCTCATCCTGAGTGGGTGTACAAACTTGACAAGGCTCTTTATGGGCTAAAACAGGTTCCCAGAGCTTGGTATGAAACACTTTCCAACTTTTTACTCAAAAATCACTTTACAAGAGGTTCCATTGACAAAACACTTTTTATCAAACATGTTGGAAATCATGTCTTATTTGTTCAAATTTATGTTGCTCATATCATTTTTGGTTCAACTAACACAAAACTATGTGATAAATTTAAGAAACTCATGCAATCAAAATTTGAGATGAGTACAATGGGAGAATTGCAGTACTTTTTGGGACTGCAGGTCAAGCAACAAACAAATGGAACTTTTATACATCAATCTAAATATGTTAAGGAATTATTGAATAAATTTTCTTTACAAGACTGTAAATCATGTTCCACTCCCATGTCACAAACCACCCAAGTTGAACCAGATGATCAAGGAAAACAGGTTGATCAGACCATGTATTGATGTATGATAGGTTCCCTTCTTTATCTAACTGCTTCTAGACTTGATATTATGTTTTCAACATGTGTTTGTGCTAGATATCAATCAGCTCCTAGGGAATCACACCTAATTGCAGTCAAAAGAATTTTCAGATATCTTAAAGGAACTCCTACACTTGAAATTTGGTATACTGCATCTAGCAATACCAAGTTAACAGCTTTTTCAGATAGTGACTATGCAGGGTGCAAAATATCAAGAAAATCAACATCTGGTGGTTGTCAATTCTTGGGAAACTATCTAGTGTCCTGGCAATCAAAGAAGCAAACATCTGTGGCAACTTCAACTGCTAAAGCTGAATACATTGCAGCTGCAAGTTGTACATCACAGATCCAATTGCTTCAATATCAACTACTTGATTATGGAATCAAAGAGACCAAGACCCCATTGCTTGTAGACAGTAAATCTGCCATTAGCATAATTCAAAATCCTGTTCAGTTTTCAAAAACTAAACATATTGAAATCAGGTATCATTTCATAAGGGATTGCTATGAAAAAGGCAAGATTGAAATGAAGCATGTGACAACAGCTAATCAAATAGCTGACATATTCACCAAACCCCTTGACACATCAACATTTCAGAAGTTAGTATCCATGCTTGGGATGCTAAATTTGTATGTGTTTTTTTTTCATTTTCCTGCACATATTTTTACTTTCACTTACATTGTTACTAATCTGTCACAAAACTTCTGAAAAACAAAAAGAGAGAAACTACTGATGTACAAAAACATCAGTATGGGGATATTTTTAGAAAAATGATTAACTTCTGATAAAATAAACTTCAGAAGTTATGAATAAAGTGTTTATAAATGTTCTTATCAGTTGTTAACAAACTACTGAAGAGAAAAGGGGAACTACTGATGAATATTGTTCTTCATCAGCAGTTTGTCAATAAGGGTAAATCAGACATTTCCCACTTCAGATGTTTGACCTAGGGCGGTTATAAACTTCTGATAAACACCCTTTCCAACACTTATCCTTTAAAAAAGAAAAATTCCCTCCTTCTCTCTCATAAACACTCTCAAACCCTCCCATGCAAACAACGAAAAACACTGTTCGATCCACACACACACACACACACAAATCCACATGGCTCTTATACTGAAACAAGAACACAATAAAAAAGGATACTTTGTGAAAGATGAAGCCTGGTCCCAATACGACGAAATCATTGATTTAATCGTTCAATCTCAGTATTACACTGCTTTCACCATTGATCCTCTAATTCACACTCAAACTCTTAATGAGTTCTGGGTAAATGCCGAGGTGGTGACAGTGAATAACAAGATCATTTCCCTCAAATCAACTATCCAAGGGAAAGTCATGGCAATCACACCGGCTACTTTGGGAATAAGACTGGGTCTGGATGATGCTGATGCACCAGAGCATATTCCCAATTCTGAAATTCATTTAACCATGACATAGTGTGGTTACCAATGTACTCTCTCACATGCAACAGTTTATAAGAAATTTTTTGAACCAAAATACAAACTTTTGTTTCATTACATAATCATGTGCTTGAGTCCCAAACTGGATCTTATGATCATATGCCCTCTACTTTTCAACCTATTTTTCATTCCATTGTGAATGAAACAAAATTCAGGGCATCAACACGTTTCTTTAATGAGTTGGTGTTGCATCACCAAAATTCTAAAAAGATATTTTTGTTGTATCCAAGGTTCATAATGCAATGCATAATTGAAGAACTTGGAAATGAGGTGCTTGTGGGAAAAACATCTGTTTTAAACTCTTTAACCTCACAAGCATACTCAAGGCAAAACAAACTGGCAGCCTTGCCAGAAGATGACCAAGGGGAACAACAAACAGTCCCCATGGAACCAACATCTTCCAAACCCTCAACTAAAAAGGCCACGAAACCCAAACAACAAAAATCAAAACCCACCAACCCTAAAAGAAAGGCAGTTCAGGAAGTTGAGATGCCTGAAAATGTTGATGTGCAATCTGCACTTGTTAAAGATGTGACTGAAACATCCTCTTAGTCTCATCCATCTCAAACCCCCAAAAGAGCACCCATTACCATTTTAGTTCAAAGGAAGAAATTTAAAAAGACCATAACTACTGATCCATCATTTGAAACTGCTGACCTTTTACTAAAAACTACTGAACCAGAAACATCTCACACCACAATAAAAATTGCCAAACTTCTCTCTGGGCTAAAGAAACAATCCCATCTGTACATGTCATTCCCCAACAAACACATCAAACAGAGGAAATACTATTAGAAGTTGACATGGATGTGGATGTTATTAGCCATATCCCAAGAGATGAGGATGAACCAAGGTTTCTAAGCCCAAACTTAGAGACTTTAGGTGCATTTGAGGCTGCTACTATTAATTTACCATCCAGTGGTGGATCTGAGGACAAAAGTAACATAGCTAAGACCTCAAATGTTGCAACTACTGATGAAGGCTTTATGCCTAAAGTAGGAAATCCTCAGTACCAAGACAAAGAGGTTCTTGAGAAAACTGGGTTGGGCCCAGCTCATGATACAACTGATGATGTTCTCATTGAGAATATTAGTATGGATTCAGATAATTCCATTGATTTGGATGATGATTCAAACTCCACACAACATGAATTGATGGCTACTAGTGAAGGTCCTGAATCTGATGTCTCTAAGCTCAAAGAGCTGGTCACAAAAGATCTGGTTAAAGACCACTTAACCCTAATTTCCCTAAAGTGGCATCTTCAGTATACTCTGAAGATCACCCAAAAACACCCCCTCCACTAAAAATGCATACCCAATTCACTGGGTCATCAAGCAGAGACCTGAACCACCTATGCAGCCTAGATGGTCCCCTATACCAGATGATGAACACCCTTATATCTCAACACCTCAAATCCTTTACAACTACTTTGGAGTTGAAGACCAAAACTCAATTTGAGGTGATCAACAACAAAGTCAGTGATCTGTCCAAGAAGATAGACAACAACACAAGACAGCTTGCTAAGTTATCAGGTGGAACTTCTTTCTCTATCAGGCTTCTAGAAGTGGAAGAAGCCAAAAAAGAGGAGAAGATTAAGGAACCAACAGTGTCACTTGAAGCTAGGATAAAGACAAAAGTGGCACAACAACAAAAGGAGGCCCAAAAACAAAAAGAAAATCAAGATAGGCTCCTTAAAGAAGCTAAAGATGTAGCTGAGAAGTCCTAAGGCCTTATTGAAGAAATTGCTAAAATCTTAGAAAGTACTGAAGAAAATCCTTCAGTAGTTGATACCCATATCAACCCTTCAGTAGTTAACACTTCCAACATTCAATCTGCACAGCCTTCTATGGCAACAGAAGATATTCCAACTGACATTCCAAGGCCTGCAACCACTCAAACAACTGTATTAAACCCTACTCCCATCTCAAAGTCAAAAGAATTATTAGAGAAGAGTTTACTTGCAGGACAGAAGAAGGCCAAGGAAGATAAGATCTGGAGCAGCCTGGAAGCAAGGGATGATTTGAGCTACAATGAAAAGCTTGAGAAGTATGTAGAAGAGTTGAGTAAGTTAGAAAAACATGAAAGAATTGATGAAGAAGACAAAAAACAACAACTGATGTCTTACATTACCAAGAACAGCAAAACAAAAATATGCTCACTCAAAGGGCTCTCTATGGATGAGCTTACATGAAGAGCTCAGATTGTAGCTGACAAACTTGCCACTGAAAAAGACAGAAAGGCAAAGAGAGCTAAAGTCATAGATGAATTGGTAGCCAATGGATTTGGTTCAAAAGCCTCTGTGTTAAAATGGAGAGAAGATACATTATTTGACACCTACAAAAGATTCAAGGCTGATAAGGCTGCAAATCCAGAGAAGTACAAAACTTCTGAAGTATCAACTTCAGTAGTTAAAACTTCTGGTGCAAAACAATCAACAACAAAGCCCGCTACCAAAAAGAAGCAAGAGGATATCATAAAGACTGATTTCAAGATGGTATTGCTTGAAGGCAATACAGTAGTTCAAGGAGACTTTATGATTGAAGCACACTAAATACAACAAACAATAACAGATAAAAAGAACACTAAGGTAATCATTGAACACAATTTACCTACTTTTGATATACCTAATGTAGTGCAAGCTGAAGAAGGAAGAGAAACCCACATGAGGGTCACTAAAGTAGAAAACATTCCTCACTCAGGATCATCCCAGGAGACCAGCTTGGTCCCCTACACTTTAGAATTTGACCAATCTAAAGTGAACATAGTGAAATGGTCATTTACTGATTCTAACTCAGTATTGATCACAAGAAGAAATCGTTCAAGCAAGGTTGTTAGGATCTGAGTTTGATTTGTTTTGATTTTTGTAAATGAAATATGAAAGAAGTTAAACTAATATGGAAAGTGCAGCGGAATATCAAACTATGAATCAAAACAAAGAGAATATTTTTTTCGAATCGAATGCTTCTCATTAATCAAATGATTGCAATGATTACACAGTTACTCCCCCTCAGCCTGATCACTCACTGATTGTTTGTCTGAGAGAATGTTTGGAGTGATGAATAGAACAATACATGCACTGTTCTATTTATAGACAAACTAAACCACTGATGACCTATGACTGACATCACCTAAGACAGTGACATCTAACAGATAAATAACAACATAAAACAACTGTTAATTACAGACACTGTTACATTGCAAGCTCTGATGTTGGAGCCTAAGTGCTGTTGGCTCCAACAGTCTTTGTCTTCAACAGTCTTTTAGCTTCAGCAGTTGTTTCTTCAATCAGCACTTGTACTCAGCAGTTGTTAGGGGAACAACAGTTGTTAGAGGCTAAAAGTCTTTTGGGAGAAGTAACATGAAAACACTGATTTTATTAAGGATCAGATATAGTATGTTTTGGCTTTTCAGATCATCTGTTCTTCTCCAGGTCAGCAGACCCAACAAAGGTCTTCAAGACTATGGAAGAACTAAAGAATCTGTCTACAAAAGACATGCTCATAATCCAACATCTTGAACCTGAACAAGGATCTCTCACTGATGAACAACTACAACAACTCAAGACTTCCATGTTCAGAGAAATCTGGAAGATGCTTGATGGCAGGAAAAGAGAATAAAGGATTAGATAAGGTTTTGGCTTCATCAATCCAGAGGGAGATTGTAAGGACAAAAAGGATTGAAGAAACCTCTTTTGCTAACCTTAGTCTAATTCCTATTTCTTCCAAAATATGCTAAGTATAGAACTACTGAAAAAGAAGACTGAAAGTACTGAAGAAGAATTCACCAAGTGCTGAAGAGTAAAAGATCAGAAGTTCTGAAGTCAAACCAGACAAGTCAACTGAAGAACTACTGAAGACAAACTACTCGTCAGTAGTTTTTCACTCATCAGCAGTTGTAAAGGAATCTTTTCCACCACCCTTATGTTTCAGTAGTTTAGTACAATAACATTACTTTATGCTTTTGTTAAAGTCTTTGTACAACTTCCACGACTACAGCCTGTTGTAGGATTGTTTTTGTATCAAGTTGCATGTATTTGCTGGTCTATAGTTAGATGGGTTGATCCCACTATTTTAGACATCGATTTTATTAAACTGAAATCCTTCAAAGGCTTTTAATTGAAATACCTTTTCACATCTGAGAATCTATTTACATACTTATTGTTAAATGCATTCAATTGTTTAGATTCTCATTAACTGTCTTTAGTTCATTATATCCAGTGGGAGTAATAACTCCTGTTGAAAGTGAAACTTTAAACTTGAACGCTTCACTTATTCCGCTGTGCAAACTGCTTTGATAAACTTACAACACATAAGTGTTCATGAATAATAACTGTTAAAGAGCATACTGGTCCATAAAAGCGAAAATCACATTCAAATAGCAGGCAGGCGGGCAACAAGCTGCACCGCCACCCCCTTTTGTATGGCTAACCCTATTCTACTGAAAGCAAACCCTTGCCCCCCAGTCGAAACATTGCTATGGATAACCCGTTGGACCCTGGTAAAAAAACGGATAGCTTCCGATGCCAAAGACCCAAAGCTATCAAAAGCAAGGGGGACGAAGGCGTTTTGGTTCTCTTCGCACAACATGCCCTGCTCTAAACCCATTATCTCTTAAACCAGCTAGAGGGGACACTCATGTTAGGTCAACATATACGTATTTTACCCCAACCCACCCAAAGAGAAGCAAATCTATTGGCCGCAAGGCGGATCTCCCTTCTGTGGGATCCGATAGAAAGTTCATAAGAGCCTTATTCTTGACGGATATCCTAGCTATAATGCTTTTACATCAAAGGAAGGTGAAATCCATGTGACTTTGATTTTGATGATGAATGTAGACAACATCGGAGGTTTTTGGGGTGGACTAAACCCTAAAACTGTCTCCGGTTATAGCTAAGCTTCTATGGAGGAATCATGTTTATCATGTGGTTATTATTTAACTATTTTAAAATTTAAAATTAAAAACTTTGAAATAAATATGCTCTCTAATATAAAATTGATTATATTAATGAGTAAGTGAATTACCCAAAGTATCATGCAAATATTAATCCCATTATTGTGAATTTTAACTAAGTATTTTGATTTATTGTTATATGAATTCTTTGAATAAGAAGTATCACCAAATTATTTTGTATGATATGTAAAAAATAATTACAGGTCTATTACATAATTTCTAATCATGACTAATGAATTACAATAATAGAACATAAATGGTTTATATACATAAAGAAAATCTAATTGGGTGAATAGCTTTTGTTTATAGTATATGATCAGTAGTATTCTTTAAGCTTAAATATAAATGAATGGTAAAAAATAGGACAATTTACAAAAAAAAAAAAAAAAAAAAAAAAAAAAAAAAAAAAAAAACCAATGCAATGGTTTATCAAAGATATAATGAGATCCACTTATGCATTGCATATAGAATGATGGTTTTTACATTATTATTATATATAACATTTCTTGTCGCCCTTAGAAACAGTGCGTTATTTTGTCTTTTTCGGGTCTGAGAAAATTACGAATTTACCCTTGCTATGTTTCATGTACTGATGAGTACAATAGAAAATCCAACATCGACATTGTTTTTGTCAAGAAAGAAAAGAGGCGATCAGGTGCAGCCGATTCATGCATCGACAACGATCGAACAGCTCAATTGGTGGCTTCACGAACAAACCTGCCGCCGCCGCTTAATTAATTCGCAGAAGCCTTTTTTATCGAACTAAGTTCAGATGAAAGCCAACGAAAACCCTTTTTGATCTAACTGGCCACGAGACATGCTGATGGGCATTTGTGTGCAACCAAATCTGTGGTTGTAGGCGATCAGATGCAGCAGATTCATGCATCGACAACGATTGAACAACTCAATTGGTGGCTTCACGAACAAACCTGCCGCCGCCGCTGCCGCTTAATTAATTCGCAGAAGCCTTTTTTTATCGAACTAAGTTCAGATGAAAGCCGACGAAAACCCTTTCTGATCTAACTGGCCACGAGCCATGCTGATGGGCATTTGTGTGCAACCAGATCTGTGGTTGTAGGCGATCAGGTGCAGCCGATTCATGCATCGACAACGATTGAACAGCTCAATTGGTGGCTTCACGAACAAATCTGCCGCCGCCGCCGCTTAATTAATTCGCAGAAGCCTTTTTTATCGAACTAAGTTCAGATGAAAGCCAACGAAAACCCTTTCTGATCTAACTGGCCACGAGACATGCTGATGGGCATTTGTGTGCAACCAGATCTGTGGTTGTAGGCGATCAGGTGCAGCCGATTCATGCATCGACAACGATTGAACAGCTCAATTGGTGGCTTCACGAACAAACCTGTCGCCGCCGCCTAATTAATTCGCAGAAGCCTTTTTTATCGAACTAAGTTCAGATGAAAGCCAACGAAAACCCTTTCTGATCTAACTGGCCACGAGACATGCTGATGGGCATTTGTGTGCAACCAGATCAGTGGTTGTAGGCGATCAGGTGCAGCCGATTCATGCATCGACAACGATTGAACAACTCAATTGGTGGCTTCACGAACAAACCTGACGCCGCTTAATTAATTCGTAGAAGCCTTTTTTATCGAACTTAGTTCAGATGAAAGCCAACGAAAACCCTTTCGAATCTAACTGGCCACGAGACATGCTGATGTGCATTTGTGTGCAACCAGATCTGTGGTTGTAGTGCTGAAAAAGGTAGATAGAGAGACGTGATAAACAGAGAAGAGAGAGAGAAAAGAACGGGGATTAGTCGGTGGAGAAAGTCGACCGGTGGTGGTAGCAGTGTGGCGGCGAACTGCTGCAACAGCGGTGGTGGTGGTGCTAACCAGCTGGATTGTTGTGTTTTGATGCCTGTGCTGGTGGTATAGATCTCTGAGAGAGAGAGAGAGAGAGAGAGAGAGAGAGAGAGAGAGAGAGAGAGAGAGAGAGAGAGAGAGAGAGAGAGAGAGAGAGAGAGAGAGAGAGAGAGAGAGAGAGTAGGGAAGGTAATATTGAGCCAACAAAATTGTTTTCTTACTTTATTTCTCAACCATCCGATTATTTCTCAACCATCCGATAAGGGAGTTTCAAATGCTTTTTCCATTTAGAAAATCTTCTTAATTTATTTATATTTGCATTTGCCTTTTTTTATTAAGACATGTAAAAGTATATAAAGATTTTTTTACAGCTAGACTATATTTTCCATAAAGATTATTAGTATTGCATAATACAAGGAGTTGTAAATAAGACCCCCGCAGTGGGGCGTTGTTTTTCAATTTTTTTTCAAAAATAGCGCCCCCCCACACCGCTACAGGGGGCGCTATATGCCAAAATTAGTGGGGGGCTTTATATTTATAACGCCACTTGATAATTTAACCAACCAATCAAACCTTGCCATGTGGCAAGGTCAAAGTCAAAGTATTTTTTTATTTTTAATAATAATAATAATAATAATTGAAACATTTGAATTTTAAACGGTTACTGTTCCAAACCATTTGAATTTCAAAATTTTACCCCCCAAACGTTTAAATTTCAAATTTTGAATTTCAAACGTTTTCCCTCCAAACGGTCATATTTCTAACCCTATAAATACAACACCAAACCCAATTCTCAGTCACACCTATTCCTCCTCCTCAAAGCAATGAATAACATGGGTGACGGTTTTCAACCAGGAGCTGCCGGACCGTCTAATATCCGGCAGTACTCTCGCCGGGTCCGGGGACGGGTCCGCCCCCGGAGACTACCATTCACCTCCTCTACTCATCCTACTGCTGCACAACCTCCTCTTTCTCCTCATCCTCCTCCTCCTCCACAACGTTGGTTATATTCCCCTCCTCCTGCTGCTGCTGCACAACCAACCTTTCCTCCTCCTGAAGCCGATGATGACTGGACGGATGAGGAAATGGTCTGGGCCATGGATTATGTCATGGCCCAGAAAGAAATGGAGCGTCTAATGTTGTCGGCCCCTACCCCTACCCCCACCCCCACCCCCACCCCCTACCATCAGACTACCCCATCCTCTACCACCAGACTACCCCCACCCCCTACCACGAGACTTCCCCAACTGAGGGGGACTTGGAAGCCCTCAGGGAAATTGAGGAGGAGGAACGCCTCTGGAGCCTTCCTTCCCCTCCTCGTGAGTACTGATATTTCCCCTCGGATGCGAGATCCGATGGACGGGGTAGCTCACGTTCCGTGTCCCCCGAGTACCCCACACTCGAGGACCGGGACAACTACTCTCCATAGTGGAGAAAATTAGGATTAAATAAGTAATTTAGGAATATGTAATGTTTAAATAAGTAATTTAGGAATTCTCTAGTGTTTAATAGGTAATGTACGAATATGTAATGTTTAAATAAGTAATTTAGGAAGTGTGTAACTTTTTTTTTAATATTAGTTGTGTGTTTTTATTATTATTTGTAATTTTCTTTATATTTATTTGTCTTTTATTTTAATTATTTTGAGTTAAAAGATTAAAAAAAATAATAAAAAAATCAACCAATCACAATCAGGGGCTTTATAAATAAAGCCCCACCACTACACCCTTTTTTCAGTTTCTCTCTCCACGCTGACTAAGCAGCCACGTGGACCAATCAGGAAGGGGGACTTTATATATAAAGTCCTCCACTATGCATGGTCTAACATATAAGTGTTTAATTGAAATAATAATTTACAATGGTGACATTAACTCTGTTCGCACACGGATATTGACTCGTGCGAATTGAGTGTTTGATTTTCGATCGATGCAAAACACATATCGATATCACTTACGATCGCTATACTGAGTAACAATATTGCACCGAATCGAAGCTGGCCCCCCGCAGCATAGCGCGGGTATATTGACTAGTTATATATGTTTAAGTTTTGCAAAAGCACGACTACATTAAGATTATAAATTTGCACGGATCAAACTAAATGGTCACACTAATGACAAGGTTGAAATAATTGCATTCATAAAAGTTGTGGGTGATTTCATGGTCATCTTCTTCCCGATTGCTTATCATTACAAACAAGATAGGATCCCATAAACAAGACTACACGGAGAGGGTCAAAACCAACTGCCTAGCATTGATGATGGTGGCGGGAGTCACTTTACGATATCCATAGCCTATGTAAATTCATCGTTAAAAGATGGACATAATACCGTTCCAAGCCCAAAATCATGATTTTTCGCTTATTAAATTCATGACACAAATATTATTAACTCTATTCGAATACCTCTCACTTCTACTCAAGCCCAAGCATAAATCATATTCAATTTATATATGTCGAGATCAACAAGATTACAATGAGTAATACAATTAGAGTTTCTTTATATAAACGCAATGTAATGGACCAAACCATATTTTTCCTTACTGATAGAAACCATATAAAACCTTATTAATATATAGTAGTACTAAAAAACTACTGAAAACACTAATTAGCCACGTAAACCCCTTAAATTATGATTTTATGCGTGCCAATATAAAGACGATAGTGTGATGTTGGGCTTTGGGTACGTATATGCATTTGTGTTAGATGCATAATAAAAAAGATAAATAAATAGATGGATATATAAATAGATAGATAATAAACATCATACCTCGTTGTAAGGCACATTGCATGCTTTAATAGCCTTTTGGCATCTTTTGATGATGGGTTTTAAAGGTTTTATTGATAAGAGGCAATCTATGTAATGAAACCCTAATTTTGTATGATTAGCATATCACAGAAACACTTTAAACAAACTGATAGATCTATTAAAAATCCAATGTATTGCAGCCACTGTTGTAAAAATCATTAGCCGCTCGTCGAGAGGTGTGACGCTGACTAGTGATTACTATATGTATTTAATTGGTGGAATACCGATTACATGTTAATCACCAATTAATTGACGATTAATCTTCATATTTACAAAATTGGTTGTAACTTTTTTTTTAAACGATCAACTAAAGTATTGCCGGGTACTCTGTACGCGGCCCCCAATGGCCGAAAGAGGCCCCAGACGGCCTCTAGTCCGTACGGACAGAGCCCTTCGGCCCACCCGTCTCCTGTTCCAGGGAAAACCCGGCCCACAAACCCGCCCGAAGGCACGACGGTAGTGAACCGGTAAAACCTGGAGGGATCAGGAGTCGAACCCATGACCACAAGGGTCAAGGGTCTCTCCATCACTTCCCAACCACCTACCCCACCAAAAGGGTGGGGGTATCAATCACATGCCTCCCGTAGGAATTGAACCCGGCTCCTCCAAAGAGAGAACTGGTCCTTTTACCACTAGGCCACATGATCAGGATAAAATTGGTTGTAACTGATTTGTTGTTTCTGTTGGTAATATATATTAAATTTAATTACTAATTGATAATGTAATTATTCCTCATAACTAGGATTGGTAGTTTCTTAAGATAGCTGATTGGTAGTTGCCTAAGATAGCAAATGTATCCCTTATATATTCTGTATTCTTCTCAATCAATGGACATACGTTTGATTACATGGTATCAGAGCAACTTATCTGGACCTAACCCGCCGTTGCTGTCTTCGACTTCGGTCTTCAGCACCCCCTTGCCTTCGGGCCTTTTTCTGTCCCTATTTCACTTTGTTTCTTTTTTTTTTTCTGCAGTCTTCATTCCCATGCCTCTCCTCTGTTTCCTTACTTTACACACCATAACCCTTCACCATGACTGACAAAGAACAACCAGCCACCCACTCCACCAGCTCTCCCCACCCTCTTCACCCTGTTTACTCTGTCAACAATATACAACAAAAAATTCGCACCCTCTGTAACATCCGTTATTTCACCCATAATTCAATTATAACTTTAGTGACCTAAAGTGACTGTAATCTAAAATAAAATTTGCATAAACCAAAATTTAGCATATGGTTTGGGGTAAGTTTGAAATATTCGAAAAAAAAAATAAAACTCTTGAATAATAAATACATTTTTTTTATGTCGGAATCCTAAACGAATCTAACGTGTTATAAGCCGATCAATTTCTGGCAGCACGGTCTAAATATTTATTCTCATGTACCAAATTATTAATTAATAATAATAGGGATATTTTAATATGCAAAGCATGATTATACAAAGTGAGTAAAAAAAACTAATTAACCACATTTCAAACAAAGTCTCGTTGACTTTGATAATACTAATAAAATAGTAATACATACATACATATTGATAAGATCCGATTATTGTTGGCTTAGCACTATTTTCTCCTTATTAATCTTAACTAATTACAACAATTATAAATATGGACATATTGCAGAATTTATGAATAATAAACTATTTCCTAATACAAAGCCACAAATCCTTGCACAAATATATGCCAAAATTTTCGGTTGCTATTATTATGATATATAAATATTTTAATATAATACCCATTCATGTGGAAGAAGTTCATCTTCAACCTCATCACCACCATGAAATTATGGCGCAAATCAAGGGATTTCTATGTAAACCAAACTGACACCTTAATCCTATAAATGATCGACCTTCCTACTCATTGCAATCAACAACCCATCGAGCACCTCCCTCGGTTCCTCTCCGTTTTCTGATCACCGGGTTCCGGTGAACAACCCACCACTCTTGTACCACCAAGCAACCGCTGCACAGTGCCACTACGTTGCCGATAACCTCCGCAATTGTAAGTGCTGCTGCGTAGTCGTCGCATCAAGTCTTCCGGTCAAATCGTCGACACCAATTTAGGTAACAATCATACCCAAATTCTAATGTTTTTCTCCACTTAAATTAAAGTCCCATGGTTATATGGTTTAAATGGAAGGGATGAACTTATGCCAAAATGAAACTTGGTCACCCAACTATTAATATTAGTGTGATGGTCAAGACAAACCTTCATTGCCTAAATGGTACTGTACACATGTAAGCGAAAGATTTTAGCTAAAACAGGATTATACGATCATACAAGTCACAAAACCAGGTGCGGAAACCCTAGTTCTGAACAAATTGATAAAACACAAATCAAAACACAATCAAGATCATTTTCAACATCATTTCATAGATTAACTTCTTTCAAATAAGCTTTTACAATCAGTTTTACGTTAATCTAGAACTCACACACAATATCTCAAAACAACCTCTGAACCTGACCTGAACACAGACACAACTGACAACTCTATTACATAATCAAAATCACAAGACCTATTTATAGACACTGCAGGTTCGCCCATTGCTGCTGGTCGAACGTAGGCATTTTCCACATTCGCCCACTTCTACTGGTCGAATGTGTCTTCTTGTCAGTTCCATTCTACCTTCGCCCGTTATCATCTACCTTCGCCCCATTTTATCTACCTTCGGCCAAACACTAACATATGTTAATAATGTTTATCCAATCCTTAGTCGCAAAACGCATCAACAAACTCCCCCTCGACTATTGATTGGATAGTTTTCTCTGTTGGTCCATTGTCTTGTTCATCAACTTGATTCTGAGCTGTTTCTTCTGCTCAGTAGTCATTGGAGGCTCAAATGTTTTCTTCACCGGTTTAGAAACATTTGCTATCTTCACTGTCTTACCAAGCTTACCCTCCAAGTTGCTTCCAGCATTGATGTCATACGCAAAACAAACTCCAACCACTTGAGTGTATTTTCGTGCTTGAGCAAAGTCGTTTGGTTCAAAGTAGATTGGATTGAAGAAAAGCATGATGATGTCTTCAAATGTGCAATTAATCAACCACATAGGATCAAATACATGAACATGTTTGTATTTATCCTTTCCATCTCTCAACACGATCACCGCTTCTGCCTTTCTCCAATCATAGTACCAGAAGATAAAATCAGCACTAAAATGTTGTGGCATCGGCATCAACGGTATCTTCCTCATCACATTAGGTGCTTTGTAGATCAAAGTAACTCGCTTCATATTGGTTTGAGGATCAATATCCCTATGAACTTTTCTACGGGGATATTGAGGCTGAAATCTCTTCCATCTTGTTCGACTTTCCCAAACCAATTTATCTGCGCACCAACCGACATGTGATCCATTTACTTCGGCACCTGACATTGGAAATCTGCATAAATCTCTAACCGCCAGTACGGTAGAGTAAGCAAGTCACAGAATCTGTTGAAGTACAGAATTCCGGTTTCCCATTTTGCAGCAATACATTTCAGTCTGCCTAAGTAAGTCCACCCGAGAGCTCTGCCTTTGAACTTGTCATTATGAAATCTGTAAAAGTTACCTTGAGCTTCAGGCTTTGGTCGGTTCTCATCTATTTCCTTCAATTTCTTCAAATAATTCTTCAACTCATCAGACTGGTTAGAAGAATCTTTCTTATCAGTACCAAATACCTTCTCCACAAACTCTTCACTCCTTTTCTTAGCTTTCTGTTTTGCTGACTTATTTGGTATCTCAGTGAAGTCAGGAAATACTTTATTTTCATCATCTTGTCTGAAGTACTGAGGGAACTCTTCATGAGTTATATCTTCCATCTCCACTTCATTGTTCTCAGGAGTCTGCACATCATCTGAATGACTTCCAATATCCTTTTCAGGAATATCTGGAATCGATTCATCCATCATAAACTCCTCAAAAGTTTTCCCTACCCTCTGTGCAAGACCATCTAGTATTTCTTTTGCCACAGATGCAGGTAATTCCCCTTCTTCAAGATCTGGATCTTCATATTCCAACTCATATCTTAAGTCATCAGTTTGGAATATCTCAGCAAAGCATCCTGTGAACTCAATGGTCCACTCTCTCTTTTCCAACATATCCTTATACAACTGTTTAGCATCATCAGATAGAGATCTCACCTTCTCATTCCAGAAAATACTTTCATCTGAATCAACGTTCTCACCTTTCTTCTTAGAACTCGATTCTCCAGTATCTTTCTTCTTTGGTGTTCTCTTCTCATAAGTGAATCTGGAAGTATCATCTCCTCCATCATGATCACTACCACTGCTAAACTCATCTCCTTGCTTTCTCCCAGCACCTTCAGCATCATCATCATCATCATTGTTGTCATCATCATCATTATCGCTTTTCTCAGATCCATCATCATCCTCATCATCATCTTGTTCTTTCTCAGATTCAGAATCTTCATAATCGACTTTCTCTTCTTCTTCTTCTTCATCTTCTTCACCCTCTTTCAACTGGGGTGCCCTGCTATAAAGCTCTTCAATCAAATTACTAAGGCGTTTGTTTTCATTCCTTAGTTCTTTGTTATCTGCCTTAATCAGTTTGATCCTGCCCTTGTTTCTTTCACACTTTCTTTCAAGCTTCTCATTCTTAGCTTCAATCATCTTAATCTTATCATTTATCTCATCCTGATTAGATTTCGAAGCAACCACGATCTGAAGCATTTTCTCCTCATTTTGCTTAAACTTAGCAATCTCAGCCTGTTGAGCAACTAACATCTTCATCATATCTTCCATTTTCTTATTCACTTGCTTCATAACATCGTCATCCACAGTTACTTTCTTCGACTTTGATTTAGATGGCTCAACTTCAGCTACTTTCTCCTTCTGAGGCTTTCTAAACATATCGAGCACTTTATCCAAATCGACATTGAATTGATCGATTGGTAAAGTCTCTGCCTCTTTCGTTTTCTTCTGCTTCTTGGCGACAGGTGAAGATAGCTTAGATGGTGTTCCTGCATCAGGTACTCTTTTACCCTTCAATAGCTGAGCTAACTCTTTCTCCCTCAGCTCTTTTATACTTGACTTCTTGGCCATGGTCTTTTGCTTCTTTGTCTTTCTAGGCAAATTAACCACTACAGTCTCTCCAACACTCAATTCTGCTAGGTCAACACCTAGACTCTCATCTTCAACAGATTTCTTCCTTCTCTCAGCTTCTTCAATCGACTTATTCAAGGATTCAGACTCACCAACCATAGTGGCCTTACGTTTGGTGGTCCTCACATTTTCATCATCAGAATCCCACTGCTCATCTACTTCAGTCTCTTCTGAATCTACCGACTCTTCGTCCACCAAACCTGATCCTTTCTTTGCTGTCGATTTCTTTCTAACCACTTGTTGCTTAGAACTTCCCTGATCCACAGTCTTTCCCTTGCCCTTCCCTTTGGCTCCAGGATTGACTACTTGCCGTTTCCTCTTAGTGCTTGAATCAACATACACTAAGGGATCATCATTGTCCGAGTCACTGTTATCATGCCTTGCTTTGTTCTTGCCAGGATCAGTGTAATCCTGACGAGCCAAAGCACCAAATAATCTCCTGTTAGGTGGCTTCTCACTATCAGGCACACCTTTGTAACCCTTCATTCTCATCAAAGTTCTAATGTTCATATGATCTTGACCTAGGATCATAGTCGGATCCTTTTTCAACATAGGATACTTATAGTCAAAGATCATCATCAGAAATCTCGGATATAACATGAACTTCTTGTTCTTCATTCCTTTCAGCATCTCCAGCATATGATCAAGAATCATCCCAGATACATTAAATGGTTTGTTGAGTGTCAACGCAACCATTAATGAACTTAAACTCCTTCTCATGACATCATATCCACCGCTCACACACCCAAATACGTGGATAAGAACATGTGCAAAATACTTATACTGCACTCCCAGCTTCCCCTTATACATAGATCCGTCAGTAATTGGACCTTTGTATTTCATCCGTAAGAAACATGCTTTCTGCTCTGTCCATGACAACTCCCTGGGATCTTCACTATCTTCAAACTTTATCTGTAATGCTTCCCAAATATCAGCTTCAGTCAAGAACATCTCCATATCCTGAATCTTGCTCTTGATGATCGTTTGATTCTCCCAGTAGTCATACTTCGCATTTTGGTAGAAATCTTCAATAATGTCTTTGTATATGATTGTCGGTGTGGCTAATGCATGAACTATTCTGCTCCTCTTCAGAAACTCTATGATCCCGGTGAACTCCGTATTCTTCTCTACATCACCGAGATATGCGCAACAGTTATGCGACCTTTCAAACGGCCAACTGTTTGGAACAGACGTTTCTGCCTCTGGCACTGGATCTGGAACTGTAATCTCTGTTGGAACTTCAACATTAACTGCTGGTGCTTCAACTTTCTCAGATTGATCAGCCATCTGCACATAAAAATCAAACAAACACGTCAAAATACAAAAACGACAAAAATTACAAAAATTCTGGTCAAAAATATACTGCACATTCGCCCGTTTTAGAATGGTCGAATGTGAGATAATTTGGTCGAATGAGAAAATTATGGTCGAATGTGAAAATGATCTGAGTAAAAAGTCACTTTCGTCCAAATTGTTCCACCTTCGTCCAAACCAATTCCACCTTCGCCCGTTTGTTTCAACCGAAGGTGAAAAAGTTTATCCCAAAATTTGAAATTTTTGCAAACTTGTTTTTAACATCTCATTTTGATTTAAATATATCCTAATATGGCCGATTATCACTCGTTCATCATCAATTGTCCATTTATTTCAATATATATCAGTTTTTAAAGGTGAATTAGGTTAAAACAGTTCACTCAATCAATTGATCACACAAACGATGTTTATAACCTAATTCCTTTACCCTTCTCCCCCTAAAACTGATATGTATTGAGTTTAAAACAAAATGAATCAGTAATAAACATCCTAAGACTCCTAAATTGAAACCCTAGGTCCGGTTATAAACATGACGATTCTGATCTGATAAATGCTCCAATACCTGTGAATTTTGTCTCAAAATGATCAGTAAAGTGTAGGGAATGAAATGCACAATCACAAGAAATCACAGCAACAAGGTCTGGTTATGAAAGAAATTTTGAAAATTTTGTGAATGTGGGGATCGAAACTGAAATGGGTTATATATAAGCTGCACCTTCGTCCGTTGGTGGTGGTCGAATGTGGGTGAAGTCCACATTCGCCCCAAATAAATGGCACGAATGTAAAACAAGTCCACCTTCGCCCCTAATTAAAGACCCGAAGGTGAAAAATGTACCCGAGAGTGGAATTGACACCCGGAAGTGAAAAATTCCACATTCGTCCAAAATCAAAATGGTCGAAGGTGATGACTTTTCCACATTCGACCCAATTAAGGGGCGAATGTGAAATGGAAAAATCTGAAAATTTCGCCAAATCACGAATTCGAATCCCGTTCAACATTTTTCAATCCGTTAAACTTCCAAAACTCAAATTTTCACATTTTGAATGATACAAAGCCCAGATGGTGTTATCAAATCTCAGAACTTGACCATCAAGCATCCCCGGTTATCAAAAATAAAGCAGAAATGCAAATCTTTTGGATTTTCTGAAATTTTATCAAAACACACCTAAAATCTTTTAGGATTTTGTATCTTTTTGACAATAAAAGTAAAATGCAACAAAGTAAATGAAAGCAGTAAACATTTTGTGATTTCCGGTAAGAGGATCATATCAGTTTTCTGAGAAATCTGAGCACAGCGTTGATCTGTTTTAATATTATCATTAGAAACAATATGTGACACGGCAATTGCTGATATTGTGGTCCACGTAAGCTCACATGCAGACAATTACGCAATGCTTTAAAATGATACGAATTAGATGTATTAGACTAACACATTGTGGTTCCCACACACACGACATACTCCCGTATCAAGAAGTAAATGCACAAAGACTCATTGTAAAGCGTGATTATGCTTTCGTCGTCTGTAATTGTACAAGATATAATGCATAGAGGTATACAGGTCAGCAAATTAATGCAGCAAAGCAACATATGCACTATACCAGGTTGAGGACTGATATTAATCATGATTTGCATCAATGATCAATACGATGTAATAGATAATCTTTGATTATCATATAACATAGAAAGTTCCTCAATTCGGTAACTTTAGGATTTGGCATATAGCTCTTTTATAAAGACATCCTGTCTGATCTAGGTCCGTAATGACTTACAGCAGAAGGTCAGATAGGCTATCCCCAGACAACTAATAACATAACGACCCTAAACCTCCGAGTTTTGTACAAATACCCTATCAAACGAAATTACGGTACTAAGACCATATGTCCATGAGGTGTTCAGCCACAAATGCGTAGTTTCTTAAGTTTGTATCACTAATCCACGCAATATTTAGTCTACGAAGCCTATCAGCATATCACTCGTAATCAACATACGTCTCATTAAACTATACAATTATTTAGCCTGTGTCAAATCCCCACTGATGTACTATCATTTCCTCTTTTTATCCAGGAAATCATTTTGGTATTTCTAATTTTTAAGTATTTTGAAAATTTTTCAATGTTTTTGGTTTTTCTGATAAAATGACTCCCCCTAAAATAAAGAACATATTTTTGAGTTTTTAATTTTTATGAAAAACAAAACAAAAATTTGAAAGAAACAATCCACTTGAAAGCATCAACTTCATTGAGGATTAAACAACCCCCTCGAAAGCATCAACTTCTTTGAGGATTATGATAGTAAAGAGAAATTCCCAATTAGCAAAGAGAAATTCCCAATTAGCAAAAAAATTTAAAACTAAAACTAAAAATTAAAAAGCGATAAACCGAGGAGCCGATTAGTCCTGTTTTTCCTTTATATTGTTTACTTTTATAAGATATTCAAAGCGGGATCTGTCAAAAGCTTTTGTAAACAAATCTGCACGTTGGTAGTCAGTATGGATTTTGACCATATCTATCAATTCCTTAGCGTAACAATCACGGATAAAATGATATTTAATCCGGATATGTTTCGCTTTAGAATGATTTTCAGTATTTTTAGTTAATGCAATTGCAGCTTCGTTGTCACAGTGTATAGGGGTTTTAAGAAACTGCAAACCGTAATCGACCATCTGTTGTTGGATCCAGAGCACTTGTGAACAGCAACTTGAGGCTGAAATGTACTCAGCTTCACATGTAGACAGTGCGACGGAAGTCTGTTTCTTGCATTGCCAGGTAATTAACCTGCTCCCTAAAAACTGGCAACCGGCTGTGGTTGATTTGCTGTCTTTGTCACAGCCGCCCCAATCTGCATCACTAAAAGCGATAAAATCAAAATCATCATCATTAGGGTACCAAAGTCCTTTTGATGGACAACCCTTCAGATATCGAAGGATACGCTTGACCGCCGTCAGATGTCTTTGTTTCGGCTTCGATTGATAGCGAGCACAGAGACACGTTGCATACATAATATCTGGTCGAGACGCTGTCAAATACATCAGAGATCCGATGATTGCTCTGTATGTAAATGGGTCTGTCAGCTCCCCCTTAGCGTCGACTCCAATCCCGTGATTGGGTTGAATCGGGGTATCCATCGTCTTAGAGTCCTCCATCTGGAATCGGCTCAAGATGTCGGATACATATTTCGTCTGGTGAATGAAGATCCCGTCGGGTCTTTGGTCCACCTGTAAGCCGAGGAAAAACTGCATCTCCCCCATAGCGCTCATTTCGAACTTTTCTTGCATAACAGTTTCGAATTCCCTGCACAAAAGTTCATTAGTTGAACCAAATATAATATCATCAACGTAAATCTGTACTAGAAGCAAGTCATCTCCCGTCTTCTTCGTAAAGAGGGTGCAATCGACGAGGCCGCGCTTGAATCCTTTGGAGATGAGGTATGTACTTAGCTCCTCGTACCACTGTCTTGGAGCCTGGTGCAAACCATATAAAGCTTTGTTCAGCACGTAGACCTTATCCCGGTGGATTGGGTCCTCAAAGCCTGGTGGCTGCCCGACATAAACCTCCTCCTTGACTTTCCCGTACAAAAATGCGCTCTTGACGTCCATTTGATAGACTTTGAATTTCTTGTATGAAGCAAACGCAAGGAACATCCGAATAGCTTCAATTCGAGCTACTGGTGCATAGATTTCATTGTAATCAATCCCTTCGATTTGATGGAAACCCTGCACGACCAATCTGGCTTTGTTGCGAACAATAACTCCACGATCATCCTTTTTGCACTTAAACACCCACTTAGTGCCTATTTTCTTCCTTCCCGGCGGCAAATCTGTGAGCGTCCAGACTCCCAATTTCTGGAATTGCAATAACTCCTCCTGCATTGCCTCAACCCAGGCAGCTTCATTCAAAGCGTCTTTGTATGTCCTTGGCTCTACCTGCGACACATAACATGCAAACGACCAATCATTTTGACTACCAGATTTCTGAATTTTGGCATACAATGCTAAAGCACCAAAACTCTCTGGCGAGTTAACGCTTTTCAGCTGCCCTCTGGTCATAACACCACTTCCAGGATCACCGATAACTTGCTCCAGCGGGTGAATACGATGAATCCGAGATTCCGGATTAACAGGTATAATCACTCCCGTCTGAGCAGTCAAGTTTTCTACAGCATCCTGATCATGACCCGTGTTTGATGATGAAGCAACATCTGGATTTGGAGTTGGGTTCACAGGTTGCGCCTCTAATTCTTCTGCATGTTCAAGAACGGCTTCTTCAAATTGTTCATCTTCAGATTCTGATGTGTCTAGTGAAGTTGAAGCCTCTTGAAACATCTCTTCTTCTTGTATAGGAGCACTGGTATCATTAGAAGCTGGTGGGGGGTTTACGGTGATTGGACGCATCAACGGTGAAGTCGCCGCGTTTTCACACTCGTAAAGTAATCTGATAACAGCTTCTTCAACCAAGCTATCTAGGTTGAATGATTCAAAGAAATCTTTGTAATCAAACATCCAATTAGGGCCCGTTCCTTGCAAATTTTGAGTGTATCGTTGAACTTCCACGTTAGCCCAATCCTCCACTTGACGAGTTCGCTTGTTGAATACCCGTTTGAGCGGGGTTGCATATCCAACAAAATATCCCTCCTCAGCTTTAGGACTAAACTTCTCGCTTGGATTCAACATCGTGCATGGCGCCCCAAATGGTTCTAGATACTCTAAATTGGGCTTTCGTCGGTGTAACAGTTCATAAGATGTTTTTCCAAACTTCTTCACTGTTATAACCCGATTTAATGTATAATTTGCTGCATAAATCGCCTCGTTCCAGAACATTACTGGAAGATTTGAATCAGCGAGCATTGTTCGAGCCGCCTCAATTAGAGTCCTATTCTTTCTTTCAGCAACACCGTTCTGTTGCGGGGTATACGGAGCCGAATATTCATGATGTATCCCTTTGCTTTCACAAAGTTCATCCATCTTGGCGTTTTTGAACTCCGTCCCGTTGTCACTCCTGATTCTTTTTATCTTCAAATTGTAGATATTCTCCAATCGAGTGAACAGAACTTGTAGGTTGGTAAAGGTGTCGCTTTTGTTCTTCAAACACATCACCCATGAAAATCTTGAATAGTCATCAGTGACGACTAAACAATAAAGCTCTCCAAGATGACTTTTGCGCTTGACCGGTCCAAATAGGTCCATGTGCAATCGCTCAAGCGGCATCTCAACAGAGTTAACTTTCTTCACTTTATGGGACTGTTTGTGTTGCTTGCCTTTCATACAACTTACACACTTGTCGTTCAGATGGAAATGTTTCACGTTTACTCCATCGACAAGTCCATTTCTCACTAATTGATTCATTTTCCTCAGATGAATGTGCCCCATTCTGCGGTGCCACATTATCGATTCTTTCTCGGTCGCCTTGGATAGAAAGCATGTTATCTGCCCCTGTGATGTCATCGCCTTGGACATGTCAAGAATATAGAGATTGTTGACTCGAGGTGCCATCAACATAACCCACTCCTTTGGAATTTTGAAGCCCGGTTTGAGAATATAACAGGATTTGTCATCAAAATGCACAGAAAATTGTTTATCGCATATTTGACTGACGCTCAACAGATTATAGTCTATCTGCTTGACATAAGAAATTCGCTCGAAAGTCACAATCCCATTACTCACGCTTCCTTCCATCGTGATATATCCTCCTTTATTACCCGCGAAAGCAACATACCCTCCATTGATGTTTTTCACGTCGAACAGCAATGCGAGATCCCCCGTCATGTGGCCTGAAGCTCCACTATCAACAATCCATAGACTGCTAATAGGGCCAGCTGAAGCTCCCTGCACACAAAAAGTAAACATTTAGTTCTTTCGGGGGACCCAAGCCTGAGTCTTGGGCCTTTGAACATTGGCTTTCAAAGAAACATCCTCATTAACTTTTTCAACAACTTTCTGTTTTGGATCAATCTTTTTCTGATTGTTCAAAACACTTTCATTTTTCTCACTTACCTTCGAAGTAGAAGCTCCTGGAGTCCCATTAGGTGTCCAAGATTGTTCAGGCCTTTTAAGAATACGAATTTGAGATTTTGGTTTCTCAATTGGTTTCTGAACATTGTTACCAAAAGTAACTTTCTTGGCAACCTTATCTGAGTTAACAAACTTAGGTCCAACATTTGATTTGACAATCGGTTTTTGTGGAACCTTTTGTCTATCAGCTGTTGTGTTCACCACAGGCTTTCTCCAAGATTGTTCCATAGCAATCCGATTCCCTTGATCATATTGGATTGGACGATTGTTCCTCATTTGAAAATTGTTTTGATTATAAAACTGTTGTTGTTGAGGAACAACCCGTCTATGTGGTGGAACATAATGATCAATCGGCTTTCTCATGGAATTCCTAACTTCAACCTCATGTCTTTTATGCCTTACATATGGACACTGAGCAAGTAAATGCCCGCGTTCTCCACATTTAAAGCATTTTCTATATTCTTCAAAAACATAATGAGCATTTGGTGGAGCAAATGATCTAACAGGAAATTGATCATTATACTGTTGATTCCTCAAACTCTCAGGAAGTGGTCCTTTCGAGTAAGAGGGCTCATGAAAACCATTTGCTTTGTCATTTGGTCGAATGAACTCAGTGACATGCACCTTTGGTTCTTGAGGAACATCCGAAAACAATTTCTTTAAGATTTCTGGTGGAATTTCGTTTGTTCTCTCATGTTTTGGAAACCATATTGTGCTTTCTTGCCAAATTTTGTCAAGTTTAGAATAGTTAACGTTTTTGATTGGAAATTCCTCATCAGAAATGATCTTATCGGATCCTTCCATCCGATAAAACACTTTGACAGGTTTGTCACTAGGTTCATTCAACTCATTCTTTTTAACAACATTCTTAACACCATTATCTTTCTTAACATCATTCTTTTCAGACTTTTTATCACGATTAGCATTTGCCATCGGATGAACATGATCAGATGGTGACACTGGTTCAGTAGTAATGATGTGATTTTCTTTTGGAATCTCACATTCATTAACAGTTTGATCACTACTAGTATCATCATTCTCTGAGTCTGAATTCACACTTTCAGCATAAACACCCTCATCGTTCAAGCCCAAAATCGGTCTCACATCGGAATAAGGATCACCAATACTCGAGGTATTAGATTCCATTTCCGATGATGAGTCTGATTTTACCGAACTCTCCGGTATAACTTGGTGATAGTTATGATTTTCAAAAAGAACCGGAGATGGTACAGACTTGTAATTGGTGGTGTTATCATCGATGATATGGTCTACCACATAAGCAACATTCTTATAACTTTCCAACTTTTTGTTCACCTTTTCAGCAAAGCATTTTATGGCTGCCATTTCCAACTTGGTGTTTTCAATTTCATTGATATAGTTGTTTATTGCCAATTGTTTCAATGACAAAGTGTTTTTCAAGTCGGAAATGTCCTTTTTATAGCCATCTAATACTTTGTTGAAAGCATTCAACTCTTTGCGAGTAGATTGACTGTTTATGATAGCACTATCACGTGAAATTCGGAGTTGTTTATTCTCCTCAGTCAATCTATCACATGTTCCACAATATTTATCACTCATAACATCAGTGCTAGATTCAGAACTTACAGGTTTTGGCGGTTCAGTCATGGCCATCAACGCAAAATGAGCTTCCTTTCCAGTGAAAAACTTGGAGTAGTCAATCTTGGTGAAAGCATCATCAGCAATGCACGACTTCCTCGTCATCAAAAAGTCAGCTTCTGCCAGCAACTGATCAATATCATCATCTAAAGAATCAACACTTGCCTCTGTGTCTGATTCGCTCTCAGAATCTGAATAAACTGATCTACACTCTTCAGGAACATCAGTAACAGAATCAATCACCATTCCAGAACTCGTTTCCTCAGCCTTAACCTCAACAGGTTCATTCTCCACTTCCATCTCAGTCTCAGAATCATCACTTTCACACTCCTCAGTTTCTTTCTTCTCATCAACTGCCACCGACTCTTCCATATCAACCTGATAAGCAACACAAGCCACATTCCCACCAGTAGTCACTTCCTCAACTCCTATTTGCATACCCGACTAGTCAAACCTTTCATCCTGTTGAGTCACCAAAGCTTGGTTCTGACTCGCATTCTGTTGGATCTCATTAGGTGTAGTGATAGGTACAACTGTTCGGTTTGGGTTGTTAGGAGATTGGTTTTGAATCTGGTTTTGAGTGTTTGGTTGTCTGTTTTGGTTGTTAAAGTTTCGGTTTTGGTAGTTGTTGTTATTTTGGTAAGAAACTTGGTTTTGTTGTTGACGGTTCTGGTAATTTGCATTGAAAGGGTTTCGATTACCTTGTTTAGGTGGCTGGGTGCATTCCCTTTTAAAATGTCCTTTTTCTCCACAATTAAAACACGTAACCTTCTCCTTGTTGAATCCATAGGTTGTGTTGGGAGAAGTTGCCAAATCAGTCCTACCAGTTTTCTCAATGAACTCTGTTGCTCTTCTCATGATACTCGCAAAAGCCCATTGAATGTCAATGAGTTCCATCTCTTCCTTGTCAATCTGTGCATAGTCTTCGTTGGTTAAGTTGTTGTTCCCAATCTGACTAGCAACTAACCCATTGTAGGATGAAACCATTGCTGAGACTAATGCAATGTGTTGCTGAGCAACCTCCACAGTCACATTTCCCAAGTTAGATGTATCCAAAACCACCGGTTGTTGTTTAGGTTGAGTAACTTGGTTTACTGGTTGTTGTGATTGGTTAGAGGTGTAAAAACCTGCTTGTTGCATTGGTGAGAGTGGTGAAATGTAGGAATTGTATTGTGGTGGTGTGTATGATGGTTGTGAGTAGGATGATGTTTGTGTCAAGTAGTTGGTGGTTGGTTTTGATGATTCCATGACATTGGAAATACATGCAACATGTGGTGCAATGCTTCCTGAGCTCGAGTTACCAACTGGAACTGAAGTGCCTCCAAAATACAAACTGGGATTCTGAGGAATCTGTGACCTTCTAGCTTTCCTCCTATCCTCCAACTCTTTGTTCTCCAGCTTTTCGATAAACTCTGAAATAGTCCAGAATTGATAAGCGTCCTTCTCTCTGAGAACTTCCACATGCTGATCCCATTGTGGTGGTAAAGCATCTGTAAACTTATCCACCTGCTTAGTCATTGGAATCTGTACACCATAACTAGACAATTCAGACAACAAATGCATATATCTAGGAGTTAGTTCTTTTAGAGTTTCATTATTAATAAAAGAAAAATTCTCAAACTCTTTGACCAATTCTTCCATTCTCAGGCTCCTAGTCTTCTCATTACCATCATGCTTTCTCTTAAGCTTATCCCAAAGCTGCTTTGATGTAGTACATGTCCCAAACTGATGCAACAGGTCACTTGTGATTGCCTGTGTCAATTGGGAAAAAGCCTTCTTTTCCACCACATATTTCTTCTTCTCGTCCTCAGTTAAGCTTTCCAAAGGAATCATTTCACCTGTGTTCTCCAAAATCGGTGCTGTGTAACCTTTAACAATCATGCTCCATGCCTCTGCTCCTTCAACTCCCATGCCTTCCAAATGGATCTTGAACATGGTATGCCACTGATTATACTCTTGCATTTCCATGAGCTTCGGTGGCCGAGTTCCACTACCTATAGACAAATCCTTAATCAAAGTAGAAATAGCATTAGTGGTTTGAGTATTTACCGCCGCTGCTGCTACTCCCCAGTAATCAGATTGTAGTGCCGGATGTGCTACACTTTGAGGCATCGTGCTCGTCGTTGTCATGTAGTTAAGTGGTTGTGAAGACTGTGTGTTCGTCTTTTGCGCTGCCACTGTCCATGGGTCCATCGTTTGCTGTTGTGGTTGTGTTGTTGCTGATCCCGGAGTAGTTTGAAAACGCCACATGATCACAAACTAAGAAAAATCTCAACACTAAGAAAAATTTTCAACAAAAATCTAGGTTCGCCCGAAATACACTAGATTCGCCCAAAATGATCTAAGTTCGTCCAAACTTTAACACTCTTGACCCTTCTGATTCTACGTTCGCCCAAACAGTAACACCCGAACGTATATATGACCAGAATGTAAACACAAAATAACACCCTTTCACTTTCGCCCAATTATGATCCGGTCGAAGGTGAAAATCTGTACCCGAAAGTGAAAAGTTCAACAAGAAATTTCAGGTTCGACCACTAACTCCTCAGGTTCGCCCACTTTTCAACACTTTCGACCACTAAACACAAGTCAGGTTCCAGGTTCGCCCACTCTGATCAGATCTCATTTTTGAAAAACGGTTATTGTTTGAAAAACGGTTATTCTGATCTCAGATTTTCAAAAGTTCATGGATTTGAATGATCTCAATCAGGTTATGTTTCGGAATTGATTTGGAGCAACTTTAATTCTTGGAAAACTTGAATTCGACCACAAATTCTCCTTTAAATCGATCAAAAACACTTAAAAACAATGTTTATGTAAAAACAGATGATTTTAGGTCAAAAACATGTCCAAATCAGCTCTGATTTTATCAAATTTGTTATTGTATGATCCTCTATGCTCTGATACCACTTTGTGAGCGAAAGATTTTAGCTAAAACAGGATTATACGATCATACAAGTCACAAAACCAGGTGCGGAAACCCTAGTTCTGAACAAATTGATAAAACACAAATCAAAACACAATCAAGATCATTTTCAACATCATTTCATAGATTAACTTCTTTCAAATAAGCTTTTACAATCAGTTTTACGTTAATCTAGAACACACACACAATATCTCAAAACAACCTCTGAACCTGACCTGAACACAGACACAACTGACAACTCTATTACATAATCAAAATCACAAAACCTATTTATAGACACTGCAGGTTCGCCCATTGCTGCTGGTCGAACGTAGGCATTTTCCACATTCGCCCACTTCTACTGGTCGAATGTGTCTTCTTGTCAGTTCCATTCTACCTTCGCCCGTTATCATCTACCTTCGCCCCATTTTATCTACCTTCGGCCAAACACTAACATATGTTAATAATGTTTATCCAATCCTTAGTCGCAAAACGCATCAACAACACATCTTTTTGTTCAAAGAGAAAACGTGGCTTTAGTTTAATATTTAGTAAAAGCTTTTCATATATATATAAAAAGTGGCTTTAGTTATTTTTTTATCAAATGACAACAACCCTTGTTTCTTGAAATAATAAATCATGAAGTTCATTTTTATAAAATGGTGCTTTTATAGTTGGTGAACAATGGAATTTGAATGTATATTTTTCTTTTGTACGAATGAAAACTTGTTCCGATCCGAATTTAAGTCTTGTTCATAACTGTAGGATTACGCATTTCTACATAATATTTGAAAACATTATATTTTTTTTTAAAGTAAGTGGATGTGTATATATTAGACGTGAATCATATATGCATCATCCTTTGCAAATTGATCTAGATAAAGTTTAGATTTAGTTGAAGCAATTATTAAAATAATAACAATCATAATATACACTCACTACAATAATAGGTTAAAATTATAGACCCTGAATTGTCATTTCAATTTATTAAGGTACACACATAATTCATTGGTACATGTCGATTTCTTTCTAGAACATCATCAAAACTAATACTAATGTGAGTATTTCCTATCCCCTTTTTGCTTTTATTCATTTTTGGGGTGTTACATGTACACTTATACAAATTACAAATACAAGTTCACATTTTTACAATACAATTCTAGTACTATGTGCATTTGCTTACAAACGTGCTTTATGCTTAGACACTACATGTAGAATACAATTGTACTTAGTGAAATCATTAACATTGTACAAGCCGACCTTAACATTGGATAGCGCTATTGGATTGACAACCCGCCTAGGTTGATTCTCCCCCTTTTTCATCGGAGAATCCGTGGTCATTGTTAAGTTATTATCCATTTATTGGATAAGTACACCGCCGTTCATTTAGTACATTATACAGTCACAGGATTGATTTCGCTCATTTGTATGATACATAGTTTACATAAATGCACTGTAGTTTGCACTTGAATTGTATAACATTTTTCCAACTTACTATATGTATTAAAACTAGGAATGCTCACCAACATTTCATATGTTGACAAAACTTATTTTGTACATGTTTCAGGTGCAGTTTGATCTTAGTTCCATAGCATTGGATTTTAGTGCTTGCTTTTAATAATTTATTTCAAATTTCATGTTTTGTTCAGACTTATGTATTTTTCCCATTTCATCCATGTAAGACAATTTGAATTATTCAATAATATATTTACATTTTAGTACCATGTGCTTTTGAACAATCGTCACTACGTGACACCTCGATGATTCCGCCATCGGTTGGGGTGTTACACCCTCGACGGAGAAAAGGTTTCCTACTCATCGTGGGTCAATCTTTTTCATCTCCACGCTACTGCTTACCATGTCCTCGAGCACATCGACGACACACCACCACCCACTGCCCATGACCCCTCCCTATCTTCCTGGACGGAGATCGATGCTGTGGTTCTTCAATGGATCTACGGCACATTATCCGACGACTTTTACCTGAAAATCCTCCAGCCCGGTTCCACGGCTCGTCAAGCGTGGCTCCGATTAGTAAACCACTTCCTGAATAATAAAGATGCTCGGGCTGCAACCCTTGAAGAAGATTTCACCAACTTAACCCTTCAATCTTGTGCTTCCCTTGAAGCCTATTTCAGAGATTAAAGGAAATTGCCGACCAACTCGCCGCCGCGGACTGCCCTGTACCTGAGAAGCGGCTTGTTTTGAAACTGGTCCAAGGTCTACCCTCGGAGTTTGACATGACTGGGACTCTCATTGTTCAGCGTCTGCCCTCCTGGGTCGATGCGTGTGATATGCTAATCCGGGAACAAAGCCGACAACGGGCTCGATCTGCTATGTCTCCGCCTGTAGTGGCTGCCGCTGTGGATTCAGCCCCACCGGCCCCTCCAACCCCTCCTTGTTCCGACTCGCGGGACACCCGTGACAGCCGGGATCGTGACAACCGTCCCTGCCGTGGCAGCTCCTATCGTCGTGGATCCTCCAGAGGAAGAGGACACTATTATCCTTGCAACCAGCAACCTACTTCTTTTCCACCAGCAGGACCTTTTGGTTTTTATGGGTCTCCACAATGGATGGTCCCTCCTTGTCCTTTTCCTACTCAAGGCTCTTGGATAAGTCCTTGGTCTTACATGGGTCCACCTCCTCCTAATTCTCAACCGCAAAACCAGCCAAGTCCACAGCAGAACACTTCTTCGGCCGAGGCCCACTTGACTAAATTAGACCCTATGCAGCCCACTGACTTGGCCCAAGCCTTTGCAGCAATGGGTATGGAGCAATCTCAGGACGTTTGGAATATGGACACGGGGGACACTTCTCACATCACACCAGATCAAGGTAATATCTCTACCCCTTCTACGTTTAATCGAATAGCGTCCGTATTAGTTGGTAATGGCCACCGTATTCCAGTTCTCAGATCCGGACACATCACCTTACCTTCACCATCCCGACCCCTTAAACTTAATGACATCCTTTACAACCCAAACTTTATTAAAACCTAATCTCGGTCCGTAAATTTACTAGAGATAATCTTGTTTCTGTCGAGTTTGACCCTTATGGTTTTTCTGTGAAGGACCTCAAGGATGGCATGCTCCTGAGCCGCCACAACAGCTCTGGTGATTTATACCCTTTCACCACCAATGAATCTGCTGCTGCTTTTGTTGCCACCACCTCTTCCACATTATGGCACGATCGAATTGGTCATCCTGGTCGACACGTGATTGATTTACTTTCTTCAAAAAATTTAATTCCTTTTAATAAAGTAGATGCTTCTTTTGTTTTCCATGCTTGTCAATTGCCAAAAATAAGCGTCTACCATTTTCTGATTCTGTTACTAGTACTCATTTACCTTTTTCTATTGTGCATTGTGATCTTTGGACCTCTCCTTTACTTAGCACCGCGGGCTATAAATATTATATGGTTTTGATTGATGATTACACCCAATACACATGGGCTTACCGGCTAAAATATAAGTCCGAAGTTTTTAGTAAATTTTTTAACTTTTACAATTTCGTAAAAACCCAATTTCATTTGTCCATCCAAACTTTTCAATGTGACATGGGTGGCGAGTTCAACAACCTTAAAAACTTCGCCACCTCACACAGCATGGAATTTCGATTCTCATGTCCCCACACGTCACAACAAAACGGTAAATCCGAACGCATGATCCGTCACCTAAACGACATCATGTTGTCCTTCTTAACCCACGCCTCTCTACCCTCTCGTTTTTGGGTAGAAGCCCTCCACACCGCTTGTTATCTTCATAACATTCTCCCGTCCAAAGTCATTCACAACCTCACCCCTATGGCCATGCTTTATAGACACCACCCCTCATATGACCATCTCCGTGTTTTCGGTTGCGCTTGCTATCCCAGCACAACCGACACACGCCCTCACAAACTTGACCACAAATCCACCCTTTGCGTTTTCCTTGGTTACCCCGCTAACTACCGGGGCTACCGGTGTCTTGAGCTTTCCACGGGAAAAGTGATTTTATCCTGACACATCATCTTTGACGAGCTCAAATTCCCATTTCACTCACCTAACACACCACCCCTACCCATTCCTTCCTTGATCCACAACCGTCGGACACTACATTCTTTCCCACAGCCTTTCCCCCCATTGTCCCTCCTTCGCCAACCACTAACACCTCACCAGCCCAATCCCATTCCCAACCCACAAACCACTCGGCCCAATTCCCTCAACACCCCGCAGATTACTCGGCCCATTCTACTCCATCCCCGCCTTCAACACACCCGGCCCACTCCTTCACTCCACCTCCCCATTTGGCCCAGTCCACTACACCCATTCCAACATCCTCGGCCCATCAACCTATCAATCCATCCCTACCTCATGGCCCACAGCCATCCCATCCTATGGTTACCCGTGCGCGTGCGGGTATCAAAAAGCCTCGCATCAGTCTTTTACGTTGCTGTGCCACGGAATCAAGAAGGGGTCAGCCGAGCTTGAAGAGCGGAGTTCGGCGAGATCCCTCTCAACCTAACTGTCGTGACCTCCACTACCCCGTCACCTTTACCAAAATCCCACCTTTCCGCCCTGTCCGATCCGAACTGGAAACAAGCTATGGCCGTTGAATACAAAGCCTATTAGATAAAAAAACGTGGGAGTTGGTACCGAGATCTACCGATGCTCTAGTTATTAAGTGTATGTGGTTATACAAACATAAATTTCATGCAGATGGGACATTAGAGCGCCATAAAGCGCGACTCGTGGTTAATGGCAAAAGTCAAACAGTGGGTATTGATTGTGACGAGACGTTCAGCCCCATGGTTAAACCAACCACCATTCGCACCGTACTTAGCTTGGCAGTCTCTCGAACTTGGCCGATCCATCAACTAGACGTGAAAAATACTTTTCTTCACGGGACCCTTAATGAGACAGTCTACATGCATCAACCCCCAGGTTTCGTGGACTCATCCAATCCACGCTTTGTGTGCAAGCTTAACAAATCTCTATATGGTCTCAAACAAGCCCCGCGGGCGTGGTATCAACGCTTTGCCAACTTCATCACTACATGCGGTTTTCGTGGTAGTACATGTTACTTATTATTGTATGTTGATGACATCATTCTTACTGCATCCTCACCGGGTCTTCTACAACACTTTATTCGGGCCCTCTCCAACGAGTTTGCAATGACTGATCTCGGCTCCCTTCACCATTTTCTTGGCATTAAGGTTCCCCACCAACAAAATGGTCTCTTTCTGTCTCAATCTTCATATGCATTGGACATTTTAAAACGAGCCAACATGGCGGCATGTAAGCCGTGCACCACCCCTGTGGAAATCGGCTCCAAGTTACGTGTAGACTCCGGTCCTCCAGTTGCAGATGGCACACTTTACCGCAGCCTTGCGGGAGCTTTACAGTACCTTACCATTACTCGGCCTGACCTCTCTTACGCAGTTCAAGAGGTCTGTCTATTCATGCATGACCCCCGCGAGACACATTTTTCGTTCCTCAAACGTATACTTCGGTACGTTAAGGGAACCATTGACTTTGGTCTTCATATCTCTCCCTCCAGTTCCAAGTCTCTTACTGCATACTCCGATGCAGACTGGGGGGGGGGTGCCCGGACTCGCGTCGGTCTACTTCAGGGTACTGTGTTTACTTGGGCGGCAAGTTGATTTCTTGGAGTTCTAAACACCAACTCACGATTTCCAGGTCTAGTGCTGAAGCCGAGTATCGCGGGGTGGCTAATGCCGTTACCGAAACTTCTTGGATACGGAACCTTTTACTTGAACTTGGGGTCGCCACCAGACAGGCAACTATTGTGTACTGTGATAACATCTCCGCTTTTTACTTAACTCAGAACCGGTCCAGCATCAACGCACCAAACATGTGGAGTTGGACATTCATTTTGTTCGAGACAAAGTTCGCATTGGCGATGTCCGTGTTCTTCATGTTCCAGCTGACTACCAATACGCGGATATTTTCACTAAAGGTCTTCCAAAGCACCTCTTCACTCGATTTCGTAACAGCTTGTGCCTTCGACAGGCTACGGCTCAAACTGCGGTGGGCCTGTTAGTAATATATATTAAATCTAATTGATAATGTAATTATTCCTCATTTTTTTTTTTGAAAAATGCATTTCATTAAACAACACTCGATAGGTTCTCAAAATAAGGACCTACGAGGGGAAAACCAACGACAAACATCAATACAATGGGTATTTACACCACTTATTCCAATCTATAAACTTCCATCTAGACCTATTCCTAATCCAGAAATAGGCTGTAGATTTGAGCATTTCCATCAACACATTCGGGCTTCTAAACTTGTTGTTAAAAATCCGGTTATTTCTTTCACACCAAATCATCCAAAACATAGTATAGACAATCCCTCGCAGCCGAAGTTTGTTATCTTTAGAAAGATTTTGTGTTTCCGACAAGCGAATGAGATCATGAACATCAAAAGCGAAACCGTGCGGCAACCGGCACCAATCTTCCATCCTATACCAAAGTTGTTGGGCGTATTCACAGCCGGTGAAAATGTGAATCGTGGTCTCCATATCTTGTTGACAAAAAGAGCATGCTGTATTTTGAATACCAACCCCTCGAATAAGAAGTTCCGCCACCGTAGGAAGACGATTTCGAGCCGCTCTCCAAACCAAAATTTTGCATTTTAACGGAACCCAACCCTTCCATTTGATCACTGTCGAGGTGTTTAATGCATTGTTTGCTAGAATTTTTTTTGCAGAAGAGACTGTGAACATCCCGCTCGATTCCGGCTTCCATTTCCACCTGTCCTCGCCATCTTTGCGATTGAAATCGTAGATGTTGTTTAGAAGTTGATATAATTCAGCAAGCTCTTCATAAATCTGCGGATAGACTCTCCAATTCCATGCCATCAACTTATTATTGCCATTAAAAATGATACGGTCCGCAACCTTTGCCCATTTATCTTTTTCGAGCCGGAAAAGGTTGGGATAAACTGCCCGAAGAGTGACGTCAAGAAGCCACGAATCTCCCCAGAAACTAACATTCGAACCATCTCCGACTTCAGCTGTGAAAAAAGAACTAAGAACCACGCCATCATAAATTGACATTGTACCCACTTTAGTAATCCATTTCCAACAACTACTTGAAGATTTTTGGCAAGGAAGTAACGCCCAAGGTCTACTAGATCCGTGACAACCCGTAATGACCTTTTTCCAAAGACTTGTTTTTTCTCTTTTGAATCTCCAATACCATTTAAGAAGAAGAGCGTCATTCACCTCTTGGAGTTTCGATAAACCCAAACCCCCTTTTTTTTGGAAGCGTAACAATATCCCACGCCACCCATGAGATTTTCTTTTCTTCACTAGAACCCGCCCAAAGAAATCGTCTCATAATGGCTTCCATGGAATGGATAACGGCAACCAGGGCTTTATATAGGGATAAGTAATAAACCGGTAAACATTCTAGCACTGATTTGATAAGCACTAGACGACCACCTATAGAAAGATGTTTCGCTTTCCACGAGGCAAGACGATATCGAATAACATCAATGACCGGCTCCCATTGGCTAATGCGGTTCATCTTAGCGCCGACTTTAATACCGAGATAAATAACTAGGATTGGTAGTTTCCTAAGATAGCTGATTGGTAGTTGCCTAAGATAGCAAATGTATCCCTTAGCCCATGTGTAATGGCCATTATAGGGGCATTAAGAGGGTGGGGCATTTATAGTATAATGCCCAAATATGATAAAAAAATATGGAAAGTAATAACTAAAAAAGACATTAAGTGGCTTTAACCATTACACATTTTTTGAAGGGCTTTATAATAATGATGTGGAGAAAAATGCCCCCTATGGGGTATGAACCATTACTTATGGTCTTATATATTCTGTATTCTTCTCAATCAATGGACATACGTTTGATTACAGTTTCGTCCAAGTACCTCGATTCTTGCCTTAATTAACATTCAAATGACCATGTCTTTGTCATTAACAAGATTTTTTTATACGTATCTCATTAAAGAGTTGCACCACGGTAAGCCAACACTTGTGTATGTATAAAATATTCATAGTTATCTAGATGTATCGTTAATATACACCAATATATAGACCGATTTTAAGACGTAAACAATAGTGTTTCTTATAGTTCAAACCATACATATAACCTAGATAACTGAAAACTTCCATTTTATATGTTGGTTGTAACTAGATTCTGAAAACATAATTCAACATAAATGGCTCTTCCTTTACAAAGAATATGAGAATATGAATACCTGCCACACAAGTTAACTAAATGTCTATATAATATATTCTAAGAGATAAGAAAAGTTACATTAATATATTGTACCATCCTTGAACAAAGATTGTTAGATTATATGCCTAACCTTCTTGATGATCTTATGAAATATGTGTGGTGGTTCTAAGGATTACTGAATATTAATTTGGACATTAATATAGATTAATACTAGCAATATAAGGAAAGCCATGGTTGCCTCCATATGTGGTCTACTTGGTTGCTTGCAAGAACATGTAACACATTTCCTTTACTACGATATTATTCAAACACAAACAGGTGACACAATGATCAGAACTATACATAACTGCATTTTCTTTCATTCTGCACATGAAACAAAATAACTCAACACACGTTATGTAGAATTTTTGCTGCATAAATGACACATGCATGAGTTTATTCCACTATGATGGTATCTACTATATGGAATTATTTTGTCTAACTACATGTAAGTCTCTGCACAAAATATGAACAATCAGCTAATAATGATTATCTTTAAGCCTATCTTATTTTAGATAAACCATTCATCAAGTACATATTGCATGATACATAACTAAATAGCACTTTGACCTAAAAATAATATAAGTCGATCCAATAATGTGCCAACAAGATTATAGTTTGAAAAAAAGATTATTAAGATCAATTCATTTAGTAAACACCAAGATTCTATGATGAATAATTGTGCAACATGAGCATGAAAAATTATAAATATAACGTTGAGTAACACCATGCCTTCAAGTTAACCTATATCATAACTCATTTGAATGCCTATAGGGTGCTTTAGGGGATGAAAAATCTATATAACTATATTATACAATCCTTTAAAATAGAATTTAAATTGTATGCCAACCTTTCTTGATGATCATATCAAATCTATGTGGTGATTTTAAGTAAACGTATTACAAATCTACACACGAATGTTGATTAAGACCAAAAATATAAGGGAAACCAATGATTACTTCTATATGTTGCCTACTTGGTTGCTCGCAACAACCTATAAAACACAATTTCCTTCCTGCTCTATTTTTTTTTTCATACACAAACATACAACACATTGATCACTCATGCACACAACTACCTTTTCTTCCTTTTATACCCATAAAATAAAATGATTCAATACATGTTCATTGGATTTTTATTAGAAATAAGAATAAAAGTAAGTTCATGGTGTGAGGAAGATTTAATGTGTTTGTTCTCTAGCAAAGAATATGAGATGTATATTAACATGATTTTCCTTAGTTGTGCTTGAGTTGGGTTTTATGTTGAAACTCTAGAATTATAAATAGGATGAGATGCACAAGGTTTAAGAGATTGGTGTTAACTACATTCCATCTTGATAAGACACCCACACATATAGTTACAAAGATCTATTGCATTTGAATCATGCTTTATCAAGATTAAACCAAGATTAACTTTCCATATTTACACAGTAGTTGTAGTAAGCTTAGCATTCCTACGCATTTATTACCTGTTGTTTTTGTATTTATCAATGTGATGGTGTTGAAGATTTTAGAAAAATTCAAATGTACAACATCAAATAAAAAGTTAATTAATCAAATCAATCAATACAGAATGAATCAATAGATAAATCAAATTAAGACTTTCTTTGATGAACTAAGATCTATCACAAGAATGTAATTCAAAATACAATTCATTGAGAAGAAGACCTAATTAACGAAGATAATGAATTAATGCTTAACCCACCTAAGAAGCTTATTAACAACTCAAGAAAAAACCTATCTTTCATCATTACACAAATGGCGCTCGAACTTTCAGCATATTATTAGTAATAACCATGACACTTATTGACTTCCATTTGACTTTATCTTTCACTCTTATTGACTTTCTGTATAGTATTAAGAATCTCCACCTTTACGCCAAAGTCAATCCTTGACATATAATCACTCATATTTAGTAAATCTAAGCAGTTCTTAAACATAGAATTAGGAATTGGTTTAGTAAGCATATCAACAACATTGCCTTTAGTATCAACATACTCCATCTTGATTTCTTTAGGTTGACATCTTCCATCTTTAGAGTTGACCTCCTCCGTAGCGAAATCCATCTTGACACTAATATGCTTAGTTCTTTAATAAAACATTATTTGATAACTGCAATGCACTTAGATTATCACATAAAACTGTTGCTTTAGTAACATCAATGTCCAACTTTGACACAAAGCCTTCTTTCACATCTTTAGTATGTGAAAACTATATACTCTTCCTATGTGTTCGATGAATCTACCCTATTTTACAAAGTAGACTTCCAACTAACCAAGCCCCGACATTCTTTGAATGCATACCCAGTAGCGACCATCCTTAATCCAAATAGTTTGCAAAATAAGCATGAACATAGCCTTGAACCTACTGATTGCATCTGGATATTTGCCAAACACTAGGCCTACTCGATCCCTTTATACCACTAAGATACATGAGTATCCATTTGAAAGCTTCATAGTGCGGTTTAAGTAGATTGCTTAAAAACCTACTAACCATCTTCATTGCACAACCAATATCCGGTGCAGACCATAAAGTACATTAGGCTATCAATTTCACTTGGAATAGGATCACTATGCACCTTGTTCAAACTGATCCAGGTTACAAAATTTATCCTTTGACTAGCTTTTTCACCTCCATTCGAATAGTTTACAAACTATCAAGCCCTCACATGAGTGAGCAAAATAGTTTTGTTAAACACCATCACCACTACGTATGTGAAACCGACAATACTCTTCTTGCTTAATCCTCTATTCCTAATAGTTTTCGGCAGTTTGCCTTTGTAACCACTGTCTATCTCATTAGTCACATGCCCTCTCGGACGTTCAACAAAAAATGTCTTTTGAATATTTATCTCAACGTTCTACCGACTATTTTTTCTGTTGAGTTTTCGATTGTAAATGCACTCCCAATCTTCGAACCATATAATTGTCACAAGGTGGATTTTCGTTCTACATCTTGCATCTTTATTGTCTATTGTCCTATATATCATGGCTATAGATCTATAGATCCAACTACAGATCATATCTATATTGCCCTACATTTTAGCTTCATTAAGGAGAACTTTCCTTTTTCAAAGTCCTATTCCATCTACTCCTCCAAGACCTCAAACTAACACTTACACATCATTCTCTGCTTTAACATTTCCACTAGTCAACATAATTTCTCCATAATCTCCTCTCTCACAGCAAAACACTTTAGGATAAAGATGGACACATGACGTTGTTACTCATTGCATCACCCGTCTTGTGGAAAAGGGCTGTGACATCCGTCACTTTTATCATTTTTATTATTAAAAATATACATACATTATTTTTTTATTATTTCGCACCTCCTATCTTGAACGCCACATTTTATCATAATGATAATAATAATAATAATAATAATAATAATAATAATAATAATAATAATAATAATAAAGTTAGTCATTACCTTTTACCACCTACTAAACCACAACCAAACCATAATCAAACCATAAGCCCCTTTGTGGATTCAGCCCAAGAAAGTCAGCCCAAACTGAGCCCACACAACAAGCCCAAGCCAAGCTTCTACTTCCCTTTAGTCAAAAAAAGAAAACAGAATAACATGACTGACCCGGGGATCGAACCCGAGTCAGTCCTGTCACATACACGCGTCTACACCGTCTGGCCCATAGCTCGTAACTGATTGTATCCCAAACCCAATTATATAAAACCCCACCTCGATCACTCTTCTTCTTCCCTGATTTCACGCAGACAACAGACCCGGCCCTCCCTTTTACCGGCGAAAATTCCGGCCAACACAAGGAAGCCCCACAATTCACGCTTTGACCCAAATTAATGCTCTTATGCGTCTTTAACTCGTACCCGACCACGTACACGCGATTCCTTCTCACCAAAAGCATGAAATCCGGTCTATAATCACGTCAGTTGACCAAAAAAAAAAAGTCAAGAGGCTCGTGATGTCGTGTATAAAACCCAACCTTCAAATCAGAGCCATCACACAAACACACGATCACTCTCAAGATTCCCTCTTTCTCCTCTGCTTGTTCACGCCAAGGTCGCCGGAGCCGAGCTATTCCGGCCACCGTCTCCCAGTTCGTTTCCGTCATAAATTGTAAGTATTTTCGTGCCTCTTGATGCGTAATCGTTTAAGGGTTAAAAGCCCTCTGATTAATTGAACTATTAAAGCTTGTAATGAGTCAATTGATCGGATTATTATCTAGGGTTTATTTTGGGGAAGATGATGATAAATCATATCTGTTCTTATAATTTGAAAAACGAAAACAAATACAAACTGATCAGTAGATCAGTTGGTAGACTCGAGTTGGGCTAAACATTGAACCGGCCTATGGCCAGGGTTCGAATCCCACCTTAAACAAACATTTTTTTTATTATTCCTTATACATATATTATCTCCGTTCTCTTTAAAAATCGTTTTAAAACACTAGAACTATTTTATAAATTCTACAAAATTTATTACATGATCTCCAAATGATAAAGTTCATCATCCAATTCTTAGTTTTTCAAAAATCATTTATTTAATATATATAATAATTAATACAAGTTTATTCATTTATAAATGTAAAATTCAATAAAAATATCTAAACGATTTTATAAAATTCTACAAAAATTATTCTAAACTTGTATAACAATATACATTTCAAAAATAAATTTTTATTTCTGAAAAACCGTTTGTTTAATATTTTTTAATTAATTTTTGTTAGTTTTAATCATAAATAATTCATAATAAATTCTTTTTTCAATATTTTTGTACCAAGATTTTACATAAATTATTTCTATTCATTTGGAACAGAAATACAATTTTTAATTCAAGAATTCTTTAATTTTAATATTTTTAAATATTAAAGTCGTATTTTGACAATTTGAAATAATTAGATAAAATATTCTATTTTCAAGAAAATAATTTTATAAAAATTATTTTCATACTTAAAACCTTATGTTGTGACTATATTCAACTTAAAATTTTACAAAAAGACTTTTGTTTATTTATTCATTAAATTTCTTATATTTAATAAACAAATTGTTTAATAAACATATAAACGTTTATCCCCAATTCGAAGCCCTAGAAATACATATATCCTAGAGTTATTTCTCTTACACATTATCGAATACTTTAGGTTGATCATTTGGGAGTAATCTCAATTCATATCTCGTTGTCCAGTTAAATCTCAAACTACTACGTGAACAGTGAGTATTCCTACCCCTTTTTGCTTTTATACATTTTTGGGGTGTTACATGTACACTATTACAAATTTCAAATACAATTTTACATTTTCACAAACACAATTCTAGTACTATGTGCATTGCTTACAACGTGCTTTATGCTTAGACAATACATGTGGATTACATTTGTACTTAGTGAAATCATTAACATGGTACAAGCCGACCTTAACATTGGATAGCGCTATTTGGAATGACAACCCGCCTAGATTGATTCTCCCCCTTTTTCATCGGAGAATCCGTGGCCAGTGTTAAGCCTTTTATCCATTTATTGGATAAGTACACTACAGTTCATACAGTACATTATACAGTCACAGGGTTGATTTCGCTCATTTGTATGATACATAGTTTACATATTTGCACTGTAGCTTGCACTTGAATTGTATAACTTTTTAACCTACTATATATATCAAAACTAGGAATGCTCACCAACATTTCATATGTTGACCAAATCTATTTTGTACATGTTTCAGGTGCAGTTTGATCTAGTGCTTTAACAAGAGACATTTAGTGCTTTATTTTAATTCAGTTATTTCAACAGTTACATTTCATTTAAGACTTTGTATTTTCCATTTCCATGTAAGACAATTTTGATTATTCAATAATATTTACATTTTAGTACCATGAGCTTTTGAACAATCGTCACTACGTGGCACCTCGATGATTCCGCCATCGGTTGGGGTGTTACAGATTGGTATCAGAGCCATGGTTATAGGGAACTAGGTTACTAGATGAAATAGGCCTAGACTATAACCGAACTTCAACTTTCATGCATTATATTTTTTTCTAAATTACCCTACCCCTCATTCCCTTCTACTTTCTTCCTCTATCTTTCTCTCCTTCTCTCTTTTCCTCCTTCTCATCTTTCATCATGGTGCATAGAGATGGTGTTCTACACGGGGTGGAAGGTCTACATCATCATGGAACAGGAGCAGTACCTATCATGAAGACACTCTTGGGCGTGATGCCTACTCTTATTTTTGCTCCTTCAAACATGTTGGACTTTAATGAGTGTGATAAGGACACGTGCAATCTGGAAGGGTGGATGCCTGTACACTGGGTTTTCTGGCATAGGCAAGCATAGCGCATAAATCCATTTACGGACCTGTTATGCTTACCTGGGGATTCCTGGAGTGAGTGTCCACTTATAGGCTAAAGCATGTCTTCTTTGATCACCATTGGGTTCAATTCCTTTGAAAAGTCAACGTTCTTGTTGGGCTTTACAGCTAGACAAAGGCACTCCAAGCATTTTATGCAAGCTTTTTCAATAATACTCTCTCGATTCATATACAATATTTTGTATTTCACGATTTTCATATATTGCTTACAAGTTCATACTTTCATAACCATCTATGGATTTCACAATCACACCTCACCTTAACCTCTTAGCCACTTTTTAAATATTCAACACCCTACCCAAATCATATTATTTGTTTTCTCCACATGTTATTTATTTTAAAAAAAAAACTATAACCTCATACTTTAGCACAAACTAAAGATTTCTAAAACTATTACCTAATAACTTTACAAAGTACATATTTTCCTCAAACTTAAATTCAATTGATTATTTATTGACACAACAAACGATTTTCTATATAATGTTTTAAACTATTACAAAGCCTACTTAGCTTGTACTATTTAACAACTTTTGCCTTATGTACAAAACCAACTTTGAAAATAAATTTTTTTTTTTTTTTTTTGGAATAATATCTAGTCTCTAGATTCACTCATTTTCAACTTGTTCAAATTTTTACAATATTTGGTATATACCACAATCATGTTTTCTTATACACTCGATTATAACTTTTGATCCAAACCTTAAAATTTACATTGCTACATAATCTCCTTACTATAAAATAAACTCTTTATCAACTATCTTCACATTCTCTCACAACCTTGATTCTGCTTCAAGATTTTTCATCATCTTCTCAAGAACTAAATTCATATCCTTCACCTTCTCACACATGAGCTAGTTACCCATGCTAATCAAACTACTAAAAACCTGATACTTGATTCTACAGGATTTTTCCAAAACACCATTGTTTGTGAAACTTGATTTCCTCTTAACTTGACTATTCACTGGACATTTAATTATTCATGATACTTGTGTTTTCATTTTCATAATTCTATTTTCATTTTGTACCCAATTTTGTCGCACTCATTAGCATACAACATCTGGAAATTTTCTTGCATACTATTGTGTACGTACACCGATTGGAAATTTATCATATTCGGTTACATTTATTTTAAAACGTATTAGTTTCAGACTCTACCTTACATCTTATTGAAACATTTGGACTTGATTTTCATGAAAACCAAACTACTAATTTGACTGTTCATTGAACATCTAATTATTCATGATACTCGTAAACATTTAATTATTCATGATAACACTTACACTTAATGGTTGTAGTACTTACAAACTTGCTTGCATAAACATGCTATCAATTTGCAATCTATGTGAATAATAATTACTGCACCTAATAGAAGTCATCATGCCTTTTTCAACAGTCGGGAGAGGCCCTACAACCTGCTCCACGACTGGTGGAGGCTATCGAACATACTCAACGATTGGTAGAGGTCACTATGCCTTTTCAAACAGTCGGGAGAGGCCCTACAACCTACTCCACGGCTGGTGGAGGCTATCAAACCTGCTCAACAATCGGTGGGGTCATAGAAGGACGCAAAACTTTAATGTAAGGTAAATTGATGATTCCGGTCCGGAACGTAATCATAAATTTACAGGTACGTTAGGGTAGTGTGAAATTCTATTAGAGTTTTTTGGTAGGCGTCCAGTACGTTTTCAAGGTATCACAGGTGTGGTGGGTTAGCTGCGGTACACCCTGTATACAAACACTAATGATGCATTGAAAGTGAGACTGGAAGTCGGTCCAGGAACGAACTCTGGTTATTTGGTAGTTCATTTGATCTTTTCATAATCAATCAACTCATACAATTATTTTAGGATTTCTAAGCTTAGTGTTTTTATTAAATTCTTATTATTCAAGACGAACCTAATCCAATCCTTAACTCACACCTATCAAACCTCTTATCCAAATCATTCGAATTTTCCAAACCACAGCTATCTTAATTTTTTACCCAAACATCCACAACCCTATGTTACTATTAACTTCGGGACGAAGTTTCTAAAAGTAGGGGATGCTGTGACATCCGTCACTTTTATCATTTTTATTATTAAAAATATACATACATTATTTTTTTATTATTTCGCACCTCCTATCTTGAACGCCACATTTTATCATAATGATAATAATAATAATAATAATAATAATAATAATAATAATAATAATAATAATAATAATAATAATAATAATAATAAAGTTAGTCATTACCTTTTACCACCTACTAAACCACAACCAAACCATAATCAAACCATAAGCCCCTTTGTGGATTCAGCCCAAGAAAGTCAGCCCAAACTGAGCCCACACAACAAGCCCAAGCCAAGCTTCTCCTTCCCTTTAGTCAAAAAAAGAAAACAGAATAACATGACTGACCCGGGGATCGAACCCGAGTCAGTCCTGTCACATACACGCGTCTACACCGTCTGGCCCATAGCTCGTAACTGATTGTATCCCAAACCCAATTATATAAAACCCCACCTCGATCACTCTTCTTCTTCCTTGATTTCACGCAGACAACAGACCCGGCCCTCCCTTTTACCGGCGAAAATTCCGGCCAACACAAGGAAGCCCCACAATTCACGCTTTGACCCAAATTAATGCTCTTATGCGTCTTTAACTCGTACCCGGCCACGTACACGCGATTCCTTCTCACCAAAAGCATGAAATCCGGTCTATAATCACGTCAGTTGACCAAAAAAAAAAGTCAACAGGCTCGTGATGTCGTGTATAAAACCCAACCTTCAAATCAGAGCCATCACACAAACACACGATCACTCTCAAGATTCCCTCTTTCTCCTCTGCTTGTTCACGCCAAGGTCGCCGGAGCCGAGCTATTCCGGCCACCGTCTCCCAGTTCGTTTCTGTCATAAATTGTAAGTATTTTCGTGCCTCTTGATGCGTAATCGTTTAAGGGTTAAAAGCCCACTGATTAATTGAACTATTAAAGCTTGTAATGAGTCAATTGATCGGATTATTATCTAGGGTTTATTTTGGGGAAGATGATGATAAATCATATCTGTTCTTATAATTTGAAAAACGAAAACAAATACAAACTGATCAGTAGATCAGTTGGTAGACTCGAGTTGGGCTAAACATTGAACCGGCCTATGGCCAGGGTTCGAATCCCACCTTAAACAAACATTTTTTTTATTATTCCTTATACTTATATTATCTCCGTTCTCTTTAAAAATCGTTTTAAAACACTAGAACTATTTTATAAATTCTACAAAATTTATTACATGATCTCCAAATGATAAAGTTCATCATCCAATTCTTAGTTTTTCAAAAATCATTTATTTAATATATATAATAATTAATACAAGTTTATTCATTTATAAATGTAAAATTCAATAAAAATATCTAAACGATTTTATAAAATTCTACAAAAATTATTCTAAACTTGTATAACAATATACATTTCAGAAATAAATTTTTATTTCTGAAAAACCGTTTGTTTAATATTTTTTAATTAATTTTTGTTAGTTTTAATCATAAATAATTCATAATAAATTCTTTTTTCAATATTTTTGTACCAAGATTTTACATAAATTATTTCTATTCATTTGGAACAGAAATACAATTTTTAATTCAAGAATTCTTTAATTTTAATATTTTTAAATATTAAAGTCGTATTTTGACAATTTGAAATAATTAGATAAAATATTCTATTTTCAAGAAAATAATTTTATAAAAATTATTTTCATACTTAAAACCTTATGTTGTGACTATATTCAACTTAAAATTTTACAAAAAGACTTTTGTTTATTTATTCATTAAATTTCTTATATTTAATAAACAAATTGTTTAATAAACATATAAATGTTTATCCCTAATTCGAAGCCCTAGAAATACATATATCCTAGAGTTATTTCTCTTACACATTATCGAATACTTTAGGTTGATCATTTGGGAGTAATCTCAATTCATATCTCGTTGTCCAGTTAAATCTCAAACTACTACGTGAACAGTGAGTATTCCTACCCCTTTTTGCTTTTATACATTTTTTGGGTGTTACATGTACACTATTACAAATTTCAAATACAATTTTACATTTTCACAATCACAATTCTAGTACTATGTGCATTGCTTACAACGTGCTTTATGCTTAGACAATACATGTGGATTACATTTGTACTTAGTGAAATCATTAACATGGTACAAGCCGACCTTAACATTGGATAGCGCTATTTGGAATGACAACCCGCCTAGATTGATTCTCCCCCTTTTTCATCGGAGAATCCGTGGCCAGTGTTAAGCCTTTTATCCATTTATTGGATAAGTACACTACAGTTCATACAGTACATTATACAGTCACAGGGTTGATTTCGCTCATTTGTATGATACATAGTTTACATATTTGCACTGTAGCTTGCACTTGAATTGTATAACTTTTTAACCTACTATATATATCAAAACTAGGAATGCTCACCAACATTTCATATGTTGACCAAATCTATTTTGTACATGTTTCAGGTGCAGTTTGATCTAGTGCTTTAACAAGAGACATTTAGTGCTTTATTTTAATTCAGTTATTTCAACAGTTACATTTCATTTAAGACTTTGTATTTTCCATTTCCATGTAAGACAATTTTGATTATTCAATAATATTTACATTTTAGTACCATGAGCTTTTGAACAATCGTCACTACGTGGCACCTCGATGATTCCGCCATCGGTTGGGGTGTTACAAGGGCTTTCGGTAACAACCCAATATAGACTTCAACAAAACACTTAAGTTTTGTTGTGAAGTCCCCCACTATTCGAGTTACAAAGAAATGGCCTCTTCGTTATCTAGATATCTAAAATGCTTTTTTATGCAGTGATATTACAGAGATTGTCCACCTCATGCAGCCACAAGGCATTATTGACATTACATAAAGCTCTGTATGGACTCAAGCAAGCTCCTCAAGCCTGGTTTCACCATCTCTCCTAAAAGGTAATACATCCACTTCACTTACAAGTATGGGAATACTCTTATGTATAGCTTGCTTTATGTTGATGACATAATTATCACTTGTAATAACACCATTGTCACTTGTAATACCACCCAGATAGTTACCCGAGTTATACAACTCGGCCCCGACTTTGCCCTCAAAGATCTTGGAAACCTTAACTACATATTGGGCATTGAAGTTGTCCCCAATGATCATAATATACTTCTCTCTCATAAGAAAGCCATCGTTGAGCCCCTTCAACGAACTAGGTTTTCTGATTGTAAACTAGTTTCCTTTCCTATGAGCACATCCAATATTTTATCTCCTAAGACAATCCGTTTTATTTTTTATCTGGTCAAATATTGACAACTTGCTAGTGCTCTTCAGAATGTCACATTCTCACGACCAGATATCACTTTTGTTGTTAACAAAGTTTTCTAGTACATGCATACTTCATCGGAAAATCACTCGCCTGCCGCCAAACAAATTCTTCATTACCTAAAAGCAACACTTGATCATGGGGAACTCAACAGTCACAATTCCATATTTCGACTTAATGTTTACACTGATGGCCACTCGTAGGGATCCTATACACTTTGTGCCTTTTTTGATACTTACTGGGCTAGATGGACAGTAGACCATCAATCCACAAGATATTTGCTATCTAAAAGATCACCGTTAATACCGTAACATCATTAACATGGTTAGAAGCTATTTTAAAATAATGTGGGACACACACGACACTCGCTCCAACTATCCGGTGTGACAATCCCAGCGCAACCTTTCATGTTGTTAATCGAGTATTTCATGCGCGAACAAAGCATGTTGAAGTTGACTTTCAATTTGTAAGAGATACGAAATCTACGTGTATAATTTATACCTACATGGGATCAAATTGATGATATCTTTACAAAGCCCTTTCCAACTCATAAACCCAACACAACCATCAAAAAATAGTGATAAAATACTCGCCGCGACTTTAGTAGGGTGTGTTCTATCGAACAGATTTTTCCCTCAATACCCCCTTTTTATATAGTGTCTTCTTAATACTAGCTTGCTTTATCAAGCGCTTTAACCAAATTTTATGAGAGAATTACCGATTAAATGTTATATTGAATTGATTTTGATGCATATTTGGTGCTGAAAAGAAGGGAGACAAAAGGCAATATGCAGCAATTCGATTCTTACTTATCAAATCGTAAACCAACAAATTTCAAGAATCGACTAAAGCTTGATAGCCATTGGAAAATGGTGGCTAACACATTGAGTAAAAGCTTTATCTATCACAGATGTCCATTTGTCACACAAGAATATTCTTCTTTGAGAAGTTTGAGATATCAGAAAGTCATTTTTATATCTCTTGCTATCCACATGTGTCCACAAGGGAGGTATGGTTCAGATTTGCAAAGAATACCCTTATGTTCTTTTAAGTGATATTCTAAATTGAAGTTTAAGTATTTTACTTCAATATTTTCATTTACCTTGTTTAGATGTCCCAATTTATTTTAGGGTCTCAAATATAATTTTAATTTCAAGCATTGATCATGATAAAAGATTATTTATTAAGTTAATTTGTCACTCTACATTCGTGAAGAAGAAAAAAGGTTGTAAACTACAAAGAATATAAAAAACCGTCATCAGACAGCTATTGTGGAAGAAGATGATACAAACATTTATAATATAACATGGTCAAATAATATTCATGATTAAAGTTGATTTATTTGAACTTGCGACAATATCTATGAATAAATTTTATTTTATTTTGACCTTAGTTAGCAACTTAGCATGTTTGTCTATATATAGATGTTTAATTAGTTGCATGTACAGATGAATACAGTGATGAACATTGAATGCAATGTGTAAGGCACAACTGATCGGATAAATGGATCTTGAAGTGGGATTTTGAATTATTGGCAACAAAAGCATTGATATGAATCTTCGAGTGGGATTTTGAATTATTGCAGAAAAAAATTCGAAGACAAACCATGAATAGAAAAGAAGAACAGAATTGATCTCTTAATGGTGCATTGTTGCATTGTAAGGAATTTATTCGTGTATATGATTGAGAAAACGAAGCTTTTTGTCAGAAATTATATCCCAACTAAATTAAGTCACACAACTAGCAGTGACAAGAAGATATAGTGTCACAACTCACAAATAAATTTAAAAATTTACATTTAGTGACAAAGAGACAATGACGCCTTTTTAGTGTCCCAAAAGAAAAGTGTTGTTTGGTTATTAATAAAATCTCTTTGATTCCTTTATATATTGAGTATGGGTCCATATGACATTAGTTTTTACCATTATAACATGACAAAATTCCGTAAATCAAATTAGTTTTATAGATCGATATAATATTTTTGGAATTAGTTTCAGCCTTCCTTCTTCTGAGGTGATAGACACTTTATGAAAAGATTTTAAGGAAATAATCTCTAGAAAGCTTAATACACAACTATGAGAATCATGTGGAAATATATATCTATACAGTTTGGACATACATATTAGTTTTAATAATTATAATTATATTAATGGAATTATAATAGAATTAGGCCTATCGCTGTTGGGGCAATTCGGAGAAGGTTAGTCTGAAAGTCGTGATGCGTAAAGTTGGGAAAGAGATGGCGGCATACTTAGGTGATTATCAATTTGGGGTGGGGGTCCCCAACGGGGCAGAGGCTATTCTCCACAGCGCGAATAGGTTTTTGAATGTGTTCCATGATAACGGATCCTTGGCCATGCTAACGGTCGACTTTTCGAACGCTTTCAACTTGGTTGACAAAACAATTCTCCTGCGGGAAGTGTGCGTCCGTTGCCCATCCATATACCATTGGGTTTAGTTCATATATGCCCAACCTTCTAGGCTTTATGTGGGGGATTCTTGTATTGGGGCCTCCACTGGGGTCCAACAGGGAGACCCATTGGGGCCGCTTCTCTTCGCTCTTGTCCTACACCCGTTGGTCCGTCGGCTAGAAGAGTGTTGCTCCGTCCCGTTTCATGCTTGGTACCTCGATGATGGAACTATTATGGGAGAGGCTGGGAAAGTGGCTAAGGCTTTTGATATTATCCGAGCTGAAGGGCCGAATCTAGGCCTTACGCTTAATATTAAGAAATGTGAAATTTTTTGGCAAAGTGAAGCCTGGTTTATTTCCTAGCGATATCGGGAGACCAGAGGGAGGTGTGAAGCTCCTGGGGGGTGCTGTTAGTCGGGACGAGGGATATATTAGATCTTTGGGTGCTAAAAGGGCTCGCCGGGCAGTGGATCTGATGGTTTCTCTGCAGAAATTGGGGGACCTCCAATGTGAACTTTTACTGCTCCGTTCTTGTATGGGTGTTGCTAAACTGTTGTTTGGCCTTCGGATATGTCAACCAGCTTTTGTTGATGAGGCCGTATCCATTTTGGACAAAGGGCTACGTGAAGCGGTCGAAGATGTTGTAGTTTGTGGGGGGGGGGGTTCTTTGGGGATTTTTAATGTCGGTTAGCATCTCTACCGGTACAGTTGGGAGGTCTTGGCCTGTGTTCGGCGGAGGACATGTTTGCATATGCTTTTGTGGCCTCTAGAGTGCAGTCCTGGGAACTGCAAGACCACATCTTACGGAACAGCAGGATAGTGGGGATGGACTTGGATTATGAGCTGGACTTGGACAACGATCGCAGCTCTCTTCCTGATTTAGATTTGGGTGGTTTTATGGATAAGGACACCGCCCCCAACAAACCTCAAAAGTTCTTGGCGAGTGCGTTTAACTGTAAAACCCTTCAGAATATGGGAGAGAAGTTTGCCATGTCTCCACGTCAGAAAGCAGTGTTTCAATGCCTCCATGTAGCGCATGCTCAAGATTTCTTGGCTGTCCTTCCTATTGGGGGGCTCGGGCAACACATGTCAGCTGTTGAATACCGGGCTATCCTTAAATACAGGCTCATGATTCCCATGTTTCCAGTTGATGAGTCCTGTCCGGTTTGTAAAAAAACATATTTAGATAAGTTTGGGGAACATGCCGTTCACTGTAAGGAGCTGCCCGGATTTAAATACAGACATGATCAGGTCAGGGATGTTTTATGGGACGTCTTACGAAGGGCAGGGATTTCGGCTAGGAAAGAAGCCCCAGTTAACTTTTTGACGGACCCCCTGGAAAGGTGGTCTACCCTAAGGCCAGCAAATGTCCTCGTGTTCGGGTGGGCACAAGGCAAACATGCGTGCGTTGATCTCACAGGGGTGTCTCCGTTGGTGGGACTTCGAGATTCGGGGTTTGTGGCAGGACAAGCAGCCTTGAGCAGAATCCCAAAAAGTTGCCAAACATGAAGCTGTCTGTCTGGAGAACCAACACGTCTTTGTGCCATTTGCTTTTGACACATTTGGAGGTCTAGCCCCCGAATCAATCTGGTTCTTAAAAAGAGATCAAAAGGTGGTGCAGAGTAACTCCTCAGCGACGAAGTGCGTAAGTTTTATTTTTAATAGAGTAAGTTTTCTATTCAAAAGAGGGTAGCAGCGTAACTTGTAGCCCGTTTACCCGCCTTTCACTTGTAAAAAGTTGTTTATCTAAATACAAAATGCTTGTTATATTATATTAATTTTAACGTGTTCGTCAAATGCATAGCATGTATCTACACATTTGTAACAAAGCCTATTATTTTAATAATTATCGTTATATTGATTTTTCTTATGTGTTCGTTGCAAATTAATGCATGCAAGAATTTTTGCTGTTGTCTCTATTATGTTGCTAAATTAGGATTTATTTTTTCTTACGTAAAAAGAATAGAAAGTATATCGTAAATACCTAGGAATCTGCGACAAATGAGACACATTTGTTTTAGTCGCACAGTTTCGAGAAAAATTACTAGCTTTCTAGTGTGTAGCCATTTATATAGTGTTAAGTCACTTAGTTCAGCTGATATTTGGTTGAACTTTAAAAAAAAGTATTTGCAAAGTCCTGGATGAATCAATATGAAAGAAAAAAAAGAGTTCTTAGACACTGTGTGTGGGTGGGGGGAAGGCCCGACCTGCCCATCCACCTCCGTCTAACACCGCCTAGGGATGGCAATCAAACCCGAACCCGATGGGTAAACCCGAAACCCGATTCATTTGGGCCGGGTTTGGGGTCGGGTAATCGGGTATGGGTCCGGGTATGGGATTAGTTTTTAATTTTTTCGCGGGTTTGGGACGGGTTTGGGATTTGATGATATACCCATTTACCCGATCCGATTACCCGATAAAGTATACCCGTTTACCCGATTAGATACCCAATATAATTTCTAGTATGTGTTTCTAAATATATATGCATAATATATCAAATTGTCCATCTAGACTGTCATCTTGTGCTAAAAATTACAAAAAATTATTGTATACTATTTGTTATTTATGTCTTTGAGTGTTTTTATAAGATTTAAGTATTTTATATTTATACATTGTAATAATTTACATATATATTTAATAATGGTAAATGTAATTGGTTAATAGTTACCTAATAGATACCCGTCGGGTCTTTGGTCGGATATACTCAATAGGTAAGTTTTAAAACTTAATGGGTTTACCCGAAACCCGCGGGTATACCCGATACCCGATGGGTAATTACCCGACACAAACCCGACGGGTTTTGGGCCGGGTTTGGGACAAGCATACCTAATCGGGTATGGGGTTGGGATTGCCTAAACCCGTCCCAAACCCGACCCATACCGCCCCAGCCGGGTTAGGCCCAGCTCAAACGGCTAATTCTGGACGATAGTGTCGTGGCTGTTGATTAGTTGTTTTGAAAGTGATGGGTCCCTTCTTTTTTAAATTATCACTGTTGCATTAAATTTTTTTTACCATTTACCCCACTATAAAACCCACCGATTTTTCAAACAATTTCTACAAACCATTTTCATATCTTCTCTAAATCTTTACCTTTTTTTTTACAAAATCCACCAAAAACCAAAACCCTCTTCTCTAAAAAATGGCCTGGACTTCCGATAACGAGATTAAACTGGTGACGGCCTTCATCAATATCAAAGGGACGATCCACAAAGAAGTAAATATGTCTTCTTTTTGATACAACGTTTTGACGGAATACAATCGTTTAACCCAAACAAATCACCGCATCACAGATCAACTCGCTAATAAGTGACAGGAGCTACACAGAAGGTGTGCGAGATGGAACAACCTATTTCAAGCCACAATGGAGGCGAACACAGGTATTACCCAACAAGCGGAAATCCAACGCACACAACAAGACTATGTGGCTGCTCACAGCGAAGAATTCAACATCCCTCATATTCTCGCATGGCAATTGATGCGTTTTTTTAATGTCGATGTTTAGGTGTTTTTTAAGGTTTCGGTTTTTTTTTTTTTTAAATTTGTAGGTTTCAGCAAGTTTTTTTTTTTTTATTTTTAGGTTTTGGTAACTTTTTATTATTTTTATTTTTAGGTTTCGATGTTTCTTTTATGTCTACCTTATTGTAACTTTTTTTTAATATTATGTGACTTTTTATGTTATTTATTTTAATTATTTACTTATTTAAAAATTAGAAAATAAAAAATAAATGGTGGCCAATAGGATTGGAGGACTACTCAAGGAAAACTACCCGCACACCCTTAGGTAGTCCTCAAGCTGTCTAAATCTAAAGGTAATCCACTTTTTGGTGACGTGATTACATGATTTCCCAAACCTTACCTCAACCATACCACATAATCAATTTTTCAATTCACCATATAGGTAAAAACTTATCACATACACACGCATAAATAAACCCGATAAACTTCTGTGGAGACACCAACAAAGGCAATGTGTGTTATTGCCAGTGTGTGATCATACTTATTAGTCGACCCTACCAAGTCAACAATCAACATATGACAAAAACAAATTATAGATATATCATATCGACCCTCACTTTTTCTTATCAACTTTCCATTCAAACAACTCACCATGCTTGGTGAAAAGTAACAAAACACGGAAGCCTTTCATCTAAATAACGATTAATTAAAGAGGGCATTAGACCATTCACAATATGGAACCCGAAAAACGCCTAAAACATGCCAAGTCACTTGACACGTCTAAAAAACTCATTTATGTAAAAGTACCCAAAACTCATCTAATAACAAAACCTAAAACACCCAAATATATTGTTACATCATCAGACATTTTTTATTTATAACTCATCCCTCTTTGTATATGCTCTATCCGTCTCAATTTAAATATTCATCTTTCCATTTTTTTATTGTCCCAATTTTTATGTCCATTTTCAAAAATAGAAATGAAATTTTCAGTTTTGCCCATAAAAGACAAAACATGAGGATATTGTTGTCATTTTACCACATACAAACAAAAAATTTCTTAATATGTGTGTTTGTGGACTTAAGACATTTAAATTGAGACGGAGATAGTATATTTTATAATTAAATGGTACAATGGGTCTCATCTTGATCCATTTTTTTCTATTTCTTAGACCTACCGTAGTGCATTGCTAAAAGGGGCATTAATCCCATTTTCAGGCCCTACCACGCCCGGAACACCATACTGGTGGGTGCTAAACATAAAAAATTTCTCCGAGCCTTAAAATTTTAACGCTCAACCATCTGATCCATCAACCAATAAAATCATGCCACATCCCACTTCCCTTGAAAGCTTCTGTGATTGAGAGAGAGAGAGAGAGAGAGAGAGAGAGAGAGAGAGAGAGAGAGAGAGAGAGAGAGAGAGATCTGTAGAGAGAGGGGGCGGTGAAGGTGATGGTGTACGGTGGTGGTCTATAGTAATGGTGATGATGTACGGGTGGTTTTTGTTTGTGTATGTGTGAGAAGAAGAAAAAAAAAAGAATAATAATCAGAAGAAAGAAAGAAAGAAAGAAGAGTCACTAGAAAGAAAGAAAGAAAGAAAGAAGAAGAAGAAAGAAAGAAGGAGAAAGAAGAGAGAGGAAGATCGTGTGTGGTGATGTACTTTTTTTTATAAAATAATAACGGGGGTCTTAAATTTAAAGCCCTCGACTACACCTCATTTCATTTTAAAGCCTCATGCTGACAACTTTGACGCATGTGCCACGTGGCCCAATCATTCAAGGGGACCTTAAGACAATGCGGAGTGGGGGGGGGGGGGAGGCGTGATGCGCCATGTGGCACTTGTGGAGACCGCGTTTGAAGGGTGAAAATTGTGGAGAGTGGAAGGGGGAAGGGGGGAGGGAATAATATTATATTGTATTAAAGTTAAAAAAAATTCAGCCAATCACAAACCTTCAAGCATGCCCCACGCCAGTGAAGATCTCCCCCCCCCCCCTCCCCCCCCCTTGGGGTTGGTGTGGGGGTTAGTGGGACTCTTGACCATAGTGGTGCACAAAAATACTTGAACCTGGACTTGAACCAGAAGAAAATACCCGAACCCGGGTATTTTAAAACCTGGGTATTTCATACCTGAACCCCTACCCAACCCTACCCGTAGGGTATGGTCAGGGTATACCCAGGTAACCTAAAACCCGAACCTGGGTTTTTTTCGACCCGGTTTAACCCCGAAACAGGTTATCATAGTACTCGTACCCGGTTTTTTTGAATACCCGGTTCATTTGTGAAGTTTAACAATTATTAATTAAAATAGTTCATTTTATAAGTAATCTAAATTTTAAAGGTAGTTGTCACTTGTCATCATGTTGAATAACACTAGTATTACCATAATTAACTTATTTTATATCATTAATGAGAATTATTTATGCATGCGTGTTTATGTTTTCCTAAGTACTAGTTTTAGACTTTTAAATATTACATAAAAAAGATGTAAACAGTACTGTTAAATGTAACTTGTAATGTTTTCTAGAAATCTAATATTAAAGTATGTATTTTTATGTTATTTACTAATATTTAAGAAGTTTGTATGCAAAAAAATAGCTTAGGAATAAAAAAAAATATGAATTAAACACAAAAAAGAAAAGAAAAGAAAAAAAATCAAACGGATAGGGTTTTTTTGTACTCGAAAACAGGGTATTAAATACCCAAAACTGAGTATACTCGAAAACCGGGTATTGAAAACCTGAATCCGGGTATATAGGGTATGATTTTTCAGGAAAATACCCTACCCGAACCAAACCCAGTTAATCGTAATACCCGGTTGTACCCTATCCGATCATACCTGAACCCGGATACGTACCCGAACCCAAGTATTAAAAAAACCCTGTTTTGTGCACCTCTACTTGACCACACTCTGGTTCATCCCACCTTGAGTTCAATATTACATGATAGTTTCACCAATGTGACGAAACTTTGGCTAAACTTTTTCTCTTTATGTGGTAGTGTATGTAAAAGACTTTACTACGATGGTATATTTAAAACTAATTTCCGTATTATCCAAATTTTGAGACCCATTCTAAGAGTAAACACAATTTACAATGGATGACATTATATAAAAATTTGAATATTCTATTTTGAACTTGTATCCCAACTAAACTTATTAATAGTTTTCCTATTATATTGATAATGAGAAAGCAAATTACATCAATCGTCTCCGTGGTATTGTAAAATTTCAGCTTTCATCAAGTATGATTGTCTACAGCTATCCGGCCACATGAAAGTTTGACACATTAATTCACGAGTTTACGATAAGCAAGCAATGATCATAACTTGTAATCTTTGTATTCTTCATTTATGTTTCAAACACCATACAATTTAGCTCAAGTTTGTTTTCAATGAAAGTTCATCAACGTGGCTCTTTTAAGAACCTCCCATAAACGATACACTTATAAAGGGGTAAGTTTTATCTTTTTCATATATAGATAAGACTTTTGGACACATGAAATGAATTTCATACAAATGTGCGGATTGATAGAAAAAAGGAGTACGTATTAATTAGCAAAGAACGATTGTTCACCTGATGCGCGAATTGAACCGTAAGGTTATAGATTGAATTAGAAGGCAGAAGATGATTACGACTGGGGTTTAGGTGCATATGATTTGGCAAACCATATGTTATGTTGTTGAATAATTAGTGTTACGTGTCCTACACCTATTTTTATTTAATATACGTAGCAGATTAAAGAAATTTAATTACACACGTGTCGAGTGTGGCGTCGATATTTTATGTAATGGGAGGTATTTATTGATTAAGTGGGGTCCCATTTTAGGGTATCTTTTGGCATGTATATAAACCATTCAAGCTCATTCAAGAAAATCACAAACAAACTTTACCATCTTTCTCAAGGTTTGTTAATTTTGTGAAAATGTATATATTTATAAAATTTTGATGAACCAAAACATGTTATAAAAGAGTATTAGGAATAGTCCAATATATAAAGCTTGCTTATATTACTCTTGACTTAAAATATGATTAATTTCTGTTAATATTTTCAGGTTATTAAACCTATATAACTAGAGCAAATGAGTAGTGGAGATTGGATGTGCGGTGCATGCCAACATTTGAACTTCAAGAAACGCGACGCTTGTCAAAGATGTCAGTGTCCTAAATTTGCAACACCTTCAGAGATGTCGGCTTATGGTGTAAATAGAACGGAGGTCTTAGCTGGCGATTGGTATTGCTCGACATTTAATTGTGGGGCCCACAATTATGCCAGCCGAACTGTTTGTTATAGATGTGGTGCACTTAAGGACTATACAACCGCGGCCATGATGGCAGCGTCACAAGGAGACTGTTACACACAAGATTCTAATGTGCTCCCAGGATGGAAAACTGGAGATTGGGTTTGTAATAGGTAATGTTTTTAAAACTTTGAGTAAACGCTTAATTATTATAAGAAATGTTACTAACATTCGATTTGTTTTTTTTGGGTCTAAACAGACTAGGTTGTGGGGTGCACAATTATGCAAGCAGGATGGAATGCTATAAGTGCAAAACACCAAGGGAATAAGGTTTTCAACCAATCTCTCATTACTAGTTATTCTTGTGAATATTTAATTTGCAAGATTCTGTCGCTATATTAACACGTTTTTGAACATATGTCATAGCAGAAAATAAAAGTATTTTTAAAACACACAGGATGAAATTTATAAACAAATAGAATATATAGTTTATTCTAGATGATCTGACTTAATTTAAATAATAAACTTCATATGTGCTTGATAGTTGATACTTCCACAATTAAAACAATCTATTTTTTTTTTCAGGATGCAAGGGAATTCAAGGAAAAGAGTTTTACAAAGATTAAATAACAATCCCAGTGAAACCTTTTCTTACCAGATAATTTAGTACAACAAGTTGCTTCTTTTTATCGCCCTCCCTTTCTGGTTGCGAATTTCTAACTTTATGTATATAGCATCAGTTCTTACAGGAAGTTTGAATACCATCACAAAAAGATGTTTATTGTGTGGGTTCCATCCTAAACACTGTTGTTGTAAGTACCTTAAGATCAAATAGAACTTTACAGGGGGACCAAGAATACGTTGACAAAGTTAAACACCACTGGTTCCTAACGTTAACTGTATAAAAGAAAATCATATTGTGATATTTTAAGAATATTTGTAAGTTTGAAGCGGAAACATTCTGTTATTTTTGTTGCATTAAAATCATGCTGCAAGCATCAAAATAATGTACCAAGAACCTGTTTGTCACACATGATCGATAAAGGGTTTGATGTTGAGAGAGAATTTGGTGTAACAAGATAATTCACTAACACAAATGAATTGATACAAGGTGTTCGATATATATACATATGAAAGGTTGCGTCTCAACCTTTGAACCGACGTGACTATTCGGTATAACTACCATTAACTAACTTAATACATATTAGACTTAGGATAAATAGGAAATCTATAATTATATGCCTGATTCTCCCCCTTAATTCTTGATTTCCCTAAGGTCTTCAACTCCTATGAGACTTCGCATCTCGATGAACTTTATCCTTGGTAGTGCCTTTGTGAGAATATCTGCCTTCTGCAATTCTCCACTGATGTGTTCAACTTGAATCTGCTCGTTCTCTATACATTCTCTGATAAAGTGATACTTCGTGTTGATGTGCTTTGATCTTCCATGAAACACAGGGTTCTTCATGAGTTGTATTGCTGACTTGTTATCTACCTTCAGAGTTATCTTCTTAGGTTCTTCTCCTGTAAGCTCGCTGAGTAAGCCTTGTAGCCATATTGGTTGACATGCTGCTGTCGTTGCTGCCATAAAATCTAATTCACATGAAGATAGTGCTATAGTGTTCTGCTTCTGACTTGTCCATGTAATGGGTGAGTCTTTGTAGTAAAAGATAGTTCCTGTGGTTCCTTTGCCATCATTAGGATCTGCACCATAACTGTTGTCACTATAGCCGACGATTCCTGCATCTTTTCCTTTGGTGTATTGGATTCCATAATCCACAGTTCCTTAAATGTATCTTATCAGATGTTTAACTGCTTTCATGTGAGTCTCCCTTGGTTTCTCCATGAACCTACTCACGTATCCAACTACAAAAGTGATGTCTGGTCTCGTATGTGTGAGATACCTTAAGCTTCCAATAAGCTTACTATATTTTGTTTCATTCACTGGTTCACTTTCGTCTTCTTTGAGGAGTTTTAGTCCTGACTCCATTGCATACTTAGTTGGATTGCAGTTCTCTAGTCTAGCTTCTTTAATAACCTTCTTGGCATAGGCTGACTGCTTCAACTGAATCCTTCCTTGCACTTGGCGTACTTCTATCCCTAGATAGTATGTGAGTGGTTCTAAATCACTCATCTCAAACTTGCCTTGCATTTCCTTCTTGAAGCTTGATATGTCCTTGATAGAACTTCCTATTACTATGATGTCATCAACATATATTCCAATAATTATTGTTGATTGTCTTGAAGTTCTCTTGTACACTGCTTGTTCTTGTGGACATCTCTTGAATCTCATTTCCTTTAGAGTGTTGTTCAGCCTTATGTTCCATGCCCTGAGTGCTTACTTTAATCCATATAAAGCTTTCTTTAGCTTGTAGACTAGTTTTTCTTTTCCTTTCTTCACAAATCCTTCTGGTTGTGATACATAAACATCTTCCTTCAATTCACCATGCAAAAATGCTGACTTTACATCCAAATGATGTATTGGCCATCCTTCTTGAGCTGCTAATGCTATTAGTAGCCTAATTGTCTCCATTCTCGTAACTGGAGCAAACACTTCATTGTAGTCAATTCCTTCTTGTTGAACATAACCTTTTGCTACTAATCTGGCCTTGTGCTTGGTGATCTGACCACTTGCGTCGCTCTTGACCTTAAATACCCATTTTAATCCAATTGGTTTCTGACTTGTGGGGAGGTTTGTCAGTGTCCAAGTATTATTTTTCTCAATGGATTCTATCTCACTTTCCATTGCTTCTATCCACTATGGGTAATCTGCTGCTTCTTTGTAGTTTGCATGTTCTTCATCATACGCTAAGTATAGATGTTCAAATTCTTCTGGTCTTAGAGCTTCTGTGGCTGCATAGATGTCATTGAGTGACCTAAGGGGTCGTACTGGTCTATGTAATGAGCCTGTTGAATCTTCTACTCCTTGTACACTTGATTCAACTGTCTGTGTATTTCTTGGTGACTCTTGGATTGTTATAGGAGTCCTGGTAGCTGCTACTGGGGTGAAAGGATCTTCATTCTCACTATTATGATCTAAGTTTTCCTCGTTTCCTTGATCTTGTACAGCTCCACTGTCTTGACTTCCAAATACTGCATATCTCGTCCAAGTTGGCTCGTTGTCACTTACTTCCTTTAAATAGGTGTCCCAATTCCATGGTTCATTTTCTATGAAATGGACATCTCTGCTGATACATATCTTGCCTTCTTCTAGATCATATATTCTGTAGGCTTTCGTTCCATTCTCATTTCCTAAATGTACCATCTTCTTGCTTCTGTCCTCCAACTTTCTCAGGTGAGGTGTGGCTATCTTCACATAAGCCATGCATCCAAATACTCTAATATGCTTGATATTTGGTGCCTTCCCATGTATTACTTCATATGGGGTCTTTCCTTTCAATGCTTTAGTGGGAACACGATTGAGTATATAGATTGCTTGTCGTGTTGCTTCTGCCCATAAGTTCTGCGGTACATTCATAGCCTTTAACATGCTCCTCGTCATGCTCATCACTGAACGGTTCTTTCTTTCTACTACACCATTCTGCTGAGGTGTGTAGGGTGCTGTGAGTTGTCTCAATATAGCCTTTTTCTTCACAGTATGTGGTAAGAGCTCTAGATGTAAATTCTCATCCACGATCCGTAACTTTTTGAGCTTTCGACTCGTCTCTGTTTGAGCCTCACTTAAGAACTTCTTAAAGTTCTCATAAATTTGATCCTTTGACTTGAGCATATAGATCCACATGTATCTCGAATAGTCATCAACTATCAGGAAGAAATAGTTGTTTCCTGCTAATGATGTGGGTGTGATTGGTCCACATAAATCTGCATGTACTAGTTCTAGAGGTCTCGTGGCTCTAAAACTTGCTTGAGCAAGGAATGGTAGCCTGCTCTGCTTTCCCGTTAAACATGCATCCCACACTTGAGATGGGTGCTCAATTCTTGGTATTCCACGTGCCAATTTCTTTACGCTTAATTGCCTTAGTGAATCAAAATTCACATGTCCCATACGTGCATGCCATAGCCTTGCAGGTGTGTCTATCCTTGCTTGTAGACATATAGGGCTTGCTATTCTAAGCTTCACCTTGTAGAGTCTATTCTTGGCTCTTGGGACTTTAATCAACAAATTGTTGCAAGCATCATATACCCATAGATACTCGTTTTCCATAAGTACCTTGCATCCGGTTTCTGTCACTTGCCCTAGGCTTAGGATGCTGCTTTGGAGTGTTGGAATGTAGTAGACTTCTATAATAAGTCTTTGTTCACCATTGTTACATTCCAGTAGTATTGAGCCTTTTCCTTCAATTTTGACACATGATCCATCTCCAAACTTTACACTTCCTATTACTTTCTCATTCAATTCTGTAAAATAGGAACGCTTCCCTGTCATATGGTTACTTGCACCATTGTCTAAGTACCACATTTCATCTCTATTATCACCACTATGATAGTGTTCTAGTATTATATCCTTCTCTTCAAGAACTATTTCACGTTCTTCACCAACTGCCATTAGTAATGTGGGATCCTCTTCTTCTTCCATTACTAGGTGAGATTCTTCTTGTTTACTTCGAGGTTCTGGACATCTGGGAGCGATATGTCCTAATTTGTTGCAACTGTAACACCTTACATTGCTCAGATCTTTCTTAGGCTTGTTTCTACTGTTGTTGTCATGACTTGTTTTAGTGAAACTCTTTTCACTCTTCTGATCTTGGTGGCCATTTCTGTCAAAGCTCTTCTTCTCAAATCTTTGACTCTTGTTGAACTTCCTAAAGTTCTGCATACCTCGATTCTGGTTGTAGTTCTTGATATTGTTCTTATAAGGCCTTCTATCGTGCCTTGCAAATAACAACTTATCTTGACCTCCTGGTCCATATTTCTTCTCCTCTCTAGACTTAAGCCTCTCTTCATATGCTTTAGGTCTCCCAACTGCTTCATCAAGCGTCATACTATCGACATCTGAATATTGTTCTATAGATGCGATAATCTGTAGGAACCTTTCTGGTACGGAGTCCAGCAATTTTCGTACCAAAGCTGAGTCTTCAAACTTTGTTCCTAAAGTCTTTGACTTTGTGCTGATTGCACTTAACCTACCAGCAAACTGGTCTATGGTCTCTGTCTCTCTCATTGATAACATCTCAAATTCTGTGCGTAACGATTGTAATCTTGCTTTTTGGACTGGGTCAATTCCAACATGTCTTGTCTTTAATGCTTCCCAGATTTCACTTGCTGTAGTATGAGATGCCACCTGCATCACCATATCTTCTGGAATTGCCTGAAATAGATAGGCTATCGCAGTCCTATCCTTCTTTACATCTACATCTGACGTTCCTTCTTGGGGTTCCACTACTTCCCAGAGGTTATTGGCATTCAATATTGCCTTTACACGAACAGCCCAACTCGTGTAGTTCGTAGATGTCAACATCGGGGTTTGGAGGCTAAACGTGAGTGTTTCCTTGGTGACGAAATCTTCTTTCGTCGTCGTGGATTTCACCGGTGTCTTTAGTGGACTTCTGTGTTTATGTTTCTTCCCTATTGTCCAATCTCAATTTGAACAATCTAAACACCACGTCTGGAACTGGTATGACTTTCTCCTCGTCAACCTTGATATTCTTTATAGATTTTTACGTATCCTAGTAGTATGTAAGGCCTAATACACGCTACTTGGGGTTTCGCTAATGGGTGTAGGCTTTCTCTTAAAAACCTAGAATATCAACTATTGTTCCAAAATAACTAAAGTCAATCCCTTTGACTTTATAAAAAAAAAATCCTCCAAAATTAATTAAAAAACAAAATCACTTTGTTTTTAAAATAAAATCGTTACTTAGATTTTTTTTGAATTCTTGTATGTATGCCTCGTAATAGACAAACACACAACAAATACTGAATCCAAAAAATATTATTAAAACTTTTAGATAAAAACGGTTTCGTTGTTTTTTTTTTTTTTGTGTTTTGACTGAAGAAAGTCAACCGTCTCTTTCTTCTTCCTTGGTTTCCTACGAAACCCTTCTGCCCAACAAATGTTTCACGCCTTTTTCTAACTCCGATTCTGGTTTTCTATATCTTCAAATGAATCTGAATAATACTAAGATCCGAATACTCAAACGAATCAAATATACTTCTATATAATCGAATGATCTTCTTCTACATTAAATGTTTGTTCGGTTCCGTCCGAAACAAACAATCTTAATCCAAACGTTTAAAATGATTTATGCAATCCAGTTTCTCTTTGATATTGATTCCCGAACACTGTTTCGATAAATAGAAACGAAATTTCGGTAAAAATTTATTTAAAGAATTTTGGCGGGAAACTTCAATATCACGATTTTGTTAAACAAGAACAATGAATTCTTCTTTTATGAACCGGATTTGTATTAAGACAATGAATTCGATTATAATACTTAAAGAAAGGGGCAGGAATATGTAACCATATATGTGCGCGATTGTTTCTGAAATCCGATTGTCTGATCGGAAAGTTCTTTTCGCCGGAATCTTCTTCTTCTCCGGTGAAACACGGTTACAGGTTCAGTGAATATCTTCCTCTTCGATTCTGGTTGGCGTGCGGGTGTTTAAACTCTTGTTCCTTGTTGCTCAGTTTCTGTCCGATGTTATTCCTTTGTTCCGATTGAAGTTTCTTCACGAAGAAGATGATCGGAAAACTTTGATATGATCGAAAAAACTTTGGTAACCGCTCTGATGCGAACTGTTGGTCACACATGATCGATAAAGGGTTTGATGTTGAGAGAGAATTTGGTGTAACAAGATAATTCACTAACACAAATGAAATGATACAATGTGTTCGATATATATACATATGAAAGGTTGCGTCTCAACCTTTAAACCGACGTGACTATTCGGTATAACTACCATTAACTAACTTAATACATATTAGACTTAGGATAAATAGGAAATCAATAATTATATGCCTTCAGAACCAGATTCTCTACTGTTTTAAAAAATAAATTTGGTAAAAATAGTTATGACAATAACGAAAAATAAAACATCTTTTCAGCGAACACAAACTAACTAGTAGTGTACTTGTCCGCTGGAACAGGTTACCGAAATTTATAACATTTAACCATAGTTGTTAAAGGCGCAAGGCGCCAAGGACGAGCCTTGGGCCTCTGTGCAAGTCACTTATAAAGCAAGAGCTTTTTTAAACGAAGCACACGGTATAAAAATACATTTTTAGAAGTTTTAAATGAGGACACCTGAGAGACAACGTAATTGTTTCAAGAAAAAAAACATTAAAGCTTGACAAATCACTTGTATAGAACGAACAATTATGACAAGGCGTCACTACAATAACATCATTAAGGTCTATATTTTTCTCGCGTTACAATTTCAATTCCCCATGTGTATTAAAGGGATCAATTAGTTAACATATAATAGCAAAATGGTCAAGCTAACTCTTAGGTCTCAACATTTATAGATGGAAGAAGGTAGATCCTAGGTCACGTAGCTTCTTAGCATAAAGCATATAAGGCTCATTTCCAATAAAGAGCATACCTGCAGTTCGATGTGCATATGAATTAGAATACAGAATTTAGACTTGGATATCCTCAATTATAATAAACCATAACTAAAAAAAAAACTTTATTCGATTTACAGTCTACACTTTTGGGAAAACATAAAAATTGAAATGACAAAACTAAAATCTAGATTTCAGGCGTGCTAAACAAATCAGCCTCTAAAGATACTAATTCGCCTAGTGAAGCCTTGTAAACAAAATAGTTATATTTGGATAGATAGACCATTCATTAACATACATAAGTACAGTGACCATACAAACATTTATAAACAAAAAAAAAGAGGTGACAAACAAGGGAAAACATACAGAAACCAATCAAACAATCATAATGAGATAGGTTGTTCCGGCTGTGAAATATAAGTTTAGTAATCTTTAACTTTTTGATCATAAATAATACTGAATTTCAAATCTACTAAACTCTTCCTTTGACTCCTCATTGTCATGTTGCTACATACCAGCAACATCATACTTTTCACAGTTGCTAATATCTACAAGTTCATTTAATTTCCAGTCAAATGTATGTTTTTCATAGTGATGAAACTAATTTAAATAAAATAATTAGTGTCATTTTTATATTATGAATAAAACACAAATACACACTACCTCATGAGTAAGTCTTTGTTGAAGCTGGGATTTGTAATGGTTAAAATGCCAATCATTTCCAATAATCTCCACATGTGAATTATTGTCCTATACATTACACGTTAGAACAAAGAAATGAATTAGGTATAATAAATGTTTGAGATGTATGTATAATGCGGAAACTACCTTCTATTCAACAACCTTTGCCATCATCTTCTCATGTATTTGACATAGTATAAAAAGATAGGAATTTATGTTACATTATATCCTAACCAGATATTGTGAAGTTCCTATAGATAGTATCTTTGATGGTTGCTCTTCAGCATTCTTTGCCATCTTCTCATGCATCATGATATAGTTTGAAAAAATATGTTTTTTAACTGAAACATTATCTTGGCTATGTAAATATCCTTTAGAGTTTTAGAAATACCTTAGATGGTTGTTCATCAATATGTTGTGCCATCATCTTATTAGTTATCTCATCTGACCTAGTATGAAAAAAAATATGATTTTCTATTAACATAAAACATAACCTGGGAAACTATACTTTCCACAAATCTGTTTAATGAGCCAATTGACAAAACAACTTGCATGTGTGTAATTGAACAATCTAAAAAAAGCTTCAAAATTAGGAGATTAATAACCGTATACAAGGAAGACAAAGTAGTAACAGAACAACAACACTAAGAGCTATCAACAACATGTAAAGATACAAATATTCATGATGATTCAACTAAAAAAAGTGATAACCTCAAGTCGTTTAAAATTGTTTGAGAAAAGATCTTTTTGCATCACCTTGATTCAGAGTAAATCCAAAAACTATGATGAATACATAAGTGAAACATATCAATTGATGAGAAAACAAACCTTTGATTAAACCAAAACATACCTGAAGATAGGTCGTACTATGAATAAAGAAGAGGAAGGGTCGAAGTATATAAATCCTTGAGCAGAGACCTACATGGAACTAAGACCTTACCTTATGCCCCTATCTTTGTGATTTTCATCATCTTCTTGGTCGTCCAAATCTAAATCATAATATTCAACGTTAAGAAATACCACCAAGAAAAAGAGAAAGAGGCCAAAGATGTTTAGAATTTCTAATTTACACAGAATTGCACCGTTGAGTTAGAATAAGAGATAGAAACCTTGAAATCGGGAGTTCTGAAACCAAAGAAACGCCTTGGATTATGTTCCTGCAGCACAAACTATAATTAGACAATCAAACGAAATAACGAATCCAAATAAAAAAAAATAAACATCGATGACTAACGATAAGAATTGAGGAAATCAGAGATACATACCAATTGCCTTCAGATGCTGTGAAATTGTATATGAAAAATTGTATATGAAGGGAAAGTAGGGGTGCAAACGAGCCGAGCTACTCGCGAGCTACTCGAGCTCGGCTCGAAAAAGCTCGAAACGAGCTGAGCCTAAACGAGCTCGAGCTCGAGCCCGAGCCTAAAAACCAAACTCGTTTAGTAAACAAGCCCGAGCTCGAGGTTTGTTTACCGAGCTCGAGTCGGCTCGCGAGCCTTAACGAGCCCACTATTTATATAAATTTTATTTAATATATTAAATATGTATTTAAATATAATAATTAATATTTATAAAACTATGAATAAATAACTAAATTTTATATATAAAATAAGTATTACAATTAATATAAATTAATTAATAACTAATAAATGAGCCGAGCCCGAGCTGGAGCTGGAGCTTGGAAACCTACCTTCGAGCCGAGCTCGAGCCTTAGAAACAAAACTCGAATCGAGCCGAGCTCGAGCTCGAGCTTTGATAACTTAAACGAGCCAGAGCTCGAGCCTGGTCGAGCTTGGGCTCGGCTCGGCTCGTTTGCACCCCTAAGGGAAAGCTATTGACTATGGTGGTTAGGGGTTTATTTTATAATATGGGTAGATGAGAACGGTTGTCGAGAAAAACGGATGGGAGCTAAATTCAGGGGATAGTGGGGATGATAAAGAAACCATCCAATAACTACATTCTTTAAAAATAAACTGCCAAATTTTAATATAACTACCTACTTATTACGGTCCAGATTTTATCTCATACATAACTGCCTAATCTCGACAGCTAAGATCATCCAAAAAACGGCTATAATGTGAAAAATTGTAGAAGGATCAAATTGACAAAAACAATAAAGTTGATCAAACAAGTTTACTAATTCAAGTGCGGAATCCTTGAATCATTTACAATATGATAATAATATCAACAAAACGCAGAAATCATCTTCAAAACATTCATTTCATTAATTATCAAACTCAATTACACGTAAAAATGATGTTTATAATCAATTACAGACGTGAATAAAGTTGACTCAAAAACCCTAGGGAGAACACTAGACTGGAGGGAAACAAAATGACAAAAGTTACATTTGAAAAATGAACTTGGCCTTATATAGGCCTGCACATTCGCCCATATAGTATGGTCGAATGTGCAGGTTCGACCAATCACACTGGTCGAACCAAGCAATACATAAAAATCTATTTCTACCTTCGACCTCCAGTTCTCCTTCGCACCTTTGAGCTTCCTTCGCCCGTTCAAAAACACTCCTTCGACCCTTTGAATCTTCCTTCGACCATTCGACAATACACAAAAACATATGTTAAATGTAATCCAAAGCATTAGTCGCACAAAATGCATCTACAAACTCCCCCTCGACTATTGCTTAGATTGTTTACGCTCTTGGTCCATCCTCTTGTTCTTAAGCTTTATGTGTAATTGTTTCTTTTGTTCTAAGGTCATCACCGGTGTATAAACTTGTTTCGGCTTCTTCTTTTTGACATCAGGAACATCTTGAACTTTCACGAACTTACCCAACTTCTTGTCATAATCACATCCAGCATTTATGTCATGATCAAAGCACAGGAATATCACCCGTTGGTATTTGCTTGCTTGATCACAATCCTTCACCTCACTGTAGATCGGATTATAATACAACATAATGATATCCTCATATGAGCAGTTAATCAACCACATAGGATCAAATATGTGTATCTTCTTGTAATCTTTCACACCGTCTTTCAAAACAATTACAGCCTCTACAGTTTTCCAGTCATAGTACCACCAGATGAAGTCTTTAGCAAAGTGTTGTGGGATCTGCAATAACGGAATGTGTTTCAACACTTTCGGTGGTTTGTACTTCAACGTCGCCTTGGGCATTCTGGTTATCTCATCAATCTCTTTCTTATGAACAATCCTATTCGGATACTGAGGAGTACACAAATTCCATTTCGTCCTACTTTCCCTCGACATACGATCAGCAAAATAAGCAATATGATCGTTCACAGAGCCAGTCAACTGGTGTCTACATATATCTCGAATCGCTCAGTTTGGAAGAGTCTTCAAATCGTGGAATCTTTCAAAATAAAGTATCCTTTTCTCCCACTTAACAGCTACACATTTCAACTGTTTTACAAACTTCCATCCCAACGCTCTTCCTTTAAACATCTCGTTGTGTAACTTGTAAAAACTTCCCTGGATCTCTGTCTTGGGACGATTTGCTTCTTTCTCCTTCAGTTTCCTCAATAAATCTTTCAAACTATCAGATTGTTCTGTGTTCGGTTTATCCTGCCCTGGAAATACTTCTTCCATAAATCTCTTACTCTTTTCACGAGCAAGTTTCTCGGCTTCTTTCAGCAACTCATCAGTAAACTCAGCAAATCCAGAATCTTTATCCTTCTTGAAATATTCTGGATATTCTTCACTGGTTATATCTTCAATTTCAACCTCCTCGAATACAGGCACATCATGATCATCTGAATGATTACCTGCTTCTTTTTCAGGTAAGTTGGGAATCTGATTATCAGCCAATAATTCTTCCAACGTCTTCCCAACCTGTTTCGCCAAACCTTCTAAAATCTCTTTTGACATCGCCGCAGAAACTTCTCCATCCTCCAAGTCTGGATCATTATATTCCAATTCAAGCATCCTGTCACTGGATTCAAAAATCTCAGAAAATCTGCTAATCATATCTATCGTCCAGACTCTATTTGTTAACATCTGGCGATACATCTTCTTATCTTTATCTGATAATGATCTTAGCTTCTCATTCCAAAAGATCGAATCATCATCAACAGATCCTCCAGGAGCTTTTGAACTGGATCCTCCTTCACCTTTTCCAGATCCTCTTTTCTCACACTTGTACTTATCAGTATCATCATCATCATCATCATCACTATCCAAACTTGCAGAGCTGTTTCCTTCACCAGAATTATCATCAGAACCATCATCGTCACCATCATCTTTCTTTTTCTTCTGAGAAGTCTTACCAGCATCATCATCTAACTCCTCATCATCTTCTTCTTCTTCATCATGTTCTTTGTCTTCTTCACCAGCTTGCAGTTGAGGAGCTCTAGAGTACAAGTCCATAATCAAGTTATCCATATTCTTGTTACTCTCTTTCAGCTTCTTATTCTCCTCTTTAAGTGCAATAAATCTTCTGGTGTTCCTCTGTTTGTGTTTTAACAACTTCTTGTTTTCTTTACTAAGTCGTTTAATCTCAGCTTCAAGAGCTTCCTGATTGTCATGAGATGTTTCAACAACGTCTAACATCTTCTTGTCGTTGTTTTTCAATTGTTCAATCTCTGCTTGCTGCTGATTGATTATTTTCATCATGTCAGCTAGCTTCCGATTCACAGCGTTCATCACATCACTATCAACTGTGACCTTTGGTGTAGAAGCTTCAGCAACAACAGGCAACTTTCCTTTCTTTATCTTCTTTATCACTCTATCCAGTGCATTATTAAATTCATCAACAGGTAGATCAGTCTCTTTCTCAGTACCTGATGTTGTCTTCTGCTTCTTTGCAGCTGGAGTAGCAACCGGTGATTTTGAGCTAGATGCTGGTGGTAATTTCTATCCAGCAATCAATGATTCAATTTCTCTAGCTCTCTTCTCCATAGGTTTCAATACCTTCTCATTCTTCTTGAATTGGGGTTTCTTCTATTTCTCCCCTTGCATTGGCGATCCAGGAAAATCTCCTGATCCCAATCCTAATCCCTCACCAGTTTCATCTAAATGAATTAGGCTTTTAGTTCTCTGTTCCTCCAACGACTTATTGAAACTGACAGACTCACCAGCCACAGTGGCCTTGGCCGTGGTGCTCTTCATTGTCTCTGCGTCAAAATCCCATCTCTAATCTACTTGCGTCTCTTCAGAATCTGCAGACGCCTCATCCACCAAGTGCAATCCCTTCTTCGCCATACTCTTATGTCGTCTAGATACTTTCTTCTTAGCTGGTTCAGCTTCTGCTTCAGTTTCTTTTTCTTTACCTTTACCACTCTTTGCTCCAACATTCACCACTTGACGCTTTCATTTAGCATCAGGGTCTACTGGATGTAAAGGATTGTCCTCATCTGATCCACTGTTAGCATGTCTGACCTCATCTTTACCAGGGTCTGTATAATCTATCTTAATCAGATGACCAAATAGATTCTTCAACGGTGGTCGTTCATTCACTGGCACACCCTTATAAGCCTTCATTCTAGCCAGAGTGTTTAGATTCATATGCTCTTGAACAATAATCTGTTTTAGATCTCTCTTTAACTTCTTGTACTTCAAATCAAATATCATCTGAAGAAATCGAGGATATAAAAAGAATTTCCTGCTCCTTATTCCTCTCACAGGTTTTAACATGTGCTCCATCAGCATCCCATAAACATTGAACGGTTTGTTCAATATTAAAGCTACCATCAATGAGCTTATACTTTTTCTCATCAAATCATATCCACCAGTTGCTGATCCGAAGACATGTATCATCACATGTGCTAAATATTTGAACTGAGGACAAAGCTTTCCTTTATGTAACGAACCGTCAGTGATTGGTCAGTTATACTTCATTCTTAGAAAGCATTTCCGTTGTTCAGTCCATGTCAACTCTCTGGGATCTGTCTTCTCATCCTCTAGCTTCAACGCCTCTCTGATATCGTTCTCAGAGACGATCACCAGCTCCCCCTGAATCTTATTAACGAGTGACGATTCATTATCCCATATGTCCATCTTTGCATTGGTCCAGAACTCCTGTTGGTGATCACGGTAAATAATGGCTGGTGTAGCAATTGCGCCTATCACTCTACTCCTCTTCAAGAATTCTATGATCCCGGAAAACTCAGTGTGTTTCTTCACATCGCCTAAATATGCACAGAAGTTATGTGCAGATTCAAACGGTAGATCGACAATCTTTTCCTTCTCAGCTGCCTGTGAAGATGATCCAGCAGGAACACTCGCACTTTCCTGTTCAGACATTGTAAAGCTGCAAAAGAAATCAAAACAAACATGTTAAAAACGGATAAAACAAAAACTTGAAAAATTTTGGTTTTCAAATCCTACATTCGACCAGTTCGATGGTGCGAATGAAGAATTCTAGGTGCGAATGAGAAAATCTAATGGTTCGAATGTAACATATTTTGAAAAATCTCTTCATTCGACCACTTAATCTTCTTTCGACCAGTTGAACAATCTCCTTCGCCCAAACTATCACGTTCGAACGTTTGTTAATGGGCGAAGGAAGACTGTTCATCTTCCTCAGATTTCAAAGTTTGATTTTGATTGTTTTAAACCGCAATTTTGATTTGGATAGCATCTAAACTAACCGATTAAGTGTTTCCAATCATCAATTTCAATAAACAACCATTGATTATGTGTTTTTAAACAAAAACTAGGGTTCGAAAATTTTAAACTATCAATTAATCAATCTGATGATGTTTAATCCTAAGTTTTTGGATATTCTCCCCCTAAAACATATAAGCAATGAATCCCAATAAAAAACAAAGCCAATTATTATGATTTAATCCATGTTTTGAGTCGGTTAAGGCTCGAACTGAAAATCAATGATTAAACAGTCAAAACATGATGATAACCTGTAAAAGATGGTGCAAAATGATCAGTAGATTCAGACAAACACAATGAGACAATCTAAATAGCACGAGCAACAAGTGGACTTAATCTCAGAAAATTTGAAAAAATTTCGAATGGGGTCGAATGAGCAGACTTAGGGTTATATAGGCTCCACATTCGACCGTTTGTGTTGGTCGAATGTGATACTTTTGTCACCTTCGACCCTAGTTAAAGGTTCGAATGTGGCAAAAGGGTTCGAATGTGAAATTTTCACATGAACACTCACATTCACCCATACAAAACATACGAATGAGCAGAAAAATTCCACCTTCGACCTAACAAAGGGGCGAAAGTAATCTGGAATTTTTGAAAATTTTACCAAATCTCAAAATCGAGTCCCGTTCAAAATATTTTTCAACTTTTAAGCATCCGACAATCATTATTTCCCATTTAAAGATTACAAAGCTCAAATGGTCCATCAAGGTTTAGAAAATCGTCATCAACCACCATCAGCTATCAAAAATAAGATAGAAATGTAAAATATTTTTGGATTTTCTAAAGTTTATGTTAAAACACACCTAAAATCTTTTTGAGTTTTGCAATTTTTGACGAGAAATATAAAGTGCAGAAATGTAGAGATAAAGCAGTAAATGTTTTGGGATTTCCGGTAAAGGGATCATATCAGTTATTGAGAAATCTGATCACACCGTTGATCTTTTTGATATATTATCATTAAAGACAATGTGTGATCCGGCAACTGCTGATATTGTGATCCACATAAACTCACATGCAGACTTTTGTGCAGTGCTTTAAACTGATACGATTATGTATAGTATAAACGTAATTGTCTGTGGTTCCCACGCACACGACATACTCCCGTATCAAGAAGTAAATGCACAAAGACTCATTGTAAAGCGTGATTATGCTTTCGTCATCTGTAATTTACAAGGTATGAGGCACAAAGGTATACAGGTCAGCAAATTAATGCAGCAAAGTAACATATGCACTCTACCAGGTTGAGGACTGATATCAATCATGATTTGCATCAGTAATTGATACGATGTAATAGATAATCTTTGATTATCATAAGACATGGAAAGTTCCTCAATTCGGTAACTTTAGGATTTGGCGTAAAGCTCTTTTATAAAGACACCCTATCTGATCTAGGTCCGTAATGACTTACAGCAGAAGATCAAAGAGGCTATCCCCAGACAACTAATAACATAACGACCCAAAACCTCCGAGTTTTGTACAAATACCCTATCAAACGAAATTATGCTACTAAGACCATATGCCCATGAGGAGTTCATCCACACAACAATTCGTTTGATATGTATGTATCAGGCACGCAGTAATAGGTCTACGAAGCCTATCAGCACATCACTCAGACTCAGACACACGCCCTATATTGCATTACATTTCTTTATAATGTGTCAGATCCCAACTGATGTACTATCATTTCCCCTGTTTCTCCAGGAAATCATTTTGGGTTTTTCTGATTTTTTATAAATTTTTGAGTTTACTGTTCCCAAGGATAAGCTGGAGCATTTCAAATATGTGACTGCCCAGATATCGTTTGTTCACAGAAATCTGACGGCATTAATCTAAGGGAAGAAGATATAGCAGTCAGCAATATTTTCTAATTTTTATGTGTTTTGAAATTTTTCAATGTTTTTGGATTTTTTAAATTTTTTGAAAAACAATAAAAACAAAACTAAAAAGCGATAAAACTGAGGTGGTGATCAGTCTTGTTTTTCTTTAATACCATTAGCTTTCAAAAGATATTCAAATCTTGATTTATCAAAAGCTTTGGTAAAAAGATCTGCACATTGATAATCAGTATGGATTTTGACCATATCGATCAACTCTATAGCGTAACAATCACGGATAAAATGGTATTTGATCCGGATATGTTTAGCCTTTGAGTGATTTACTAAGCATTTTGTTAATGCAATTGCGGCTTCATTATCACAGTAAATAGGGGTTTTAAGAAATTGCAAACCGTAGTCCACCATCTATTGTTGTATCCAAAGAACCTGTGAGCAGCAGCTCGATGCTGAAACGTATTCTGCTTCACATGTGGATAATGCAACTGCGGTCTGTTTCTTGCATTGCCAGGTCACGAGCCTGCTCCCCATAAACTGGCATCCAGCCATTGTGGATTTGCTGTCTTTGTCACAGCCGCCCCAATCTGCATCACTAAAAGCGATTAGGTCAAAATTATCATAATTAGGGTACCATAGTCCTCTCGACGGACAACCCTTCAGATATCTAAGGATACGTTTGACAGCTGCAAGATGACTCTGTTTCGGCTTCGATTGATAACATGCACAGAGACATGTGGAAAACATTATATCTGGTCTGGAGGCGGTGAGATAAATCAGAGATCCGACGATTGCTCTATATGTAAATGGATCAGTTAGCTCCCCCTTAGCGTCAACTCCAATCCCGTGATTAGGTTGTATTGGGGTATCCATCGGCTTCGAATTATCTATTTGGAATCGGCTCAAGACTTCAGAAACGTATTTCTTCTGGTGAATAAAGATCCCCGTTGGTCTTTGTTCCACCTGCAAGCCTAGGAAAAACTACATCTCTCCCATTGCGCTCATCTCGAACTTTTCCTGCATAACATGTTCAAATTCTCTGCACAGAAGTTCGTTAGTAGAACCAAATATAATATCATCAACATAAATCTGGACTAGAAGCAAGTCATCGCTTGTTCGTTTAGTGAACAGTGTGCAATCTACCAAACGTCGCTTTAATCCTTTTGAAAGAAGATACGTGCTGAGCTCTTCATACCATTGCCTTGGAGCCTGGTGCAACCCGTAGAGAGCTTTGTTCAAAACGTAGACCTTATCCCGGTGAATAGAATCTTCAAAGCCTAGTGGTTGACCTACGTAAACTTCCTCCTTGACCACACCATAGAGAAACGCGCTCTTGATATCCATTTGATACACCTTAAATTTCCTGTATGATGCAAACGCCAGAAACATTCTGATAGCCTCTAAGCGTGCAACAGGTGCATAGATTTCGTTGTTATCGATTCCCTCAACTTGATGAAATCCTTGTACAACCAAACGAGCTTTGTTCCTTACGATCACTCCTCTATCATCCTTTTTGCATTTGAATACCCATTTCGTTCCAATATTCTTTTGTCCTGGAGGCAAATCAGTCAGTGTCCAAACGCCAAGTTTCTGAAACTGCAACAACTCCTCTTGCATTGCTTCCATCCAAGCGTCATCCTAAAGAGCATCCTTGTAAGTTCGCGGCTCACCTGCGAAACATAACAAGCAAAAGATCAGTCATTCTGAAAACCTTATTTTTGAATTTTGGCATATAAAGCAAGATTGCCAAGGTTTTCCAGTGAGTTAGCATTCCTCAATTGACCTCTCGTCATCACACTGCTACCAGGATCACCAATAACCTGCTCAATCGGGTGAATTCGATGTATCCGAGATTCCGGATAATCAGGTACTTGGACTCCCGTCTGAGTAGTTAAATTCTCTGCAGAAACCAGATCATTACCTACATTCGATGATGAAGCACCATTTGTATTTGGGTTCACTGGTGGTGTCACTGTAGCATGATCTAAAATAGCTTCACTTGTAACCTCATCGTCGTCATCTTCAGATTCTGATGAATTCAAAGTTGTGGAAGCCTTTTGGAATACCTCTTCTTCAACGACAGGAACATTGGTATCATTAGAAGCTGCTTGGGGGTTCACGGTGATCGGACGCACCAACGGTGATGTCACTGCGTTTTCGTCCTCGTAATACAAACGTAATACAGCCTCTTCAACCATGCTATCTGTAACATCGCAAAAATTTTCAAATTTAATACGAATATTATTATTATTTTTTTTATCGTTCATAAGGTGCCTAAGTTTTATTTACCGACCACACAACTTATATATATACATATATATATAATAATAATAATAATAATAATAATAATAATAAAAAAAAAAAAAATTAGTCATTACATTTACCACCTACTAAACCAACCTAGCCCATTAAACATAACCTCAAACACACTCTTTATACCTATCTTGGAGCCCATCTGAAATCCATCAGCAGCCCAATACCGGCCCACAACATAGATCCAGCCCAAACCAAGCCCAACACTCCCTCTTGTCAGCCTAACAAATAAAAAAAATAAATAAATAAAACCTGCTCCTGCCGGGATTCGAACCCGAGCAGAAGCCGGCTCAAACACTACCAAATCCACACCAAACCATCTGAGCCACGCTCATTCTTTGTTTTAAACCTGATTCTCTTAATATATATACACAGTTAAACTTCTATGTCTCTTCTCTTCCTGAACAGCGAACAACAGCAGCAGCAGAGTTTAATACTTTTTTTTTTTTAAACCTTTGATTTAGTAATCAATTAGGCAAACATGGTAAGTTTACGTAATTATTGGCCCTGTATGACTCGGATACACACCAATTAACATCAATCCTTGACCAATTTTGATCCTATACGCGTATAGACTTTATGGATTAGTCAAACCTACCAATTAAACAATCTAGACAATTGCAGTATAAATTGGACGTTCACACGTCTTCACAACTCGCCGATCATCCTCTCCCAACCTCCAATTTCCCTTAAAAGTTCACTGATTACGAGTTTTCATTCGTCATTTGACTTCGGGTCTTGACTGTGCAATCTCAATCGATACGTGTTTGTAAGTATAATTGTTTCTGTGGGTTTTATACATCGGACATGACTCATCAATAGCCCCATGATTAATTGGGCTATTGATGAGTGAATCTGATTATTGCAAAAACTAGGGTTTTGTGGTTTGTTAAATTGGGGAAGAAACTGATTTTGCTTAACTGTATATATTTTAATTAAACTGGGATAAATCACAACCACAGGCCTAGGCCAAGTGGTTGTGACTGATCCTTATAACTGAGACTAACCGGGTTCGAGACCCGGCTTGAACACCCCTTTTTCCATTTATTTTTTTTACAAACCATTATATATATAAATTACATTTAAATCTTATAAATTCAATTTTTATTATTAAAACCTTGTTATAAATCCTAAAAAAAATTATTTTTAACAAATCTGAGTTAAAAGTTTTATTTACAATTTTTATTTTTTCTGAAATTCATTTATTTAATATTTATAATAATTAAATCAATTTTATACTATTATATTTATAAAAATCCATTAAAATATCAAAACAATTTTATTAAATTCTACAAAAATTATCCTAAGTTTTTATAACATTAAGCTATTCAGAAATGATTTTTATTTCTGAAAAATCATTTATTTAATATTTTTAAGCAATTTTTGTTAGATTTAATCATTATTAAATCATAATAAATCCAATTTTTGGTATTTTTGCACCAAAATTTTATACAATTTATTTTTAAATATTTAGAACAGAAATATGATTTTTAAAATAATAATTCTTTAATTTTAGTATTTTTGAATATTAAAGTTAAGTTTTGGCAATTTGTAATAAATAGATTTAAAAATCTATTTTAAAGGAAATAATTTTGCAAAAATTATTTTTATACATTAAACACATTATTGTGATCATCCTAAATTTAAATTTCATAAAAAGATTTTTGGTTATTTATTTACTAATATTCTCTCGTTTATTAAACAATTTTCACATTAATCAAACAAGCATTTATCCCCAATTCGAAGCCCTAGAAACTTATACATTTTTAGGATTGATAGACTTAGACATATTTATTACGTTATTATAGGGTGATACTTGATACATTTGGTCAACACAATTATCCAAATTTCTCAACAGATATAACATTTTACCAAGGTGAGTTTTACATAGCCCCTTTTCTATTTATCACCATTTTTAGGGTGAAACATGTTACAACATCATTTATGCAATTCAATCATCAATGTGTCTATGTGTTTTCTATGTTGCATTATGTCTTGAGCATGATTAGAGTAAGCACCATTCTAGCATAATCATTAACTCCGTACAAGCCGGCGGTATACATTGATAGATCTATTGGACTGACAATCCCACCCAGATGCGTGCCTCCTACAAAGGTAGCGTGGGTGTTTGTTATCGTATAACATATTCAAGTGGACCATGAGCGTATGGTATGTATCATATTATAACAGTCATCAGGGTTGGTTATGCACTCGATTTATTTCTAGTATGTTCTCACATATCGACTAGATTGACATGACACATGAATTGCACAACATTTTTATTCAATTATCAAAAACCTATGTAATTCTCACCAACTTTTGTTGACCCAAAACCTTTTCAACTTAACATGTTTCAGGTTCTATTTGCTTGAAGATTTGAATTGATGCTTGAAGATATGTGTATAGTTTTATTCAATTTGATGTACAAATTCTAGAACTATTGTATGTAATTCAATTAAATTATTTAATGGAATTTATTATTTACCATGAGCTATTGAACAATCATCAATACGTGACATCCCGATGTTTCCGCCATCGGTTGGGGTGTTACAGATTGGTATCAGAGCCATGGTTATAGGGAATTAGGTTATTAGAAAAATAATCTAGTCTATAACCATAGGATTTAACAAGTACTTGCTTCTTTTGCTTGCTATTCTCTATCTCCTACTTCTTATCTCTACTTTCATCTCTACAAGAAGGTTGCTCTCCATCACTGGATCTACTCTTAGACTAATAGGACAAATTCCTCAGGTTTTAACCTGAACCCCCTTGAGATCCCGTCGAAGTTCTATATTTTAATAACGAACACGTGCAATCTGGAAGGGTGAACACCTGTATTCTGAGTCTTCTGTCTAGGCTGGCATTGCGCATATATCCCAATCAGACGAGGGACCCGGATGCCTACCTGGGAATTCTCGGGATGAGTGTTCACTTATAGGCTAAAGCATGTCTTCATATGTTATTAGAATCTAGAATCTTTGATAAGTCAACGTTTTCGTTTATTCGTTTTAATTAATGAATAAATGATTACACTCCTTGTATAACCTCATTCATTTCATTGTGTCCCTTACAGATCATGTCTCCACGTTGCAGCACTCTTCTTAACAATGGTGACAATCAAGATGAAGTGAATAGCAACGACCACAACACTAGCTGCGATTATTTCCCAACAATTGGCGCAACAAATCACAACTCTGGTTTCTAACTTGTTGACTCAAGACATCCAAATGGATGGGAATGGCATTGGAAATGGCGTTGGAAATCACGAAAGGAACATGACCTTAGTTCGGAAAGGCAAGAAAACAAGTATCGTGGCCGCGGTAACTACCAAGAAACAGAAACGTAAGACCAGGGATCCTGATGTAAACCTCACTACCCAAGTTTCTAACAAGAAGCCTTATACGAGAAACTTTCCATTGTGTAACACATGCAATCGACATCATCCCACTGTTTCAGCGTGTCGCTTGTGCACCAATTGTGATAGGTATGGTCATCTGGTCAACACATGTCACGAGACCCCAAACCCTAATCAACCCGCCAACCCTGCTACTTTGGAGGAAGCAAAGCGGTTGGCTGCCACCTTAACAGACGATCATGTAAAGGCAGGAACCCTGACCCGGAAAGGGGAAAAGAAAACTGTAGCAAAAGATACTCCCCAACCTGCCGTTAAAATCAAAACCGAGTTCTCAACCAACGGAAAGCGCAAGGCCAGGAATTTTGCAAAAGACACCACTACCCCACCCAACAAGAAACAATACCGCGGGAAACTACCTAAGTGTGACACCTGCCAGTATCACCATCCAACCCAAGTGCCCTGCCGTCAGTGTACCAATTGCCAAAGGTATGGACATCTTGCGGACGCTTGCCGAATTCCTGCTACAAACACCCTTGCTGCTCCAAATAACCCACTTGAGACCCTCCAGCTACTTAACAGCAAACTCTACCATCTGAATGATGTTTATTTTTCTCTTTAATTCCATGTATTGGCATTTTATTTTCAAGTAATAAATTCAAGTATTATCATAACATCTGTGTGCGTGCTTGTTTAAAAGTGAACTAATTGCTATATCTATGATCATACTTGCTTACTTGTACGACAATTAGTTGACTACCAAACAACCTACTTAACGATTAGTAGAGGTCATCATGTCTTTCCAACAGTCGGGAGAGGCCCTACAACCAACTCCACGACTGGTGGAGACTATCGGACCTGCTCAACAATCGGTAGAGTCATAAAAGGACGCAAGACCCTAATGTAAGGTAAATTGGTAATTACGGTCCGGAACGTAATCATGAATTTACAGGTACATTAAGGTAGTGTGAAATTTTATCAAGGTTTCCAATAGTTGACCAATTGTAAACCTAGTGTTTCTCTTAACTTCGGGACGAAGTTCCTAAAAGTAGGGGAGACTGTAACATCGCAAAAATTTTCAAAATTTAATACGAATATTATTTTTTTTTTTTTATCGTTCATAAGGTGCCTAAGTTTTATTTACCGACCACACAACTTATATATATACATATATATATATATAATAATAATAATAATAATAATAATAATAATAAAATTAGTCATTACATTTACCACCTACTAAACCAACCTAGCCCATTAAACATAACCACAAACACACTCTTTATACCTATCTTGGAGCCCATCTGAAATCCATCAGCAGCCCAATACCGGCCCATAACATAGATCCAGCCCAAACCAAGCCCAACACTCCCTCTTGTCAGCCTAACAAAAAAAAAATAAATAAATAAAACCTGCTCCTGCCGGGATTCGAACCCGAGCAGAAGCCGGCTCAAACACAACCAAATCCACACCAAACCATCTGAGCCACGCTCATTCTTTGTTTTAAACCTGATTCTCTTAATATATATACACTGTTAAACTTCTATGTCTCTTCACTTCCTGAACAGCGAAAAACAGCAGCAGCAGAGTTTAATACTTTTTTTTTTTTTAAACCTTTGATTTAGTAATCAATTAGGCAAACATGGTAAGTTTACGTAATTATCGGCCCTGTATGACTCGGATACACACCAATTAACATCAATCCTTGACCAATTTTGATCCTATACGCGTATAGACTTTAAGGATTAGTCAAACCTACCAATTAAACAATCTAGACAATTGCAGTATAAATTGGACGTTCACACGTCTTCACAACTCGCCGATCATCCTCTCCCAACCTCCAATTTCCCTTAAAAGTTCACTGATTACGAGTTTTCATTCGTCATTTGACTTCGGGTCTTGACTGTGCAATCTCAATCGATACGTGTTTGTAAGTATAATTGTTTCTGTGGGTTTTATACATCGGACATGACTCATCAATAGCCCCATGATTAATTGGGCTATTGATGAGTGAATCTAATTATTGCAAAAACTAGGGTTTTGTGGTTTGTTAAATTGGGGAAGAAACTGATTTTGCTTAACTGTATATATTTTAATTAAACTGGGATAAATCACAACCACAGGCCTAGGCCAAGTGGTTGTGACTGATCCTTATAACTGAGACTAACCGGGTTCGAGACCCGGCTTGAACACCCCTTTTTCCATTTATTTTTTTACAAACCATTATATATATAAATTACATTTAAATCTTATAAATTCAATTTTTATTATTAAAACCTTGTTATAAATCCTAAAAAAAAATTATTTTTAACAAATCTGAGTTAAAAGTTTTATTTACAATTTTTATTTTTTCTGAAATTCATTTATTTAATATTTATAATAATTAAATCAATTTTATACTATTATATTTATAAAAATCCATTAAAATATCAAAACAATTTTATTAAATTCTACAAAAATTATCCTAAGTTTTTATAACATTAAGCTATTCAGAAATGATTTTTATTTCTGAAAAATCATTTATTTAATATTTTTATGCAATTTTTGTTAGATTTAATCATTATTAAATCATAATAAATCCAATTTTTGGTATTTTTGCACCAAAATTTTATACAATTTATTTTTAAATATTTAGAACAGAAATATGATTTTTAAAATAATAATTCTTTAATTTTAGTATTTTTGAATATTAAAGTTAAGTTTTGGCAATTTGTAATAAATAGATTTAAAAATCTATTTTAAAGGAAATAATTTTGCAAAAATTATTTTTATACATTAAACACATTATTGTGATCATCCTAAATTTAAATTTCATAAAAAGATTTTTGGTTATTTATTTACTAATATTCTCTCGTTTATTAAACAATTTTCACATTAATCAAACAAGCATTTATCCCCAATTCGAAGCCCTAGAAACTTATACATTTTTAGGATTGATAGACTTAGACATATTTATTACGTTATTATAGGGTGATACTTGATACATTTGGTCAACACAATTATCCAAATTTCTCAACAGATATAACATTTTACCAAGGTGAGTTTTACATAGCCCCTTTTCTATTTATCACCATTTTTAGGGTGAAACATGTTACAACATCATTTATGCAATTCAATCATCAATGTGTCTATGTGTTTTCTATGTTGCATTATGTCTTGAGCATGATTAGAGTAAGCACCATTCTAGCATAATCATTAACTCCGTACAAGCCGGCGGTATACATTGATAGATCTATTGGACTGACAATCCCACCCGGATGCGTGCCTCCTACAAAGGTAGCGTGGGTGTTTGTTATCGTATAACATATTCAAGTGGACCATGAGCGTATGGTATGTATCATATTATAACAGTCATCAGGGTTGGTTATGCACTCGATTTATTTCTAGTATGTTCTCACATATGGACTAGATTGACATGACACATGAATTGCACAGCATTTTTATTCAATTATCAAAAACCTATGTAATTCTCACCAACTTTTGTTGACCCAAAACCTTTTCAACTTAACATGTTTCAGGTTCTATTTGCTTGAAGTTTTGAATTGATGCTTGAAGATATGTGTATAGTTTTATTCAATTTGATGTACAAATTCTAGAACTATTGTATGTAATTCAATTAAATCATTTAATGAAATTTATTATTTACCATGAGCTACTGAACAATCATCAATACGTGACATCCCGATGTTTCCGCCGTCGGTTGGGGTGTTACACTATCTAGGTTGAATGATTCAAAGAAATCTTTGTAATCAAACATCCAGTCTGGACCACTTCCATGCAAATTCTGAGTATACCGTTGCACTTCAACGTTAGCCCACAAAGTATCCTTCTTCAGCCTTCGGTGCGAACTTCTCAGATGGATTAAGCATAGTACAAGGAGCTCCAAATGGTTCTAGATACTCTAAATTCGGCTTTCGACGATTCAACAGTTTATAAGAAGTTTTGCCAAACTTCTTCACCGTTAAAACACGATTAAGAGTACAACAAGCTGCGTAAATTGCTTCGTTCCAGAACATTACTGGAAGATTTGAGTCCGCAAGCATTGTTCTCGCCATTTCTATTAGAGTCCTGTTTTTGCGTTCGGCGACACCGTTCTGTTGTGGGGTATACGGAGCACTGTATTCATGATGAATTCCTTTGTTTTCACAAAGATCGTCCATCTGTGCATTCTTAAACTCCGTCCCATTATCACTCCTAATCCTCTTGATCTTTAGACCATAGATATTTTCCGGTCGAGTGAACAGAACTTTCAAATTATCAAACGTGTCGCTCTTTCGGTGTAAGCACATAACCCATGAAAATCTTGAAAAATCACCAGTCACCACAAGACAGTACAATTCTCCAGCATGACTTTTACGCTTGACCGGTCCAAACAGATCAATGTGCAAACGTTCAAGTGGCAATTCAACAGAATTGACTTTCTTTGGCCTATGGGATTGTTTGTGCTGCTTACCCTACTTACAACTCACACACTTGTCATTTAAGTGAAAATGTTTAACGTTCACGCCTGTGAAAAGTTCATTCTTCACCAATTGATTCATCTTTCGTAGGTGAATGTGTCCCATTCTCCTATGCCACATAATTGATTCTTTTTCTGTAGCCTTGGAGAGAAAACACGTGACTTGGCCTTGAGTGGTCATTGCTTTAGACATGTCAAGAATGTACAAGTTGTTCACTCTTGGCGCCTTTAACATCACCCACTCTTTCGGTAACTGGAAACCGGCTTGAGTATATAGCAAGATTTGTCGTCAAAGAATACAGAAAATTGCTTGTCACATATCTGACTGACACTGAGCAGATTGTAATCGATCTGCTTCACATAAGATATTCTCTCGAAACTCACTATACCATTGCTGACACTACCCTCCATGGTAATATAACCTCCCTTGTTTCCTGCAAACGCTACATAACCTCCATTGATGTTTCTGATATCGAATAGTAACGAAAGATCCCCTGTCATGTGACCAGAAGCTCCACTGTCAACAATCCATAGACTGCTCACAGGGCCAGCTGAAGCTCCCTGCACATATCAAATAAATAAATTAGATTTTTTGGGGGACCCAAGCCTGTTTGGTCTTGGGTCTTTGAACAATTTGTTTCAAAGATTCAGATTTCTCACAAACAGTTTTATTTGAATCGATCTTTTTCTGATTACTCAAATCTTTTTCATTCTTTGGTTTCACATTTTGTTGTGAAGTTGAAGGACCTTCAGAACCCTTTGGTGACCAAGATTGTTCAGATTGTTTCAAGATCCGGATTTGAGATTTTGAGGTCTCAGCCGGTTTCTTTACTTCTTCTTTGAACGATACTTTCTTGGTTACCTTCTCTGATTTAACAGAGACAGGTCCAACTGTTGGTTTGACATTAGGTTTAATAGGAACCTTTTTGTTATCAACAGTTGCGTTCACCATTAGTTTCTTAAACGGTTTCTCAGTGGCTATCCGGTTGCGGCGATCATATGTCATCGGACGATTTTCCCTCCTTTTAAAATAATTGCTTTGGTTATAAAAAGGTGCTGGTTGAGGGACAAATCGTCTCTGTGGATAACAATGATTATCGACCGGACATTCATACATCTGCTTCATTTCCACCTCGTGCCTCTTGTGTCTTACGTACGGGCAGTCGGCAAGTAAATGCCCTCTCTCCCCGCACTTAAAACACGCACGGTACTCTTCAAAATTGTTCTTGGCATTCGACTTTGAATAACTAGTGATAGGATATTGATCATCCATACACCTTCTTCTTAAACTCTCAGGAGCTGGGTCCTTTGAGTAAGTCGGTTCAAGAAAACCATTTGACTTCTCTTTTGGTTTAATAAATTATGTGACATGGACCTTTGGTTCTTTAGGAATATCCAAATGAATTTTCTTTAAGATTGTTGGAGGTATATCATTTGTTCGCTCATGTTTCGGGAACCAAATGGTACTCTCCTGCCAAATTTTCTCAATTTTTGAATAGTTGGCAAATTCTATTGGATATTCTTCATCAGAAATTATCTTATCGGATCCTTCCATCCGATAGAAAACTCTAACAGGTTTATCACAAGATTCATTTTGATTTTCATTTAACTTTTCAATTTTCTTTTCATTTTTCTTTTCAATTTTCTTCTCAATTTTCTTCTCAACAGGCTTAACTGATTGATTCTTTCTATGAGCGTTAGCCATGGGATGGACAATCCGAGATGGTGAAACAGGTTCATTAGTAATTATGTAATTTTCATAAGAAATATCACACATCTTTTCAGAAACCTTCTCAGACTGTTCATCCTCTTCATCAGAATCATCAGCAGCAATTACACCTTCATCATTTCCCAGTACAGGTCTAACATCATAATAAGGGTCTCCAACACTAGAAGTGTTTGACTCGTCATCCGATGTAGAGTCAGATTTAACTGAGCTCTCCGGTGCTATTGAGTGCAAATTATGGTTTTCAAACAACACCGGAGCTAGGACAGCTTTGTAGTTTGCACTACTAGACTGTGAAGGCTCTTCTATTATATGATCAACAACATAAGCGATATGCTTATAACTCTTAAGCTTTTTGTTCACTTTTTCTGCAAAGCACTTGATGGTGGCCATTTCAAGTTTTGTGTTTTCTAAATCATTGATATAATTATTTATGGCCATTTGTTTCAAAGATAAAGTCTTTTTCAATTCTGAAACATCTTTCTTATAACCATCAAGTACTCTGTTAAACTCTTTTGCTTCTTTTTGATAGGATTGACAGTTGATTTTTGCACTCTCAAGTTGAACCTTGAGTTGTTTATTCTCATCTGTCAATTTATCACAAGCTTTGCAATGTTTAACACAATTTGAATTTGAATTAACTGCAGATTCAGTACTTACCTGTTTTGGAGGTTCTGTCATGGCCATCAATGCAAAGTGTGCTTCCTTCCCAGCGAAAAACTTTGAGTAATCAATCCTGGTACAAGCATCATCCACTATGCATGATTTTCGGGTCATCAAAAAGTCAACTTCAGCAAGCAACTGATCAATGTCATCATCCAGTGAGTTAACACTAGATTCAGAATCAGACTCACTCTCCTCATCAGAATATGTAGAATCAAACTGCTCTGGAATATCAGAAACTGAATCAAGAATCATCCCAGACTTCTTCTCTGTACAGACATCACTCTCTTCATTCAACTCCTCTATTCTCACCTCAGACATCTTTTCAGTCACTACCTCCTCTTCAACCTCTACCGGCTCATCCAAATTCATCTGCTGTGCAACACAAGCCACATTCCCAGCTGTAACCTCTTCAACACCTAACTGCATCCCTGTCCAATCAAACCCTTCGTCCTTCTGTATCACCAAAGCTTGATTTTGATTATCTGTTTGAGTTTGGGTGTTTGGTGTAGAAATAGGAATGATTGTTCGGTTTGTGTTTTGTGGTGTTTGGTTTTGATTTTTGGTTTTGTGTTGTGTTTTGTCTAACAGTGTTATTTTGTTGGGTATTTTGTCGGTTTTGGTAGTTTTGTTGTGGTTGAAAGCTTAAGATATTAGGACTTTGGTAAGATACCTGATTTTGGGTTTGTCGGTTTTGGTAGTTAGAGTTGAAAGGATTTCTATTTCCCTCCTGAGCTGGTTGTGTGCATTCTCTCTTAAAATGTCCTTTCTCACCACAATTGAAACACGTCACTTTGGCTTTGTTGAAGCCATAAGTGGTGTTTGGAGTCTAGAGTATTACTAGGTGTCTAGTTTTACGTTTGTAGATAAGTTATCTGTCACACCCTCAAATTTCCACTGCGGGGTTTATACCGCGAGGCGCATGACAAACCAGGATCCCATAGCCATAAGTCACAGGAACGAACTCTAAATGCCCAAACCATTTAGTTCGTTTTCGAAAACCAAGTTTAGTTAAGCTGCGGAAGCGTAAACCTGATTTAGACCTTTTAAAAAAACTATGCGCAAAACAATGCGCCCAAATTAAAACCACACGAAAGCATAATATATAATTTATGTGTATGCCCGAGAGCCCAAATGCAGTGAAGTGTACAGTGCTTTCTAATCCTGGCACCGGAAGCTAACTACCTGCAAAAGCATGTAAATCGTGTGTCAACATAAAGCTGGTGAGTTCACAAAGTAAAGTAATTTAGTATGCAAAAGCGCTGGTTTCCAAAACCACGTAAGTAAGTAAGTTATGTTGGTGCCCCGCACCGTGTAACCACTAGTTCATCGCATGTCAAGGGTAGCTAACCCACTCATGATAACTAACCGAATATACCGAACTGCTATGTACTTGTAGCCACATAAGTGTGCCGCATGCCTGACATCATTGTCTATCCACAATGATAAAGTTTCGTTAAGTTATAGTTCACCCCCGCGCTCCCCGAGCCGGTGTGAGGTTTGTAAGACCTAATAGCGTTATCAACTAATAACCCGCTTGCCAACCCTGGCAACTCATTCGGTACGTGAGGACTTACAGATGATAGAAATGGTTTAGTTTATCAAGGACACAATTGCGAACTAGCAAAGTAACCGACCCTCATAAGGATCCATGGCATCCCAACCCGGGATGTGTAAGTAGTCCTAAACCGGACTAGAAAATGTTAAGTAAGGTGTCTCATACCTGAGACGCATGCTTTTGAGAAAAAGAGTAGTGAAACTCACCTTAGGTCGCAAGTGAAAATCCAAATTCCACGAATAGTAACGTGCTACCGACTCCCTATTAAAAATGTCACTAGGTGAGTATACGTGCGTAACCAACACACCATGTAACTCGTTTATCCAAGACTTTTAAAAGTTCAGAACCGTGTAGTGACACCTAATGACTCTACATGCTCAAGTATGTCCTATGTATCCCGTTGGTGATTATAGTGATTATTATCAGTTTAATACATCAAATACATCTCATACAAGTTTTCACACAAGTACATGTCAATTACATACCACATAGAACTCTAAATAGTCACCTAAAGACCCCGTACACAATCTGCGTTTATAGGACAGATTGTGCGCTGTGAAAAACAATTTATTTAAAATACTTAATGAATGAATTAGAGTCCCAAATTTTTACTGAATTTTATGTGGGATTCACTCGACAATACCTATTTTTGTTTTGTCTTAATTCCAAACACAAAAATTATGAAAATTCGTACAACACAGCTATGTCCAGAAAATTTCCTCAACAGGTCACTTGGAAAAGCTCTATTTTTCCAGTATTGACCTACTGTAAAAATTTCATAACCTAACTCCTTGTAAATCTCAAGTTATGACCATTTAAAGTTAACCCAATTTACAAATCCGAAAATCTGATATGACCCCTAATCACATAAAATTCCAAAAACGACTCAAACGATGTCCAAATCTGATGTTTTTGCCCATTACGAAAAGCTAAGACCTTGTACATTACAACCATGCAAATAAATCATCAAAACAATCGATTTACCAACCCATTACAGCCCCTACAAAACGTTCAAACGAATCTGCCAGAATCTTAAACTTGCATCCCAAGTAATCTACAAACCCTAATTTTTCATGAACATCACTAATACATGTATAACACATACAATACTAATTAAACACCATGTTATCATAGCAAAACACATATATTATTATGTGAAAACCCTAAGCATGGCTACTAACAACAATCATCATCATCAATTCATCAAGATCATTCAAGAATTCCTATGCATACATGCATGCGATTCTATATCTATTATTTTTAGGGTTTTTAATGTTTTTCAAGTATTAGAATTTATCAAGAGTCATAAAGATGTATACCTTGCAATGCTAAAAACTCCCTAGAGCCTTGAGATTAAACCCGAACTAGCTTGATTAGGTGAAGGATTACTTGATTGCTTGAAAACCAAGAGGGAATGGGGATGGGGGTTCGCACGGCGCAAAAGAAAGGGGAAGGGGGTAGGGTTTTATCTTTTTCTTGCCTCCTAATTATAAGAGGGCTTTGCTTGTTCCCCAAGCAATTGGGTATTAGGGCCCTTCTAGTCCATAACTTGACCCGTTAACCATGTTCTAGCCCAATACCGGACCCAATATTATTAATCATCCCAAATTGCATAAAAACCATTGTTTTCATTATTACATAACATATTAATCATGTTGTGCACGTAATTTACATAATCTACGCATTATCTTTCCGTTAGGCGATCATTCACAAAAACTTGTAATTCACATAATCACGTACTTCATGTTCACCATAATTCAATTGTATATATTATTGCTATGTATGCCACATAATTCACCAACGTTTGGGATACAGGACTCATGTGTGTGTTTAGCAAGGATTTTCCTACTTATAACATATGTTAACATCTTCTAACATATGTTAAACCCACTTAACTAACCCTAGTTAAGTATCTAGCCATGTATGAACCTGTAAGTTAACTAGAGTTCAGTAAAAGTATTTAACCTGAAAATGCGGGGTGTCACATCATCCCCAAGTTGAAAAGAATTTCATCCCGAAATTCAGCAAGTAAACAATAAAGCCAGCTATAAAAATGTGTGCTTGGTTCCCGGATGTCACATCATCCCCAAGTTGAAAGGAATTTCGCCCCGAAATTCACTTTGAAAGAGCTGCTTTATGTTCCGCGTTTGATCTATGTACGATTTCAGGTTTAGTAAAGAGGTGTGGGTATTTGAGCCGCATCTGATCTTTGCGCTCCCACGTGTATTCCGGTCCTAGACGGGAATTCCACCGCACCTTAACAATAGGTATAGTGTTTTGTCTGAGTTTCTTGACGCCCTGCTCAAGAATCTCCACTGGTTCTTCCACGAACCGTAGCTGATCGTCCGCCTGGATCTCCTCCAGTGGCACTACCAGTGTCGTATCGGATAAGCATTTCTTCAAGTTTGAGACGTGGAATACATTATGCACTCCACCGAGTTCATAATGTATTCCCCGGCAACGGCGCCAAAAACTTGATGTGCTAAAAGTAGTTTAATAAAAATAACTAAATTAAACCTAAAACTAGACACCTAGTAATACTCTAGACTCTCTAAAACTAAACTACTGACAGGCAAGTGAACCTATCGACTCTAGTATAGCTAAAGTAAGTCCGGATATCGAACCCACGAGACTCTAATGGAAAACGAAAACTAGACTCGATTACTTATCCTAAATATCTATTAAATTAATTTATTATTTTAAAGGGGGGTTTTACTGAAAAATAAATTGCAATAAAATAAAGAATAACTAAAATTACTAAACTGAACTAGAGACACGAACTTAGTTGAGCTGAATTCAGATGATGATGAGACACTACCTAGACCAGACTCCTAACTATGCCTGATAGGCTTCTATGGTTATGGAACTGAATTGGAACCGGGATCTTAAAATACTAAACATCAAGAATAAACTAGACACCCTCGACCCTTCTCAAGGGGAAACCCTAGAATATTTTTGTGCTGTTAAACTACCGGTTGGAGTACAAACCCTCACAGGTTATCTAACTCTTATGATCGAGTACCCGCTAGACAATCTACCTCACAGCGCGAAAGCCTCACTACACTAGGTGCAAAGGGTAATTATTGAAGCCTAGATCTAACTTGATATGCAAGAGTTGAAAGGGAAACTGGGCAGATCTTCTCACAAAGCCTCTAACCTAGCAATCTAACAACCTAGACATACCAACAAGTCCTCACCTCACAGCTATTGAACTTGGAAGAATACCTAAAATCTTCTAACCATCAAATATCACTCCTATGGTAAACTCGCGACTATTGACCATAAACTAGTTGCTACACAAAGTCTGCAACCTAACTAGCACTCATACATGAAAGACATTCACAAAAGTGCAAGTGGAGTGAATAAGTGACAATCAAAAAATAATAGATACGCACATACACTAGATCTAAAGAAATCAAAATCTTTACTGAATCATAAATCCAAAACACGTTCCAAAAACCATAGAAACTAAAAACAAATCAAAACATAGTTATTTGTCTTGGCCTAGGTAGCTATAAAAGTTTTAGCCACAAATCATCTTGAAAAGAAAAACAAAGCCAAATAAAATTTCAACAATCATTATATAGAACAAAGATAATAAAGGAACGAAAACACCGAATGATTGACACCCGAATAATCGCTGGCTTAAAACCCTTGATCCCTGGCCTGCCCCTATAATAATATTTTTGCTCCTGCTGTCGTCGATGTCTCTTCTGCCAAGAATGATATCTCTCTAAAATCTTGTGCGCAGCTAACCTCCTCTCCGAATGATAATATGATGCGGCCCCGTCTCAATGAAGTATCCCCCTTTTATATTCTTTTTTTCTCTTTAACCTACTTACGTAGGCTTTTTCTTTTTCTTCAAGGCTTATGGGCCACCCCTTTTATTATAATACTATATTATTATTATTATTATTATTATTATTATTATTTATATATAGTATTATGGCATCGTGCTCTCGACTCAGTTGTTCTTAACTTGACCAAAGTTGCTCGTTTATGCTCCAACGTCCATGAACACCTAGCAAAATATAAAATAAAAAAGATAAATACTAAAAATGACACAAAGCTAATAAAAATCTATAAAAACCTATACTAAATAAAATAGACCGGTACAAGCCTAAAACTAATAAAAACACTATTTAATCGACTCAAAAACTATACAAACTTTACATTGGAAATAGATGTATTTTACAAAACATCAAATATCCCCACACTTATCTTTTTTCGTCCCTGAAAAAGAATTATGCTATGGAATCACAGTTAGGTTTACATCCAGTTTCAAAACATAGGTTACTTAATTAATAATCTACTAACGTGTTGATTGCGATTGCAGATATATTGATCCTCTTAAACCCATACCAGTTTCCAAGCCCCTTTTTATTTATGTTAAGTTCAGGTTGATTAGTCTATCTAGGGTCTCACTCAAAGGAAGCCACAGTTCCTCCTAATCCCGCCTCAAGCATATGAAGCTAAAGGAACGACCAATTGACCATTTCCCAACCGTCTTATGTAAAAAACCAAGAGAATTTAAAATCACTTTTTTTTTTTTTTTTTTTTGCATACTTAACTCAGAGGGTGTGACCAATCCAAGTCGCTATCCCAGTGGCCAGGCACCTTAAGCTTCAGCATTTTTTTTTTTTCATCTCAGCATACTTAACTTAGAGGGTGTGACCAATCTAAGTCGCTATCCCAGTGGCCAGGCACCTTAAGCTTCAACATTTTTGCTTTGATTTCTAATTTTTTTTTAAGTCATTAGAAATTCTAACGGTTTTCTACTTATAACGGTGCTTCTTATACTATTTTTGGCGGTTTCGGTCTCCCCGTTTCTCCTAGATGAGAACCCACAAAATTGCCTAACATAATTAATTTATTACTTTTCAAAGGAAACCTTTCTACCGGCCGAGCCTACCCACATATCCCAAATCAGACACGTTTTCAATCAATTTTAATCTCTTATTATACATACTATTTAAAAACCGGACACCTAACTTTACCTATCATCATCCATATTTTATATAATGCAAACTTCAAAATCAGGGACTTTTTTTTTTTTTTTGGACTCAAATTTTGGACTCAAAACGACTCTGTATATAGACTAAACGACACAGACCAAACGATAGTTTCCCATCCCCACACTTAAACTCTACATTGCCCTCAATGTAGGAATAGAAAACGACTTAAAACAAAAATAAATTCCGAATACAAAAATAAAAAGAAAAGGGCAAATTGGAAAGGACTTAGCTGGTTTATTAACGCGTAAGCTCCAAAAACTCCAGTCCAATCCAGCTCGATCGTATAGCATTTCATTCGCGATCGGCTCTGACACAATAATAAACTCTCGGGTTTGCCTTGATAAATGTTAAACAGCTCCAGAATCACCCGAATGGAGATTGAGTACGGGCGGTGCAATCCAAACCTGCGCAAAATGAAACAAACAAAACCCGAGCATAATACCGAACCACAAATAAAATAAAATAAAATGAATGAAAAGCTAAAATTAAAAATAAATTTACAAACTCTACACTTGGGATTGTACCCAAGAACTCAACCATTTCTCATTCTAAGGAGTCTCGAGAGGAGTTTCCTCCTTCTCCGTCGGGTCTAACGGTCCTCCGATATAAAGCTTAAGCCTATGACCGTTAACCTTCCAAGTGCTTCCATCTGCATCATTTAGTAATTCGACTGTGCCATATGGGAAAACCTCATTAACTGTGTATGGACCCGCCCATTTGGACTTAAGCTTACCTGTGAACAACTTCAATCGTGAATTATATAAAAGCACTCTATCTCCCTTTCTAAACTCCTTCACATTCTTGATCCTCTTATCATGCAACTCCTTAGTTTTCTCTTTAATGCTCAACGACCGTGCATATGCTGCATCCCGAAGCTCTTCCAACTCATGAAGCTGGAAAAATCGTCTCCTAGCAGCCTCGGTAAGATCAAGATTAACCGCCTTGAGGGCCCAAAGAGCTCGATGTTCTAGCTCAACGGGTAGATGACACGCTTTACCATAAACAATCATAAAAGGTGTAGTACCTAATGGCGTTTTATAAGCCGTCCTAAACGCCCAAAGCGCATCATCTAACTTGTCGGACCAATCCTTCCGACTTTTCCCAACGGTTTTCTCAAGAATTCTCTTCACTCCTCGGTTTGCATTCTCCACTTGACCGCTTGTTTGGGGATGGTAAGCGGTCGATAAACGGTGAGCGACCCCGTAGCGCGCTAACACCTTTTCCATCATGGTGTTACAGAAATGCGTACCACGGTCACTAATAAGTGCTTTGGGAGTACCAAACCGAGTGAACAACTTCTTCAAAAATTTCACCACCACTCGGGCATCATTAGTAGGTAAAGCTTGCGCTTCCACCCACTTTGAAACATAATCAATGGCCACGAGGATGTACCGGTTCCCTCCAGAAATGGGGAACGGTCCCATGAAATCAATGCCCCAGACATCAAAAACTACAAGATCCTGAATGGGGTTCTGAGGCATCTCATCCTTGGATGAAATGTTACCGGTGCGTTGACAGGCATCGCACCGCTTCACGAAATCGAGGGCATCCTTCACCACAGTAGGCCAATAAAAACCACTATCAAAGACCTTTTGCGCAGTGGTGTGATGAGCATGGTGCCCTCCATAGAGACTCTCATGGCAATGCTTAATAATCTCTAGTCCCTCCTCTCTACTAACACATCTCCTCAAAATTCTATCACTTCCTATCCTAAATAGAAAAGGATCATCCCACACATACCTAGTAGCATCTCTCAGGAATTTCTTACGCTGTTGGGTATTCATACCCTCTACCAACATCCCATGAGCAAGGTAATTTGCCAAATCAGTGAACCATGGCATACCCTGCTTCTCAGCTTCAACGAAATCAATGGACTCATGAGGGAATTTATCTCCAATCGCCTCCTCACAAATCTCCTCTCTACTCGGATCCTCTAAACGAGAAAGGTGATCTGCAGCCACATTCTCTGCTCCCCGTTTATCCTTAATCTCAATATCAAACTCAGAAAGCAAAAGAATCCACCGAATTAGACGAGGTTTGGCGTCCTTCTTTGCGAAAAGAAACCGCAAAGCCGAGTGATCAGTAAAGACGGTGGTTTTGGAGAGCACGAGATACGAACGGAATTTATCAAAAGAAAACACAACCGCCAAGAGCACTTTCTTGGTGGTTGTGTAGTTCTCCTGAGCATCATTAAGGGTCTTACTGGCGTAGTAGATAGGGTGAAAATGTTTGTCACGCCTTTGCCCTAAAACTGCCCCGACTGCGTAGTCACTCGCATCACACATGAGCTCAAAAGGCAAGCTCCAGTCGGGTGAAACTAAGATAGGAGCACTCACCAACCGCTCCTTCAAAAACTCAAAAGCCTTAAGACACTCCTCATCAAAGACAAAAGGAACGTCTTTCTCAAGAAGACGCGTCATGGGGCGAGTGATTTTGGAAAAATCCTTAATGAACCTACGATAGAAACCCGCATGACCTAGAAAACTACGGATGGACTTGACATTGGTCGGAGGTGGAAGCCTACTAATGGTGTCAATCTTAGCCCTATCAACCTCTATACCATCCCTAGAAATCTTATATCCTAGTACTATCCCCTCAGTCACCATGAAGTGACACTTCTCCCAATTCAACATTAACTTAGACTCTACACATCTCTCTAGCATCCTCTCTAAGTTAACCAAGCAAACATCAAAAGAGATACCATAAACTGAAAAATCATCCATGAAAACCTCCATAGACGTCTCAATCATATCCTGAAAGATAGCTATCATGCAACGCTGAAAAGTGGCTGGAGCGTTACATAACCCAAACGACATGCGGCGATACGCATAAGTGCCATAGGGGCATGTAAAGGTGGTCTTCTCCTGATCCTCCGGTGCAATGGGGATCTGGAAATAACCTGAAAATCCGTCAAGGAAACTGTAAAATTGCTGCCCTGCCAAACGCTCCAACATCTGATCAATGAACGGGAGAGGAAAGTGGTCTTTCCTGATGGCGTCATTCAGTCTCCTGTAATCAATACAAACACGCCAACCAGTGACAGTACGAGTGGGAATGAGCTCATTTTTCTCATTAGTGACCACTGTCATCCCTCCCTTCTTAGGGACAACCTGAGTCGGGCTCACCCACGGGGAATCAGAGATGGGATAGATCAGACCGGCATCCATAAGCTTAAGAACCTCACTCCTAACTACTTCCTGCATGTTTGGATTTAGGCGTCTCTGAGGCTGCACCACAGGCTTATAATCATCCTCCATGAGTATCCTATGGGTGCAGTAGGTAGGGTTGATGCCCTTGATGTCAGAGAGCCTCCATGCAATGGCTTGCTTATGTGCCTTCAACACATCAAGCAACCGACTCTTCTCCTCCTCCGTCAGTTTAGATGAAATAATGAAGGGCAAACTAGCATTCTCCCCTAAGTAGGCATACTCTAAGTGAGACGGTAAAACCTTAAGTTCTAAAGGCGGTGGTATCTCCAATGAAGGTTTACTACTCTCCTCACGAACCTCACTAATCTCTAATGCCTCAGGAAACAAAGGGGCTTCCTCCCCAACCAAATCTAACTCCTCATCATGGGTTTCAACTACCAAATCACCCCCACAGATGTAATCAAGACATCGGTCCACCCGAGAAATAAAAGAATTTATGAAGTAAACAGAGTCAGTGGGACCGCTAAAATCGTCTTGACTACCAGGGTATCTCATGGATTTGACGATCTCAAAGGTGACCGTCTCATCTCCTACGCGTAGAGTGATCTTCCCGTCAAAGACATCAATGAGTGCCTTGGCGGTGCACAGAAACGGATGACCTAGAATTAGAGGTACTTTGTCGTCTACCTCCATTTCAAGAATAACGAAATCCACGGGGAAAACAAATTTATCAACTTTCACCAACAAGTTTTCCACAATGCCCCGTGGATATTTGACCGATCGGTCAGCAAGGGATAAAGTCATGCGCGTTGGGGTCAGGTCACCTAGGTCTAGTTTCTCATAAAGAGAATAAGGCATCAGGTTGATACTAGCACCTAAGTCTGCCAACGCGTGGTTTTGAGTGTCACTACCAAACATACACGGGATTGTAAAAATCCCGGGGTCTGTCAATTTCTCCGGCAGCTTGTTCAAAACCACCGCAGAACATCCTGCAGTCAATGGAATGTTTGAGACCTCCCCCAGCCTATCTTTCCTTTTCAGAAGATCTTTAAGGAATTTGGCATATTTAGGCATATGCTGGAGGGCCTCAATGAACGGGAGATTTATTTTAAGCTGCTTAAACATATCTAGAAAATGTCCATACTCCTTAGCATATTTCTGGTTCCTAAGGCGGGCTGGGTATGGAAGACGAGAAGGATCAAGCTCAGGGGTAGGCCTAATCGGTGTGGGTGTCCTACCTACAACCTTCTCTATCCGAGGCTCACTATTTGTTGCGGTACTTGCTGGGACTAGCCTAGGTTGCACCCTACTAGGAGCCTCCATCTCTATTTCCTCATCTACCTGCTCCTCTACCTCACTCTCTACCTGCTCACTAACTCTCTCTGCCCCTCTACCACTACGAGTGGTGACTGCTTTCAGTTGGGCGGCTGGGTTGGGTTGAGTACTACCCGAGAACTGGCCTTGGGGCCGCCCTTCCAACTGCCTAGCAATATCACCAACAGTACGCTGAAGATCCAAAAATGCAGAGTGGTGATTTTTCAACAAGGTGTCATGCTCTGCAAGAGTTTTCTGGTGTGGGCGTCTTTAGCTACTAACTGGGTTAAAAGCTCTTCTATCTTACCCAAACCACCCTCAATACCCGAACCTACCTTATTACCCGAATTTCCACCCGAATACTGACCCTGCCCCTGGTTATGAGTAGAGTTTGATGAGAAACCAGGGGGATTACCGGAAGATTTCCAGCTGAAGTTTGGATGATTCCTCCAACCTGGGTTGTAAGAATTTCCATAAGAGTTGCTTGACCCGCGGTTCTGACCGCCTACAAAATCCACCTGCTCATCCTGATGAATCAAAGGGCATTCAGAAGTAACATGCCCTCCCCTACACATCTCACACTTTTCAGATTTCAACTTCAACTCCTTCACTTTCTTAGTTAATGCATCTAAAGCAGCAGCCACACTAGTATCCAATGTGACTTGGTGAACACCTCGAGCTGGTGAGGTGGTACTGGGTGTAGGAATGGAATTCCTGAGTAAAGTCCGCTGCTCATGGTCTGTTTGGGCAAAACTTTCAAATAAGTCATTGCATTCAGCCGCAGTTTTCTTACCCATCATGTGGCCGCCTGCAGAAGTATCAAAACGGTTCTTTGCCTCATAAGTTAAGCCATTGTAGAATTTCTCTACAAGGGCCCAATCAGTCAGACCATGTTGAGAGCACCTGCTAAGCAGGTTTTGAAAACGCTCCCATGCAAGATAATAAGGCTCATCAGGTTCCATCCGGAACGAATGGATCTGATCGCGAAGGCGGGATGCCTTGCTAGGTGGAAAGTACTTATTCAGAAAAGCTTCTTTAAGGACATCCCATGTGGTAAAAGTGTCAGTAGGGTGAGAGTCGAGCCAAGTGGCAGCTCGACCAGCAAGGGAAAAGGGGAAAAGGTGGAGGAATTTAGCATCATCATTGGCACCCTGTAGCTTAAAGGTAGCTAGGATGCGAGTCAGACGGGCTATGTGGGCCGGGGCATCCTCATCATCGCGGCCGTGGAATTGACAGGTGTTATTAATGGCCGTCATGATGTAGGAGGGTATCTGCCAGGACCCATCATTGTTGATGGCTGGAATGGTAATAGGGGAGTTAACTCCCGTAAAACCCTGGGTGGATTGTTGGTGGACAGTGCGACGCTCAGTCATTTGGAAAAGGTTTGGTGGTGGACTGGGTGGTGGGGAGGATGACCTAGAAGAACAAGAGCTAGAAGAACTTACCTCCTCAAGCTTAACTTCAGCAGGTGACTTGCTCCGCGAACGAGTAACTGGCATAAAACTGCAGAGTAGACAGTAAAAGAGGTAAGGGAATAACAGATAGATGAAACTAAGAAAAATATAAAAGACTCGAAATAAAAATAAAAATTAAAAATTTACTGAAAATAAAAATAACAAATAGCACAGATATTTCAGATAAGTTCAATCAAAGCTAATTAACGCAATCGCCAAGAGTCCCCGGCAACGGCGCCAAAAACTTGATGTTGTCAAAGTGGTTTAGTAAAACCTAACTAAATTAACCTAAACTAGACACTCTAAGTTTTAAATTTATAACCTAAGACTCTCTAAACCTAAACCACACAACCGGCAAGTGTACCGGTCAGTGCAGTACAGCTAAAGTAAGTCCGAGTATCGAACCCACGAGACTCTAATGGAAAACGGAAACTAGACTCGATTACTTATCTACAAACTGGCTTAAATATGTTTTGTTGCGTAAAGGGGGTTTTTCTAATAAACTAATAAAAATAAATAAAATAAAACTAAAATAACTTAAAACACAAGCTGGAGACTGGAATTCGGATCAGGTGATGGGAAGGCACTACCTAGGCTAGAATCCTACACATGAATGATAAGTCTCTAATGGTTATGAAACTGGTGTGGAACCGGGATCTTAAAATACTAAACATCATGAATAAACTAGACACCCTCGACCCTTCTCAAGGGGAAACCCTAGAATACTGTTGTGCTGTTAAACCACCGGTTGAGAGGTTACCCTCACAGGCTTATCTACTCGAATCTTAAAGTACCCGCTAGACAGTCTACCTCACAGCGCGAAAGTCACAATACACCCGAAAGTGCAAGGGGTAACTACAATATTTCTGATAAGACTTGGCCTGCAAGGAATGCTAGGGAAACTAGGAAGATCTTCTTACAAAGCATCTAGATCTAGCAATTTAACACCCTAGACAGACCAACAATCTCGCACCTTACAGCTATTGAGAATTGGTAGAACACTTAGAATTACCTAACTAACAATTACAACTCCTATGGATAACCCTAGGCAATTAACCATAAACTAGCTGCTAACACCCAGTCCGCAACCTAACCCGCATTCATACATGAAAGACATTCACAAAAACGCAAGTGGAGTTCATAAAAGTTATTTAAATAAAACTAAATACGCATACACATCAAACCAGAAAATAAAGAGTTCTTACTTTAAAATTCACCCACAACCAAAAGTTCCAAAACCAAAAGTTCCAAAACCAAAAGAAAATAATCAAACAAGTGCAATCATCTCTAACCTAGGTAGCATCAAGGATTAGCCAATAAAAGTCATGATAATATCAAAACAATAAAAACTAAACATATTCATGGCGTTCACAACGGGTTAGAATAGAATAAATAAATAAATTAGAACCAACCCGTGCTGGCACCTAGGCTTCAACCCTTGACCGGTGCCTCTAATTAAATCTCTTTTTGAGGCTGCTACTTCTGTTCGATGTCTTAGGTTATAAATTTAAAACTTAGAGTGTCTAGTTTAGGTTAATTTTGTTAGTTTTTACTAAACCACTTTGAGCACATCAAGTTTTTGGCGCCGTTGCCGGGGACTCTTGGCGATTGCGTTTACTAGCTTTGATTACACTTATCTGCTATATCTGTGCTACTTGTGTTTTGTGTTGAGTCTGTCTTTTTGTATAGTGAGTCATAGGAGTCTAATTGTTTGTGTATTTTAATTTCTGTCGAGTCTGTAAATATGTTTGAAATTTGTGGAGGACCCTATTTTACCGTTAGATTTCCACAAAATGTGGGGTCCTCTGCACATTATTGTGCTAATTCCTTTGTGTAGCCGCAGCCATATTATTCACAGGGTTGTCCTACAAATTATTATGATGACTCGTATCAGCAGCCACATTTCAATCAGTATCCTGATCAATTTTCTGGAAGCAATTCTTGTGAGAATAGTGGTAATGATTGGAGTAAAATAGAGAGTCTGTTGACATTATTAGTTGCTAAAGATGAAAATACCCAAAAAATGTTAGCAGAGCACGACATCCTCCTGAAAAACCGACAGGCTGCTCTTTTAGATCTTCAACGAACAGTAGAAGACATTGCTCGAAGGTTAAAGGAAGAAGAAGAAGAAAAAGAAAAGGTTCAGCAAGAGCAGCTGCCGAAAGTCGGTTATACATATGATGAGGAGGGCAACTACCTCGGGTACATGAACGCTCGAGGGGAGTTGTTCCCAACGTTTCCAGAAGAAGGGAAAGAGCCGATCATGGAATACGCGGACGAGTCAGATGAAGAGATCATCCCAATCACGGAGACGAAAATGGACATTGAAGTCCCACCTCCGGTGCCACAGGTTAGTATATATGATTTTGGGAGTGACTCTGATGAAGAGGACGACGAAGAAGAATGGGCGGCGTATCAAAGGTCGTTGGTGAGGAGAGAAGTGATAGAAGAAGTGGAATTGGGGGACTCCATAGATATGATGTTTGGTGCAGAGGAAGACAACGAGGTGAGTGAGAAGTCGTTGTCTGAAGAGGATGAGTTTTTAGATCTCGAGTTAGAGGGTTTGCCTATTTATGAGGAAGTAGGGGAGTCTGATCCCGATGGGGATATAGCATACCTAGATGCCCTACTCGAAGGTGAACCGACAGACATGACTGAACCTGCGCCAGATGAAAGAAATAAGTGTGGGGATCATCCCGTGGAAATGGTGGAAGAAGAAGCGCACCATAGCTGGCCCGTGGTATTAGTAATAGATGGAACTTCAAAATCAACAACACCACGGGAGAGGGCAAGGAAGAGAAAAAGAAAGGATCAGAATCGGAATCGGAATCGGAGGAGGATCAACGTCTGGCACGGGTTGGAGAAGAAGAAGCCAGTGAAAGTCAAGCACGATCAGTCTTCTTGCTACATGCCACGCATCCGGTTCAATCCAGGTAAGTTTAAATTTTGGTGGTCTGACCCGTTAAGAATGCTTAGATTATTTTTCAATTCCACTAATAAATATTCAATTGTTAACGAGGACCGGGTGGAATTAAACGGGTTGGATCGGGTCCAGATAAAAGAGAAGCCCCTGATTAAGTTTAAGTGTGGGGAGGCTCTGTAGAGTTTGTAAATTTATATTTATACTTATTTTTTTTCTAGCTTTTCATTTTTTTTTATTTGTGGTCCGTCGTTTGGTAGTGGTTCATAGGTTTTTATCTTTCTATTTTATATTTGTTTTTGTTTCTTTGAGTCTGTTTGCAGGTTTGCGTGTTTGTTTAGGTAAAGGAAATTTCACATGAGCGGGTCCCATGTATTTATCTTTATATATTTTTTATGATTGGGAATTTTGATGGAGGTTTGGGTAATAAGAGAATTTTTCTTAAAAAAAAAAAAAAATTTAATTAACTTTCTGTGAAAAAAGACTTTTCACGTAATGAGATGAGTCTGGGCTGACCTGTTCGCCTCATGCGACAGCAATTACCCCGGAAAGTTATATTTTTTTTCGCTTGCGACGCGTGTTGTGATCACCAGTGTCCTTCACGTTGAGTGAGAACCGTATTTTTTTTCCTTATACCCATTTGGTTCTACCACCATTCACCGTCATTTTGCCAAGCAGGTACGTCTTCTTGTTTGTTGTTATATTATGAGTCTAAGTTAGTAGTTTGAGTCTTTTTATTTTTGTGTGGTTCGGTATTATGCTCGGGTTTTGTTTGTTTCGTTTTGCGCAGGTTTGGATTACACCACCCGTACTCAATCTCCATTCGGGTGATTCCGGAGCTGTTATTATTTATCAAGGCAAGCCCAGAGTTTACCATTGTGTCAGAGCCGATCGCGAATGAAATGCCATACGGTCGAGCTGGATTGGACTAGAGTTTTGGAGCTTATGAAAAAAAATTTAACCAGCTAAGTCCTTTTCAATTTGCCCTTGTCTTTTTATTTTTGTATTTTATTTTTGTATTCGGAATTTATTTTTTGTTTTGAGTCGTTTTCTATTCCTACATTGAGGGCAATGTAGAGTTTAAGTGTGGGGATGGAAACTGTCGTCTAGTTTGTATATAGAGTCGTTTGAGTCAAAAAAAATTAAAAAAAAAATTAAAAAATTAAAAAAAAAATGTCCCTGATTTTGAAGTTTGCATTATATAAAATATGGAAAATGATAGGTAAAGTTAGGTGTCCGGTTTTCAAATAGTATGTATAATAAGAGATTAAAATTGATTGAAAACGTGTCTGATTTGGGATATGTGGGTAGGCTCGGCCGGTAGAAAGGTTTCCTTTGAAAAGTAATAAATTAATTATGTTAGGCTATTTTGTGGGTTCTCATCTAGGAGAAACGGGGAGACCGAAACCGCCAAAAATAGTATGAGAAGCACCGTTATAAGTAGAAAACCGTTAGAATTTCTAATCACTTAAAAAAATAGAAATCAAAGCAAAAATGCTGAAGCTTAAGGTGCCTGGCCACTGGGATAGCGACTTGGATTGGTCACACCCTCTGAGTTAAGTATGCTGAGATGAAAAAAAAATATATGAAAAAAAAATGCTGAAGCTTAAGGTGCCTGGCCACTGGGATAGCGACTTGGATTGGTCACACCCTCTGAGTTAAGTATGCAAAAAAAAAAAAAAAATAGTGATTTTAAATTCTCTTGGTTTTCTACATAAGACGGTTGGGAAATGGTCAATTGGTCGTTCCTTTAGCTTCATAAGCTTGAGGCGGGATTAGGAGGAACTGTGGTTTCCTTCGAGTGAGACCCTAAATAGACTAATCAACATGAACTTAACATAAATAAAAAGGGGCTTGAAAACCGGTATGGGTTTAAGAGGATCAATATATCTGCAATCTCAATCAACACGTTAGTAGATTATTAATTAAGTAACCTATGTTTTGAAACTGAATGTAAACCTAACTGTGATTCCATAGCATAATTCTTTTTCAGGGACGAAAAAAGATAAGTGTGGGGATATTTGATGTATTGTAAAATACATCTATTTCCAATGTAAAGTTTGTATAGTTTTTGAGTCGATTAAATAGTGTTTTTATTATTTTTAGGCTTGTACCGGTCTATTTTATATAGTATAGGTTTTTATAGATTTTTATTAGTTTTGGGTCTTTTTTAGTATTTATCTATTTTATTTTATATTTTGGTAGGTGTTCATGGACGTTGGAGCGTAAACGAGCAACTTTGGTCAAGCCAAGAACACCCGAGTCAGAAGCACAGAGTTATACTACTATATATAATAATAATAATAATAATAATAATAATAATAATAATAATAATAATAATAATAATAATAATAAAACACAAATGTGTGACTTTGATAATCACGTTTGAAAGCCCACAAGCAAATATAGACTAGAAAAATAGGGCATATTATGATTGGAGGCAGAGATTAGGAGGAGGCGCCGCTAATTATCTAGGGGGAAAAAACACATCGAACAAAGAGAAGAAGAGTTATTTCGAAGAGAATATTAATTTCGAAGAGATTGATTTTTTCGGTGGAACGACAGCAGCTCAAGAGTAAGGGGTCAAGGGTTGAAGCATATGTGCCAGCACGGGTCGGTTCTAATTCAATATTTATTATTTATTTATTTGAAGCCCGTTGTGAACACCATGAATTTAACTGGCTTTTATTGTTTTGATTTTTTCATGACTTTTATTGGCTAAACCTTGACGCTACCTAGGTTAAAGATGAATACGCTTGTTTGATTTATTTTCTTTTGGGTTTTGGAACTTTTGGTTGTGGGTGAATTTTAAAGTAAAGAACTTTTTATTTTCTGGTTTGATGTGTATGCGTATTTAGTTTTATTTAAATAACTTTTATAAACTCCACTCGCGTTTTTGTGAATGTCTTTCATGTATGAATGCGGGTTAGGTTGCGGACTGGGTGTTAGCGACTAGTTTATGGTTAATTTCTGCAGGTTATCCATAGGAGTTGTAATTGTTAGTTAGATAATTCTAAGTATTCTACCAATTCTCAATAGCTGTGAGGTGCGAGATTGTTAGTCTGTCTAGGGTGTTAAATTGCTAGTTCTAGAGGCTTTGTGAGAAGATCTTCCTAGTTTCCCTAGCACTCCTTGTAGGCCAAGTCTTATCAGAAATATTGTAGTTACCCCTTGCACTTTCGGGTGTATTGTGACTTTCGCGTTGTGAGGTAGACTGTCTAGCGGGTACTTTAAGATTCGAGTAGGTAAGCCTGTGAGGGTAACCTCTCAACCGGTGGTTTAACAGCACAACAGTATTCTAGGGTTTCCCCTTGAGAAGGGTCGAGGGTGTCTAGTCTATTCTTGATGTTTAGTATTTTAAGGTCCCGGTTCCACACCAGTTCCATGACCATTAGAAATTTATCATTCATGTGTAGGATTCTAGCCTAGGTAGTGCCTTCCCATCACCTGATTTTAGTTACGGTTCCCAGTTCTTGTTTTAAGTTATTTCAGTTTTATTTATTTATTTGCAATTAGTTTGTTAGAAAACCCCCCCTTAAGCAACAAAACAATTTAAGTCAGTTTGTAAAATGTCCTTTCTCCCCGGCAACGGCGCCAAAAACTTGATGTGCTAAAAGTAGTTTAGTAAAAACTAACTAAATTAACCTAAACTAGACACTCTAAGTTTTAAATTTATAACCTAAGACTCTCTAAACCTAAACCACACAACCGGCAAGTGTACCGGTCAGTGCAGTACAGCTAAAGTAAGTCCGAGTATCGAACCCACGAGACTCTAATGGAAAACGGAAACTAGACTCGATTACTTATCTACAAACTGGCTTAAATATGTTTTGTTGCGTAAAGGGGGGTTTTCTAATAAACTAATAAAAATAAATAAAATAAAACTAAAATAACTTAAAACACAAGCTGGAGACTGGAATTCGGATCAGGTGATGGGAAGGCACTACCTAGGCTAGAATCCTACACATGAATGATAAGTCTCTAATGGTTATGAAACTGGTGTGGAACCAGGATCTTAAAATACTAAACATCAAGAATAAACTAGACACCCTCGACCCTTCTCAAGGGGAAACCCTAGAATACTGTTGTGCTATTAAACCACCGGTTGAGAGGTTACCCTCACAGGCTTACCTACTCGAATCTTAAAGTACCCGCTAGACAGTCTACCTCACAGCACGAAAGTCACAATACACCCGAAAGTGCAAGGGGTAACTACCATATTTCTGATAAGACTTGGCCTACAAGGAATGCTAGGGAAACTAGGAAGATCTTCTTACAAAGCATCTAGATCTAGCAATTTAACACCCTAGACAGACCAACAATCTCGCACCTTACAGCTATTGAGAATTGGTAGAGCACTTAGAATTACCTAACTAACAATTACAACTCCTATGGATAACCCTAGGCAATTAACCATAAACTAGCTGCTAACACCCAGTCCGCAACCTAACTCGCATTCATACATGAAAGACATTCACAAAAACGCAAGTGGAGTTCATAAAAGTTATTTAAATAAAACTAAATACGCATACACATCAAACCAGAAAATAAAGAGTTCTTACTTTAAAATTCACCCACAATCAAAAGTTCCAAAACCAAAAGAAAATAATCAAACAAGTGCAATCATCTTTAACCTAGGTAGCATCAAGGTTTAGCCAATAAAAGTCATGATAATATCAAAACAATAAAAACTAAACATATTCATGGCGTTCACAACGGGTTAGAATAGAATAAATAAATAAATTAGAACCAACCCGTGCTGGCACCTAGGCTTCAACCGTTGACCGGTGCCTCTAATTAAATCTCTTTTTGAGGCTGCTACTTCTGTTCGATGTCTATTATCGCCGCTCAAGAATGAAAATTCCTCTCCCAATATAGCGGCGCCTTGTTCGATAATATATATCATCCGCCTCTCAGCTTTTCTCTCCTACGAAAATATCTATTATAAATCCCAACAGCATGTTTTGATCTTGGGCCATGGGCTGTGAGGTGACTAAAGTCACGTTTTTTCTTTTTTTTTTATTTACTATATTATTATTATTATTATTATTGTTATTATTATTATTATTTCTAATAACTATTATTATATATTGTATTATAACTACGTGATCTCGACTCGGGTGTTCTTGACTTGACCAAAGTTGTTCGTTTACGCTCCAACGTCCATAAACACCTACAAAATATAAAATAAAAAAAATAAGTACTAAAAAATAACTAAAACTAATAAAAATCTATAAAAACCTATACTAAATAAAATAGACCTGTACAAGCCTAAAACTAATAAAAGTACTATCTAAATGACTTAAAAACTGTACAAACTTTACACTAGAAATAGATGTATTATACAATACATCATGTGCATTCTCTCTTAAAATGTCCTTTCTCACCACAATTGAAACACGTCACTTTGGCTTTGTTGAAGCCATAAGTGGTGTTTGGAGAAGTAGACAGATCAGTTCTCCCAGTCTTTTGAAAAAAATCAGTAGCTCTCCTCATGATACTTGCAAATGCCCATTGAATATCCATGAGCTCTATTTCTTCTTTGTCAATCTGTGCGTAGTCCTCATTGGTCAGGTTGTTATTACCAATTTGACTCGCAACAAGTCCATTATACGATGCTACCATGGCTGACACCAATGCTATGTGTTGTTGAGCAATCTCAACAGTAACATTGTTAAGATTTGATGTTTCCAACACAATCGCATTTTGATTTGTTTGACTTTGGTTAACTTGCATCGGGTTCATTTGAGGGATGTATGTTTGTTGTTGAGGTTGGTTCGCAGAATAACATGCTGCTTGTTGTACGGGTGAAAATGGTGGAATATAAGTTGTAGTAGGATATGATGGTGGGGTATATGATGAGGTTTGAGCAAGATAATTGATTGGTGTTTTGGTTGGTTCAACATGGTTAGAGACGCACGCGATGTGTGGAGCAACGGTTGAACTCGAACTTGAACTAGAAAGAGAAGAAGAAATACCACCATGATATAAATCAGGATTCTAAGGAATCTGTGCTCTTTTTGCTTTCCTCTTTTCTTCCATCTCCTTATTTTCCAGTTTCTGAATGAACTCATTAATTGTCCAATATTGGTATACATATTTTTCTTTCAACAACTCTATATGCTGATTCCAATACGGTGGCAATGCATCGGCAAACTTGTCCACCAATTCTGACATAGGTATGCTTATCTCGTAGCTTGAAAGCTCAGTGAGTAGATGACAATACCTTGGAACCAACTCCTTCAGCATCTCGTTCCCCATGTAGCTGAAGTTCTCAAACTCTTTCCGAATTTCCTCCATCCTCAACTTCCTCGTCTTCTCATTTCCATCATGCCTATTCTTTAACATGTCCCACAGCTGTTTAGATGTTGTGCAAGAACCAAACTGATGTAACAAATCAGTATTTGTAACATCGCGAAATTTTCCCCCGAATTTTTTTTATAAACACCCTTATTATTATTACGTTTTAAAAATGTGGTAAAGTCTTTATTTTTCCTCATTCACAACTTATATATATATATATATATATATATATATATATATATATATATATGTGTGTGTATAATAATAATAATAATAATAATAATACATAAAAAAACAATAGTGTGGATTGATCTAAGCCCAAACCCATCAACCCAAAACCTTTAAAACCCCTCCATTTCAAAAGAAATTCAGGCCCAACCTGCTGGCCCAACAGACTTGACAGCCCAACAGGCCCTTTCTCCTCCTTCCCCTTATATCAGCAAAAAAAAAAAAGATATGGTTCTGCCGGGTTTCGAACCCGAGCAGCAACCCGGTTCAACCATCAACACAACACACCACACCACTAAGCCACTTAGGCTCTTGGTGTTTTATCTAATGCAATAAATCATATATACACGCATTCAATTCTTTCTTCTTGTCTGCAACTCGCATCAGCAGCAGCGAATATGGTTTTTTTTTATTTTTTTTTATTTATTTCTTTTTCCTTTGATCCATTTGCACGATTAACGCATAATTATCATGGTTTGACTCTACAGTTTGAATTTTCGGCCTCAATCAACTTCTATTACACGCGATTAACAATCAATTATTGACCAATTTCTAATAATACGCGTTTGGACTTCAATGCTTGGTCAAACCTGCCAATTCGAATCCATAGCCACTACCCTATAAATTGAATCGTTCCTGGACCAATAACACTCGCTCATACATCTTTCCTTAACCTCCAATCTCTTTAATTTCACTCTGTTCTTGTTCTTGGTTCGCAACTTTGACTAGTGGTTTTGACCAAGCAATCGAGCACAAATCAGACTTGGTGATACTTGATACATTTGGTCAACACATTTCTCAACAGATATAACATTTTACCAAGGTTCTATTTGCTTGAAGATTTGAATTGATGCTTGAAGATATGTGTATAGTTTCAATCAATTTGATGTACAAAATTCTAGAACTATTGTATGTAATTCATTTAAATCATTTAATGGAATCTATTATTCACCATGAGCTACTGAACAATCATCAAATACGTGACATCCCGATGTTTCCGCCATCGGTTGGGGTGTTACAGATTGGTATCAGAGCCATGGTTATAGGGAATTAGGTTATTAGAAAAATAATCTAGTCTATAACCATAGGATATAACCAGTACTTGTTTCTTTTACTTGCTACTTCTATCTTCCTCCTACTTCTTATCCCTACTTTCATCCCTACAAGAAGGTTGTTCTCCATCAGTGGATCTACTCATTAGATCAAATAGGACAAAATCCTCAGGTTTAACCTGAACCCCCTTGAGATCTCGTCGAAGTTCTAGATCTTAATAACGAACACGTGCAATCTGGAAGGGTGAACGCCTGTATTCTGAGTCTTCTGTCTAGGCTGGCATTGCGCATATATCCCAATCAGACGAGGGACCCGGATGCCTACCTGGGAATTCTCGGGATGAGTGTTCACTTATAGGCTAAAGCATGTCTTCATATGTTATTAGAATCTGGAATCTTTGATAAGTCAACGTTTTCGTTTATTCGTTTTAATTAATGAATAAATGATTACATTCGTTGTATCACCTTATTCATTTCATGCCCTCATTGTGTCCCTTACGGATCATGTCTCCACGTCGTAGCACTCGCAATAACAATGGTGAAAACCAAGAGGAAAGTAACAACAACCAAAACACCAACCACAACAACAACAAAAACAACAAAGGTGTTGATGCCCAACTGACTGCGATTATTCACAACCCTGCTCAGGTTACTAATCCTAATCATCCTGGTAATTATGCTATAAATGTGGAAACCCAAATCACTACCGTAACCGATGCCCTAAACTAAACCGAGATCAAGACCCTCTAGCTACCTAACAGCAAGTCCCACCATTTAAATGTTGTTTGCTTTCACATCTATGTAATGACGCTTTTTGATTCAAGTAATAAATTCAAGTAATATTATAACATCTGTGTGCATGCTTGTTTTAATATGAACTAATTGCTATATCTATGATCATACGTGCTTACTTGTACAACAATTAGTTGACTACCTAACAACCTACTTAACGATTGGTAGAGGTCATCATGTCTTTCCAACAGTCAGGAGAGGCCCTACCACCTGCTCAACGACTGGTGGAGACTATCAGACCTGCTCAACAGTCGGAAAGTCATAAAAGGACGCAAAACCCTAATGTAAGGTAAATTGGTTATTACGGTCCGGAACGTAATCGTGAATTTACAGGTACATTAAGGTAGTGTGAAATTTTATCAAGAGTGTCGGTAGTCGACCAATTGCTAACCTAGTGTTTCTCTTAACTTCGGGACGAAGTTCCTAAAAGTAGGGGAGACTGTAACATCGCGAAATTTTCCCCCGAATTTTTTTTATAAACACCCTTATTATTATTACGTTTTAAAAATGTGGTAAAGTCTTTATTTTTCCTCATTCACAACTTATATATATATATATATATGTGTGTATAATAATAATAATAATAATAATAATAATAATAATAATAATAATAATAATAATAATAATACATAAAAAAACAATAGTGTGGATTGATCTAAGCCCAAACCCATCAACCCAAAACCTTTAAAACCCCTCCATTTCAAAAGAAATTCAGGCCCAACCTGCTGGCCCAACAGACTTGACAGCCCAACAGGCCCTTTCTCCTCCTTCCCCTTATATCAGCAAAAAAAAAAAAAAGATATGGTTCTGCCGGGTTTCGAACCCGAGCAGCAACCCGGTTCAACCATCAACACAACACACCACACCACTAAGCCACTTAGGCTCTTGGTGTTTTATCTAATGCAATAAATCATATATACACGCATTCAATTCTTTCTTCTTGTCTGCAACTCGCATCAGCAGCAGCGAATATGGTTTTTTTTTATTTTTTTTTATTTATTTCTTTTTCCTTTGATCTATTTGCACGATTAACGCATAATTATCATGGTTTGACTCTACAGTTTGAATATTCGGCCTCAATCAACTTCTATTACACGCGATTAACAATCAATTATTGACCAATTTCTAATAATACGCGTTTGGACTTCAATGCTTGGTCAAACCTGCCAATTCGAATCCATAGCCACTACCCTATAAATTGAATCGTTCCTGGACCAATAACACTCGCTCATACATCTTTCCTTAACCTCCAATCTCTTTAATTTCACTCTGTTCTTGTTCTTGGTTCGCAACTTTGACTAGTGGTTTTGACTAAGCAATCGAGCACAAATCAGACTTGGTGATACTTGATACATTTGGTCAACACATTTCTCAACAGATATAACATTTTACCAAGGTTCTATTTGCTTGAAGATTTGAATTGATGCTTGAAGATATGTGTATAGTTTCAATCAATTTGATGTACAAAATTCTAGAACTATTGTATGTAATTCATTTAAATCATTTAATGGAATCTATTATTCACCATGAGCTACTGAACAATCATCAAATACGTGACATCCCGATGTTTCCGCCATCGGTTGGGGTGTTACAGTATTGATAGCTTGGGACAATTGAGAAAACGCCTTCTTTTCAATAGCAAATTTCTTCTTTTCATCATCTGCAAGATTCTCCAACGGAATAGGCTCTCCTGTGTTCTCCAATATCGGAGCAACATAGCCCTTCGCAATCATCTGCCACGCTTTTGTTCCCTCTAAACCCATTCCATCCAGATGGATCTTGAATTTGGTCTTCCACGTGTTGTAATCGACCATCTCCATAAGCTTAGGTGGACGGCTTCCACTCCCCGAAGACAAGTCTTGGATAAGAGTTGAAATGGCATTTGTCGTCTGAGAATGTACTGCTGCTGTTGCCACTCCCCAATAATCAGCCATCGGTTGTGGTTGTGCAACATGTTGGGGAATAGTACTAGTCATCGCCATGTAATTGATAGGTTGTGATGGTTGACTAGACTTTTGAGCAACAACCGACCAAGGATCCATGATTGTCTGCTGTTGTGGTGTCGGATTAGGTCGTGGTGTAGTAGGAAAGTTCCACATGTCGATCTGAAAATGATTAAACACAAAAAGATTAGAAAAGTTTTATAACAGATTCTACCTTCGTATGTTACGAGTGGGCGAATATGCACAAATGTTCACGTTCGACCGTTTAAGAAGATACGAATGTAGAAAATAACAGACTCAAATCACTTTCGACCGTTCACACCCTCGTTCGACCGTTTAAAAACTCACTTTCGACCGTCCGATTGGTCGAATGAAACTAAAATGGTCGAATGAACAACTAAACACTGACAAACTCTAGGTTCGACCAACTGGAACACCACGTTCGACCAAAAAAATCACACGTTCGACCAAAAATACTCACACGTTCGACCAGTCTCCCTAGGTTTGACCCTGCATATTCAAAAACGGTTATGCATTTTATCCATGAAAACAAGCTCTAATCAATCAATTTATCACCAAAATCAGTTTATCAATGAAAACAGAAAGTTTTTGATCAAAAGTTGATGAAATTTGATGAAACGGTTATGCATATTCAAAACCGGTTATGCATTTTTCAAAAGTTGATGAAATTTGATGATTCTAATTAGGTTTTGTCTCGGATTTGATTTGGAACAAGTTTAACAAAGAGAATTATGCATTTTATCCATGAAAACAAGCTCTAATCAATCAATTTATCACCAAAATCAGTTTATCAATGAAAACAGAAAGTTTTTGATCAAAATAGAGTCCAAATCAGCTGTACTATTATCAAATTGTAGTTGTTTGATCCATATGGCTTTGATACCACTTTGTAGAAGGATCGAATTAACAAAAACAATAAAGTTGATCAAACAAGTCTACTAATTCAAGTGCGGAATCCTTGAATCAGTTACAATATGATAATGATATCAACAAAACGCAGAAATCATCTTCAAAACATTCATTTCATTAATTATCAAACTCAATTACACGTAAAAATGATGTTTATAATCAATTACAGACGTGAATAAAGTTGACTCAAAAACCCTAGGGAGAACACTAGACTGGAGGGAAACAAAATGACAAAAGTTACATTTGAAAAATGAACTTGGCCTTATATAGGCCTGCACATTCGCCCATATAGTATGGTCGAATGTGCAGGTTCGACCAATCACACTGGTCGAACCAAGCAATACATAAAAATCTATTTCTACCTTCGACCTCCAGTTCTCCTTCGCACCTTTGAGCTTCATTCGCCCGTTCAAGAACACTCCTTCGACCCGTTGAATCTTCCTTCGACCATTCGACAATACACAAAAACATATGTTAAATGTAATCCAAAGCATTAGTCGCACAAAATGCATATACAAAAATAGGCGGCTAAATTAGTGGTGAACAATAGTATAATAATTGAAGGCATTATTTTTATTTTTTTGGAAAGGTAATGAGATTCCAAAATTAGACTAAACTTAGACGTACTGCTATACGCAAGTTATATAACCCAAAAATTATTCAATCGAGATATCTTGATAGCAACCGTGACCCGTTAAACGATACTAATTGAAATTTCTAGTCGTTAACACAATCGGACTAGGAACGGAACTTACGGGTCAACAAACTCGGGCCAGGGCTGGTTCAAACATATCCGGGATGACCCGAATGACGTCTTCAATATGCATGTGAGGATGCGATGCAACCATCAGGGCCGGCTCAACTATTTTGGTGGCCTAAAGCAAAGCACAAATTCGGGGCCTTTCAATAATAATAAAAAACGGGCCATTATTTTCAACTTTAGTCCACGCCTATAAAACTTAACTATATGTGTAGAACGAAAAACACACACCTGTTGTAGTCCTATAGTTCTAGTCAAGAACAAATTATGTAGCAAAATCAATATGACCGTAGAACAAAATCATAAATTTGAGAATATTTACAGAATAAAATCAAGATTAAAAAAAAGACGTTAAGAAAAAGGACGTTACTTATAATTGGTGCTGATTATTTGCTTATTTCCATCGTCGCTTCAGTTTCCATCATCCAGTTTCCTCTAAATAGAGCAATCACCATTCTGAGTTTTGGAAAAAAGGAAGTTCTAGAGTGTTGACTTTATCAAAATTGAATATACCCATCAGTGCTTTTATTTTCTTTTCCCACCTACGCAGGCCCAAAGACCTAAGCCCAGTTATTAAGCAATTAAGCCCAAAATCGAATATACCCATATACCTATTATTATTTTTGACGGGGGCCTTATAAAATTAGGGGCCTAAAGCCCTTGCTTGACTTCACTGTCCCATGGGCCGGCCCTGGCAACCATGCACACCACTTTCAATTTTTAATTAGTTACCTTTGTTTTATTTTATTTTCTTTTCAAGCAGTTTTTTATTCCTTAATGATTAGGATGTAGTAGTAGTGGTTAGTTATTTTCTCCTTTTATGAATCAACTTCAACATGAATGGAGATTAGTGAGTTTATGTTTAAAAGTTTCTTCGATTAATTTTCTCTAAATGGATTTTGAGGTTAATTAATTGGATTCCATGCTAATTCAAGAGTGGCATCTTGGATGGTGTTCTTGGAGTCTAAATTAGAGTCAAGTAGTGTATCTGTATCTTGATTTTCGTTTAGTTCGCCCTATTCGTTTCTTGTGTGGTGTTTCTGTATCACAAGAGACCGTTAGATCTATCCACTTCGATGTGTTTCAAATTATCTATCCGCTGCATATTTCATTTCCTATCATATCTTCTGGGAAGTCCAAAAAAAGGTAACATAACCTCTAGTTTGTACAATTTGTCATACATTGTAAATATATTTCGATAATCTGCAACAATGGTTATTACCAAGAAATTATAATATTTCGTTTCACAACTGCACAACCATTGTGTTTAATCAAATTCATATTCGACTCTCACTCACTCACAAACGTTAATACTTGTCATCTCTAACCCCAAACGATTTGCTTCTGTTCATATCCATCCAACAAAGTGGTATCAGAACAAGATTCTAGAGGATCCTAGGCCTAACGAATTCAATACATCACTCTATGCAAATGGAATCAGAAGAAATCATTCAAAACGATTAAGGGATATGACATTTTCTCCCATGATCTAGGACCCATAAGCCATGTGCTACTTACCCTAACTCACAACCAGCATGACCCATACAAGGCTCATTGATGCATATATGGCCCATGGGTGCATGAGTTGTGACACCCGTTGAAATCACATGTCATATCCATACACGTATACATTGTGCATGGAATTAAATTTTGCATGTTACACCGCAATTGGGCCATACAGGGTTCCAACGTAGTCAATCCTGATGCATACAGTCTAGCATTAGACACTCTAGTTGTTACAATTTCATAACTAGTCGAATAGTTTATCATAAACTATAGGGAGAATTTCCCAAACCCTAGTTTGGGAAACAATACAATTGAACATGAAGTCCCAATTGTGATCCAATCAAGAACAAAAAGAAATATATATGTGTGTGTGTATGTGATTTTCAAAGTTCAAACTCTTACACTCATGATCCATCAATCCATCACCTAGATTCCTACTAACATGGCATGGAACTTTATCTCTTATTCATCCCATGAACCTTTGACTTGCCACAAATACCCACCTCCATGTATACATACATATCGACACACACACATGCACACATCACAAATCACCAAGATCCTTGACAACTAGTTTCACTAACATGGAAAGTGGACTTAATCAAGACCATGATGATCTTCCTTAAATAACCAACACACTCTTCCATCTAAATCAACTACTTCTACACTCCAAGCATGCTCCAATATACCTAGTATTTTCATGATAAAGGAAATATTCCTTTTTCCCTCAAAACCTAGGAGAGTTGACCTTCCCAAAATAACATAACACTTACAATATAAATTGGAGACTTAGGGTCACATAAGAAGAACATACTATCCCTCACACCTCTCTCCCTTCCTCTCGGCTCACTTCCACCGCCGAACCACCACTACCCCACGAGCACCATCACCACCATTTGACCCACTACCAACAACCACCACCTCCAAGGGAAACCTAGGGGTACAAGGAGCTTAACCTAGGAGCACAAGGCCCCTAATTCCCTCACTTTCTTAGTCACTCGGAGGTATAATAATGTCTCAGACTTGTGTTTTTATTATTACATTTTCTTTCATACACCAAGTTATTCACTAGCATGTTAACACTTGTAACTAAAACCAAGTAAAATGAATAAGTTTATGACTTAACATACATAAGGTTATCTTGAAAAATGTATGTGTCTTTACACACCATGGCCGAAACATATATAAATATATGTATACATATGGGCCGAAAGTTTTTATGAAGAAATTAGTGTGATTCCAAACTCACTAACATGAAACATGATTTTGGTAATTTGTAAGTCACATGGGAAAAGGTTAAGATCTATAATAAGACTTACAGAAGTGCTTATGTTTTTAATAAAAAGTTGTACGTGTTTTGACATGGGATAATATTATTTTCACAAAAGTTACTAGACTTATGAATATAATAAGTTAAAGATACATAGATTTTGTAGATCTACACACACATTAAGTTAAAAGTGATAGGACCTACAACACATGAACACATACACTCACCAAAGTGTATAATAATACATGTTTTACAAATAAAAGTGATGTTTTCACTAGAAATGATGCTATTTTTCAACGAGGTCACTAGAATACATGAAAATGGTAAACCTAGAAACACAAAGCATGAGGTTAATATTAGGGAGAAATTACACCTAGAAACCCTAATTTTGTGCATTTAAAAAGATAAACATTGTACTTTTTAGGAAACGAGATGTTAAATACACAAATCCCTACATCAAAGACACACCGAACTTAAAGGGTTTAGTTAAAAGGATAAACATAACAAGAGAACAACTTGTAGACAGCACAAGTAACATAGACCTAAAATGTCCCTTCTTACAAGGACACGTAGGTTGGATACTCTAGCTTCAGGCTCAGTAGTACATTTCTAGACACACAAGGTGAGTTTACACAACCCCTTTTTACTGTTTTACATTTTCCAGGGAAAAACATACGTATAGTTTTCAGTTACATTTATGACTATTATGTGAACATGAGACATTAAGGTTCAGGATCCATAAAGCCATCGTGTCATACATCACACCGTAACCATTAGCTATGGACTTAGCCATGAAACACCGGAATAAATCTATTGGGTTAACATCCCCACTCTTGGTCAGTCGCTCTGACTGGATGACAGATATCAAAAGAGTGCTTGTATTTCACAATTATTCATTGTCTTTAGTGTACAATAGGTGAGGCACAACTTGTCAAGGTTTGGTTATGGGCTCATGTCATATCACATATTGATCGTTGCCCTTGCTAGGCAGTGGTTTAGTGGGTTTTGGATTACAGGTTCATTCATTTAAAAACCCGTGAACTCACCAACTTTATGTTGACCCATATATTTACATGCATGTTTTTCAGGTAATTTAGCATGAGACGTGGAACTTGGGGGTCGCGTGCGAGCATCATGGGATACCATCTTTTGATCCGTTGTTGTATTGTTTTGGTTAATGACAATTTTAAACAATGGTTTTTATCTAAGACAATTAAATTCTAAGTTTTGTAAAACTCTATTGTCAATTTGAAGTCCCTACTTTTAATTTATTTGATGCTTTGCGTCACCTTTGTGCTTGGAAATTATTCGAAGTTACATCCCGTGTTTCCGTGTAGTCGGGGTGTGACATGAGTGATATGGGTTATGGCATTATAACACATGGCCCATGATTCATGATAAGCCTTGTAATGCCATAACCTATGTAGCCCTGACTCATAACCATATAATTGTTGGAAATTATGGTATCCAAAGTGAAGAGGAAGTAGTTTATATCTTTAACAAAACCATATATATATATATATATATATATATATATATAGGGTAGGGATCATACGAGAACCAACTTTAGGGAGAGAACCAGAGAACCATTGTCAACACAAACAAAAAAAACCTAAAAACCCCACCTTCACCCCCTAAAAACCTAAACCCACCCACCTCACTCCCTAAAAACCTAAACCCCCCATCCCCCACACCGCCCCAACCCCCCCCCCCCCCCAATTGTGAAATGCACATGTGCAGCTAACCCCACACCCCCCCAAAAACCAAAACGCTCCATCCCATCCCCCCAAAAAGATACCCCCTCTTCCACCATACCAAAAAACTAAACCCTAAAGCTAAACCCATTAAAAAACTTAACTATAATAGTGAAATGCACATGTGCATGTAGTACAATTATCTTATTTTATAGTTTTATATAGGGGTTTTTTTAAGTTTATTCACCAACAACCCCAAAAAACCTAACCCCATTCCCATTATACCTAAAAACTAAACCCTAAAGCTAAACCCATGAAAAAAAAACCTAACTATAATAGTGAAATGCACTTCGCGTTTATTTAAAGATCATTGAATAATTTTTTTTCCACCTTATATATCATATCACGTCCATTTAAATGATCATTTCATTATGGCAATTGATAATTTATTCAAAAGTGTGCTCTAATAGTGAAATGCACATGTGCATACGGTATATGACGTAATTATGACGTAAAAAAGGCCATTTTTTTGTTTTTTTTATTTTTTTTGTATTTTTTTTATTTTTTTTTCAGGAAGATTAACACTAAAAAAACATTTTGGTGTTTTTACTTTTTTTATTTTTTTATTTTTTTAGGTTATATAATTTTTTTATTATTTTTTTTTATTTTTTGGTGGAGGGGTTTTTGTGTTCACACTTGGTTCTTTGGTTCTCTCCCTAAATAGTGGTTCTCAAATGATCCAAGTCCTATATATATATATATAGGGCTGATTTATATATAAAATTATTAGATAATTTTATTAATCCAATTAATAAAATATTCCCAATCAGGATCAAAGTTAAACACATAAAAACAAATAAATAATAAACAACCATAGGGGGTTTAGTAATCAATTTTTGACGACTACACCAGTATATGAACACGTGGGTTACAATGAATCCTCACTAGCAGGATGTTCACAACCGAGCACGAACCACACACGGGGCAACAATGACCAAGAGGGCGGCGGCAGGTGGTTAATCGACGGTAAAGGGGGAGGTGGCGGTTTAGGGTCGATCGAAAGTGAGAGAGGGAGATGAGTAGTTGTTTTGTTATGAAAGTGTGATTAGGGTTTACCCCTTAATCATTATTTATAAAAAAAAAAACCTATCTTAGCCCTTTGTATAATATCATAATATTCCTTAATATTGATCTAATTAAAGTCCCTCGAGTTCAAAACTATTATTATTTCAATAAATAATAACTTACTTACTCGTGAACATATCTTATTCGTGTACCAACGTGTAACTCTTTGGATCATACTGAGTTGGGCTACGTTGATCTCGACTATAATTTTGATCGGACATACTATACATCCAACAATCTCCCACTTGGAAGATTTTAATTAAATGAGTCAACGTGCGCAAAGTTGGACGCCTAGCAGCATCGCATTGCACCTAACACGGTATGACACTTTACAGTCATCAACTAATTCTTTGAGTTCAAGTAACGTTTTACTTAACCAGATACTATAACCCTGATATTTCTATCAATAATTCCCTTCTGTATAGAACATTCGTTAATTATAAGACATGGATAATTCATTCTTATATAGTGATCAACTATTCTCTATTCTCGTCTTTAATTCAAAGTGGTCTAACGAACTACTTTTAGTCCAAGCGTGGCCACACGTTTATTCCAGTTTTAATTAACGAGGGCACCAGAATGTATAAACCTCTAATCCTATAAAAGTACAGAATTCCATCAGCGTCATACAACCCCCACTTAACCTTGGATTTCTCCCAACCCTACCCGGATTACTACCCATGTTTCAGGACGGTGTTAGAAAACATCAAACATAGTCATTGATCAATGTAATTTAATATGTGCCTATGGAAAAAGGATAGATTGAACATATCAATATCAAAATATCTCATGACATAGATATATGGAGATCGTTTTGAAGTGAGTCAGATCTAATATCATTCCCTAGTGATATTCATGAATTTTGATTCTCAAACCCTTGAGTTACTCATCTCATGAATACAATCATCTCAATTCACAATAGTTTTACATTCAAATTCATTCCTATATAATTTGATCGACTACGGATATTTTAGAATACGCTTTTTCAAGGATTTAAACATACAAATAACGAACACAGTAACAAAATATTTAAATTCGCATTTAACCAACAAATCAAATAAGTATTCAACGTAACTGTTTTAGCTCAAAATAAAACACCAATATTAACTACAGAACATGCCCACTATCTAGCAAATCTAAGCCCTATCTTTCCAGCATGCTCCTCATGTTTAGCTTGAGGAAAAGGCTTAGTAAAGGGGTCAGCCAGAATAAGATTTGTATGAACTTTGTTTATCACGATGTCTCCACGCTCTATTATCTCTCTAATATAGTGGAATTTTCTGAGTATGTACCTTGTGGTTTGATGTGATCGTGGTTCCTTTGCAAGAGCAATTGCACATTGGCACCAGTTGTCACACAGTATCTCGATTGGTTTCTTTATGCTAGGTACAACGTCAAGATCAGCAATGAACTTCTTCATCCCAGTAGCCTCCTTAGTAGCATCTGGTGCAACATTGTATTCTGATTCACGGTGGATTGAGCAACCACACTCTGCTTAGAGCTCTTCCAAGTAGCAGTCCCACGATTCAGAATGAAAGCATATCCCGTCTATGACCTTGAATTGTCACGATCAGTTTGGAAGCTTGCATCAGTATAACACTTAATTGACACCTCCTCATCTAGTCCTCCATATATTAAGAACATGTCCTTAGTCCTTCTCAAGTACTTAAGAACGTTCTTCACTGTAGCCCAGTGACTTTCTCTAGGATTCTGTTGATATCTAGTCGCCATGCTAAGAGCATACAAGACATCAGCGCTAGTACATAACATGGCATACATGATGGAACCAATAGCAGAAGCATATGGAACTCTTTCCATCTCACTACAACAAAAATGGGTTTTTAGTACGCACAAAAGCGTCCTAAAATGTTATTTAATAGGACCAACGGTAAAAGCGTTTCATGTAAAGGGGTCGTAATAAGTCCCAAAACTGAAAAAGCGTCCTAATATCTCAAATAAGATTATGAAACCAATTTTATGGTCGTATAATATGTCTATGAACAACCCAAGAAACTCCTCATAAAAACATATTAGGACACTTTTACAATGTTCTAACATGTGCTTACCTACTTTTAATCTTTTAATACACATACAAGCGTCCTTAAAAATAATTTATAGGACCCTTATGATGTAACATTATAGGTACTTTAGTACCAAGAAAAGGGTCCTAATATCTCAAATAAGATTATGAAACCAATTTTATTGTCGCATAATATGCATATGAACAACCCATATAGTGTCCTAAGAAAAGCATATCCGGACGCTTTTACAATTTTCTAATAAGTTTAACATGAACAACCCACACACACAATTTTACGATATCGTTATGGACATCCAAACAATTATTGTGTATATAACATCAACTAATGAAATAAATAAAAACTTTATTATATTTCAAATAAGCATATTCATAACAAAAACACTAAACACAAATAAGTTACAACATTATCCAACATAAAGTCTTGTAACATTTTACAAGGAAATTAAAAGCAATGAAAGAAACAAGTAGCATACAATCCCGAGTCATCATGTGTGACACCCGGCAAATTCTGGTTAACAACATTGTCTAGATGAAAGTCTACCTTAGCGAGTCACGCGTATATTATACTTAACGAGGGTTAGCTAGATAGCTAGAAAGGACATACGTGCATTGTCTCGGGTTTGAGACAACTTACAAAACGTTTTCTAGTCCGGTTTGGGACTACTTTCACATCTCGGGTTATGAGATGCTTTGACTCCTTGTGTGGGTCGGGTTTTGACTCCTTGTGTGAGTTAACGTGTGATTGCATGATTAGTGAACCTCGGACGTTGGTGAATAATAAACTTAGGTGTCTCGGTGATACCTGACAACTTATGTGAAAACCATACGTGATTATGTGAACCTAACCCGAACACGTTAATAAAAATTATTAAAAGTGGAGCGTGAGGTTGATTAGGGTCTTAACGCATGGGGTTACACTTGTTACGGTCCTAACAACGAAAGCGTCGAAGGATAACGCGTCGGGAGGCGAAACGAGGCAAAAGCGCGCCACCCGGAGCTGTGAGCGGCCGCTCACAGGCTCCGAGCGGCCGCTCGAAGGGCACTGACGGGTTTAAACCGCCTCAAACTCGTATTTAAACATCCTTAACTCCCATGCAGCCCTCATACTCAACCCTAATCGCCCCCTTACTGCCCCACACGAATATTTCACTCCAAAAACACCTGCTAAGGCTTGAGATCATCAATTGGGAGGCTCCAAGGCGCGCGATTGATTGATTTGAAGAGCTAAGGGTATAACTCATGATTTCTTACGCTTTTTACTTTATGTTTTGTTGTAAAAATCCTATAACAAGTTTGTCCAGGTCTGATTGGATTTAATAAACATTAAAACATGAGTCTTTGAAGATTAAACGGATTAAACCTATTAATAAACGCGTAGTAACATCATAGGATGCTTGTTGCGCAAGTTATTGGTGTTTTGATCTTAAAAGCTTTGATCTTGACATGTTTGATAATAGGATCTGATGGGAATAGGTATTAGGAAAGTTGTATGATGATTATTAGGTATTATTGATTGATAATATGCAACTAGGGTTTGATATAATTGATGATATTGTACGATCAGAATCTGGACAGATTCTGAAAGTCGACTTGTAGGGTCTGTTTCGTGGCTTGAAAACAATTGATTTGATCGATTCTTTGCATGATTGTAACGTACAAGGTCTTAGCTTTTCATAATGGGCAAAACCATCGAATTTGGACGTCGTTTGACTCGTTTTTGGAATTTTAATTGATTAGGGGTCATATCAGATTTTCGGATTTGTAAATTGGGTTAACTTTAAATGGTCATAACTTGAGATTTACAAGGAATTAGATTATGAAATTTTTACAGTAGGTCAATACTGGAAAAATAGAACTTTTCCAAGTGGATTCATCTCGTTTGGATGAATACACAATTTTTAAGAATTTTCCTACTAAACTGACCTGTTGAGGAGATTTTCTGGACCTAGCTGTGTTGTACGAATTTTCATAATTTTTGTGTTTGGAATTGAGACAAAACAAAAATAGGTATTGTCGAGTGAATCCCAAAGTAAATTCAGTAAAAATTTGGGAGGTTAACTCACTGGTTTGCTATTTTAAATAAATTAGTTTTGATGGCGCACAATCTGTCCTGAAAACACAGATTGTGTATTATGTGCTTCTGTGATTAATTGAGGTCTTAGGTGGTATGGAATTGACATGTAACTGAAGTACACTTGTCTGAGACACATACGGAATGTAGAAACTAATTGTAACCAACGTATTCACCAACGGGTCCGTAGGGTTTACTATTGCATGTAGAATCACTAGGCGTCGCATACACACTTTTGAACGTTTAAAACGCCTTGGACAAACGAGTTATATGGGTAATGATATTACGCCTATACTCACTAAGCGACACTGTTATTAGGGTGTCGGTAGCATATATTGCTTGCTGTTCGGATTCTTTGCTTGCACGTTAAGGTGAGTTTACGGCCCCTCTTTTAAACTGGTTTACACTTTTCGGGGGAGAAAACATGTGTTAAAACGATTATTTGGTAATTACTGTCATACTATGGGTTTACACTGTGTACTACACGATCTTTGGAAGTCCCGGGGGGAACCATGAATGTGCGGGTTTGCACAACGGGGAAATGTGAATAGCGCTATTGGGAGTGACCAACCCCGCTCGTCGGCTTGGAGGGCCGGGCGAGTGCATATTGTCTCAAACAGGAACAACAGGAACAACAGGAACATACATCGGGCATACTTTTGGTATTCGCGTTAGTAATGGTTTTCCAATCGTGGTAGTAACAAAACGTACGCCTAGCTAGCGTATACTGGTTTTTTATTTGTTATAGTATGGACAGGTGGACTTGGTACTTGGATACAAAACCTGTAAACTCACCAGCATTTTTGTGCTGACGTAAACTTTTACATGTTTTCTCAGGTCGCTAAGGTAGCACAGTGGAACTAGGGCGCACGCGTCTGCACGGCGTCTAGTTAGAGTTGCATGGTTTTACAAACGTTGAACATTGGTTTAATGTTGAATAATTGTTTTGAATAAGCTTCCGCTGTAAACGGGGATTTTAAACATTGTTTTGAAATTGCATTATGTTCATTTTAGACTTGTTTATTGTGATCGTTGGTTTGGATCCTGGTTTGTCATGCGCCTCGCGGTAAAACTCTGCAAGTGGATTTTGAGGGTGTGACATCATGCGTCCTCAATCCTCACAGACTATCTACAAATAAACCATCCATGTATAAGCATAAATTCTAGATTATTAAAATTATTCGTATCAACAAATAAACCATCCAGGTATAACCATTAAGTTCTAAATCATTAAAATTATTCGTATCACAAGTTTAACAAATACATACTGAGATGAAAGGACAAGGCCATGCAATCGATGCACCAATACAATCTTGAATTGTGGAAAATAACCCATATGGTCTCACCAACTTTTCATTTTTTATTGGTACACGTTTACCTCACACCATTCTTGTCTAATCTCTCTACCATCGACTAGCTCATTTGGGTCCAAGCTCTCCATCCATCCTCTTGTTACAGTCTCGGTAGAGTTTAGAATGCTTTTGAGGAAAACTTCATCTCCGACCTAGATTTTAATTTTCAACAAACATTTATCAAACTTTTGTCACAGTGCTATGAGGGGAATTCACAACGACGGATGTGAGAAATGAACACAATGCTTCACGTATAGGATTTTAAATAAAAGAAGATGAGCAAATACTGTATAACTACACATGGTCAAGCTGGTAAGCCATTCCAATCCAAACAAAAAGTAATGAATAACTAATCTACACACTAATTTTAAGCATGAATATCAATCTATCATTTACAACCAGTATAAAAAGAAATCCCTAGAAAAGTAATTTTCTTCAATAGGTTTAGATCGATAATATGCAAAGTGGGTCCTTAATTTAATCATTTGTTAAACCTGAGATATTTACTTTTCTGTCAATTCTTAACTATAACTAATTAACTATAATTCATATTCAAAGAAGTTTTTTTTTTATACTAATGACAGTCCACAACATTCAACTAAAACCTCAATCTATTCAACCGATTCATGCTCAGTTATTTACCATCCGCATAGTTGTAAAAATAACTATTTCACAAAACCATTTTAACATATCTTCATTATATATACATGAAGTAGTGGTGAAGTAATTAATTTAACATAATTCATTTACCATTGTGGGCATGTACCCTAAGTGCGCAGAAATCAAACAATACCAATAAGAACTAAGAATAAATAGATGCTCAAATGTAAATGATTCGGTTTACTAACCTAACTCAGATGATGGCACGACGGAAAAAAAATCAAAGGCAACGAAGCTATTGGCTGCAGTTATTCGCAAACGAGTCAAGGCAGTGGCAAAGTAGAACCACCGTGGAGTGTTACGACGACGACTTCAACAACGGCTATATGTGACTACGAGTAGTCGTGGCTGCCGGAGAGTAGCAAGCGGCCTATAATGGAGTACCATGACTAAAAAGGGGATTAAATTCAGGAACCGACTTGAGGAAACCCTTACGAACGTTAATTATAGAAATCAAAGAGCGGTGAAAATTGAGTAATCTTTGGCAAGTTAGTTTGTTTCAAGGAATCCAAAATTGAATTGATCTTTGGCAATAATAGGCATGTATGAGAAACACGGTTTGAGAATCGAAGCTAATTTTGGTCAACCAAATTTGTTTACTTAATTTGGGTCAAACAATGAAATTTGGCAACCGGTCCTTGTAACTAAATTAAATTTTTACTTCACCTTATTAATATTATTAATTTATTATTATACAACTTAACTAAGAATTTGTAAATAAAATATTCAGGTTTAGACATTTGTTAAGCCTGAGATATTATTATACAATTTAAATTTAACTAGTAGAAAAACCCACACATTATATTGTAGTATATATTGTATGAAATGGATTATTTTGCTACATGATATTTTTTTTGACGAAAATATCAAATGTCCTATTACGGTGTATTATAATAAAACCACTATGATTAATCGTCCTATAAAGATTAAAGTTATAAGACCCAAGTGCTAAGTGTCCTATTAAGTTATGATATAATAAAACTCTAGCGAATAAGCGTCCTATAAAACTAATGTTTTATGACTCAAATATCATGTGTCCTATTACGGTGTATTATAATAACATCACAATGATTAAGGGTCTTATAAAGGCTAAAGTTATAAGACCCATGTGCCAAGTGTCCTATTAAGTTATGTTCTAATATGACTTCGACTAGAAAGGGTCCTATAACATTGAACATTTATGATTTAACTACAAAGTGTCGTATTAAGTTATGTTATAATAGGACCCCTGGTGATTAAGTGTCCTATTACATTACCACATAACGGGACAACAACTAAATGTCTTATTAATTACTTTAGTAGGATCTACATTTTAAGTGTCCTATTAAGTTATATGATAATACGACCCCAAAAAATCATACATCCTATTAAATATCATTTTAGGACACCGGTTTAGTAGCATATATTATAAAAGGACTCCAAGAGTTCATTCGTCATATTAAATAGTTTTTTAGGACCTTATTTGACAAGCGTCCCACACAAAAAGTCCTTAAAAGCCCTTTTTGTTGTAGTGTCTTCTTCTTTTCCTCTTCGATGTATGTACACTGCTTGCTATTAAAAATGGTTCCATGTGCCATAGTCAAGAGCCCCCCCCCCCCCCTTTTTTGAGTCTTGAATTGAGAAGCGTCGTATGACCTTATCAATATATGTACTTTGACTCAAACCCAATAGCCACTTTTATCTATTTCTATAGATCATTATTCCTAGAATATAAGCGGCTTCACCATGATCTTTCAATGTGAAACATTGATTCAAGCATGCCTTAACATTTTTTAGCATATAAATATTATTTCCAATGATTAATATGTCATCTAAATATAGAATGAGAAAAGTGATATAGCTCCCACTAGATTTCTTGTGAACACACGGTTCATCTTCATTTTTGATAAAAACCAAACTCTTTGATTTTTTTATCAAAATGGAAATTCCAGCTGTGAGATGCTTGCTTAAATCCATTGAAGGATTTATTTAGCTTGCACACGTTATTAGGATTCTCTGGCTCGACAAAACCTTCAGGTTATACCATATATACATCTTCAAGTAAGTGTGAATTAAGGAACACGGTGTTGACATCCATTTGCCATATCTCGTAGTCATAATATGCAGCAATGGCAAGTAGAATTCTAATACACTTAAGCAATGGCAACTGGCGAGAAAGTTTCCTCATAATCAATTCCTTGAGTCTGAGTAAAACCTTTCGCTACAAGCCTAGCTTTGTAGTTTTGCATATTTCCATCCAGTCAGTCTTCCTCTTGAAGATCCATTTGTTTCCTATAGTCCGACTTTCGGCAGGAAGGTCAACCAAATCCCAGACTTAGTTGTCATACATGGATTGCATCTCTGCATTCATGGCTTCATGCCATCTCTTAGATTCTGAATCCAAGATTGTAGCTTTGTAAGTAGTAGGTTCAGCTTAATCAATCATGAAGATATCTGTGATAACAGTCAACGATCCAGGTCAACATCCGTACACATTTCATTTATTACTGTCGTTATATATGCATATTTAGACATTTTGCACACACAACAACCCCCAGTCTAGTGAAGCATGAGTTATTCAGAAAACTCAACAAAGAACACCTGTTTAGTCATACAACACCTAGACAAATCATCGGAAAGCATTTCATGAGGTTACCACACACTAACATACGGTAACTCAGCACTAACACATGTAAGTAATCACAAGGACTACCATGTGTTAACATCTAACAAACATGTGTTCATGAATACAATAACCTATGAAACTAATACATGTTACTATCGTCATTGAGCACCCTTGCCATTTAGACAAAATCCAGTTGTGTCCTATGCAAAAGATCAACCATAATCAATACAAACTAGCTTTCTATTCAACACACAATAGGTCCACATACAAACATCACCACAATCCTAGGTGTTACTCATCTTAAACATGAGACAAAACTAACCAAAACCTAGCTCTTATACACCATGCATATACACAAAACATACATGTATATACAATTACACTCACACACATGACATCATATATATATAAACACATATGCTTGAATACTAAGCTATCCATTCTTATCACATCTTTATATACATTTGGTATCACCTAGACACCACCTAAGAGGAACTTGATTGCTTGATTTAGAAAAAAACTAACCTCCAACCCCTATCCCTAGCTTCGGGCGAAACATACTCACCAAGGCACCATGTGAAAGCCCAAACCTTACACTAAATAGGAAATGTCAGCCCTCATGGCATACCTTCTCTTCATTTACTCTTTGATCTTCCAAGACACCATAAAGTAGGGGTGAACATACGAAAACCGATAATCGAAAAAACCGAAACCGAACCAAAAATAACCGAAACCGAATTAACCAATTGGTTACGGTTATCATATGGCCAAAACCGAACCATTCGGTTATGGTTTCGGTTTTCCCTTCTTTCGTAACCCAAATAACCGAAATCGAACCGATAGTTATACACTTAAGTATTTTTCATACATATATCTATGTATTTGGAACATATTTTCATGTATTTTTGGTATATTTCATGTATATCTATGCATTTGAAATATATCTTTTAGGTAACTCATGTATTTTTCATCTATATCCAAATAATTGAAGCATTTTTTTATTTGTTTCCTTGGTATTTCATGTATTTTTCTTGCGTTTTCTTATATATCTGTATTCTTGAAAAGGATCCAAACACTTTATTAACTATTTTAAGTTTATAATTTTACACAAGTTTTATGTTTGGATATTAACCGAACATAACCGAAACCGAACCGATAACCGACATATTAACCGAATTAACCGAACCGACGTAACCGAACGGTTTCAGTTATGGTTTTTCTTAAAACCGAAATTCGGTTATCGGGTTCGGTTATATGTAAAAACCGAACCGAACCGCCATTTGCTCACCCCTACCATAAAGACATCACATCATTATCATCAAAGTTTGGACCCTCCCTTGTACTATTCTCGGCCGAAATACAACAACAACAACCATCACTACCTTTCCAACTATACAAGCTTATGATTGGAGGGAACTAAAGACAAATCCTTGTGTGAAGAATAGTCACTATCACCCCTTTCTATTCCAATGAATTCGGCCGAACACATGAGAAGCAAGAAAAGATATTTGCTTCATGACAAGTCACTATCCACCCTTTTTAAACATTCTCAACACTAGCTTCCTTACACTCACAACTAGGCATGCTTAGTAGACTTTCATAAATTGTGTATACATCTCATGTTAATCGGCCAAAACAAGAACATTAGGGGATAGCATAATCTAGTTGTTAACTTTCACCAATAAAGATAAAAAGCCAAGCATGACACCCACCCCTAAGATAAGTCAACTTTCCTTCCTTGTTTGATCACACCATTAGCCGAAAACCAAGAAGGAGTGCATGCTATCTTTTGTTTGAACACTATCTTACACACATTAGTTATTAAACTCCTAAGCCATGCGCCTATATAAGAACTCACCACTACCCGCACTTCTTGCACCAAACACACTTCTCTTTCTCACTAAACACTCTCGGCCAAGTGCTCAAGGAGCTCAAGAGTTGAAGGTTCCAAGCAATCGGCTCTCATATCCACTTTGGAAGGTATGTACTTCCAACATCATTCCACCTTTGTTTCTCTTATAACTCAACCTCTACCCGATCCATTGACCTTTGATCATGAGTAATCGGCCATGTACACACCTAAATCACACACATTGATTCACTTCTAAGAGACCGCCTAACTAGTAATCACATTGCTATGATAATGCACCTAGTTGTTAATCAATCGGCTCTTGCATCAATAGAGTAGGATGGGTAATGACTATTGAATCAAAACTTAACATGATCACTTAACTAATAACCGGTTTTTAATTGTTAAACTCATTGATCCATGTTTGCAGATTAAGGTTCATATTAGAAGGTTTTTATTCTCGGTTTTATCACTAAAACTACCATAACACCTTGCAAACTCTCGGCTATGGCTTGACAAGCCTAGATCAATCTCTATTGAACCAAATAACCATCGAATTTGAGTCTTATAGGAAGCATTATTTCGGCTATGTTTGTTTAACATGTGTTAACATAGGACGGAACATGTATTAACTCTATGATGGAGTTAAAAAAGAGGGATAATTATATTTAAAGCTATGTTTTTTTTTCAAAAACCAACCACACATAATAAATTAGTGCCAAATCATGGCCCATGACGATATGTGGGGTCCATTTCAATAGACATTATCTTTCAAAAACGTCAAAGTTTCAGAATTACACGCACGTACACAAAAACATCGCCTATGTACACCAAACACAAAGGTCCATGAAAGTCAGGTGAGCAACTTGTATGATAAACAACAAAACCAGACAACTTACCATGTCCATAATGATCATAGGGTATCATTTATCAGGACAGTGATTATCTACAGCTTCACTAGACCACACGTAACACTATCAGGGGAGTTTCATGACCCCATTGTACTATTTTACATTTCGGGGGAATAAACATGCTACAACTCTAGTATAACTTACAAGCGTGTGTAAATTATATCGTGACTGCCATGTGGAACATGAGACATTTGGTTCATGAGCTCATTAGTCCTCGTACAATGTTTAATGTAACCATTAGCTATCAAAAAGCCATGGAACACTTTTTTTGATCTATTGGATTGACACCCCCACTCTTGCTTTGTCGCTCTAACCAGTTACATACAAAAGAGTGTTAGTATTCTACTATACACACATTGTCTTTAGCGTACAATGCGCGAGGCACCACAGTTAAGAGGTTTGGTTACGGGACTCATGGTTTGCACATAAATCATTCACTTAGCTACCCTATGATTGGTCATACATGAATTACACAACTGTTTTACTTGTTACACTCAAACCTGTGAACTCCCCAACATTATTGATGGCAAATCTTTCATGCATGTTTTTCAAGTAACTGATGGAGAGCAGTGGGGGTTTGAGAGAGGGGTTCAAGAATGCACTGTAACACCCCAACCGATGGCGGAAACATCGGGATGTCACGTATTGATGATTGTTCAGTAGCTCATGGTGAATAATAAATTTCATTAAATGATTTAAATAAATTACATACAATTGTTCTAAGAATTTGTACATCTCAAAATGAAAAATACTAGCAACACATCTTCAAGCATTAACTCAAATCTTCAAGCAAATATAACCTGAGACATGTTAAGTTTGAAAATATTTTGGGTCAACAAAAGTTGGTGAGAATTACATAGGTTTGAATATTGAATAAAAACTTGTACAATTCGAGTGTCATGGTAAGTCTAGTCCATATGTGAAAACAATACTACCCGGTAAATCGTGTGCATAATCAAACCTTGTTACTAGAATATTGTGGTCCATCCCATACGCATATAGTTCACTCGTTTATGTTGCGATAACAATCACCCACGCTACCTATGTAGGAGGTAACGTATCTGGGTGGGGTTGTCAGTCCAATAGATCTATCATTGTGTATCGTTGGCTTGTACGGAGTTAATGATTATGCTAGAATAATTGTGCTTACCATAGTAATGTTTAAGACATAATGCAACATAGAATAACACATAGACACTTATGATTGAATTGTAAATTGAATGTTGTAACATGTTTCACCCCAAAATAGTGAAATGGAAAAGGGGCTATGTAAAACTCACCTTAGGTGCTTAATGAGTTCGTGCGTTTTCTTGAGCGTGCAAACACTTAGTAATAATGCCTTGGAAAACTCGGAACTAGCTAGAGGAGATAATGATGGATGTAAACTTTAGTATGTGGGAGATGGGGTAATAATGTTTTTTTTTATTGAATGTTATAAAGAGTTGAATGGTAGGCTATTGTATTTATAGTGTAGAAATTGGAGTTGTAATTAGGGACTACTTTGACTAGGCTAGAATTTAGGAACAACTTTGACTTGACTAGAAGACCATATTTTTACTAACACTTTGACTTGACTTGACTAAGAGACTACGTTTGACTTTTCAGGTTTGACTAAGGGACCTTGAAAGGGTTTAAGTTTAATTGGTTTTAATTAACATCACACCAAATGGTGTAGTGGTTTGTGTGGTGTGGTTAAGGTTTAGCCCTCCAGGGACTCAGGTTCGAATCCTGGATCAGGCAAACATTTTTTTAACGTTTTTAAATCAGAATTTTTAATAAAATCCAATTTAATATTGATTATAAGTCATTATTTAAACAAAAAAAATTAATAAAAACGATGGGAAAGATAATGTAAACATGAATCGGATGAATAAACGAGGGAGTTCTATATATATATATATATATAAATTGTGTGATGTTATAGTCTCCCCTACTTTTAGGAACTTCGTTTCAAAGTTTATTAAAAACACAGGTTTGAGGATGCTTAGGTAGAAATTAAGTCAATTGGGGTTTGGAAAATTTGGGTTAAGGCACGACATGAATTTATAGGTAATAGAATAATCTGTTTCGAATAATTTGGATAAAAGGTTTGATATGTGTGAGTTTTAAGGGTTGGATTAGGTTCGTCTGAAATAGCAAGGAGAATAAGAATCTAGCAAAACACTAAACTTAAGTGTTAGGAAGAAATGCATGAGTTGATTGACTATATAAAGAATAAATGAACTACCAGGTAACTAGAGTTTATAATTGATTATCTACCGAAAACCTTGATAGAATTCCACACTACCATAACGTACCTGTAAATTCATGACTACATTCCGGACCGCAATCACCAATTTACCTTACATTAGGGTTTTGTGTCCTTCTATGATATGTAAGTAATGCAAAATAACCTTGTGATTGAATCTCTGTATCAATGAGTCTAATAAATCTTTGTATCAAATTACATGTATGATGTATCCAAAAATGAGTCCAACTGTTGAGCAGGAAAAGACCTCTACCAGTCAGTGAGTATGAACCTCTACCGATTGTTGAGCAGGTGCAATAGCCTGTACCAGTCGTTGAGCAGGTTATTAGAACCTCTACCGACTGTTGAGCAGGCATGATGACCTCTACCAATCGTTGAGCAGGTTGTTAGGTACTCTACTAACTGTTGAGCAAGTACTTCATCCTCTACCAGTTGTTTGATTAAGTGTAACAATTGTTTCTTTTATTTAACATATAAGTTGCAAGTTCGTAATATATACATGTAAGTAAGTTTGTATATGCATCAAGTATAGCATGCGAGTTGTAATAGAGTTGTCCTAGACAAGATTAATGACTCTAGGTGTGTTTATAGCAAATAGTTTATATTCCATGCTTTCAAGGATCATGAATAATCAAATGTTCAAGTAGATAATCAAATCCTCATGTATAACTAAGAATCAAGTTTGATGCAACGAACAATCAAGTTTTCAATAGTCTGATTATCATAGGGATCAAGTTCATGTTCCAGAAGGTGAAGAATATGAATTTAGTTCTTGAGAGGATGATGAAGAACTCAAAGCATCATCAAGGTTATGAAAGATAGTGAACGTGAAAATAGTTAATAAAGGGTTTATTTTATAGTAAGGGGATTATGTAGCAGTGTAAATCGTGGGGTTTGGATCAAAGGTTAGAAGCTAGCGTATGAGAAAACATGATTGTGATAAATACCAAAAATTGTAAAAGTTCGAACAAGTTGAAAATAATTAGGTGGAAATGGAGATTAAATTTTGTTCATGAGGATGGAAAGATCTTATCATTTTTCTTTTTAAAACTGGTTTCTTATATAAAACAAAAGTTGCTAAATAGTACAAACTAAGTGGCTTTAGATCAGAATATTTTAGTTTAGTCGAAGATTTTAAACACGACGTTAGGTTTTATAGATCAAGGTGACATTATATCAAAAATCCTTTGTTATGCTAATGAATAAACATTTGGATTTAGAAATTAAGTTTGAGGATATCTTATAACAAAAATATGTATTTTCCATGGTTTATAGGTGATGAAAATTTTGACAATATTAAGAAATCTTTAGTGTTGGGCTAGGGTCTACCCAGGTTATGAGGTTACAGTTTAGAAATATGTAACATGTTGAAAAATGAAATAATATGATTTGGGGAGGGTGTTGAAAATAATCAAACATGTGGCTAAGATGGTAAGATGAAATGTGATTGTGAAATCCAAGCTGTAAAATTTTGAGATTTTAGAGCTTAGTTTTAAGGAAAGTGAGTGTAATCATTTATTCATTAATTAAAACGAATAAACGAAAACGTTGACTTATCAAAGCTTCTAGATTCTAATAACATAGTGAAGACATGCTTTAGCCTATAAGTGAACACTCATCCCGAGAATTCCCAGGTAGGCATCCGAGTCCCTCGTCTGATTGGGATTTATGCGCAATGCCAGTCCTAGACAGAAAACTCAGAATACAGGCGTTCACCCTTCCAGATTGCACGTGTTCGTTATTAGAATATAGAGCTTCGACGAGATTTATAAGGTATTTCAGGTTAGGATCTGAGAATTTTGTTCCAGTTATGGAGAGCAAACATCTTGTAGGGACTAAAGTAGGGATAAGAAGTAGGATAGAGGTAGAGAATAGAAACAAGTAGAGTTGCAAGTAAAAGGAGCAAGTACTGGTTATAATCCTATGGTTATAGACTCGAATATTTTTCTAATAACCTAATTCCCTATAACCATGGCTCTGATACCAATCTGTAACACCCCAACCGATGGCGGAAACATCGGGATGTCACGTATTGATGATTGTTCAGTAGCTCATGGTGAATAATAAATTTCATTAAATGATTTAAATAAATCACATACAATTGTTCTAAGAATTTGTACATCTCAAAATGAAAAATACTAGCTACACATCTTCAAGCATTAACTCAAATCTTCAAGCAAATATAACCTGAAACATGTTAAGTTTGAAAATATTTTGGGTCAACAAAAGTTGGTGAGAATTACATAGGTTTGAATATTGAATAAAAACTTGTACAATTCGAGTGTCATGGCAATTCTAGTCCATATGTGAAAACAATACTACCCGGTAAATCGTGTGCATAATCAAACCTTGTGACTAGAATATTGTGGTCCATCCCATACGCATATGGTTCACTCGTTTATGTTGCGATAACAATCACCCACGCTACCTATGTAGGAGGTAACGTATCCGGGTGGGGTTGTCAGTCCAATAGATCTATCATTGTGTATCGTTGGCTTGTACGGAGTTAATGATTATGCTAGAATAATTGTGCTTACCATAGTAATGTTTAAGACATAATGCAACATAGAATAACACATAGACACTTATGATTGAATTGTAAATTGAATGTTGTAACATGTTTCACCCCAAAATAGTGAAATGGAAAAAGGGCTATGTAAAACTCACCTTAGGTGCTTAATGAGTTCGTGCGTTTTCTTGAGCGTGCAAACACTTAGTAATAATGCCTTGGAAAACTCGGAACTAGCTAGAGGAGATAATGATGGATGTAAACTTTAGTATGTGGGAGATGGGGTAATAATTGTTTTTTTTTATTGAATGTTATAAAGAGTTGAATGGTATGCTATTGTATTTTTGTGTAGAAATTGGAGTTGTAATTAGGGACTACTTTGACTAGGCTAGAATTTAGGAACAACTTTGACTTGACTAGAAGACCATATTTACTAACACTTTGACTTGACTTGACTAAGAGACTACGTTTGACTTTTCAGGTTTAACTAAGGGACCTTGAAAGGGTTTAAGTTTAATTGGTTTTAATTAACATCACAAAACACCAAATGGTGTAGTGGTTTGTGTGGTGTGGTTAAGGTTTAGCCCGCCAGGGACTCGGGTTCGAATCCTGGATCAGGCAAACATTTTTTTAACATTTTTAAATCAGAATTTTTAATAAAATCCAATTTAATATTGATTATAAGTCATTATTTAAACAAAAAAAATTAATAAAAACGATGGGAAAAATAATGTAAACAAGAATCAGATGAATAAACGAGGGAGTTCTATATATATATATATATATATATATATATATATATATATATATATAAATTGTGTGATGTTACATGTACTAGGTGGTATCATCTTGGATTGGGTTTGGTTTATGTCGTAGCATCATAGTTTCATGGTTGTTCAGATAATTCACTTGTTTCCAAATAATGCTACTCTACTTTAATTAAGTTTTATGGAAATAACCATCCGATGATGGTATCTTTTAAATAAATTTAAGTATGTTGCTTGTACCTTGTGCTTGAAAACCTTTCGAGGTCGCATTCCCGTGTTTCCGCCTTGGCGGGGTGTGACAGATTGGTATTAGAGCATAAGGTCATAACGAACTAAGATTCTTTGTAGTTAACTATAACCTAAAACTATTTTTGAAACATTTTCACAATGTACCACACTGTCTCGCCATGCACCTCTCAAATCTCAAGCTGCTACACGATAATACACGGGTATGGTAGTTTATTTTTTCTTACATACATGTTTATTTACATATATATGCATGCGTATGACAGGGTCATGGCCATTACGGTTGACCTCACCATTCTGTCCGACTCTGAGCCTGACTATTTGGTTGATGACACACCCAAGGAGGATCTCCCACTCACCTAGTCTGCGCCTGTCCCTTACGAGACTCCTGACTTTCCCCATCACGGAGGAGGCTGGATCTCGGACTCCAAGATGGACATTGACCTGACACCCCTGGTTAGGTGTACCCCAGATGATGACACCGATGATGACGTCCCACTTACTTATCTGGACGTCCACCATCCGGTGATTCCTTCCACCACCCCTACTACCTCGAGCCTGGCCCCATCCTTTTACATCGACTATACGGGTAGTACCCTTCAGCGGTATACTCCTCGTAAGAGGGTGCGACGGACTGTGGTCATAGCCCTCCCTGCTCGTACTCCAGTTGTTACCCGACCCGCCGACCCTGTCCCTACTGGCAAGCCTGTTTTGCCCGTTGTTCCTATACCAGAGTCACGTATCACGGAGGCACCTGTACCGGTGGTCAAGCCATCGCCAAGACTGAGGAGGCGCTCACAGGCCCGCAAACGGCCTTACCTTCCCAGCCTCACCGGCGACCTAGCCCATCGGGACGAGGAGGACGACCATTTGGCCATGAAATTAGGAGGATCATCTAGGAGGCCACTCTACACGGAGCATGGCGTTATCTTGTCCCACGACGCGCAACTTGTTGAGATGGGGTTACGTGTTCGAGAGTTGGAGCTTCGTGTAGAGGAGGCTGAGCAGGGGAGATTGTCGATAGCTTTAGGGAGAGCAGAGGTGGAGAGATGCATCGAGGCTTTGGAGAGGAGGATGACCGAGATTACGCAGGGTATGCGAGACGCAATTGCTGCGTTGGCTGCTGCATTTCCACCTCCATCTTCTTCTTAGTTTATTCTGTGGTTGTGTTATGATGATACTTTATGTTGTTTGATGTTACATTATGACTGCTATATTGTACTCCCATGTTTAGTTTCTGTAACTTAAACTATTGCGGTTCATCCGCCCACCTTTTTTACTAACATTTATGTATTTGGATTTATGATGATATTTATCGATGATATATTATTTATAGTTATTCCATGTTGCATATTCTTTTACTTTATGGTTGTGATTGTTTGCTATGCGTGGTTATATTTGATTGTTACAACTGTATGAACGACAATATTTACAGAATATGTGTCTCACACTTTTGATATGTGTCATATCAGAAGGACATCATGCACACTCGACAATCTACATGAAACAACGATGGCGAACCACTACCCGCCACTCCCGCTGAGCTAGCTCGAGTAATTGCTGAGGAAATTGCTCGACACGAAGCTGCTCGAGCTGATTCTAGCGGAGGTTCCTGAGGTACTGGTCGTCAACGGGGAAGCGATATGGATAACGCTAGAAATTTTTGGTCTAAATTCTCTACTTAATACTACTATGCAAACCTTTGTGTTAATAAAAATATCCACTATTGTATAAACAGAAGTTGAAAACCCTGTATGAGGATGTTCGTATAAAACTTTTATGGCTTGTAAGCAATGGAATTTTTGTGGTACGGAAGGTGCTGTAGGAATTGTCTGTTGGATTGCGAAGACCGTGTTAGTCCTAGACATTAGTGGTTGCTCCAATGATCAAAGGGTGAAGTATTCCACCTTTGCTTTCCAGGATGAAGCCCTTACCTGGTGGAATCTACAAGTGCAGACTCTGGACAGAGCTGCGGCATACAACCTTGCTTGGGCCGATCTCAAAACTCTGCTCATGGAAAAGTACTGCCTGAGGAGTGAGCTGCAAAAGCTGGAGGTCGAATTTTGGAATCACTCCATGGTGGATGCCAACGTAACTACATATACCACTCGTTTTCACGAACTCTCTCGACTTGTCCCTCACATGGTCACGCCCGAATACAAGAGCGTCGAGCAGTATATCTGGGGTCTATCTCCTAAGATCCGAAGCATGGTCGCTGCATCGGCACCTGCCACCATCCAAGTTGCTGTTACTTTAGCCTACAGTATGACTGACAACGCTGTTAGCATGGGTTCGTTGAACCAAAAGGTTGCAGTTTCTAGTGAGAGTTCGGGAGACAAAGCAATATTTCTGGCTCCAAGAAGGGTAGGAACTCCCCTCACAAGTGCCAAGATATCGTGAAGGTTTTTGCTGCCACTATTGCTGAGGAGCCCAAACGCAAATACAACAGGCCCCACCCTTATTGCAGCAAATGTAACTACCACCACGTGTGCACCTGTGAAAGCATCTAGTGCAAGAACTGCAACCGGCGTGGTCCTTCAACCGCGAACTGCAATGCCAAAGCTACAAACACTACAACTACCAAAAACAAGTGTTTCGAATGTGGCGCTACTGGAGAATTCCGCAAGGACTGTCCTAAGGCCAAGGATCAAGCATGTGGTAGAGCGTTCGTGCTGGGAGCCAACGAAGCACGTGATAATCCGAATGTGGTTACGGGTACGTTTCTCCTTAACAACCATTTTGCATTGGTAGTATTTGATTTAGTCGATGATTTTAGCTTTGTGTCCGCCGACTTTAAGAAATCCCTTGGATTAGAATCAAGTAAGTTGGAAACACACTATACCTAGAGTTGGCCAATGGTAAGTAAATTTCGTCTGAAGAAGTTGTTAGGGATTGTGTTTTGGTACTTGGTGACCATGTTTTCTATATTGATCTGTTGCCTATTCGATTGGGTAGTTTTGATGTTGTCATTGGCATGGATTGGTTATCCAAGCATCGTGCAGAGATTTTCTGTCATGAGAAATTGGTTCATATCCCCTTGTCCAATGGACCCTCTCGATTCGAGGAGATCGTGGTGGATCCACTCTTCGAATCATATCTTGCATCAAGGCTCAAAAATGTTTGAGGAAAGGTTGTGTCGCATTTTTAGCACATGTCGTTGAACAAAAAGCTAAAAATCAGAAAGTCGAGGACATACTGGTGGTGCAAGACTATCCCAAAGTCTTTCCAGAAGTTTTGCCAGGGCTTCCACCGCCATGGCAAGTTGAGTTTCGCATTGACCTTGTCCCAGGAGCTGCACCAGTAGCCCGCACTCCGTATCGTTTGGCACCATCTGAAATACAGGAATTTTCTAACCAACTGTAGGAGTTGTTGGACAAAGGTTTCATTTGTCTGAGCTTTTCTCCGTGGAGAGTGCTTGTGCTGTTTGTGAAGAACAAGGACGGAAGTTTTCGCATGTGCATCGATTACCGTGAATTGAACAAGCTGGCGATCAAGAACAAGTATCCACTACCGAGGATCGACGATCTATTCGACTAATTGCAAGGTTCCAGCTACTACTCGAAGATCAACCTGCGCTCGGGATATCACCAGTTGCGAATTCAGGAGGACGACATACCGAAGACGGCGTTTCGAACTCGTTATGGGCACTATGAGTTTTTGGTAATGCCTTTTGGCTTGACGAATGCTCCTGCTTTCTTTATGGATCTTATGAATCGAGTCTGCAAACCCTCCCTAGACAAGTTCATAATTCTCTTCATTGATGACATCTTGATCTACTCACAGACCAAGGAAGAGCACGAACATCATCTTCGCTTGATTTTTGGAGTTGCTCAAAAATGAGAAGTTGTTCGCCAAATTCTCGAAATGCGAGTTCTGGATACGAGAGGTCTATTTCCTCGGTCATGTCGTGAACGAAATGGGAATTCAAGTTGACCCCACAAAAATTGAAGCCATTAAGGATTGGGACGCACCCAAAACTCCTACTGAAGTGCGACAATTTCTAGGAGTAGCTGGTTATTACCGACGGTTCATTGAAAATTTCTCTAAGATTGCGTAGCCACTGACTGTCTTACCCCAGAAAGACAAGAAGTTCGATTGGGGAATCAAGAAAGAGGAAGCATTTCAGGCCTTGAAGAACCGTTTGTTCAGTGCTCCGATTCTTTCTCTTCCTGAAGGTACCGATGATTTTGTGGTTTATTGCGATGCTTCTCATCAAGGTCTTGGATGCGTACTCATGCAAAGGAACAAGGTCATTGCCTACGCATCTCGACAACTCAAAGTCCATGATAAGAACTACACAACTCATGACCTAGAGTTAGGCATAGTGATCTTTGCCCTCAAGATTTGAAGGCACTACCTTTACGGTACTAAGTGCACGATCTTCACCGATCACAAGAGCTTACAACACATATTCAATCAGAAGGATCTGAACATACGACAATGTAGATGGGTTGAGTTTCTGAACGATTATGATTGCGAGATTAAATACCATTCGGGAAAGGCCAATGTTGTGGCCGACATCTTGAGCCGGAAGGAACGAGTTAAGACCCTGCGTGCACGTGAACTAGGTTTGACCATCCATACGAATCTCAAAACTCATATTTGTGATGCCCAACAAGAAGCTCGGAAAGGTGAGAACCTAAAGAATGAGTCATTATTCAAGATGGTTAGTCTATTGGAACCAAGGTCTGACGGCACATTATACTTTGCCAACCGGATCTAGGTACCATGTTTTGGTGGGTTAAGCGATTTAATCCTTGAGGTGGCCCACAAGTCTAAGTACTCGATTCATCCCAGAGCCGACAAGATGTACAAGGACGTGAAGGAACTCTACTGGTGGCCCAACCTTAAAGGTGAGATTGCAACATACGTCAGCCGATGCCTTACCTGCTCGAAGGTCAAAGCTGAGTATCAGAAGCCATCCGGTCTTATACAGCAACTTGAGATTCCTGTTTGGAAATGGGAACAAATCTCTTTGGATTTCCTCACCAAACTACCTAAAATGTCCGGTGGTCATGACACGAATTGGGCAATTATTTAGGTTGACTAAGTCCGCGCATTTCTTGCCGATCAAGGAAACCGACAAGCTAGATAAACTCACCAAGATGTACATCAATGAGATTGTAACTAGGCATGGTGTGCCTATTTCAATCATTTCCGACCGAAACAGTCAATTCACTTCCCGATTCTGGCACACACTAATGGATGCATTAGGCTCTCGCTTAGACATGAGCACAGCCTATCACCCACAAACTGATGGCCAGAGCGAACGTACGATCTAAACATTGGAAGACATGCTCTGGGCATGTGTAATCGATTTCGGTGGAAACTGGGATTCTCATTTACCGTTGGTTGAGTTCTCTTACAATAACAGTTACCACACCAGTATCAAGCCTGCCCATTTGAAGCCTTGTATGGATGCAAGTGTAGATCTCTTTTGTGTTGGGCAGAATTTGGAGACAAATATTTAACTGACCTCGAGCTTATTCAAGAAACAACCAATAAGATCTTTCAGATCCGTGATCGCTTGAAAGCCGCTCGAGATCATCAAAAGATCTATGCTGATTGTCGTCGCAAACCACTTAAATTTCAGATTGGCGATAAGGTACTCTTGAAAGTCTCGCCCTGGAAGGGTGTACCACGGTTTGGCAAACGTGGGAAGCTTAACCCCCGATACATAGGTCCGTTCGAAATACTTTCTAGGGTTGGTCCCGTGGCATACAAGTTCAAGTTACCAGAAGAGCTCAGTGGTGTTCATGACACTTTCCACGTGTCCAATCTGAAGAAGTGTTTGTCCGACGAATCTTTGATCATTCCTCCTAAAGAGATTCACATCAATGATCAACTCCACTTCGTTGAGGAGCCAATCGAGGTGACTGATTGGAAAGTCCAAAATTTGAGAATGAGCTGCACTAAAGTTGTCAAAGTCAGATGGAATGCAAAGCTTGGTTCCAAATTTACATGGGAACGCGAAGACCAAATGAGACGAAAGTACCCAGCTCTTTTTCCTAAGACTACTGAAACAAGTAAGAAAACTCGATTTCACGGATAAAATTCCAAAAACAAGGGAAGAATGTGACAACAGTCAACGATGCAGGTCAACATCCGTACGCATTTCATTTATTACTGTCGTTATATGTGCATATTTAGACATTTTGCACACACAACACCCCTAGTCTAGTGAAGCATGAGTTATTCTGAAAACTCAACAAAGAACACATGTTTAGTCATACAACACCTAGACAAATCATCGGAAAGCATTTCATGAGGTTACCACACCGTAACATACGGTAACTCATCACAAATACATGTGAGTAATCACAAGGACTACTATGTGTTAACATCTAACAAACATGTGTTCATGAATACAATAACCTATGAAACTAATACATTTTAATATTGTCATTGAGCACCTTTTACATTTAGACGAAATCCAGTTGTGTCCTATGCAAAAGATCGACCATAATCAATACAAACTAGCTTTCCATTCAACACACAATATATACACATACAAACATCACCACTATCCTAGGAATTACACCTCCTAAACATTCGACAAAACTAACCAAAACCTAGCTCTTATACACCATACATATACATGACACATACATGTATATACAATTACACTCACACACACGACATCATATATATAAACACACATGCTTAAATACTAAGCTATCCATTCTTGTCATATCTTTATATACATTAGGTATCACCTAGACACCACCTAAGAGGAACTTGATTGCTTGATTTACAAAACAACAAACCTCCAACCCCTACCCCTAGCTTCGGCCGAAACATACTCACTAAGGCATCATGTGAAAGTCGAAACCTTGCACCAAAAAGGAAATGTCAACCCTCATGACATACCTTCTGTTCCTTTCCTCTTTGATCGACCAAGACACCACAAAGACAACACATCACTATCATCAAAGTTTGGACCCTCCCTTGTACTATTCTCAGCCGAAATACCACAACCACACCTAACACTACCTTTCCAACTATACAAGCTTATGATTGGAGGGAACTAAAGATAAATCCTTGTGTGAAGAATAGTCACGATCACCTCTTTCTTTTCCAATGAAGTTGGCCGAACACATGAGAAGCAAGACAATATATTTTCTTCATGACATGTCACTATCCACCCCTTTTAAACATTCTCAACACTAGCTTCCTTACACTCACAACTAGGCATGCATAGTAGACTTTCTTAAATTGTGTATACACCTCATGTTAATCGGCCAAAACAAGAACAAGAGGGGATAGTATAATCTAGTTGTTAAGTTTCACTAATATAGACAAAAAGCCAAGCATGACACCCACCCCTATCATAAGTCAACTTTATTTCCTTATTTGATCACACCATTGGCCGAAAAGCAAGAAGGAGTGCATGATATCTTTTGTTTAAACACTATCTTACACACATTAGTGATTAAACACCTAAGACATGATCCAATCTAGGATGAATCATTTGCCAAATTTGTGCATACCTGTCCTCACCCTTCGCTTATATAAGAACTCACCACCACCCTCACTTCTTGCACCAAACACACTTCTCTTTCTCACTAAACATGTTAGGATCTGAGTTTGATTTGTTTTGATAGTTTATAAATGAAATACGAATGAAGATAAAAAAAAATATGGAAAGTGCAGCGGAATAGTAAACTGTAAATCAAAACAAACGGGATAATTTTTTTCGAATCAAACTTCTCATTAGTCAACACAGATTAGAATGATTACATAATTTCTCCCCCCTCAGCCTGATCACTCATAGATGTTTGTCTAAGAGAATGTTTGGAGTGATGAATAGAACAGTACATGCACTATTCTATTTATAGACTAACTAAACCTCTGATGACCTATGGCTGAAATCACCTAAGACAGCGACGTCTAACAGATATATAACAACATAAAACAACTAAGGAATACAAACACTGTTACATAGATAAACTCTGATTATCAAACAGCTGATGGGTAAAACTCTAATGGCTTGTATCCTCTGTTGGAGCCTAAGTGCTGTTGGCTCCAACAGTCCTTGTCTACAACAGTCTTTTGCTCAGCAATTGTTTTTTCAACTGTTCTTTGTGATCAACACTTGTACACCAGCAGTTGCTTGGAGGAACAACAGTTGTCAGGAGTCAACAGTCTTAGGGGATCAACATGTAATCTACTATTTTATAATGGATCATATATATAGTATGTTTTGGCTTTTCAGGTCATCTGTTATTCTCTAGGTCAGCAGACCCAACAAAACACTATCGGCCAAGTGCTCAAGGAGCTCAAGAGTTGAAGGTTCCAAGCAACCAGCTCTCATATCCACCTTGGCAGGTATGTACTTCCGACGCAATTCCACCTTTGTTTCCCTTATAACTCAACCTCTACCCGATCCATTGACCTTTGATCATTAGTAATCGGCCATGTACACACCTAAATCACACAAATTGATTCCCTTCTAAGAGATCGCCTAACTAGTAATCACATTGCTATGATAATGCACCTAGTTGTTAATCAATCGGCTCTTGCATCAATAGAGTAGGATGGGTAATGACTTTTGAATCAAAGCTTAACATGATCACTTAACTAATAACCGGTTTTTAATAGATAAACTCATTGATCCATGTTCGAAGATTAAGGTTCATATTAGAAGGTTTTTATACTCGGTTTTATCTCTATTGATCCAAATAACCATCGAATTCGAGTCTTATAGGAAGCATTGTTTAGGCTATGTTTGTTTAATATGTGTTAACATAGGCCGGAACATGTGTTAACTCTATGATGGAGTTAAAAAGAGGGATAATTATATTTAAAGCTATGTTTTTTTTTTCCAAAAACCAACCACACATAATAAATTGGTGCCAAATCATGGCCCATGACGATATGTGGGGTCCATTTCAATAGACACTATCATTCAAAAACGTGAAAGTGTCAGAATTACACGTACGTACACAAAAACATGGCCCATGTACACCAAACACAAAGGTCCATGAAAGTTGGGTGAGCAACTTGTATGATAAACAACAAAACCAGACAACTTACCATGTCCATAATGATCATAGGGTATCATTAGTCAGGACAGTGACTATCTACAGCTTCACTAGACCACATGTAACAATATCAGGTGAGTTTCACGGCCCCATTTTTTTTTTTTTTTACATTTTTGGGGAATAAACATGCTCCAACTCTAGTATAACTTAAAAGCATGTGAAAATTCTATCGTGACTGCTATGTGGAACATGAGAGTTCATGAGCTCATTAGTCCTCGTACAACGTTTACTGTAACCATTAGCTATCAAAAAGCTATGGTACACTTTAATAGATCTATTGGGTTGACACCCCCACTCTTGGTTAGTCGTTCTAACCAGTTACATAGAAAAGAGTGTTAGTATTCTACTATACACACATTGTCTTTAGTGTACAATGCGCGAGGCACCATAGTCAAGAGGTTTGGTTACGAGACTCATGGTTTGCATAGAAATCATTCGCGTAGCTATCCTATGATTGGTCATACACAAATTACACAATTGTTTTACTTGTTACACGCAAACCTGTGAACTCACCAACATTATTGTTGACAAATCTTTCATGCATGTTATTCAGATAACTAATGGAGAGCAACGGGGGTTTGAGAGAGGGGTTCAAGCATGCACTAGGTGGTATCATCTTGGATTGGGTATTGTTTATGTCGTAGTATCATAGTTTCATGGTTGTTCAGACAATTCACTTGTTTCCAAACAATGTTACGCTACTTTAATTAAGTTTTATGGCAATAACCATCCGATGATGGTATCTTTTAAATAAATTTAAGTGTGTTGCTTGTACCTTGTGCTTGAAAACCTTTCGAGGTCGCATTCCTGTGTTTTCGCCTTGGCGTGGTGTCACAATATCGTCATACCTTTCAGTTGCACGACGATCCCTAATACTTCTTCGAATATTTGGTGTTTCAATTGTTTCTTGAGTCCTCTCGGGCTCAATTTCAACAATTGGATCAGTTACTTCTTGTTCCGACTGAAAAACTGGTTTAGTTTCATGTGTTTGTCGAATTTCTTAAAGATCCACATGATTTTCTCCAATCCCTCGGACAGAATTTCTTCTTATAAGAAAGTGCCTCTGCGTTAGTGAAAATCCGATTTTCGGTAGGGTGGTAGAAAAGGTAACTGATCATTTTTGCATATCCGAGGAAAACCACTTTTTTGTCTCTAGGTCTAGTTTATCCGAAAATTCTAGAGTGACATAAACATTAAATCCCCAAACTTTAAGATAGGATACTTTAGGTTTCTTTCCATTCCATATCTCATAAGGCATTTTATCAACCTTCCTTGTTGGAGCTATATTCACAAGTCTTGCGGCAATTTCCAGAGCATATATCCAAAAGGAGCGTGGGAGGGTGGTACAACACATCATAGATTGAATCATATATAATAGTGTTCAATTTCTCCGCTCAGACACACCATTATGTTGTGTTCTAGGTGGAGTGAGTTGTGAAACCATTCGATAATTCTTTAGATGGTCGATGAATTCCTAACTAAGATATTCACCGCCTCTATCTGATTGAAGCATCTTAATGGTTCTATTTAGCTGATTCTCTACTCCATTTTGGTACTCTTTGGACTTTTCAAGAGTTTCATGTTTATGCTTCATAAGATAAACATAACCATATCTATTGAAATCATCAGTAAATGTAAGACACGTGAATTGCAAAACATTTCTTTAAACTTATATTATACATATACAAACCTAGTATGCTCACCAACATTATTTATGTTGACAAAATTATTTTCGTACATGTTTCACGTTGATTGTTGAGATACTTTATGTAGCACATTTGGACTAAGTAAAGACTTAATCCAGACAACGTGTGGAATTGTATTTGTATTGGATGATATCTGTAAGTATTAGTTGAAGCATTAACTAAAATATTTGCACTTTAGTATAACGAGCTTTTGAACACTCGTCATTACGTGGCACTTTGATGATTCCGCCATCGGTTGGGGTGTTACAATGCTTTCCGATGGAAATGCACATTACCCTTACTGATGTGCCATCATTTATGCATGTTTTACATGTGTATTTATCCTCCTTTTTAGACAATTATTAGTCTTTTATCTATAGAAAACAGAGCTAAATCGTTCCTAAGAGATAAATGCATGTTTTGGAAAGCAATAAACAAAAAGGAGCAGAAAATGGCACATAAGGACGGAAATTGAAGACTTTGCAGACTGCAGTAGAGGGTGCACGACCGTGCTCATGCCCAGGTCAACTAATTAACATTTCCAAGTCAACCAGAATGAAGAAGTCAACATGCACGGGTATGCTTAACTCCACCTGGCAAAGTCGTGCTCATCTCAAACATGCATCACAATGCTCCAGCAGACCAACAAGCAGTTACGACACATGGACAAGCACGAGCGTGCCACCTGTTACACCCTCAAATTCCACTTGCGGGGTTTTATCACGAGACGCGTGACAAACCAGGATCCAAGTCAATGGTCATAACAAATCGACAACTTTATGAGAAAAATACGTACACACAACCATGCAAGTTAAAAGTTTAGCTGAAGCGAAAATTCAATTTACAAACCCAATCCAAAATAAAGTAGTTTCCAAAACAGTTAAAAGTTTCAAATCACACAGAATAAGAGATAAACGGATGTTGTGGGCTCCAGTGCATCCTAGACCAGTGTTGCTACCTTAGCGACCAGACAAAACATGCTAAAAGGTGTCAACGTGACAATGTTGGTGAGTTAACAAGTTTTCAACAAAATATCATAAGTGTAAAATACCAAATCCGTTTTACTATTTTATCAAACGTTAGTTAGACGTTAAGTATGTTACTACTGCGATTGAAATCATTGCTGACTGTGTTGTTACTCAATAATGTGTGTACCCTTCGGATTACCGTCATCACCGGTAAGCCCTATGTGTTTGAGACAATATGCTATGTCCAACCTCCAGTTGACCGGGTGAGGTTTGTCAAGCCCAATAGATCTATCCACATTTCTCCGTTATACACCCATATTAGTAGTTTCCTTGGGATATAGATGTGTCGTATAGTAAACAAATGATAACAATAGTTATAAATGATCTTTAAGTAAACAAGTGTGTAGCATGTTTCTCCCCCATGGGAAAGTATGTAAGTAGCAAGGCTGTGAAACTCACTTTAGGGTGCGTCTTCTAGTATAAAAGTAAAATGTTTGTGTGATGATAGTCCCAATTAATCACGACCTATCATAAGATGCGAATAAGTATGTTGATCGATAACCTGTTGGTTAATTAGCCCTTGGTTGTCCAGACCCGGACTGTGTATGTTTGAAAAAGTGTTTAATGTTTGACAATGCCACACAAGACCCAACATCATGTTGGTGATCCGTTATATCCATGCTTTAGTCAAGTACAAGTTCATAAGCAATAACATGTAGACGCACACCTTGTATAACGAATAGGTCATAAAACCTAGCCTATAGGTCATGTAACGCACGTATGAGTCATAAAACATGTTACGGGGTTTTCAGACATGTTATGAGGTATACAATATGTTACTGGGTGACAAAACGCGCTATTGGGTTCCCAAACACACTACTGGCTTCAAAACACCCAACTGGCTACCAAAACACACGACTGGCACCGAAACACCCAACTGGCATTGCCAGTCGTCCGCCTGCAGGCTGGCTGTTGGCCTTTTTGGCACACAAAACTCTCCAAATCAGATCCGAAACTAATTGAAACATCCCCAATCAATCCACAATCATTATCCAACCCAATTCCATCATTACGCCCCAATTATAATCTCTTTTAACACGCAAATTGTATGTTTTCCCAAAATGGATAATATTATGGGTAAGTCACATCATTAACATGCAAAAGTTTCCCCTAAATGGCAAATAACCTAATTTAATCGCATAATCCTGTTCCAACATCATCAAGTTGTAGTATGATCATTCTAACATAAACCCTAACAAGTTACAGTCATCGAATCATCATATTACATCCTAGATTCCACTAAAATCCTCAAACGCGTCAAAGCTCATCAAAGCCACATAACACATCAAGCAAGCTTTTAACACCTAGATAATCATCATAACAACCTTCCTAAACCATTCTAATAACAAACAAACAAGAAACCCCATGTTTTAGATCACCAACACCATTTAAAGTTTGCATTTTTAGCAAAAACTCATAGGATATGTTAACACTTAGTTTAGAAAGGGTTTTCAATGGTTTTTATTGATGAAAACATATAAAGATCAAGTCTGGACCTTTAGGGTTCAAAATAATAACATAACAATGTTTGAAAAATGATTTGGATGAATCCCACACCTTGTATCTCTGCTTGTAAAGGTTGTTTAAGCTTGGAAATGGTGATTTTAGGGCAAAAACGGGTGTACAGAGGTTAAGGGTAGTGAGAGAGCCCTTTGGGGCGAGTTAGGGTTGTACAATATAAAAATTAAAAACCCTATTAAACTATCAAACAAAAACGAATGTACGTTCATAAATATAAACAAACACATTACCAAATGTTCACGGACATGTTACCGAATGCTCACGAACATAAACGAACACTTTACCAAACGTTCACGAACATAAACGAACGAACGCGACCTTTGTTCGTGTTCTTCGTTTAACTAGAGGAATAAAATTTTTTGTTCATTTCATTTATTTTTTAAAACAAACGAACACAAACGAACTTCCTACCGAACGGTTTGTGAATTGTTCGATGAAAGTTCAGTTCGTTTACAGCCCTAGTTGCAGCCGCAGGCCGAGCAGGAGCCCCATGATGGCGATGACCGCCCTGCCTCTCCGCAGCAGCAACACCTACATCATATCTATGCCAACTTGCCTCCTGCTACTTGGTTGGTGGTTCGGGACTTTGATCACCGCTTACAGCAGTATGAGGCGAATGAAGGCTGGATGGTTCAGTCGATACAGGCGATCACGTATGGGTGTTAGTTTACAGTAGACTTTTTGTCGTATTTATGTTTTGTATGTACAAATTGAATACGATGTTTATTTCGAATTCTATACGATGTTTTTTTCGAATGCTTATAATCATTTTGAATGTTTATTTCGAATGTGTATAATTTGTTTTGAAATTTGGTTCCGAATGTATATAAAATGTTAATGATACTTTATTTCGGATGCTTACACGTACATGTTCCCGGCTTTGATTCCTGCAAATTGAGAGAGAGAGAGAGAGAGAGAGAGAGAGAGAGAGAGAAAGAGAGAGAGTTACAAGGGGGTTTGTGACGAATCCCTTTGAAGGATGAACCATAAATTAATACTAGTTTTTTCTAGTTAATTCTACCCATGGTTCATGTGGTTAACTTAAAACATTATAAAGCTCAATCAATATTCGGTTGTTTCAAATGTTTATAAAATGTTAAAATAATAAATGGGCTGATAAATAACAAATAAACAATAAAATCAGTTAAAATTTATACCGATATATTTTTTTATACAAAAAAACATACAAGATAAAAATCAAACAAACATAAAATCAATAAAAAAATCTTACAAAAAAAAACACATACACAAAAAAAAAAAAAAAAAAAAAAAAAAAAACACACACACCCCTAAAAACCCCAACCCCAGTCACCCAACAACGATCTCAAGTCTACTCACTTTATTGTCAACTTTTGTATTCTAAAGCGTTATGTGCTTTGACCAAAACGTAACGTTTTAATCACACATGAGGGGTGAAAGTAAACCGGTGGAGGATGAAAATAGATGGAGCCTTGTTTAATTATGTAAGTGTAATTTTTTACCCCAATATTCTTTTGTGAAACAATTTACTCAAAACGTGGTGAATGAAATAAAACCATCAAAGCCTAATCTAAAAGTAAAATTACAAGACACGCACACATGACCTCTTGGTCTAGTGGTATAGTGTCTCCCCTTATAAATGTGAGGTTGTGGGTTCAAATCCTTACAAATGCAAAGTTATGTGGAAATAAGGTGCTATAAAATTTGTCGTTTAAAAATAAAAAAAATTACAAGACACGCACTCGCTAGATCAATACATTTGTCATAATCCCTTGGATCACTGATTTTCATGTACTGTTGCACTATCCCAAGAAATATAAAAAAAAAAAAAAAAAAAAAAAGGAAAAAGGATGAAAATGAAACAACTGACTAGAAACCGGATGAAAATGAAAGCAGCGGTTACAAGTGACTAGATTAGGCTCTCACTCTCTCTATAGATGTTTTTCCCGGTAAAAAAGAAAACCGGATGAAAAAGAAACAAAACCATCAAAGTCCAAACTTGATTCTTGAAACATGAACCCAAAACCACGTGAGTTTGGCTCACCCACCACACTTTAAATCCCTACAAATACCCCACGTTCCCTTATCACATCTTCAACAACAACAATCGCTACAATAAACAACATTCATCATCTTCTTTACCAACTTTTTTGTGCAAATTTTTAATAGTTAATTAATTGATGGCTTCATTAGATCAAAAGCTAGCCATAGCCAAGCGCTACTCTCATGGTAATTGTTAGCATTCTAATTAAATTAATTATCTTTGTGTAAAGCATTAATTTTTGTAAAATTTAATTTGCTAAAGTTATGTGGCTTTTTGTATGTTGGTTGTGTAGAAGGAGTAGTTGCAGGAGCTAAAGCGTCTGTGTTAGCTACTATTGCCACTGCTATCCCCACTGTTAGTATTTATTTATTTTTATTTTTTTGTTTCTTTTCTTAAAATAGAAAGTCACGTATTGAAAAGAGCACTCAACATATACACTTTTATAATTTATAAAAAACTGAATACATGTATTGTTATTTTATTTAATTATTTTACCTCACCATATAAATTCTATTGAAAACAAGTTTTATTTAAAATAAAGTTTTTTTCTTGGTCTTGCAATATTAAAAGATACGCTATATATTAGATATAATTCACTTTTCAGTGAAACTTATATTGAAACGTCAATAAAAAATACAAAATAAAAAGTTATATTTAGTTTTCCGAAAAGTAGTAAACTTTACAATTTAATTAATATTAAAAAAACAATTTAAAATGTTAATTAAAAACTGCAAAAGGAAAAAATGAAATAAAATTTAAAACGGGTAGGGAGTTGTCACTCCAATTGTGTAAAAGTTTCAGAATCATTACTCCTGTAATCAACCTAAATCAAAATAAAATTTATAAAAAATAAAAAATTCTATAAATGAAGTAACTGAATGCATGCATATGTCTAATTTGTAGGTGGCAAGTGCTAGAATGCTGCCATGGGCTAGAGCTCATCTTAACCATACAGCCCAAGCTCTCATTGTTTCCACAGGTAAATTAATAATAATAATAATAATAATAATAATAATAATAATAATAATAATAATAATAATATCTTACACTATATATTCATGTATATACAATTAACTAAGGAATAACTTTTATATATGTGTTATATATTGGCATGCAGTTGCAGGAGCTGCATATTTTATAGTTGCAGACAAAACTGTGCTAAAAGCCGCGAGGAAGAATTCCTTCAACAATGTTCAACCATGAATATCGTGTTTTAGTGTCCCAATAAATCGTTATGTTATGTATATAAAAACTTTCACAATGTTCTATCGTGAACTTCATTTGCTTGTACCGTTTGGACTAAATGCTATTGAAATTTATATACTTTGGTAAGGTTACATTTCCGGGTTTTTTTATTATTATTTTTTATTTTTAACAGCGAATCTTACTGTACCTTTACTTTTAAATTACACTAAACTAATCGTAATCTATCTAATACCAGAAATTAAACTCTGGTACGTCTTCCCTTCAAGTGGCAAAAGCCTCAAGCACATAGCCAAAGTCGGAATGCCTACATTTAAGAAATGTGAATTTAAACTCAAAACTCTAAATTTTTAAAATTTCAAATGACAAGTAGAGAACACAGAAATAAATCCACTGAATGTAATTATTTGGAATGACACTAGAACGTTTCACGGTTACTTTTACATCACGTGTATTGTCTAAACTAGATTGTGGCACATGTAGTCATGACTCATGTGGAATTTTTGAAATGGATAACTGGTCATCAGGGCCGGCCTTAAGGGGGTGCGGGGAGGACTCCCGGCCCGGGCCCAATTTCTAAAGGGGCATTTTGAGCGGCAACGAGTGTAGAGTGTATTTTTTCTGCAAGTATTTTCTTTCTGTTTTCAACCCAAAAAAAATCTCATCTTAAACATCACTGGTTATAAACGCAAGAAGTTGAAGAGTAGATAAGGAAGAAGATCAGTCATACATGAAAAACTATATTTGAAGGATACGACAAAATTAAAAAAAAAGTTGAAGTGTGTTACTTGAGATTTGTATTGTGGTATAGTAATTGTGTAGCCTTTGCAATAAATTTTAATATATAGTAGTACTACAAAATAGTAATTGTCTCACGCTTATGCACATGATTCAAGTCAAATTCATTTCATTAAAAAACTTTTGAAGTCTAGACATAAATAATGACCCTTCAGATTATTATGGAATTTTAAGGAATGGTGGTTTTTTTATGAGCCAATTAGCTAAACATATTAATTTTTATAATTATTACGACACTTTCAGTTCTATATCCGGTTCGACCGGTCCGACTAGGGAGCCGGTAAGGACACCGGTTCAGCGTCCGCTTCGTTTATGAAAACATTGCTTAAAAGACCTAAGACTAAGGGCACATATTTCCCGGCTCGGCCCGGGCACCCGAATTTTCAGGACAGGCCCTGCTGGTCATATAATATTCTTAGCCTTGAATTTTGAAGGTGTTGCTTCTTTTTTTTTTTTTTTTTCTTTTTTTTTTTAACAAAATGCTCTAATATGTTTTATTTTCCATAAATTTGAAGTTAATTCTTATAATGAACAGCCTAAACTTTTTTTAATCACTAATTTTTTTTTTTCTTTCGAAATTTCAATTCATGACTAGTTTTCGGAAAAAAATTACATGGAGATAACAGGCGGGCAACAAGCTGCGCCGCCACCCCTTTCTGGATGGCAAACTCTAAATGTTATATATAATTATAACTAATATAATATGTATAAATAAATAAGTATACTTGCACCAAGACTACGTTACGTACTAAAGGTGACTAGTGATACCTAAAGTTAGGGCTGTAAACAAACCAAACGTTCGGTGAATAGTTCGTAAACCGTTCGGCGGGAAGTTCGTTTGTGTCCGTTTGTTTGATAAATGAACGAACATGGACAAAAAATTCCGTTTGATTAACTAAACAAACAAACACGAACAAATGTCTCGTTCGTTCGATTGCGTTCGTGAACATTCGACAATGTGTTTGTTTACGTTCGTTTATTTCTATCCGTTCGTGTATGTTTGTTTATGTTTGATCACTAGTTAAAACTTAGGATAATTATGAACTTTTGAATTAGGAATATCATGTATTCATGCCTAACCTTAAATAATTTTAGATAATTATGTCTAAGTTAGTACAATTTGACTTATCGACATTGTTTAGTAGATGTACTTTGTCTAACGGTTAATATTAACAATGTTTTTTTAGCTAGTTGCATATTAAATGTTTGTTTGTTTGTGTTCAAGACCCGTGTTCACGAACAGTTCGCAAACAACTGGATTTCTTAACAAACAAACACAAACATAGAATTTTGTTCGTTAGTGTGTTCGTGAACGGTTCGTTTATCCAACAAACCTTAACAAACAAACACGAACAAAGCCTTGTTCATGTTCGTTTGGTTCGTTCACAGCCCTACCTAAAGTATATTAATTCAGGCAAACTATTTTAATATGTTCCGTATGTAAAATAATGAAAACAGTCATAAGGCGTTGTATGTTATCATCAACTATACCTAGCTAGAGAAATGAGAATGATTACTAGGAAGACTTAGAGGCTGTTTGTTTTTTGCTCAGAAGCACTTCTGACCATTTTTGTTCGCGTCACGTAGACGCGCGCAGACGTTTAGGGTGTGTAGATTCTTTGTTTTTTGGAAGACCTTTCACTTAAAAAGATATTCCTGACCTCTTCTTGGTGCAGACTTGTTCCAATGTCTTCTAAGGTCTTCAAAGGTCTTCTCCTCTTCTTTTCTCCTCACCCACCATCACCACCACCACCCACCACCACCACTACAGTTCACCACCACCACGGTCCACCACCACACTGTCCACCACCACCACCACCACAGTCCACCAACACCGTCCACCACCACCCACCACCGTCCACACCACCACCACCACCACCGTCCACCACCATCACCATCCACCACCACCGTCCACCACCACAATCCACCACCACCACAGTCCACCACCACGGTCCACCACCACCACTACCGTCTACCACCAGACTGCTGTAAAAAATCAGTTTATTTCAGCAGCCTGCAAACGTTAACAAACAAACAGTCTTCTTATTGCAGACTGCAGACCTTTGGTCCACCTCTTCTCCTGCAGATGTGGTCCGCAGACTGTAGACCTTTTCCTGCAGAAAAAAACAAACAACACCTTAATGTTATTAAATAGAGAGAATTACACAGATTGTCCTTTAGTTATACATCAAATTGCATCTTATGTCCTTTATGGAAATTTTTCACTCCTTATGTCCTTTGTTTTATTCACTTGTTACACCCTATGTCCTTTAGACCAAACCCAGTTAAATAACTCAGTTAAGTTGGTCATGTGCCCCTCATGTGAGGGGCAATCCTGTCTTTTCACCTTAAAACATGATAAAACATCATCATCTTCATCTTTAACCCTTCAACAACTCAAACCCTAAACCACCATTAATTCATCACCAACCTCCTTGAACCTGCAGCCACCATCAAACATGATAAGAGGTTGCGCCGCCTTAACCCATGACCGGACATCCAAATCAAAACCCACTGTTGCCGGCTCAAAACCTCCACATCAGAACCCTAAACCATCACCGCTAATAATCCCTCTTTGTCAGGAAAATGCCCTCTGAACCCTAGACTATTGCCGCTGCTACCTTCCTTCGTTGTTGTCCCCACCGTTGTTAACCACCTGCATCTTCGTCGGAGTGAGGAGATCGGCCGGAGGCCATGGCCGAGTCTCCATCTCGTTCCCCTCTCTCCTCGTCTTTTACCCCCTCTTTCTCTCTCTACGGTTCAGTGCTCTCTCTCTCTCTCTCTAGAATCATAATAGGGTGAAGTGGGTGGTGAGGGGTTGGTTGTCCGGTGGTGGAATGGTCCGAACACTGTCGTGCGTGGAGGAGATCCACCGATCTCCTTCTCTCTCGCTGCTTCTTCTTCCCTGATTCTCTCTTTCTCAATTGCCCTCTCTCTCTAATAATCAGAAATGGGAGTTGTGATATGTGTGTATGTGAGAGATAAAGTGTTATTATTATTATTATTATTATTATTATTATTATTATTATTATTATTATTATTATTATTATTATTATTATTATTATTATTATTACACAGATTGTCCTTCAATAAGGGTGAAAAGACAGGATTGCCCCTCACATGAGGGGCACATGACCAACTTAACTGAGTTATTTAACTGAGTTTGGTCTAAAGGACATAGGGTGTAACAAGTGTATAAAACAAAGGACATAAGGAGTGAAAAATTTCCATAAAGGACATAGGATGCAATTTGATGTATAACTAAAGGACAATCTGTGTAATTCTCTCTATTAAATATTCTAGCTAGTTGTGATAAAATTATTACAATAAACACTTAATTGATTTCTTTTTTAATAACGTTTGATCATGGTTAGAGCGGGAACTTGATAGAAAAACAATGAACGTAATGAAAAACACACACATAATCAAAATTAATATTGAACCTCATACTTCCGATCATACATCATATCGCCATAACTTTATAGTCGTGCGTCTTGTCATCGTTAAGTTTTTCGCTACAAAGTTTTCTTACTAAATATGATTTTATAGTTTCTTTTTTCTTAACATGGGTTATGCAGGTGGCTAGCCCATATATCCATCATGTGTGTAGTGTCTAGCAAATCAAAACTAATTCATTCATTCACAAATAATTACAACAAGTGAACACAATGACTCACCTCATTTAAAACTGCATTTTTCACTGACTTTATGCTCACTCGGATTAGTTTTTAGGGAAGCCAATCCTCATCACATAGCTGCAAAAGCTACCTACCTATATTTGGGGAATAAAGCTCTATATTGGCAGCCTGATTATACAGTAGAAAAAAATAATAATAAATAATAACACATACCCATCAATACCAAACACTCGAAACACTTCTTTAGTGAATGTAATTAACTTGTTGCAAAGAAGTAGTCTGTGATGGTTGATTACATTCATTCTTCCAATCTTTAACCATCTAATTTGGAACCAGTATGGAATTGATTCAATTATGAAATCATGAATAGTCATTATAGGAGAACCTGTGTATATCGAAATGAAGAAAATGATTTTGATTTTGTGTACTCTGCTGATGATTTTGATGTTTTGATAAATGAACATATGAAAGCTTGATATTGGCCTAAAGCCCCAAAACTTTCCATCGTCATCGCCAACCACTGCCGCCATGCCCTATATAAAAATCGTTAAGATTGGAGTTTGATGAATGATATAAATATGTGGTGTTTTCAGCCTCGATTGCGTGTCCAGATGAAAAAATGAATTGCAAAATATGGGTGTAAGTTAAAGAAATGATACGTGGTTTTAAAATAGTAAAAAAACAATTGACGATTTTTTGGTCATATTAGGTGATAAGGCAAGTAGTCCTCATTCAGCTTATTGTCATTTCAAAAACACAGTTCATTTGTTCACACCAGGGCTGGCTCAAGCCATTTAGAAGCCTAAAGTGAAATTGAAATTAGAGGCCTTTCTATTTATCAATTTTTAACCTTACAAACTAAATTATATAGAGTAAACTAAGCTTTAAGCTTTGTAAATTAAATCAAATAAATTAAAATAATAATGGAGCATCATCAAGAAAATTACCTTTATCAAAGATCATAGCTCCTACATAGAACACTCCATCTTCTTTAAACCCTAGTGTTGTTTGTTCATATCCCTGGATCCTTGACCATCTAAGCACAACACAACTCGTGACCCTTGAGATCCTTCATGCGAATTTAGGGCCTTAGAGAATTAGGGGCCCAAGGCCCAAGCTTTAAAATGCTTGGGCTTGAGCCGGCCCTGGTTCACACCTCATTAGGTTGTACGCTAATGTCGAATTAAAATACACAGTTCATTTCTGCATAACCTAATTTGCGTTGTCATCGGTTTCTAGTTTAACACGTGCATTAGGATGATCTAATCAAACACTTGGTAGAAATGGAATGGTTAGAATTTTTTTTTTTTTACTTACAACAACCATTTAATTTAGTGTTCCAAGATTAAACATATTGATTTCCATGCCTTTGACATCATTATTCAAAACCTATTGAATTCAAAACACATGAAGATCAATAAAAAAACATATTCAAATCAGTAACACAATGGAATCAAATAGGCAATATTTTGCAACCATATAGTTCATGTGATGGTAAAAAGTCTAAAAAATATTAATATCTGAATAAATTTCAAAATATGTATCAAAATAGAATTTAGAAAGTACCTTTACCAGTTGCTCAATAAATTCATAATATTTCATTTTTGACTTGCCATCGCCATTTTCTCCTTTCATTTGCGACATGTTCTTCTAACCCTAAATCTGAGACAAAAAGACTGAATTTCCAGCCCTAAAATTTTCAACAAATTAGTTCAAACATAAGCAAAACATGATGATAAGCTGGCGGAGTAAAAAATCCGATTACCAGCGTGAAGGCTTAGCGGTCGAAGGAAGCAGTCGTTTGTCAACCCCGTAGCCGTCGGAAAACTTAGGGTGGCGGAGTGGGGCGGCGAAGAGTGGCTTCAATTTCGAAAAGTTATGTCCAACTTTTCTAAGGACTGGATTGCAAACCCACCAAAATTAGGCCTTCAAACCAACCCGAACCAACACATGCATCTCGAAATCAAAAACCTAGCAGAAAAAAGTTACCTCAGTCGACGGATTACGATAGCCGGTGAACCCTTCACCGATCCCCTCTACTTTCTCTTTCTGGATTCAGATTTCCCTCTCTCTACCTTTCTAAAACTTATCTTTCTATATCTCTATCTAGGTTTCTGCATATGGATGGTTTGTATATGTGTGTTTTCTCTGAGAATGAAAAACGAAATTTTTTTTTTGAAGATGACAGTTTATAACTTAGTGGAAGTGGGTGAGTCACTAGGACACGTGAAGGAAGAACAAACTAACCACTTGGTTGACTAAAGCTTTTTGTTTTTTTATTAGCAAAAAGGGTTTTTTAAAACCCAAAATTTGGGGCTGTTGCACGCCTCGAACTCAGCCAGACCGGACAACACAACAACAATCACACCAACTGTACTGAAATGTTTAATGGTAACAAAATCAAACCTACGAATATAAGTAACATTTTCAAAACCTAAGGTGGCACTATTCATGGAGCTTCAAAAATAAGCATATAGGATAATAAATATATGTTGTTTCGAAACAACATATTTACATTAAATCAGAAATATTGACAATCAATCAAGGTAAATCAAATCCTTGATTTACGGTAACTTATTACCCCCTTCAATTGAACAACAGGTGAGGGACCAACACGAAGCATCATGCAAAATTTTTCATAAAGGGTTTAGAAAGACTCTTGGTGAAAATGTCCACGACTTGGCGATTGGATAGAACAAACTTTGTGAGAAGTTGTCTAGAGGAAACAAGTTCATGAACAAAATGATAATCAATATCAACATTCTTAGCTTGTTTGTGAGATACCGGATTCTAGCTAAGAAAGATTGCACGTTTGTTGTCACAGAGAAGAGTCGGTAGATCCATGGGCTAAGCATGAAGCTCTGATAGAGAGTATGAGCCGGATGATTTTAGCTTCATTGAATGCCATTACACGATATTCGGATTCACAGCCAGATCTAGAGTCTGTAGGTTGTTTCTTTGCACTCCAAGAAACAAGATTTCCACCAAATTAGATTGAATAACCATAGGTTGATTGTTGTATTTCAATACACCTAGCCCAGTCAGTATCTGAATAAACAACGAAGGTAGTAATGGAGGGCATAAAGAAGGCAATTCAAAAGCATCAGCCCCTTTAAGGCATCTCCGAATGCATTTAACAAATTGAAAATGAGTAGTTGTAGAAGACTGGAGATTTTGACTTGTTTTGTTCACCGCACAAGAGAGATCTGGGCGAGTGATAGTAAGATACTGGAGGCACCGACTAGTGACCTGTAAAGGGTAGGATCATGAAACAAACTACCTTTGGTGAGAAGGTTTCTAAAGTAGACAATGGAGTGGCAAACAATTTAGTATCCAATAAACCTGCACGAGCTAAGATATCATAAGCGTAATTTGCTTGTCGTAGAAAAATTCCTGTGTAAGTAACTTCAAGCCCTAAGAAATAACCCAAATTTCCCAAATCTTTGTCCGTAAATTCCTTGTGAAGTCGACAAACAAATTGTTGTATGAAATATGTATCGCTGCCAGTGATGATAATGTCATCAACATATAGAAGAAGATATACGCGCACATGTCCTGTTTTATAAATAATAAAGATGTATCGGCTTGAGTGCAAACAAAACCCTAAGAAATAAGAAAATTTCTAAGATGCTAAGTCCGCCGAGGTGGTTGGAAAAGCCTCATCTGTTGAGGTTGATCGAGTAGTCTTTTGGGGTTGGATGTTCTTCTAATACATCAGATTAAAAGAATAACACACATATCATTGTATAATATTGCCAGCATGTGCACCAACAAAAAATCATAACAGCCATAATAACAAAGCACCAATAGCATGACACAAACATAACAAACATAGGAAATCATAAACAAGCTTAGTTTAAGTTATAGTTTGACTAAAAAAAATCGTAGTTCACCATAACCTCATGCTCCGATAACAATCTGTCACACCCCGCCTATGCGGAAACATGGGATGTGCCTTTGAAAGGTTTTCAAGAACAAGAGTCACTCAAAGCATCAAATTTCATAAATTCAAGCCATAGTTTCAAATGATGTAGTTCAAAATTATTCGACCAAAGGACAGGGTCAAAATATCCCATAATAGCAACACGCAACCCCCAAGTTCCATGCTACTCGCTTAATTGCTTGAAAAACATGCAAGTAAAATGTGTCAACAATAAAGTTGGTGAGTTCACGGGTTTTGATGAGTGGATATGTAAACCATGGTAGACTGATTAATATGTGCCTCACCCATTGTACACTAAAGACAATGAATAAATGTGAAATACAAGCACCCTCTTAATAACTGCAATCCGGTTAGATCGACTAACCAAGAGTGGGGGTCTCAACCCAATAGATCTATTTTGGTGTTTCATGGCTAAGTCCATAGCTAATGGTTACAGTGAAATATATGACACGAGAGCTGATGAGTACTTTGAACCTTATTGTCTCATGTTCACATAATAGTCAAAAAGTAACTAAAAACTTGTACGCATGTTTTCCCCCAGAAAATGTAAAACAATGAAAAGGGGTCGTAAAAACTCACCTTGTGTCTGACTGCAAATATGGGACCGAGTCTTATGTGCTAGTGTCCATACGAAAGTGCCCTAGAATATTATAGATAACTTAAGTTTGTGTACCCGGTTATTCACCATGCAAGTTATTCACTCGATTTGTGTGTCTTTGGACTAGGTGTACAATGTTATTGTCCATACACGTGACGATTATATGTATTATTCTTTGTACTTTTGAAAAGATTCATGGTGTTAACTTGTGGGTCTTGAAAACTCTTGTTAACTTCGTTGTGTATAGCCATAAAAATAATTAATCTTTATCGGTCACCATATGTTACGATATGATGTCCCATGCTAACACTTGTTAAGGATTTGTATGAAAAACGGCGAGTTAACACATGTTTTATATTTCTTGTGTTAAAGTCTGGTTAACACGTGTTTGGCAGCCTTTAAGATATGTTTTACAATTCTTGTGTTAAAAGCCTGATTAACACATGTTTGAAAGCTTTTGACATATGTTTCTTAACAAAACTACCAATTTATACATGATATGTATTGAGTTCAAAAACGACTTTTATGGATCTTATCCATCTTTATACATATTTACAAGCCCTCATTATTATATGGAGAGTATGTATGAGTTATATATGTATATATGTGCGTGTATATAGTGTGTTTATGTATAGATGTGTGTGTGCATATTGTGGTTTGGTGTCAAATTTTACAAGATTAGTCAATTGTATCATGTTGTAATCATGCATGTGTGGTGTGTGTGTGTGTGTGTGATATATGGAGTCGGGTGAACCATAGGTCGATCGTGATATATGATCATTAGAAAGTTTTAGTTTCTTTCGTCATACCTCAACTCAAGTCGAGTAAACAAGCTATTAATTGGGTTTCCTAGGCCGATTCTTCCCACATGTAGCTTCTAGGTCCCTAATAATGGTCAAAGGGGCTGCTTGGTGATGTTTAAGGGCTGAACGAGTTCGGGTAAGGGTTGTTTGTTCGAGCTGATGCAAAGGAAAGGAAAAGGGAAGTGTGTTTGAGAGTTTTGAGGTTTTGAAGGTGAAGTGTGACAAACAAAGGGCTTCAGCCCCTTCCTTATAATCCGAGAGAGAAAGAGAGAGATGCATGAGAGGTTGGATGTTCATTGTGGCAAATCAAACCCGATAGAACTTTGTAGTGAAAATGGTGTTTACCATAATAGTATAAGGAGTTAACTAGAAACAAGCATGCTTTGTCTTGGGAATTGATTGGCCGATTTCTCAGAAAAGGAAATGGAGTTTTGGATAGTCAACATATGTAAGTGGGAAGTGTAGGTTGGCTAAAGTTCTATTCTAGTGTAGCTCATGGAGTATTGTGTTTTGTCTTGTAATGTGAATGTGTGCATGTGTGTATATATATCGTATGGTGTGTGTGTGTGTGTGTGTGTGTTTGTAGATGGCATGAAGTGTTCAATCAAAGCACACACATGTATGTGTGGCCATGTATATATATATATATATATATATGTGTGTGTGTATGTATATATATATATAAGTATGTATGCATCTTGTTTGTTTGATTCTATCACTCACACACACACACACGCTTGTATATGTCGTATATATGTAAACATATATGTATGGACTTATAATTTGATTAACACCCAGTTGTTTATTTATGTAAATATATATATATATATACGTGTGTGTGTGTGTGTGTGTGTGTGTGACACCCGGCAAACTCCGGTTAATAACATTCGTTAAACTAGTAAGTCTACCTTAGCGAGTCATGCATATTACGTACTTAACTGGGTCAGTCGAGTCGTTACGATGATTCGGGGAATCATCGGGAGTCGTTACGATGATCCGCGGGATCATCGGGAGTCGGTCCATAACCATGTGTACAAGGATTGGTGATTCGTGGAATCGTTGGGTTTAACGTACACACGCATGTCTCGAGTCCCGGGAATTGGTGAACGGATGTAAACGTCTTAGTTATCGTGCATTAAGTGTTTGTAATCATTATGTGACTTGTCGGTATGTGAATACGTGTTTATATGTGTTAACATAGTGTTTAACGTGCCAAAAACCCATTCTGGGATCATACAGGCGATTAGGAACCTGGAGGGCTCCTAATCGACACTTGTAGGGGCGAATAGGGGATGTTTACTAGCGATTAGGGCTCTAATCGCCAGTATATAGGCGATTAGAGGCCCTACTCGCCTGAACAGCTTCCCTACTCGCCTGATCTGTTGTGCACGAGTCAAAACACCTATAAATACAACCCTTGACTCCCCAAACACCATTTGTGCAACCCTAACTGATCCTAAGCCTTCCACACATCTTGAAACACCTCTGGAACTTTCTTTGCTTCAAAACTCACCATTTCCAAGCTTACACACCTTTCTTTGATAAAATCCAAGGTGTATTCTTCTTCCCAAACCTTTATAATGTTATTGTTTTGGTTCCCCAAAATTCCAGACCTTGTTTTGCTAAGAATGTGTCTTTAAAAACCTTGGAAATGAGTTCTAAAACAAGTCTACACCATAATACTTGCTATATGTAAAGTATTGATGCATATGATGATTTTTGGTGATTATAACATGAATGTTTCCATGAATTCGATGTACATCTGATATGTAGGAGTTGTTAGGATGCTTATCTATGAGTTTAAGCTATTATTATTGTGTTTAGATGAAAGTATGCATTTTGACCCATTTGGGTGATTCTTGAAGAATTAGGATGTTATGATATGATTCATTGCTTGTTTATGGTTAGGAATCATGCTAGAATGATGTTATAACATAGGGATGATGAATTGCAAGTTGTAGGAGGTGTAATCTGATCTTTACTACTTAAGGAATGATTTCATAGTTAATGAAACCTAGTACTTTGCCATTTTAGGAAATAATCGCACTGAGGCCGTTAGAGCAGAGATAAATTGGGGGTTTTTGCTTGGAATGGGTTGGCTAATAGTTTAGTTTTGATATTTGGTGTTTTTACATGTTTCGGATCTGATTTGTAGGGTTTAACGCGCGAAAACGCGCAACAGCAGTGTTAGGGGCGAATAGGACCCTACTCGCCTAATGTATCATGCGATTACAGTCTATTCGCCTGATACATCAGGCGAATAGCATCCTATTCGCCAGTTTGACCCCTCTATTCACTAGTTAACTTTTCCTAATCACATGTAAGTTTCCTAATCGCGTGTACTGCTGTCGTAAGCGTATTTTGACATCCCGGAACATGATTTGACACCTAGGAACATGATAGGAACCCTTGGATACACCCAATGGCTTAGTAACACGTGTTCGAACCTGTTTATGCGTTAATTGGACATTATGCTAGACTAGGTGAACTCTTGCGCGTATTAAGTGTTTAATTGCATATGTTGCATGATGTCTTGTATTTATCTAACACGTGGGATGTCAGGTCACCAATGGGATGTCGGTTCTTGTCTGGTACAGTCGATTTAACCGTCAAAGGTGTTTTAAAACGGTTATGGTTATGGTCTGGACATTCGGGGACTAGTTAACCTACGGGTTATTAGTCCGGGTATTTACATACATCTTATGATAGGTCGCCGCTATTTGGGGCTATCATAGCATACTGATTTAACTGTTTTCAAGTAACACGATCTAAGGTGAGTTCACGGCCCCACACTTTACTGGTTTTGTTTTCGGGGTGAGAAACATGCGTATACATTTTGATCACACATTTAGATGTTATACATTATAAACACACGTTTTCATGTTATACTATGGCTCACACCTTATTACTATTCGGTTCATCTAAGTCCCTTAGAAACCACTAATACGGGGATGTAGCGGGGAAATGTGGATAGCGCTATTGGGCCTGACAAACCCCACTCGACGGCTGGAGGCCGGGCGGGTGCATGTTGTCTCAATCACACTAGGCTTACCGAAGATGAGTAACACACTTGACGCCTAGCTAGCGTACGAACAAGCATAGTATGAACAGTAACAATAACAGTAACGGTAACGGTAACAGTTTTTAAAGGATTAATGAAACGATCATTGAAAAAGAAAAACCTGTGAACTCACCAGCATTATATGTTGACATTTTTGGCATGTTTTCTCAGGTCTCTAAGGTAGCGGTTAATGGACTAGGTGCACGGAGTCTGGCACGACGTCTAGAAGTCTTGTTGCATACTAAACAATGTTTTGTAAACTGTAATATGTCTTTTGGTTGTAAACAAGAAATGCTTCTGCTGCTGGTATATGGCTCAAAGCATAATGTTTTGGTTGTTTAATGGAATGTCTTACGTATTTTCTTACATTTAGTTGTCGTTTATTGTGACCGTTGACTTGGATCCTGGTGTGTCACGCGCCTCGCGGTAAAACCCCGCATGTGGAAATTTGAGGGTGTGACAGATTGGTATCAGAGCCAATGGTTATAGTGAACTAGGACTGCATGTAGAGTCTAGTCTATAGCCGAGTCTCACACACACACTAGACGGTCACATACAAACGAGTCGTGTCTTTGGGTAACATATTAACTTTGTCGGGGTGTCGGTATCCTTAACACACAGTGTTATATTATCTTCCTTGTCTTTGATTGTTTCTATCTCTACTCTATCCTTCCTTCCGGGTTAAAGTCGGAAGGACTTGTTCGTTGAACCTTGCACGGTGGTGGTGTACATTGGAGCAGCTTCGACTCATCCTCGAGATCTGTCCAGGATTCGGACATCTCCCTTCCATGCTCCAATGGACACACCTGCTTACACACACTATCTTGCACATGTGCTCGTTGAAATCTATCTCTAAGTGATTTGTCACTTGGAAATTCCTTGAGTTGGTCGTTTCTTCTAAGTTGTGGGTATTGGGTGGCTTGAGGTACAAGCTCGGGGCACGCCTAGAGGACCATGTAGAGCAATTTATCATTTCGGGTGCACACGAAATCATAAGTTGAAATGCATGGAAGACCTGGTGGACCTCGTGCTGGGATCAATGGTCGCGTTTGGACCCAATTCTTTGTTCCTTTTGATTTCTGTTGGTTTAGCGTTGGTGATGGACTGAGTGTTTTGTTCTTGTTCTGATAGATATGTAGGGAGCTCGTGGCGGTCGTAGGGGTGGACATGCTGGCGGCCGCGGGGGTGGCGGTCGTGGAAACATTAACATGACCCAGGAGGAGCTGAACTACCTGATGCAACAGCATGTGAATGTGTCTTTAGCTACATTCCAAGCTGCCCACAACGCTATGGGTGGTAAGTCGATTGCTACCTACTCTACCTTGTTTCTGGGTATCTTATTTCCTTCCTTGATTGTTTACCTGAGTGTTCTGTCCTAGGTGGCGCTGTTAATCCGCCTCCACCTCAGTGCTCTTACAAAAAGTTCATGGATTGCAAACCCCACAACTTTAATGGGACTGAAGGGGCAGTGGGACTGCTCCGGTGGTTGGGAAAAGTCGAATCTGTGTTCTCTATGTGCAGTTGCCCGGCGGGCGACCGCGTGAAGTATGCTTCGGCGACCCTTGAGGGTCAAGCTCTGACTTGGTGGAACTCCACCACCCAGACCTTGGGTATTGGGGAAGCCCACACTATGCCCTGGACAGAATTTGTCCAACTTCTGAAAAGCGAGTACTGTCCGAGGGACGAGGTTCAGAAGCTTGAGCACGAGGTCTGGAATCACAAAATGGTGGGGTCCGAGATTGAGGTGTATACGGCTAGGCATAATGAGCTGGCGTTGTTGTGCCCGGATTTGCACATGCCGGAGTACCTGAGGATTGAGCATTATGTTTCTAGGTTGGTACCGGAGGTTGGGGGCTAGTGGTTGCGGGTAATCTTGCTGTGTATTCTGAGGTTGTTCGGTCGGCTCACAGGCTGACAAATATGAAGGTTGCTGAGGGTGTTTTACCTCCTAGGGGTACCGCTGTGAAATCACCAGTGGACAACAAGAGGAAATGGGATGGTTCTGGTAAGAGCTCGGGTTCGGGTCAACCACAGCAGCAGGTGAAGAGGGTTGAAGCTTTGGGATCGTCGTCCGACCAGAAGCAGGGTGGGTATACTAGGAAGAAGCCGAGGTGCGATCTGTGTGGGTTTCATCACTATGGGAATTGTGACAGGTTTCGTTGTGAGCGCTGTAATAAGATGGGCCATTTTGCTAAGGATTGTCGGGCCAGCCTTCCATCTAAGCCGGCTCAGGCTACAGGTGCTACTCCCGCTTCTTGGGGAAATCAGGGCTGCTACAACTGTGGGGAAACGGAGCATTTCAAGCGCGATTGTCCTATGATGAAACAGGACAATGATGGAAACAAAGAGGAACCTGATACTGCTACCGGTACGTCCTTTATTTGTCGCTATACTTCACCTTTATTTTACCTTCCGTACTGTCAAGGGCTTCATACCCGTTAAGTCTTGTCTGTTACTATACTCCGTGTCTACACCTTGGGAGGGTGAGTCCTTGGTTATCGTGTGTCGTGTTGCATTTTGTTCGGGTCTCGGGTGTGTAAATCCTATGTGAGGAGATAATCTGGGGGCACTGCTTGGACGGTACCTAATACTTCGTTTATACCGATCTCAAGGGTCTTCAGCATATCTCCGGTCGGGTTGGGTTGGTTATGTGACAGTTTACAACAGCCGCCTCATATTCGTCTTGAGGAATTAGTTTCTCGGGCCGGGGTACTCGTTCTTAACATCTCTAGTCGTGATCCTTGTATCTTTCCGTACTTTTGGGGAGCGTTGCTTTGGGTGCTGGATGATCAGTTGCGTGCTTGGTGGGTCATCTATTGTATTATCCAGATTCATTACGGTTCACGTGGTGGACCGAGGCTCTGATGGGTCGGGGTTCTCGTGTACTTGGGTTGACACTCATTACTGTCGGAGAGTGAATCTCGGGGCGAGATTCCTTTCAACAGGGGGATGATGTGACGACCGGGAAATTTTTTCTTTTTATCGCTTCGTTCTCTTTTACTTCGGGAAATTTTCGGGACGAAAATTCTTTCAACAGGGGGATGATGTGACACCCGGCAAACTCTGGTTAATAACTTTCGTTAAACTAGTAAGTCTACCTTAGCGAGTCATGCATATTACGTACTTAACTGGGTCAGTCGAGTCGTTACGATGATTCGGGGAATCATCGGGAGTCGTTACGATGATCCGCGGGATCATCGGGAGTCGGTCCATAACCATGTGTACAAGGATTGGTGATTCGTGGAATCGTCGGGTTTAACGAACACACGCAAGTCTCGAGTCCTGGGAATTGGTGAACGGATGTAAACGTGTTAGTTATCGTGCATTAAGTGTTTGTAATAATTATGTGACTTGTCGTTATGTGAATACGTGCCAAAAACCCATTCTGGGATCATACAGGCAATTAGGAACCTAGAGGGCTCCTAATCGCCACTTGTAGAGGCGAATAGGGGATGTTTACTGGCGATTAGGGCTCTAATCTCCAGTATATAGGCGATTAGAGGCCCTACTCGCCTGAACTGCTCCCCTACTCGCCTGATCTGTTGTGCACGAGTCAAAACACCTATAAATACAACCGTTGACTCCCCAAACACCATTTGTGCAACCCTAACTGATCCTAAGCCTCCCACACATCTTGAAACACCTCTGGAACTTGCTTTGCTTCAAAACTCACCATTTCCAAGCTTACACACCTTTCTTTGATAAAATCCAAGGTGTATTCTTCATCCTAAACCTTTGTAATGTTATTGTTTTGGTTCCCCAAAAGTCCAGACCTTGTTTTGCTAAGAATGTGTCTTTAAAAACCTTGGAAATGAGTTCTAAAACAAGTCTACACCATAATACTTGCTATATGTGAAGTATTGATGCATATGATGATTTTTGGTGATTATAACATGAATGTCTCCATGAATTCGATGTACTCCTGATATGTAGGAGTTGTTAGGATGCTTATCTATGAGTTTAAGATATTGCTATTGTGTTTAGATGAAAGTATGCATTTTGACCCATTTGGGTGATTCTTGAAGAATTAGGATGTTATGATATGATTCATTGCTTGTTTATGGTTAGGAATCATGCTAGAATGATGTTATAACATAGGGATGATGAATTGCAAGTTGTAGGAGGTGTTATCTGATCTTTACTACTTAAGGAAAGATTTCATAGTTAATTAAACCTAGTACTTTGCCATTTTAGGAAATAATCGCACCGAGGCCATTAGAGCAGAGATAAATTGGGGGTTTTTACTTGGAATGGGTTGGCTAATAGTTTAGTTTTGATATTTGGTGTTTTTACATGTTTCGGATCTTATTTGGAGGGTTTAACACGCGAAAACGCGCAACAGCAGTGTTAGGGGCGAATAGGACCCTACTCGCCTGGTGTATCAGGCGATTACAGTCTATTCGCCTGATACATCAGGCGAATAGCATCCTACTCGCCAGTTTGACCCCTCTATTCACTAGTTGACTTTTCCTAATCACATGTAAGTTTCCTAATCGCGTGTACTGCTGTCGTAAGCGTATTTTGACATCCCGGAACATGATTTGACACCTAGGAACATGATAGGAACCCCGGGATACACCCAATGGCTTAGTAACACGTGTTCGGACCTGTTTATGCGTTAATTGGACATTATGCTAAACTAGGTGAACTCTTGCGCGTATTAAGTGTTTAATTGCATATGTTGCATGATGTCTTGTATTTATCTAACACGTGGGATGTCGGGTCACCAATGGGATGTCGGTTCTTGTCTGATACGGTCGGTTTAACAGTCAAAGGTGTTTTCAAACGTTTATGGTTATGTTCTGGACATTCGGGGACTAGTTAACCTACGGGTTATTAGTCCGGGTACTTAAATACATCTTATGATAGGTCGCCGCTATTTGGGGCTATCATAGCATACTGATTTAACTGTTTTCAAGTAACGCGATCTAAGGTGAGTTCACGGCCCCACACTTTACTGGTTTTGTTTTCGGGGTGAGAAACATGCGTATACATTTTAATCACACATTTACATGTTATACATTATTAACACACGTTTTCATGTTATACTATGGCTCACACCTTATTACTATACGGTTCATCTAAGTCCCTTAGAAACCACTAATACGGGGATGTAGCGGGGAAATGTGGATAGCGCTATTGGGCCTGACAAACCCCACTCGACGGCTGGAGGCCGGGCGGGTGCATGTTGTCTCAATCACACTAGGCTTACCGAAGATGAGGTAGTCTGTAAACAAGGGTATCACACAGTCAGCAATGGTTTCGCCCGTATGAGTAACACACTTGACGCCTAGCTAGCGTACGAACAAGCATAGTATGAACAGTAACAATAACAGTAACGGTAACGGTAACAGTTTTTAAAGGATTAATGAAACGATCATTGAAAAAGAAAAACCTGTGAACTCACCAGCATTATATGTTGACATTTTTGGCATGTTTTCCCAGGTCGCTAAGGTAGCGGTTAATGGACTAGGCTCACGGAGTCTGGCACGGCGTCTAGAAGTCTTGTTGCATACTAAACAATGTTTTGTAAACTGTAATATGTTTTTTGGTTGTAAACAAGAAATGCTTCTGCTGCTGTTTTATGCCTCAAAGCATAATGTTTTGGTTGTTTAATGGAATGTCTTACGTATTTTCTTACATTTAGTTGTCGTTTATTGTGACCGTTGACTTGGATCCTGGTGTGTCACGCGTCTCGCGGTAAAACCCCACATGTGGAAATTTGAGGGTGTGACAATATAACAAATGAATGTATGCATATAATATTGAATGAGTTTCGATCATACATATATATATATATATATATATATATATATATATATATATATAAGTGGCTGATTGTTTGTGTTATTGTGTTTGTTGAAATCTATTAACTCATCATGTGTAGGAATCAGTTGGGACATGGTTATGGGTTCATAGTGTCATGTTAGATCATTGATATCACATGTGTGGTTGTTAAATAATCATAACATGGCGTTAATCACATAAAATGTCATGTGTTAACTTACGTTTAAACATATGTTGGATTTGTATATTAACTCATGTTACATATGTTTTGGGATTTGAATCCATAAATGGTAAGATTCTATGATTTTATGTGTCGAGTATCAATAAAATGTCTTACGGATGTTCATGTTATGCATGGAATTGAATAGTTTCAAATTAGGCATTGTCTCGTGTTATATTGTTTTATTTGTACATAATAATCGGGAATTCATTTGCTCTTTGTTGAGCGTGTGATTGGCTTGATTGTTCATTGCCAATTCTTTCGGATTAATCGGGTGTTGAATGCGTGAATTGAAAATGAAATGAATTCTTGAAATTTTTGGGCTTTGCTAGACTCAGGATGACATAGTTACTGTAAAAATGTCTAATGTAAATGAAAATGACCTAGCTGTGAGAGTGTGTATGGATCTTGACTTGGAAATTCAACAGGTGTCACAGCTACCAAGCAAGCTATATACCGATCTATTGTTCAATCAGCTTTGTATTTTGTCCGAAAAATCCACTTGGAACCAACAGTTGTTTTCATTAGTCGGACGTGGTACCAAACCCCAAGTGTTGTTATTTTGTAGTACATGAATTTCCTCTTCCATAGTTTTGACCAATTTAGGTTGTTTCGCTATAGATTTGTAACTTCGTGTGTCATGGGCAGCAAATAAAGCATTATGTAAGACATTTGAAAACATCGACAGATCAGCATGGTGTTCCAGTTTAAGGATGCCATTTTTGAGCAAGTTACCATAAGATGAGAGTGAGGTGGCGCAAGTGAATTAAATTATTTCCTTGGTATCGATGTGGCTAGAACACCCAATGGGCTTGTCCTTAGTCAAAGAAAATACACTCTTTACATCCTTAAAGACAGTGGAATGGAGGGATCTCACCCAAGCACAATTTAAAGCCAATCACTATCGACGAGGAAGAGCCAAAGGTTAACGCCAATCACTATGGACGCTTAATGGGTCGATTACTCTACTTGCAAGCTACTAGACCCAATTTAGCATACACTATCAATGCCCTTAGCCAGTTTGTTATTGATCCCAGACGTAACCATTTGAATGCCATCAATATGATCTAACAATGTCTCAAAGCAACAACCGGTCAAGGCATCATCTTACAACAAGAAGGAGGAGCAAATTTGTTTGTATACTCTGATTCAGATTGGCTTAGTTGCCAACTCACTAGGCGATTGATAACTGGTTACCTATTGCATCTTGGTGGTGCTCCAGTCTCATGGAAAATCAAAAAAGCAATATGTGGCATTACAGTCTTCCGCTGATGCAGAGTATCGGGCCATGGCCACTAGTAAGTGAGATAAGTTGGATGCTTTGGCTCCTACAGGAGATGGGTGTTATACAACATGGACCAACCAACCTTTTCTATTATAACCGGGCAGCTCGACACATTGCTAACAACCCCGTTTTTTCACAAACGCACCAAGCACGTTGAGATGGATTGTTATTTCATTCATGAAAGGGTTGAGTCGAAAGAAATACAGCCCATGCATATTGATACGAAATTATAAGTCGCAGACTTGTTCACAAGGAGTTTGGGTGCGCAACAATTGTGTTTTCTCATAGTCAATGTGGGCATTATCAACCTACATGCTCTAGCTTGAGGGGAGTATAAAATCTAGTCAATGGTCAATTACTCAATTTATTCCCCCTTGATTGTCAATCTCCCAATTCATTCTCCCTTGATTTTCCAACCTTTGTGTATTTATATGATTGTCTTTCCTTTTATGCACTATCAACGAAAAACCACATACTACAAAATATATATTTTGTTGTCTTTTAATTTTAGATATATATACTAACATATTATTATAAATTTTCCTAAAACCGTAAGTATATAATTGTAAACTGTAAAAATTATGAAAATCAAAAACCAACTTCTACCCGATATGACATTCGGTTGAATGAAATTAACGTACTTTAGTATGAGCATCCATATCATTGTGGTTTGGAGCTCATCTGGAATTTTGAACCACATCAAACTCGACCATCGTACTTTAGTATGAGCATCCCCATCATTGTTGTTTGGAGCTCATCTGGAATTTTGAACCACATCAAACTGGACCATCATTGTTGTAGGAGGTGGTTTGGAACTCCAAACTATAAGATAACAGAATATTTGATTCATTATTATTGAGAGATTGAGCTATAATATATAGAGATAAATCGGGCCCGTGGGCTTGATACTCAAACCCTAAATACTATAGGTTCCAATACACCCCCGTAGTTAGAGCATAAGAGAATCGGACGCTAAGACTGAAATACAAAAAAGACAACATAAAACCAATAATAATAAAGGAGTTAATAGCCAAAATCGTCCCTGAGGTTCGGTTACTTTTGCCACATCAGTCCAAAACCCAAACCTTTTACATATAGGTCCTTCAGTTTTACTTTGTTTTTTTACCAACTTCGTCCGTGACACTAACCCAGTTAAATATTGTCGTTAAGTTGAGGGGTATTTATGACTTTTTGCCTACCCATTTATTTTTTAATATTTTTATTTAATAAGTGAGACCCACCTCCCCACCTTCTTCTACCTCTAGACCTACCATCATCACACACCACCACCACCACCACCACCAACCTTCACCCTCACACAACCACCACCCTAAACCCACCACAACAACAACAAACGACGACGACAAACGAAGTAAAGTAGAAAGAATACAACTAAAATTAACCTCCTGATTGTCCAAGCAAGAAAATAAATTGTACACCCACTTCGAAATTGAAAAAAAAAATAACCCCCTGATTTTTATTTCTTCAACACAGAGAGACAATCAACCATCTGCTTCTTTCTCTGTCCCTACTCTCTTACATCATCACCAACTGCATCGCCCTCTCTTGATTCATCACCACTCACCTATACCATCCACAATGATCTCATTCATCGTTACCTTATGGTTTAGTGGCCAGGGTTTTCAGGTGGTGGCACGAGTTTTGAAGCATCGTTATACCACCATGGCACCACAGCCGCATAACCACCTCCACCCCCATAACACCCACGTTATACCACCTCCATCCTAAACCGACCACCGCTGCACCATCCACACCACCGCTTTGATTAAAGTGACAAAATCCATCAATGGTTCCTTCGATGCTTTGATTAAAGTGACAAAATTCAATTGATTGATTCGTCGTATGCCGACGTCATCATCGGTAAGGGAATAGTGATGTTCAGTGGTGGTTTTGGTGTGAGGAGGGTGGCGGTGTTGGTAGCAGTTGTGTAGAGAGGGATGGAGTAGAGAGAGTGAGAGAGATGATGGTAGTGGTTTGAACTTTGAACTGAGAGAGATGTAGGGGAGAGAGATAAATAGGATTTTTTTTTAGAGCTAAAAATGAAATAAAAGGTTTAAAATAAATAAAGTATACAAAATGTTTAAAATGCCCTCGATTTCTTAGGTAAAAAGACAGAAATACTCCTCAACTTAACTAGATAAGTTAACTGGGTTAGTGTCAGGGACAATTTTGGCAAAAAAATGTAAAACAGAAGGACCCATATGTAAGAGCTTTCGGTTTTGGACTGAAATGGCAAAAGTGACCAAACCTTAGGGACGATTTTGGCTATAAACTCATAATAAGAAGATATACATGCTTCGAACGACTCTAAATCCAAACTTTTTCCAACAAATCCATATTGTTCTTGATGTCGTCATCCATATTTTATGAGATTGTGCTATCCATAACTTACTTATGATGCCATCCATAGTCTTCAAAAAAAATTTGCAAGCAATGAACCGAGGTCAGGGTCATCAAAAGTAGGGGTTTGTGAGGTTAAATCTAACACACTCGGCTTGTGTAGCGATTGATCTTCATAAAACATCACCAAATGGTTACGCGGCTAGAGTTCATTGGTTCTTGGTTCCTAGAATGATAAACACCATTGGCTAGAGGCAAATCTACAACTATAACCATAGTCGTGTGCCGGCGGGGCGAGGCGAGGCTAGCTGTCGGTCTCTTGGATTCATAGATCAAGAGATAAAATCTGTAGGTCTAAAAAGAAAAAAAGAATGCAAGGTCGGTGATAGTGGTCACACGATGGTCTCTTAGATCCATAGATCAAGAGATAAGATCCGTAGATCTAAAAATAAAAGATAATTAATCAAACCGTAGTTTGAGATCGGTGGCCCGGGAACGTGGTCCTTGGTGCCTATAAAAAAACAAAAAAATGGAGGAAAAAAAAAGAAGTGGCCGCTCCAATTTAAGAGTCATAATTTAGGAACGAACCAAGAGAATGATAGTGAATGAGCAAAAATATAACCCAAACCATATGAAAATAATCGCCAATAAAAACACATAATAAATAATTGCCCCAAGATAATACTTGCATTAATGTTGATGCATTTTGCGACTAAGGATTGGATATACTATTATTAACATGTGTTAGTGGATAGCCGAAGGTACATCAATATGGGCGAATGTAGATTATCTGGGCGAAGGTGAATCAGAACTGGGCGAAGGTAAAACTGGAATGGACGAAGGAAGATTGGACATGGAATGAAGACACATTCGACCACTCTTAGTGGGCGAATGTGGAATTTGCTCACATTCGACCAGAAGAAAGGGGCGAATGTGCAGAGCCTATATATAGTTTTTGAGTTTTTGATTATGTAAGAGAGTTATCATTTGTGTCCAGGTTCAGTTCAGGTTTAGGAGTGTTTTTGAGAGATTGTCTTTGTGTTTCTAGATTAACATAAACAGTTGTAAATGCTTATTGATTGAAAGTTAATCTATGAAAATGATATTGAAAATGATCTTGATTGTGTCGTGATTTGTATCATATCAATTTGTTCAGATCTAGGGTTTCCGCACCTAGATTTGTGACTTGTATGATCATAGAATCCTGTTTTAGCTAAAATCCAACGCTCACAAAGTGGTATCAGAGAATAGAGGATCATACAACAACAAGTTTGATAAGATCAGAGTTGATTTGGACATGTTTTAGACAAATTATCATCTGTTTTTACAAAAAACTCTTAAAAACATTGTTTTTGATCAATTTAAAGGTGAATTTGTAGTCGAATTCAAGTTTTCCAAGACTTAAAGTTGTTCCAAATCAAATCCGAAACATAACCTGATTAAGATCATTCAAATCCATGAACTTTTGAAAATCTGAGATCAAAATAACCGTTTTTCAAACAATAACCGTTTTTCAAAAATGAGATCTGCTGATATGGGGCGAACCTGGAACCTGGACAGAGAGTTGTGGGCGAACCTGACAAAAAGTGGGCGAACCTGAGTTTTTGAGTGGACGAACCTGAAAACTTGTTTGAAATTTTTCACATTCGGGTATTATATTCCACATTCGACCGTTTTTGGTTCGGGCGAAAGTGGAAAGTGTGTTGTGTGATTTACATTCTGGTCATTTCCACCTTCGGTTGACACTGTTTGGACGAGAGTGAGATCATTTTGGACGAGAGTGAGAAATAGTGGACGAACCAAGGATAGTTTGGACGAAAGTACTATTTTTGGGCGAACCTAAGAATTTTTGCTGAAAATTTTTCTAAGTGTTGAGATTTTCAGATTGTGATCATGTGGCGTTTTCAGACTACTCAGGGATCAGCGTCAACACAACCACAACAGCAGACAATGGACCCATGGACAGTGGCAGCTCAAAAGACGAACACGCAATCCTCACAACCACATAACTACATGACAACAACGAGCACGATGCCTCAGAATGTAGCACATCCGGCATTACAATCAGATTACTGGGGAGTAGCTGCAGCGGCGGTAAATACTCAAACCACTAACGCTATCTCTACTTTGATTAAGGATTTGTCTACAGGTAGTGGAACTCGGCCACCTAAGCTCATGGATATGCAAGAGTATAACCAGTGGCACACCATGTTCAAGATCCATCTGGAAGGCATGGGAGTTGAAGGAGCTGAGGCATGGAGCATGATCGTGAAAGGATACACAGCACCGATTCTGGAGAATACCGGTGAGTTGATTCCTCTGGAGAGCTTGACTGAGGATGAAAAGAAGAAATACGTGGTGGAGAAGAAGGCGTTCTCTCAACTGACACAGGCGATCACAAGTGACCTGTTGCATCAGTTTGGGACATGTACTACGTCAAAGCAGCTTTGGGATAAGCTGAAGAGGAAGCATGATGGAAATGAGAAGACCAGGAGTTTGAGAATGGAGGAATTGGTTAAAGAGTTTGATAATTTTTCTTTCATTAATAATGAAACTTTGAAAGAACTAACTCCGAGATATATGCATTTATTGTCTGAATTGTCTAGCTATGGTGTACAGATTCCCATGACTAAGCAGGTGGATAAGTTTGCAGATGCTTTGCCACCACAATGGGATCAGCATGTGGAGGTACTCAGAGAGAAGGATGCTTATCAATTCTGGACCATTTCAGAGTTTATTGAGAAGTTGGAGAACAAAGAGCTGGAGGATAGGAGGAAAGCGAGGAGGTCACAGATTCCTCAGAATCCAAGTCTGTATTTTGGAGGTACTTCAGTTTCAGCTGGAAACTCGAACTCTGGAAGCGTTGCACCACATGTTGCATGTATTTCTAATGTCATGGATTCATCAAAACCAACCACCAACTACACACCACCACAATACAATTCCTACTCACAACCATCATACACACCACCACAATATACTTCCTACATTTCACCAGTCTCTCCAATGCAACAAGCTAGTTTTTACACCGCTAACCAAACACAACAACCATCAAACCAAATTACTCAACATAAACAACCGGTGGTTTTGGATACATCCAACTTAGGAAACGTGACTGTGGAGGTTGCTCAGCAACACATTGCATTAGTCTCTGCAATGGTTTCATCCTACAATGGATTGGTTGCTAGTCAGATTGGGAACAACAACTTGACCAACGAAGACTACGCACAGATCGATAAAGAAGAGATGGAACTCATTGATATTCAATGGGCTTTTGCGAGTATAATGAGAAGAGCAACAGAGTTCATAGAGAAAACTGGAAGGACTGACTTGGCAACTTCTCCCAACACAACCTATGGTTTTAACAAGGAGAAGGTTACATGTTTTAACTGTGGAGAGAAAGGACACTTCAAACGGGAATGCACCCAGCCACCTAAACAAGGTAATCGAAACCCTTTCAATGCAAATTACCAGAACCGTCAACAAAACCAAGTTTCTTATCAAAACAACAACAACTACCAGAACCGAAACTTTAACAACCAAAACAGACAACCAAACACTCAACACCAGATTCAAAACCAATCTCCTAATCATCCAAACCGAACAGTTGTACCTATCACTACACCTACTGAGACTCAACAGAATGCGAGTCAGAACCAAGCCTTGGTGACTCAGCAGGATGAGAGGTTTGACTGGTCGGGTATGCAAATAGGAGTTGAAGAAGTGACTACTGGTGGGAATGTGGCTTGTGTTGCTTATCAGTTTGATTTGGAAGAGTCGGTGGCAGTTGATGAGAAGAAAGAAACTGAGGAGAGTGAAAGTGATGATTCTGAGATAGAGATGGAAGAGGAGAGTGAACCTGTTGAGGTTAAGGCTGAAGAGAAGAGTTCTGGGATGGTGATTGATTCAGTTTCTGATGTTCCCGAGGAGTGTAAATCAGTCTATTCAGATTCTGAGAGCGAATTAGACACAGAGGGAAGTGTTGATTCTTTGGATGATGATATTGACCAGTTGCTGGCAGAAGCTGACTTTTTGATGACGAGGAAGTCGTGCATAGCTGATGATGCCTTCACCAAGATCGACTACTCAAAGTTTTTCACTGGAAAGGAAGCTCATTTTGCTTTGATGGCCATGACCGAACCGCCAAAACCTGTAAGTTCTGAATCTAGCACTGATGTCATGAGTGATAAATACTGTGGGACTTGTGATAGGTTGACAGAGGAGAATAAACAACTCCGAATTTCACGTGATAGTGCTATTCAAAACTGTCAATCTACTCGCAAAGAGTTAAATGCTTTTAACAAAGTATTAGATGGTTATAAAAAGGACATTTCTGACTTGAAAAACACTTTGTCATTGAAACAATTGGCCATAAATAACTACATCAATGAAATTGAAAACACCAAGTTAGAAATGGCTGCCATTAAATGCTTTGCTGAAAAGGTTAACAAGAAGTTAGAAAGCTATAAGAATGTTGCTTATGTCGTGGATCATATCATTGATGATAACACCACCAACTACAAGTCTGTACCATCTCCGGTTCTTTTTGAGAACCATAACTATCATCAAGTTATACCGGAGAGTTCGGTGAAATCAGACTCATCATCAGAAATGGAATCTAATACCTCGAGTATTGGTGATCCATATCCTGAAGATGTGAGACCGATTTTGGGCTTGAACAATGAGGGTGTTTATGCTGAGAGTGATAGTTCAGATTCAGATAATAATGATACTGGTAGTGATAAATCTGATAATGAATGTGAGATTCCAAAAGAAAATCACATCATTACTACCGAACCAGTGTCACCATCTGATCATATTCATCCGATGGCAAAAGCTATTCATGATAAGAAGTCTGAAAAGTTTGATGTTAAGAAAAAGGTTGATGTTAAGAAAAAGAATGATGTTAAGAATGTGATTGAAAAGAATGAGCTGAATGAAACCAGTGACAAACCTGTAAAGGTGTTTTATCGGATGGAAGGATCCGATAAAATCATTGCTGATGAGGAATTTCCGATTAAAAACGTTAACTATTCTAAACTTGATAAAATCTGGCAAGAAAGCACAATTTGGTTTCTAAAACATGAAAGAACCAATGAAATTCCACCAGAAATTTTAAAGAAACTGTTTTCAGAAGTTCCTCAAGAGCCAAAAATTCATGTCACTGAGTTTATTCGACCAGATGATAAAGCAAATGGTTTTCATGAACCTTCTTACTCGAAAGGACCACTTCCTGAGAGTTTAAGAAATCAACAATATAATGATCAATTTCCTGTAAGATCATTTGCTTCACCAAATGCTCATTATGTGTTTGAGGAATATAGAAAGTGCTTTAAATGTGGAGAACGCGGGCATTTACTTGCTCAGTGTCCATATGTAAGGCACAAGAGACATGAAGTTGAGGTTAAGAATTCCATGAAAAAGCCGATTGATCATTATGTTCCACCGCATAGACGGACTGTTCCTCAACAACAACATTTTCATAATCAAAACAATTTTCAAATGAGGAACAACCGTCCATTTCATTATGATCGAAGGAATCGGATAGCAATGGAACAATCTTGGAGAAAACCAGTGGTGAACACAACAGCTGATAGACAAAAGGTTCCACAAAAACCAATTGTCAAGTCAAATGTTGGACCTAAGTCTGTTAATTCAGATAAGGTTGCTAAGAAAGTTACTTTTAGTAACAATGTTCAGAAACCAATTGAGAAACCAAAATCTCAAATTCGTATTCTCAAAAGGTCTGAACAATCTTGGACACCTAATGGTTCTCCAGGAGCTTCTACGTCAAAGGTGAGTGAGAAAAGTGAAACTGTTTTGAAAAATCAGAAAACGGTTGATTCAAAACAAAAAGTTGTTGAAAAAGTCATTGAGAATGATTCTTTGAAAGCCAAAGTTCAAAGGCCCAAGACTCAGGCTTGGGTCCCCCGAAAGAACTAATTGTTTACTTTTTGTGTGCAGGGAGCTTCAGTTGGCCCTATTAGCAGTCTCTGGATTGTTGATAGTGGAGCTTCAGGCCACATGACGGGGGATTTGGCGTTGCTGTTTGATGTGAAGAATATTAATGGAGGATATGTGGCGTTCGCGGGTAATAAAGGAGGTTATATAACGATGGAAGGGAGCGTGAGTAACGGGATTGTGACTTTCGAGCGGATTTCTTATGTCAAACAGATAGACTATAATCTGTTGAGCGTCAGTCAAATATGCGATAAACAATTTTCTGTGCATTTTGATGACAAATCCTGCTACATACTCAAACCGGGCTTCAAGATTCCAAAGGAGTGGGTTATGTTGATGGCACCTTGAGTCAACAATCTTTATATTCTTGATATGTCCAAGGCAATGACACCACAGGGACAGATAACATGCTTTCTATCCAAGGCGACCGAAAAAGAATCGATAATGTGGCACCGAAGAATGGGGCACATTCATCTGAGGAAAATGAATCAGTTAGTGAGAAATGGACTTGTTGATGGAGTAAACGTGAAACATTTCCATCTGAACGACAAGTGTGTGAGCTGCATGAAAGGAAAACAACACAGACAATCCCATAAAGTAAAGAAGGTTAACTCTGTTGAGATGCCGCTTGAGCGATTGCACATGGACCTTTTTGGACCAGTCAAGCGCAAAAGTCATCTTGGAGAGCTTTATTGTTTAGTTGTCACTGATGACTATTCACGATTCTCATGGGTGATGTGTTTGAAGAACAAAAGCGACACCTTTACCAACCTACAAGTTCTGTTCACTCGGCTGGAGAATATCTACAATTTGAAGATCAAAAGGATCAGGAGTGACAACGGGACGGAGTTTAAAAATGCAAAGATGGATGAACTTTGTGAAAGCAAAGGGATACATCATGAATATTCAGCTCCGTATACCCCGCAACAGAACGGTGTTGCTGAAAGAAAGAATAGGACTCTGATTGAGGCTGCAAGAACAATGCTCGCTGATTCAAATCTTCCAGTAATGTTCTGGAACGAGGCGATTTATGCAGCTAACTATACATTAAATCGGGTTTTGACAGTGAAGAAGTTTGGAAAAACATCTTATGAGCTGTTACACCGACGAAAGCCCAATTTAGAGTATCTAGAACCATTTGGGGCGCCATGTACGATGTTGAATCCAAGCGAGAAGTTTAGTCCTAAAGCTGAAGAGGGATATTTTGTTGGATATGCAACCCCGCTCAAACGGGTGTTCAACAAGAGAACTCGTCAAGTGGAGGATTGGGCTAACGTGGAAGTTCAACGTTACACACAAAATCTGCAAGGCACGGGCCCTGATTGGATGTTTGATTACAAAGATTTCTTTGAATCATTCAACCTAGATAGCCTGGTTGAAGAAGCTGTGATCAGATTACTTTACGAGTGTGAAAACGCGGCAACTTCACCGTTGATGCGTCCAATTACCGTAAACCCTCCACCAGCTTCTAGTGATACCAGTGCTCCTACTCAAGAAGAAGAGTTGTTTCAAGAAGCTTCAACTTCATTAGACACTTCAGAATCTGAAGATGAACAATTTGAAGAAGCTGTTCTTGAAAATGCAGAAGACTTAGAAGAGCAAACTGTGAACCCAACTCCAAATCCAGATGTTGCTTCATCATCTAACACGGGTCATGATCAGGATGCTGTAGAGAATTTGTCTGCTCAGACGGGAGTGATTGTACCTGTTAATCCGGAATCTCGGATTCATCGTATTCACCCGCTGGAGCAAGTAATCGGAGATCCTGGTAGTGGATTGATGACCAGAGGGCAGCTTAAAAGCGTTAATTCGCCAGAGAGTTTTGGTGCTTTAGCATTGTATGCCAAAATTCAGAAATCTGGTAGCCAAAATGATTGGTCGTTTGCATGTTATGTGTCGCAGGTAGAGCCAAGGACATACAAAGACGCTTTGCAAGAAGATGCCTGGGTTGAGGCAATGCAGGAGGAGTTATTGCAATTCCAGAAATTGGGAGTCTGGACGCTCACAGATTTGCCGCCGGGACGAAAGAAAATTGGCACTAAGTGGGTGTTTAAGTGCAAAAAGGATGATCGTGGAGTTATTGTAAGGAACAAAGCCAGATTGGTTGTGCAGGGTTTCCATCAAATTGAAGGAATTGATTACAACGAAATATATGCACCAGTAGCACGAATGGAAGCTATTCGGATGTTCCTTGCGTTTGCTTCATATAAGAAATTTAAAGTCTATCAAATGGACGTCAAGAGCGCATTTTTGTACGGTAAAGTCAAGGAGGAGGTTTATGTCGGGCAGCCACCGGGCTTTGAGGACCCAATCCACCGGGACAAGGTCTACGTGCTGAACAAAGCTTTATATGGTCTGCACCAGGCTCCAAGACAGTGGTACGAGGAGCTAAGTACATACCTCATCTCCAAAGGATTCAAGCGCGGCCTCGTCGATTGCACCCTCTTTACGAAGAAGACGGGAGATGACTTGCTTCTAGTACAGATTTACGTTGATGATATTATATTTGGTTCAACTAACGAACTCTTGTGCAGGGAATTTGAAACTGTTATGCAGGAGAAGTTCGAAATGAGCGCTATGGGAGAAATGCAGTTTTTCCTCGGCTTACAGGTGGATCAAAGACCCGACGGGATCTTCATTCACCAGACGAAATATGTAGCCGACATCTTGAGCCGATTCCAGATGGAGGACTCTAAGCCGATGGATACCCCGATTCAACCCAATCACGGGATTGGAGTCGACGCTAAGGGGGAGCTGACAGACCCATTTACATACAGAGCAATCATCGGATCTCTGATGTATTTGACAGCGTCTCGACCAGATATTATGTATGCAACGTGTCTCTGTGCGCGTTACCAATCGAAGCCGAAACAAAGTCATCTGACGGCGGTCAAGCGTATCCTTCGATATCTGAAGGGTTGTCCATCAAAAGGACTTTGGTACCCTAATGATGATGATTTTGATTTTATTGCTTTTAGTGATGCAGATTGGGGCGGCTGTGACAAAGACAGCAAATCAACAACAGCCGGTTGCCAGTTTTTAGGGAGCAGGTTAATTACCTGGCAATGCAAGAAACAGACTTCCGTCGCACTGTCTACATGTGAAGCCGAGTACATTTCAGCCTCGAGTTGCTGTTCGCAAGTGCTCTGGATCCAACAACAGATGGTCGATTACGGTTTGCAGTTTCTTAAAACCCCTATACACTGTGACAATGAAGCCGCAATTGCATTAACTAAAAATACTGAAAATCATTCTAAAGCTAAACATATCCGGATTAAATATCATTTTATCCGTGATTGTTATGCTAAGGAATTGATTGACATGGTCAAAATCCATACTGACTACCAACGTGCAGATTTGTTTACAAAAGCTTTTGACAGATCCCGCTTTGAATATCTTTTGAAAGTAAACAATATAAAGGAAAAACAGGACTAATCGGCTCCTCGGTTTATCATTTTTAGTTTTTAGTTTTTGTTTTAAATCTTTGCTAATTGGGAATTTCTCTTTACTATCATAATCCTCAAAGAAGTTGATGCTTTCGAGGGGGTTGTTTAATCCTCAAAGAAGTTGATGCTTTCAAGTGGATTGTTTCTTTCAAATTTTGTTTTGTTTTTCAGAAAAAAATTAAAAACCCAAAAATATGTTCTTTATTTTAGGGGGAGTCTTTTTATCAGAAAAACCAAAAACATTGAAAAAATTTTCAAAATACCTAAAAATTAGAAAAACCCAAAATGATTTCCTGGATAAAAAGAGGAAATGATAGTACATCAGTGGGGATCTGACACAGGCTAAAGAATTGTATAGTTTTAATGAGACGTATGTTGATTACGTGTGATATGCTGATAGGCTTCGTAGACTTTATACTGCGTGCATTAGTGATACAAACATAACAAACTACGCGTTTGTGGATGAACACCTCATGGGCATATGGTCTTAGTACCGTAATTTTGTTTGATAGGGTGTTTGTACAAAACTCGGAGGTTTAGGGTCGTTATGTTATTAGTTGTCTGGGGATAGCCTATCTGATCTTCTGCTGTAAGTCATTACGGACCTAGATCAGACAGGATGTCTTTATAAAAGAGCTTTATGCCAAAACCTAAAGTTACCGAATTGAGGAACTTTCCATGTTATATGATGATCAAAGATTATCTATAATATCGTATTGATCATTGATGCAAATCATGATTAATATCAGTCCTCAACCTGGTATGGTGCATATGTTACTTTGCTGCATTAATTTGCTGACCTGTATACCTCTATGCATTATATCTTGTACAATTACAGACGACGAAAGCATAATCACGCTTTACAATGAGTCTTTGTGCAGATTACTTCTTGATACGGGAGTATGTCGTGTGTGTGGGAACCACAATGTGTTAGTCTAATACATCTAATTCGTATCATTTTAAAGCATTGCGTAATTGTCTGCATGAGAGCTTATGTGGACAACAATATCAGCAATTGCCGTGTCACATATTGTTTCTAATGATAATATTGAACCAGATCAACGCTGTGTTCAGATTTCTCAGAAAACTGATATGATCCTCTTACCGGAAATCACAAAATGTTTACTGCCTTCATTTACTTTGATGCATTTTATTTTGTTGCATTTTACTTTTATTGTCAAAAAGTTACAAAATCCAAAAAGATTTTAGGTGTGTTTTGATGTAAATTTCAGAAAATCCAAAAGATTTGCATTTCTGCTTTATTTTTGATATCCGGGGATGCTTGATGGTCAATTTCTGAGATTTGATAACACCATCTGGTCTTTGTAACATTCAAAATGTGAAAATTTGAGTTTTGGAAGTTTAACGGATTGAAAAATGTTGAACGGGATTCGAATTCGTGATTTGGCGAAATTTTCAGATTTTTCCATTTCACATTCGCCCCTTAAATGGGTCGAATGTGGAAAAATCATTTCATTCGGCCGTTTTTGTTTTGGGCGAAGGTGGTTATTTTCACTTCCGGGTGACATTTCCACTTCCGGGTATCACATTCCACCTTCGGGTCTTTAATTAGGGGCGAAGGTGGACAATATTCACACTCGTGCCATTAACTTGGGGCGAATGTGGTTTTTACCCACATTCGTCCACTTCATACGGGCGAACGTGGCACTCTATATAAACCTATTTCACCTTCGAGTTCCTCATTCAAAATTTTTTCAAACTTTCTGTCATAACAAGACCTTGTTGCTTGTGTTTTCCTTGTTTCACTGATTTGTTCCCTTGTTCATTCTGATCATTTTAAGCATAATATTGCAGGTAATGGACTTCGAAACAGTTCTGAATTGCTTGATTTAAGAACACGACCTAGGGTTTCAAATCTGGGGATTTTTGATGTTTATTGTTGCTTGTTTTTGAAGGAATTAGGATAAAAACAAGTTTAGATGATAGTTTTGATCGATTGAACACATAGAACCCTAATTCCATTTGAAAACCTATGTAAACTGATGTTTTGACAAAATTGATTATAAACGAGTGTTAGTCGGCATTGTTAGCATACCTTAGAATTAAAATTACTAGTTAAAAACATAAATGGCAAAATTTTAAAATTTTGGGGGAAATCAGGTTTCACCTTCGGTTCATAAACCGGGCGAAGGTGAAAATATTTGGGCGAATGTACTCAAAAACGGACGAATGTGATTTAAAATCAAAACTTTTTCATTTTCGTCCATATATTTTCACATTCGACCACCAAAATCTCACATTCGGCCAGTTTCAAAATGGGCGAATGTGCAGATATTTTTGACCAAAATTTTTATATTTTTGTCGTTTTTGTGTTTTGACGCGTTTTATTGTTTTTCATGTGCAGATGGCTGAACAACCAGAGAATATTGAAACTCCAGCAATGAATGTTGAGACTCCAGCAGAAATCACTGTTCAAGAACCAGTTCCCGTAGCTGAAACATCTACACCGAGCAGTTGGCCTTTCGAACGATCGCACAACTGTTGCGCGTATCTAGGAGACGTGGAAAAGAACACGGAGTTTACTGGCATTATTGAATTTCTGAAGAGGAGCAGGAGTTGATTTAGCTGAATTGAGTGTTGGAGATACAGTAGTTGTGAATTTGCCAAAGAAGACAAAGAAACAAAAGACTATGGCAAAGAAGTCTAGTGTGAAAGAACTGAGAGAGAAAGAATTAGCTCAGTTGTTGAAGGGTAAGAGATTGCCTGATGCTGGAACACCATCCAAGTTATCTTCACCAGTTGCTAAGAAGCAAAAGAAAGGGAAAGAGGCAGAGACTTTACCAATCGATCAGTTCAATATCGATATGGATAAAGTGCTCGATATGTTTAGGAAGCCTCAAAAGGAGAAAGCTGTTGAAGTTGAGCCTTCCAGATCTAAGTCAAAGAAAGTGACTGTAGATGATGATGTTATGAAACAAGTCAATAAGAAGATGGAGGACATGATGAAAATGCTGATTGCTCAACAAGCTGAGATTACTAAATTCAAGCAGAATGAGGAGAAGATGCTCCAGATTGTAGTTGCTTCGAAATCGAATCAGGATGATATTAATGATAAGATTAAACTGATTGAAGCAAAGAATGAAAAGCTTGAAAGAAGATGTGATAGAAACAAGAACAAGATCAAACTGATCAAGGCTGATAACAAAGAATTGAAGAAGGAAAACAAACGCTTGTGTGGTTTGATTGAAGAATTGTATAGCAGAGCACCTCAGTTGAAAGAGGGTGAAGAAGATGAAGAAGAAGATGAACAGAAGGTTGATTATGAATATTCTGATTCTGAGAAAGAAGATGATGATGATGAGGATGATGATGGATCGGATAAAAGTGATGATAACAATGATGATGATGATGACAATGATGATGATGATGATGATGCTGAGGGTACAGGAAAGAAGAAAGGTGATGAGTTTAGCAGTGGAAGTGATCATGATGGAGGAGATGATACTTCTAAGTATAGTTATGAGAAGAGAACACCACAGAAGAAGAAAGATACTGGAGAATCGAGTTCCAAGAAGAAAGGAGGGAATGTAGATTCGGATTAAAGTATCTTCTGGAACGAAAAGGTGAGATCTCTGTCTGATGATGCTAAACAGATATACAAGAATATGTTGGAGAAGAGGGAGTGGACCATTGAGTTCACTGGATGCTTCGCTGAAATATTCCAGACTGATGATCTGAGATATGAGCTGGAATATGAAGATCCAAATCTTGAAGAAGGGGAACTACCTGCATCTGTGGCGAAAGAAATTTTAGATGGTCTCGCACAGAGGGTAGGTAAGACGTTTGAGGAGTTTATGATGGATGAATCGATTCCTGATATTCCTGAAAAAGATATGGGAAGTCATTCAGATGATGTACATACTCCAGAAAACAATGAAGTTGAGATTGAAGATATTACTCATGAAGAATTTCCCCAGTATTTCAGAAAGGAAGATGAGAATGAAATATTTCCTGACTTCACAGAGATACCAAATAAGTCAGCGAAACAGAAAGCGAAGAAAAGAAGCGAAGAGTTTGTTGATAAGGTGTTTGGAGATGAAAAGAAAGATTCTTCTAACCAGTCTGATGAGTTGAAGAATTATCTGAAGAAGTTGAAGGAGATGGATGAGAACCGACCCAAACCTGAAGCTCAAGGTAATTTTTATCGATTTCATAATGCCAAATTCAAAGGCAGAGCTCTCGGGTGGACTTACCTAGGCAGGCTGAAGTGTATTGCTGCGAAATGGGAAACCGGAATTCTGTATTTCAACAGATTCTGTGATTTGCTTACTCTACCGTACTGGGCGGTGAGAGATTTATGCAGATTCCCAATGTCAGGTGCCGAGGTAAATGGATCGCATGTCGGTTGGTGTGCAGATAAATTAGTTTGGGAGAGTCGCACAAGATGGAACAGGTTTAAGCCTCAATATCCCCGTAGAAAAGTTCATAGGGATATTGATCCTCAAACCAATATGAAGCGTGTGACTTTGATATATAAAGCACCTAATGTGATGAGGAAGATACCATTGATGCCAATGCCACAGCATTTCAGTGCTGATTTCATATTCTGGTATTACGATTGGAGGAAGGCAGAAGCAGTGATTGTGTTGAGGGATGGAAAGGATAAATACAAGCATGTTCATGTATTTGATCCTATGTGGCTAATCAATTGTACTTTTGAAGACATCATCATGTTGTTCTATAATCCAATCTACTATGAACCCAACGATTTTGCTCAAGCGAGAAAGTATACTCAAGTTGTGGGAGTTTGTTTTGCATACGATATTAATGCTGGAAGCAACTTGGAGGGTAAACTTGGCAAGACTGTGAAGATCGCCAATGTATCAAAGCCTGTGAAGAAAACATTCGAGCCGCCAATGACTTCTGAGCAGAAGAAGCAGCTCAGAATAAAGCTGATGAACAAGACGATGGACTATCAAAGAAAACTATCCAATCAATAGTCGAGGGGGAGTTTGTTGATGCATTTTGCGACTAAGGATTGGATATACTATTATTAACATGTGTTAGTGGATAGCCGAAGGTACATCAATATGGGCGAATGTAGATTATCTGGGCGAAGGTGAATCAGAACTGGGCGAAGGTAAAACTGGAATGGACGAAGGAAGATTGGACATGGAATGAAGACACATTCGACCACTCTTAGTGGGCGAATGTGGAATTTGCTCACATTCGACCAGAAGAAAGGGGCGAATGTGCAGAGCCTATATATAGTTTTTGAGTTTTTGATTATGTAAGAGAGTTATCATTTGTGTCCAGGTTCAGTTCAGGTTTAGGAGTGTTTTTGAGAGATTGTCTTTGTGTTTCTAGATTAACATAAACAGTTGTAAATGCTTATTGATTGAAAGTTAATCTATGAAAATGATATTGAAAATGATCTTGATTGTGTCGTGATTTGTATCTTATCAATTTGTTCAGATCTAGGGTTTCCGCACCTAGATTTGTGACTTGTATGATCATAGAATCCTGTTTTAGCTAAAATCCAACGCTCACAATTAACTCTAACAAACCCGATCTAAATAAAATTGTCACACCCTCAAATTTCACGTGCAGGGTTTTACCGCGAGGCGCGTGACACACCAGGATCCAAGTCAATGGTTACAATAAATGACAACTATATGTAAAATACGTAAACTAAACCATTAAGTTTAATAACACAAAAACCAGTAGCGGAAGATTAAATATGTTTACAATCCAAATAAAATAAACGTAGTCTGAAAATGTTTGAACTATTTTCGCGCGTTTAACCCTCCAAATCAGATCAGAAACATGTAAAAACACCCAAAATCAATCCATAATCATCAAGCAACTTATCCCAAATGAAAACCCCCAATTCATCATCAGTCTAACACCCTAATTTCAAGCATTTCCCAAAATGGAATAATATTATGAAAATATCACATCCTTGCATGCATAACTTTCCTTAAATGGCAAATAATCAGATTTCATCACATAATCACGTTACAAATGTGACACCCGTCAAACTCCGGTAACTAACTTTTTGAAAACTTAGTAAGTCTACCTTAGCGAGTCGTGCATACATTACACATGACAGGGTCAGTCGAGTCGTGTCGTGCATCATTGAGGTTTTAAAACACGCAGGTCTCGAGTCCCGAGAATTGGTGAACGAGTGTGAACGTGGTTGTTCTCATGAATTATGTGTTTATAATCTTTATGTGACTTGTCGGTATGTGTATACGTGTTTACATATGTTAAAACAACGATTACACGTAATTGCATGATATTATAGGTGATTAGCCCTAATTGCATGATATTATAGGTGATTAGCCCTAATTGCATGATATTATAGGTGATTAGCCCTAATTGCATGAAATATCAGGCGATTAGCCCTAATCGCATGATATATCAGGCGATTAGCCCTAATCGCATGAAATGTCAGGCGATTAGGAGCCATAATCGCATGTGACTGCTGCACAATCGCCTGACGCGTTTTAAACGACTAGAAACGCCTATAAATACCACCCTTGACCTCCAAAACACCATTTGTGCAACCCTAGCCGTCCCATAACTCATACCAACACACAAACACTCTTTGGAACTCGTTTTTACATCAAAACAACCATTTCCAAGCTTATCCCATCATTTCCTCTTAAATCCAAGGTGTGTTCTTCAAACCCAAACCTTTAAATGATTATATTTTGCTCCCTAAAAGTCCAGACCTGACTTATAAATGTTTTTGTCTTTGAAAATCCATTTAAAACCGTTTTTAAACAAACCCATACCTTTACATGTGTTATATGTGTTATATGTGATTAAAGATAGAATTTTTAGGATTGAATCATGGTTGTTTTTGTGTTATTATGATGTTTATGGCTGTTACAAGTTAGTATGATGATGTCCTAGGAGTTTGAATGGTTTTGGTTGTGTATTGTTGATACTTGATGTTTTGACCCATTTGAAGGATTTTGGATGATTAAGGATGATATGAGGTGTGTTGTTGATTGTTTGATGTTAGGGTTTGCTCTAGGATGATGCTAGAACAGTAGGAAGCTATCGGACAACGTGGTTATGTGATTTAATCTGAATATTTGCTATTTAGGGCAAGTTCTTGCATGTTGATGTGATGTTTACATGTTAAGTTGCTATTTTGGGAAAACGCTCGCATTCGGAACTGTTAGAACGATGAAAACTTAGGGGTTTTGCTTGAAATATGTTTGTTAATGTGTTAGGATGATTATTGGGTGTTTTTACTTGTTTCGGATCTGATTTGGAGGGTTAAACGCACAAAAACCATATCAGCTGTGCTATAGGCGATTGGGGATCCTAATCGCCTATGCTATAGGCGATTAGGGGCCTAATCGCCTGAATAGGAAGCATAATCGCCTACCCACCATACAATTGTGATCCTAATTGCTAGTTAACTTCAGAATAGCATGTCTTATGACCTAATCGCCTACCCACCATGCAATTGTGATCCTAATTGCTAGCTAACTTCAGAATAGCATGTCTTATGACTCCTAATCACTAGTTAACTTTTCCTAATTGCATGCTAAGTTCCTAATCGCGTGTACTGCTGTTATAAGTGTATTTTGACATTCCGAAACCCGATTCGACACCTAGGAACATGATAGGAACCCCGTGACATGCCTAGTAACCTAGTAACACGTGTTTGGACTTGTTTGTACGTTATTTGACCTATGTGTTAGAATCATTGAACCTTAACGCATGTTAAGTACTAAGCTGCATGTTTTGTGTATGTTTGTGTATGAGATGAACACGTGGAATGTCGGGTCACCAATGGGATGTCGAGTCTTGTCTTACGTAGTCTGGTTGTCGGTCAAACACGCTTTTCGGACACATAATGGTCATGGACTGGACTTAGGGACTAATGAACCCGACGGGTTATTAGTCTAACTTGACACATATCTTATGATAGGTCGCCAATAGTTGGGGCTATCATATCTTACAGACGGTTTACTCATATCACACATACGGTTTACTCTTAAACGGAATACGCAACCTAAGGTGAGTTCACGGCCCCACATTTTACGGTTTATGTTTTCGGGGGAGAAACATGCTTAAAACTCTTTTATGATTTGTGACTTGTTAAACTCTTATGGCTCATGACTCTTTATCACGTTATACTATGGCTTACTTATCGTACTATACGGTTCATCAAAAAGTCCCTTAGAAACCACTAACATGGGTATATGGCGGGGAAATATGGATAGCGCTATTGGGAACTGACAAACCCCACTCGACGGTTGGACCGGGCGGGTGCATATTGTCTCTAATAAAACAAGGTCTACCGGTGATGACGGTAGCCCATAGGAAACTAAGGGTCACTACACGGCTTAGTCAGCAATGGTTTCACCCGTATGAGTATCTTATTCTGCGCCTAGCTAGCGTTCTCACAAGCATAGTAGTAACTGTTATGGTAACGGTTTTCGAAGGATCACTTTAAACGTTTAATTAAAACCTGTGAACTCACCAGCATTATATGTTGATTCTTTTAGCATGTTTTCTCAGGTCGCTAAGGTAGCAGCTGTCGGATAGGCGCACGAGGTCGCACTGGAGTCGTCTCGCGTCTAGGGTCTCATTGCACGTTTTGGATTTATGAACTTTTGAACTTATGTTTTATTTCTGCATGACTTTTGTAAACTTTAAATGCTTCCGCACTGCTGAATGTTGGTTTTAAACTTATGCATGGCTTTTGTTTACGTATGTTTTTACATTTAGACGTCGTTTATTGTGACCGTTGACTTGGATCCTGGTGTGTCACACGCCTCACGGTAGAACTCCGCAGGTGGAAATTTGAGGGTGTGACAACAAATCATCATCATACTGTTACTACATCATTCTAGCATAAACCCTAACATCACACAATCATCAAATCACCCTATAACATCCTAAATCCTCCTAATGCGCTAAAACGGGTCAAAACGCATCAAACAACCTTCACAATCCTAGATAATCATCCTAATAACTCATTCATATCAACAAAACATCAAACACATAAGAATTCCCACGTTTTAATCATTAAAAACTGTTCTTTGAATGAATCCTTCACATAGAACCATTTAAAGGATTAGACTTGTTTTAGAACTGTTTTTCAAAGGTTTTCAAAGAAACAAACTTTATAAAACCAAGTCTGGACCTTTAAGGATCAAAATAATGACATGATAAAAGCTTAGGATGAACAACACACCTTAGATTTTGCTAGAAATGATGTTTAAAGCTTGGAAATGGTAGATTTTAGGGAAAAAACAGGTTCCAGAGATTAAGTATGGTGTGAGAGAGGTTTGGGGCGAGTTATGGTTTCACAAATGATGTTTTACAAGTCAAGTATGGTATTTATAGTTGTTGCTAGTTGTTTCAAACAATACACGAGACAAGGGTCTACAGGTGGTTACTAGCAGTGCTAGTGACCGCTGCAACATACATTGGTTTTTCGGCGTGTTAAACACTATTTTAACACATATAAGCATGTATTCACATACTGACAAGTTATATAATGATCATAAATACATATTACTTGATAACTAACACATTCACATTCGTTCACCAATCCCCGGGACTCGAGACATGTGTGTGTGCATTAAATCCGGCGATTCTACAAATCGCCAATCCTTGTATATATGGTTATGGACCGACCCCCGATGATCCCATGGATCATTATAACAACTCCCGATGATTCCCCAAACCATCATAACAACCCCCGATGATTCCCCGAACCATCGAAACGACTCAACTGACCCAATTAAGTGTAATGTATGCATGACTCAATAATGTAGACTTACTAGTTTGACAAAAGTTACTAACCTGAGTTTGCCGAGTGTCACAAAAATAAATCCTATTATGGATGATGGTGAAAAAATAATAATATGGATGATGATGTCATGACGATGTTATATCCATGAATGCCTAAAATAAAATAAAATAAAATAAAACAAAAAAGATTTGTTAAATGATGATAGGGTAAAAATATAAATGCCAAACCAATAAGCAATCTTAGTATGTTATGTTTGAGTTCTTAATCAATATTTCATGGACGGAAACGATAGAAGGTGATCCACATATTGCGGCGGTAAAACCGTGATCAAAGCGGTGGTAGAATTTTGAATCGGAATTGAAGCTTTATGTGAACAAGATGTATACGATAGAAGGTGATCCACGTATTGCGGCGGTAAAACCGTGATCAAAGCTGCGGTGGTGGCACACCGCCCCATCTAGGGTTTGAACTCGGTGGTTACGGCTAGGGTTTGTATATTTTTTTAGTGATGTTGTGGCAGAGATTAATGTAACCAAAACCTTAACGCTCTGTTACCATGTAAGATAATAGAATATTTGATTCATTATTATTGAGGGATTGAGTTTCAATATATAGAGATAAATTGGACCCGTGAGCTTGATACTAAAACCCTAAATACTATAGGTTACAATACACACCAATGCATCCGTCACCGGACTAGTCCAAAACATGGATTGGATCTCGCCACACACATTGATTATTATTATTATTATTATTATTATTATTATTATTATTATTATTATTATTATTATTATTTTTATTATTATTATTATTATTATTATTATTATTATTATTATTATTATTTGTTTGTAAAAGTTGGGTATGAGGTGGTAATGTATGGATTTGGTTATTGTTATAAGAAAAAATAGGTTTGGAATAGTTGTAGTTTAAAATGATGTGGCAAGTCTAAACTTTTGAAATAGATTGACATGATGCTCTAATAGAAACAGTGTTGTAGAACTTGCTAGGCGCTAGTCGGTCGGTGGGGTACCGACTAAGGATTAATCAGATTGGATTTTTATATATATATATATATTTTCAAACATATACATTATATAATGCTAATTTTATACCTTATATGTATAAATTTATAAGTTTAGGGGCCAAATATAAACTAATGAATATGGATGGGGGTTAAATATTAAAATACGTAAACTTAAATAACCTTAAGCACCTCCATAGTTCACCACATCCCGTTTTTCCTCCCCATTCCTTCTTTCATCGTACGAACCATTAGACGCAACTAGGGTTCACGGAGTTTCATCGATGTTGCTTCTAAATCATAGATTGTCATACAATTTTGATGTAAGAACTTGTTTTATTTGATCAATTTGCTCCAGTTTTGACGTGTTCGAATTCATTTTTTACTTAATTTTGAGTTTTTAGGTCTGAATAGGACCAATTTAGTCCGACTAATCGGTGATTAATCACGACAACATTAATTGAATGATTAGCCTAAAATTAATTAGTAAAGTGAGGACTAGCGATTAATCACTGATTAATCAATGAATAATCACAATTTTTACAACCTTGAGTAGAAAAGATAGTGCATGCACATGGACTTGTTAAAGACCAGAGGCGGAACTACAGGGGGTCAGGAGGGTTCGCTGACCCTCCGGCCACCCTCCGGCGTATCAAATTTAATACTCAACCAAGATCCAACGGTGACGTTTGTTGATACTTGGACTCTTCAATTATCACCCTAGTTAAAATAAAAATAGAAGAAAAGAATGTTTCATGAGTTCGTGACTGTAATTTTTTCTTCGGTGGTGTTTGGCGGTAGTTTAGTTAGGGACTGAGGGTGCTGAAAGCCTGAAAGATGACGAAAAGACGAACAAACAAACAAATGGTACACCCTAATTTTTTAGCTAGACTTTTTATCTTATTTAGTGGCCCAATTAAAAACTACATAAAAGAACTATTATTAATTCAGGTGTATTTTGGGCTAGAAACTACTCAACCCAATAGACGACAACATCGAATGTAAAAATCATTTATAATGTAACAAATTTTTTTCAACAATTATTTATTTATATATTAATTTCTTTGATTTGGTTTTAAAATATACAAATTCTCTTGTTTTGTTATTCTTTAAATTTTATTTAATAACTTTATTACCCTTCTATGTAATATGTTGTTTAATCTAATATGGCAATCTATCTTTTATTATAAACTTTCATAAAAATAAAACTTAAACAAAAATATAAACCGGAAAAAATGTCTAGCTCATTGTTAGAAACATAAAATCGTAACATAAAATCATTATAGTGATCGTAGTACTTCAATGGTAAAAAAAATATAGTGTATGAAAAGTTAGACTGCGACCCCCGAGTCATAAAAGTTTGGTTCCGCCACTCTTAAAAAACTACTATTAATTCATTGAATGTCAAGATCTAAGTTGTTCTTGTACTTTTAACAATGTTATTATTTTTGTATAGCACCAATGGAAAAGTAAAAAAAACAATTACTTTCTTTGTATATGAAGCTAGGAGGAATGTATAAAATATTAAGAATGCAATATACTTTAATGAAACGATTCACCAGAACCAGGGTGAAATGAATTAGAAGTATAAAACCATCAACGCCTTATCTCGAATCTCGAAAATATGAATCCCACACCGCCTGAGTCAGGCTCACTCACCCCACTTCATCTATATCTATACCTATATCTTTATCTATCTATATCTATAACTATATCTATCTATCTATCTATATTATAAAGTATTTCTCAAATACTTTTTAAAACTTAAGAGGTGTAAGTTTAATTGCTTATGATACAACACATAATGCATAAAATACATACTTTTTAGGGGCAAAGTGGTCTTTACAATACCATATTTAATCAAAATGAAATCAAAAGTTAAAGAGAGTTTATGAGAAATCATGACATGCAATTTTATAATTACTTTGAACACATTAAATAAAAACTTAAAAAACAATTCATAATGCTATGTTTTGTTATAATCTTTTATAAAAAATTACGTAATTTAGAAAGTTAAAGCTTTATAAACTTAATAATACTATATAGAAATTGAGAAATCAATAATGAAAGTTGTGTTTTTAATCATTAGGTAATGGTTTAAATTATGAAATTATTAAGTTATACTCATACACAAAGTTGGTCCTCAGGATTTATGTTTCTTGTACGAGTTGAAAATAAGGCCTACTATATAGAAATCGAGAAATCAATAATGAAAGTTGTTTTTTTTTTGTGATAATTTGTCCGTTTATTTTATTTTCAAGATAAAAGCAATAACTCTTACAAGTGGGAGGCAGGTAAGCGGGCTACAAGTTGCGCCGCTACCCCCTTTTGAATAGAAAAACCTACTCTATTAAAAATAAAACTTAGGTCCTTCGTCGCTGGAGAGTTGCTCTGCACAACCTTTTGAACTCTTTTTAAGAACCGAATTGCCTCGGGGGCTAGACCTCCAAATGTGTCAAAAGCAAATGGTACAAAAACGTGTTGGTTCTCTAGACAGGCAGCTTCATGTTTGACAACTTTCTGGGATTCTGCTCTCAAGGCTGCTTGCCCTGCCACAAACCTCGAATCTCGAAGTCCCACCAACGGAGACACCCTTATTGTGACACCCGGCAAACTCAGGTTAGTAACATTGACTAAACTAGTAAGTCTACCTTAGCGAGTCATGCATATTACGTACTTAACTGGGTCAGTCGAGTCGTTACGATGATTCTGGGAATTATCGGGAGTCGTTACGATGATCCGCGGGATCATCGGGAGTCGGTCCATAACCATGTGTACAAGGATTGGTGATTCATGGAATCGCCAGGTTTAATGCACACACGCAAGTCTCGAGTCCCGGGAATTGGTGAACGGATGTAAACGTGTTAGTTATCGTGCATTATGTGTTTGTAATCATAATGTGACTTGTCGGTATGTGAATACGTGTTTATATGTGTTAAAATAGTGTTTAACGCACCAAAAACCCATCCTGGAACCATACAGGCGATTAGGAACCTGGAGGGCTCCTAATCGCCACTTGTATAGGCGAATAGGGGGTGGTTGCTGGAGATTAGGGCTCTAATCGCCAGTATATAGGCGATTAGAAGCCCTACTCGCCTGAACTGATTCCCTATTCGCCTGATCTGATGTGCACGAGTCAAAACACCTATAAATACAACCCTTGACTCTCCAAACACCATTTGTGCAACCCTAACTGATCCTAAGCCTCCCACACACCTTGAAACACCTCTGGAACTTGTTTTGCTTCAAAACTCACCATTTCCAAGCTTACACACCTTTCTTTGATAAAATCCAAGGTGTGTTCTTCATCCCAAACCTTTGTAATGTTATTGTCTTGATTCCCCAAAAGTCCAGACCTTGTTTTGATAAGAATGTGTCTTTAAAAACCTTGAAAATGAGTCCTAAAACAAGTCTACACCATAATACTTGCTATATGTGAAGTATTGATGCATATGATGATTTTTGGTGGTTAAATCATGAATGATCCCAGAATTTGATGTACTTTTGATGTGTAGGAGTTGTTAGGATGATTATCTATGAGTTTAAGCTATTGTTATAGTGTTTAGATGATGTTGGGTGTTTTTACATGTTTCGGATCTGATTTGGAGGGTTTAACGCGCGAAAACGCGCAACAGCCCTGCTACTGGCAAATAGAACTCTAATCGCCTGATGTATCAGGCGATTACAGTCTAATCGCCTGATACATCAGGCGATTAGAAGCCTACTCGCCAGTTTGACCACCCCTATTCACCAGTTGACTTTTCCTAATTGCATGTAAGTTTCCTAATCGCGTGTACTGCTTTCGTAAGCGTATTTTGACATCCCGGAACATGATTTGTCACCTAGGAACATGATAGGAACCCCGGGATACACCCAATGGCTTAGTAACACGTGTTCGGACCTGTTTATGCGTTAATTGGACATTATGCTAGACTAGGTGAACTCTTGCGCGTATTAAGTGTTTAATTGCATATGTTGCATGATGTCTTGTATCTATCTAACACGTGAGACGTCGGGTCACCAATGGGATGTCGGGTCTTGCCTGGTACGGTCGGTTTAACAGTCAAAGGTGTTTTCAAACGTTTATGGTTATGGTCTGGACATTCGGGGACTAGTTAACCTGCGGGTTATTCGTCCGGATACTTATACACATCTTATGATAGGTCGCCACTATTTGGGGCTATCATAGCATAATTACTTAACTGTTTTCAAGTAACGCAATCTAAGGTGAGTGTCACAGCCCCACTTTTACCATTTTTCTTTCGGGGGGAGAAACATGCTACTTACTTATTTACTCATTAAAAGTCATGTTATACTATGGTTACTTCATGTACTATGCGGCTTTTATGGAATGTTCCAGGGGGAAACCATGAATGTGCGGGGATGCACAACGGGGGAAATGTGGATAGATCTATTGGGCCTTACAAACCCCACCCGACGGCTGGGAGCCGGGTGGGTGCATATTGTCTCTAATACTTTGGGGGTTACCGAGGCATCGATAATCCCGTCCATCTGGGCTGGCTTCAACACTTATACCGGTTTAGTAATGGGTTCCCAACCGCAGTAGTAGCAACACTTAACGTCTAGCTAACGTTCTCATAACATAGTAGTAACAGATATAATCTTTCCGAACTTATAACCAAGATTTTATAACAAGCATTATATGTTGACATTTTTGGCATGTTTTTTCAGGTCGCTAAGGTAGCAGTCAATGGGCTAGGCGTACGAAGTCATGCACAGCGTCTAATATTTTGAAGCATATTAAACAATGTTTTGTAAACAATGATATGTCTTTTGGTTGTAAACAAGAAATGCTTCAGCTGCTGATTTACGGCTCAAAGCATGATATTTTGGTTTTAAAAATATATATGAATGCATGTTTGTTGTATGTTTATTGTGATCGTTGACTGAGGTCTTGGTGTGTCACGCGCCTCGCGGTAAAACCCCGCATGTGGAATTTGAGGGTGTGACAGATTGGTATCAGAGCCAACGGTTATAGTGAACTAGGACTGCATGTAGAGTCTTGTCTATAATTGAGTCGCACACACTAGACGGTCACAGATAGTTGAGTCTTAACATGTGGGGGTGTCGGTGTCATCATCTTCTACGCTACATCATCTGTTCACTCCTTATCATTCTACCTCTTGACCCATCCTTACCATGATTCGACGGCGAACAATATACTATTGAACTTTCTTGACGGCGGTGTACATTGGGGTAGCTTTGGCATACTCCTGAGATCTGTCCAGGGATTCGGACATCTCCCTTATATGCCCTAATGGACACACTCGTTCTTATACATACTATCCTATACTTATACTTATGATAATACCATGATTGGGTGCTGGTGTTCGGTGACTTGAGCTTCAAACTTGGAGCACGCCTGTAGGACCATGTAGGACAGTTTATCATGTCGGGTGCACATGAGATCATAAACTGTGATGCATGGGAGCCCTAGTGGACTTTGAGTTTGAACGGATGGACCCGAACTAGACTCGGTCTAGTTCCTTAAAATTCTTAATGGGTTATACTACGGGCAAGCCTAAGTCTTTTGTTTCATGTTGTGACAGAAGATGTCAGGAGCTCGTGGAGGTCGCAGAGGCGGCCGTGCTGGTGGTCGTGCTGGCGGCCGTGGTGGCGGCGGTGGCCGTGGAAACATTAATATGACCCAAGCGGAGTTGGACAACCTGATGCAGCAGTACGTGAACATTGCCTTGGCTGCATTCCAAGCTGCTCACAATGCTATGGGTGGTACGTCAATTCCCACCTATTCTACCTTGTTCTAGGGTACTGTACCTTTTCTTGATTTTCACCTGTGTGTCTGTTCCAGGTGGTGCTGTCAATCCCCCTCCGCCCCAATGCTCCTACAAGAAGTTTATGGATTGCAAGCCCCACAATTTTAGTGGAACTGAAGGGGCAGTGGGACTGCTCCGCTGGCTGGAGAAGATTGAATCGGTTTTCTCGATATGCAGCTGCCTGGAAGGCGACCAGGTGAAATATGCTTCTGCGACCCTTGAGGGTCAAGCTCTGACTTGGTGGAACTCCACCACCCAGACTATGGGTATTGGGGAAGCTCATGCTATGCCTTGGGCAGAGTTCATTCAGCTGTTGAAAAATGAGTACTGCCCGAGGGATGAGATCCAAAAGCTTGAGCATGAGGTCTGGAATCACAAGATGGTGGGGTCCGAGATTGAAGCTTACACTGCAAGGCATAATGAGTTGGCGGTGTTGTGCCCAGATTTGCACACACCGGAATATCGGAGGATTGAGCACTATATTTCTAGGTTGGTGCCGGAGGTTGCGGGATTGGTAGCTGCGGCTAATCTCACTGTTTATTCTGAGTTGGTTCGGTCGCCTCACAGGCTGACCAATATGAAGGTAGCTGAAGGAGTCTTGCCTCCCCGAGGCGCTGCTGTGAAGGCTCCCGAGAGCAACTAACGAAAGTGGGAAGGCGTGGGTAAAGTCTCGAGTTCAGCTCAGCCTCAGCAGGTGAAGAGGTCCAATGTTGGGGGATCGTCGTCTGAGCGACAACCGGGGGTTTATGCTGGGAAGTTGCCGAAATGTGATCGGTGTAACTATCATCATACTGGTCCTTGTGATGATAAGGACCGTTGTCGTCGGTGCTATAAGATTGGGCATCAAGCCAAGGATTGTAGGTCCAACCCTCTGGGGAACCGAAACCCGCCGGTTACACCAGCCCCAGCCCCTCAGGTTGCTGCTCCCCAGGGAAACCAGGGAAAACAAGGGTGCTATAACTGTGGTGAGCTTGGTCACTACAAACGTAACTGCCCCAAGTTGAAGTAGGGCGAGGCTGGGAAGAATGGATCGGGTAATAGGAACAACGGGGGCGGAGGCAGGAATGCTCGCGCCTTTGTGATTGGTTCGAGCGGGGCTCGACAGGACCCTGACACTGTTACCGGTACGTTTCTTCTTGATAATCGCTATGCTACGGTTTTATTCGATTCCGGTGCCGATAAGAGTTTTATATCTCTTGGGTTTAGTCAATTGCTTGATAGGGTATCTACACCTTTAGAGGCTAAGTACTTGATAGAATTGGCCGATGGTAAGAAAGTTGAAGCGACGCACGTCCTTAGGGAGTGTCGCCTTGAATTGTCGGGTTTTTCTTTTCCTATTGACTTTATGCCGGTGTCCTTGGGTAGTTTTGATGTTCTCGTGGGCATGGATTGGTTATCCTTGTATCATGCTGAGATCGTTTGTTTTGATAAAGTCATCCGACTTCCTCTCCCCGATGGAGAAATTCTGTTGGTGCATGGTGAGAAGAGCGGGGTCCCTTTGAGCATCATTTTGTGTATGAAAGCCTATAAGTATCTTCGGAAGGGGTATTCTGCCATTCTGGCACTTGTTTCGGTTTCGTCAGAGGAAGAGAAGAAGATTGAAGATATTCCTGTCGTTCGTGATTTTCCCGACGTATTTCCTGAAGATTTACTTGGCCTTCCGCTTTATCGTCAGGTCGAATTCGGTATTGAACTTGCTCCAGGTGCGGCCCCTATTGCCCGAGCCCCATATCGTCTTGCGCCTCCCGAGATGCAGGAGTTGTCTAATCAGTTGCAGGAGCTGTTGAAGAAGGGTTTCATCCGACCTAGTTCGTCCCCGTGGGGAGCCCCTATTTTGTTTGTCAAGAAGAAGGACGGAAGCCTGCGAATGTGCATCGACTACCGTGAATTGAACAATGTTACCATCAAGAATCGCTATCCTCTTCCTCGCATCGATGATTTGTTTGATCAACTCCAGGGTTCTAGTTTTTATTCGAAGATTGATTTGAGATCGGGGTACCATCAGTTGAGGGTCCAAGAAGCTGATATTCCGAAGACCGCCTTTCGAACTCGTTATGGCCATTTCGAATTCTTGGTCATGCCTTTTGGTCTCACCAATGCGCCCGCCATATTCATGGATTTGATGAACCGTGTTTGTAAGCCCTATCTTGATTAATTCGTGATTGTCTTCATTGATGATATTCTAGTCTATTCCAAGAACGAAGTGGACCACCGGGAACACTTGCGTCTTGTCTTGGAACTTTTGAGGCGGGAACAGTTGTACGCCAAGTTTTCTAAGTGTATCTTCTGGTTGCCTGAAGTCTAGTTCCTTGGTCATGTAGTTAATGAAAAAGGAATTCATGTTGACCTAGCTAAGATAAAAGCCATCAAAGACTGGGAAGTACCAAAGACGCCATCTGAGGTGCGGCAATTCCTGGGTCTTGCAGGTTATTATCGTCGTTTTATCGAGGGATTTCGAAGATCGCTCAACCCCTCACCTCGCTTACCCAGAAGGACAAGAAGTTCGACTGGGGTGATTCGCAAGAGTCGGCCTTTCAGATGCTAAAGGCTAAACTCTGTTCTGCTCCTATCTTGTCCTTGCCTGAAGGCACGGACGATTTTGTGGTTTATTGTGACGCTTCTATCCGGGGTCTCGGTTATGTGTTAATGCAGCGCGAGAAAGTCATTGCCTATGCTTCTCGTCAGCTCAAGGTTCATGAGAAAAACTACCCCGCCCATGATCTGGAATTGGGTGCAGTAGTCTTTGCTTTGAAGATATGGAGGCATTACTTGTACGGTACCAAGTGCACTATTTACACCGATCACAAGAGCCTCCAGCATATCTTTGATCAGAAGGTGTTGAATATAAGACAGCGTCGCTGGGTCGAGCTTCTTAATGATTACGAGTGCGCTATTAAATACCATCCTGGCTAGGCGAATGTGGTCGCAGACGCCTTAAGCAGGAAGGAAACCGCTAAACGTCGTCGTGTTCGAGCTCTTCAGCTCACTATCCATTCCGGCTTACCCGACCGAATCCGTTCGGCGTAGCAGGAAGCTTTGAAGGAGGAAAACCTTAAGGCTGAAACCATGCATGGTGCTGATAGTCACCTTGAGCTCAGGTCTGATGGCCTACATTATTTCGCTAAACGTATTTGGGTCCCTCTATTTGGGGGCTTGCGGGAGCTCGTTCTTGATGATGCTCACAAGTCCCGGTACTCTATTCACCCTGGCTCCGATAAGATGTATCAAGACTTAAAGATACTTTATTAGTGGCCGAACATGAAGGCGGATGTAGCTTCGTACGTGAGCAAGTGCTTGACCTGTGCCAAGGTCAAGGTTGAATATCAAAAGCCGTCCGGTCTTCTGCAACAGCCTGAAATTCCCGAGTGGAAGTGGGAGCGGATTACGATGGACTTTGTGACCAAACTCCCGAAATCGCTCAGTGGTTGTGACATGATCTGGGTGATTGTCGATAGGTTGACAAAGTCTGCGCACTTCCTCGCTATCAAGGAAACCGATGGCCTTGAGCGTTTGGCACGTTTATATCTTAAGGAAGTGGTTTCTCGCACTACAAGAATTTAGGGTGTTTACCCACACATAACTTACCTACACATGTAAATGTGTGGGTAAATATCTAAACATTTTTGTACATGTGTTGGTAATTGTTGACGATTTATGTTGAGTAACAACTAACACTTAATATATGTTGGTAATACGTTTTATCTACATATTGAAGTTGGTGAGAAAATTTCCCCCCAAAATTGACATCAATTAAATGTTAAACTACCCACACATACGATAAAATTTTGATATGTGTAGGTAAATTATCTACAAATATGTAAACAACTAATATATGTATAGGTAAATGATTATGTAGATAAATCAATTATATAAATTCTTATTTTAGTTTTTGATAATGACGTGGCAAAATAAATACCTACACATGATTAAAATGTACAACATCTGTAGATATTGGTTACATATAAAAAATAATAATTGTATTTTAAATGATGCGCCAAATAAATACATACACTTTTTAAAAAATGTACGATATGTGTAAATATTAGATATATATGTACTTACACTACTAGAAAATATACATTTTTTAATACGCAAACAATGACACACACTTATTTTATGACATTTAAAAGCGTGTGTCAAAAATAAAATTTCAACATTTGTAATATTTGATAAATTTATGACAGACATTTTTACGTGTCATTAACTTAGTGTCATAGAATAAAAACACTACTAGAAAATATACCTTCAATGACACATGAACAATGACACACACTCATTTTATGACACTGAAAAACGTGTGTCATTAAAACTATGTTGTGGATTGTAAAAAAAATCTGGTAAATTAATGACATACATTTTGGTGTGTCATCGTTTAATGTCATAAGAGCATTCACATTTGTTCCACCAAATGTATGTGAGTGTTTCCCTCAAATTATATAAGATGAGTGTAAGTGGTTGTGAGTGGAGGAGAGAGAAAATATTTTGTGGAAACACTATTCACCCCTATATATATTTTAATATTTTTGTAAGCGGTTGTGATAGAGAAGAAAGAAAATATAATGATAAAAGTATGAAAAATATTAATTATTTAAAAAGAATATAGCACTACTAACAAAATGTCTTTCTTGACATGTGAATAATGACACACACCCATTTTAGGACGTTCTAAAGCGTGTGTCATAAAAAAATGTCATATTTTAAAAAATTTGATAATTTTATAACACACATACTTGCATGTCAAGATTTTTTTTTGAACGGCCAACGAAATTCACCAAGAACTCCATTCGGAGTCCCCACTCGGTCAAATCAGGACCCCTTCCACCCGGCATAGCCAGACATGTAAGGGAGCTCCTAGTTTCACCAAGTGCACCAGTTCCGGGGAAAACCCGACTATCCACCCGCGCCGAGAGCACAACAATGGAATAATCAATAAAACCGACGCTCTCAAGAATTGAACCCATGACTTTTCAACCATAAGTCTTACTTCATAACACTCCACCTTAAAATAAGGTGGGTCGTGCATGTCAAGAATTTTATGTGTAAAAAACATTACATTGTCAAAGACTCCGTGTCATGTTTTTCCATCACCAAATTAAAATATCCCTCCCACTCCCGCCCTTAATAACCCCAAATATCAAATCCGAAACCCTCTCTGCTGCTAACTCTTCTCCCTCCTATAAACCCTCACCAACACCAAATCCAATTATCACCGTAACCCTTCTTCTACCAAATCCCAAACTCACCACAACACTACCATTCATTTTAACCCTCACCTTCTTCTCAACATCTTTTCTTAAAAAATGCCTTAAACCTCAACATCTTATCTTTAAAAAAGCCCTAAACCTCAGTCAAATAACAGAAAACTTGAACAGACATATCATTCCGGTGGCTCTTAAGGCGATTAATTGTTTTATTGATGCTCCTTCCCATGGCACCGGCGCCGAAGGAGGGTATTGTTGGGCTTGAAAGTCTGATAAGTAGCTTTTGTTTTGAGGAGCTTGGAAAGTCTGATAAGTAGCTTCAATTTCTTGAGGTTAAAAGATCCTATTTGTGTTCTTTAATTTGTAGGTTTTGAATAGTGTTCTTGATTTTTTAACTTTTGGATCCTCTGTTTGGTGATTTCTGAGTAATGTTGTTGATTTTTTTAGGTTTTGAATCCACTTGTTATTAATAATTAATTATGAATAATGTTCTTGATATTTTACGTTTTGTATCCTTTGTTTTCTTATGCTTTGTAATTTCTGAATCATGTTTTCCATATTTTTAGGTTTTGTATACTCTTGTAACATGCCGTTGTTTCACCAGAATCTGCATCGGTTTCAATCTTGATCTATGAGAATTTGGTAAATTCTTCGTTACTTTTAGTGTACAACTTTATGGGTTTATGTTTATACTTTTGATTTGTGTGTTTTTGTGGATTTTGCATGTGGCGTGTGTGTATATGCCTATTATGTCAAGAGATCTATGATTGTTGCAGTTTCTTTATGTTCACTTTTGTGTGTTGAAAGAGAGTAGAGTTGTCAGTCATCGTATGAATTATATGTGTGGTATGCCCTTTCCACCCCAAAGTTGTTTAACACAGTTATGTACGGTTTCTTAGCAATTTGTATTCATTCATTTGCTCTCCTAATTCATTTTGGTCTTTTATGTAGGCGATGTTCGTTATTTCCTTGTTTAGTTTCTTTCTTGTGTATGCAGGTATGCATTTGTTCACATTTTTCCTAAGATGACTTTCTATTTAAGGCCTTATAAACAATGATGTGCCCTCTTTTCATGTATGCTGCGCATTATGCCTATTTTATTGTTTTTATTGAGGCTTGGAAGAGAGGTGAAGAACATATTATTGAATTACACATATACAACACCTTTAAATGCTAAATGAAATCGTTGTGCAATACCCGTGTTACACTCGCGCAAGGCGCGGCATTGAAAACCGCTAGTTGAATTAAAACGAATGATATTTTTTTTTCTTCTAAATTTGTATGTTCATCGTGTACTTGTTTGACAATAAGTATGTTCTTTTTTTTTTAGGACTGCTGCAAGTTTTTTCTTCTACATGAGTAGCCTACAAGGTTTGTCTCCCAAATCCTATTTAGAACATTATCCATTCTAATAAACTATTTTGTTTAATCATATAAATTATTCATCATGTATAAAATTGGATGGTTATACAAAGCTCGAATCGAGCCTGAGCCCAAGCCCTTATAAGTCAATCGAGCTCGAGCCTGGTCGAGCTCAGGCACGGCTCGGCTCGTTTGCAACCCTAGTTGTGATACTATTTATGTATTTATTTATTTCATCGATTTATATGAAGTTCGTATGCATGTTTGTTTTTGCTGATTCATGGAGTTTAACCGCATGTTCACTCTTTTGTCTGATCAGATTCTTGGAGCACCTAGCGAGGAAGAAATTCTGCTACTTCACGAGCTACATGGGTTTGTGTCTTCCCTTATTTCCGGTTTGTAGTCGATAAGGCAAGTTGTTCACCCGCTCCTGGTTGATTATAATTCGACGCTTCTACCTAGTTGGTACTTAGTATATACTTAGCTGAGTACTCAACCTTCAAGTGCCAAATTATTTTCATAAATTTTTGGATTGTGTATCAGTATGAGTTAAAATATTTTGATTGATTAAAAACATATTACTTGGCAAAGAAATAGGCAATAAAAACATATCTCGAAGCTCATGAGTTATGCTCTTGGCGAATACGGGTTAAATAGGGTAAAAGTTGCTGTGGGAAATGTTTCGTTCACTTAATAGCTGTATAATGCTGATATGTTGAAACGTGTTAAAGTAATGTTATCTTTACTTAAGGAAAGATTTCATAGTTAATGAAACCTAGTACTTTGCCATTTTAGGAAATAATCGCACCGAGGCCGTTAGAGCAGAGATAAATTGGGGGGTTTTTGCTTGGAATGGGTTGGTAAATGGTTTAGGTTTGATGTTGGGTGTTTTTATATGTTTCGGATCTGATTTGGAGGGTTTAACGCGCGAAAACGCGCAACACCCTGCTACTGGCGAATAGAACTCTAATCGCCTGATGTATCAGGCGATTACAGTCTAATCGCCTGATACATCAGGCGATTAGAAGCCTACTCACCAATTTGACCACCCCTATTCACCAGTTGACTTTTCCTAATTGCATGTAAGTTTCCTAATCGCGTGTACTGCTGTTGTAAGCGTATTTTGACATCCCGGAACATGATTTGACACCTAGGAACATGATACCCTGGGATACACCCAATGGCTTAGTAACCCGTGTTCGGACCTGTTTATGCGTTAATTGGACATTATGCTAGAGTAGGTGAACTCTTGCGCGTATTAAGTGTTTAATTGCATATGTTGCATGATGACTTGTATTTGTTTAACACGTGGGACGTCGGGTCACCAATGGGATGTCGGGTCTTGTCTGGTATGGTCGGTTTAACAGGCAAAGGTGTTTTCAAACGTTTATGGTTATGGTCTGGACATTCGGGGACTAGTTAACCTGCGGGTTATTAGTCCGGATACTTATACACATCTTATGATAGGTCGCCACTATTTGGGGCTATCATAGCATAATTACTTAACTGTTTTCAAGTAACACAATCTAAGGTGAGTGTCACAGCCCCACTTTTACCGTTTTGCTTTCGGGGGAGAAACATGCTACTTACTTATTTACTCATTAAAGGTCATGTTATACTATGGTTACTTCATGTACTATGCGGCTTTTATGGAAAGTCCCAGGGGGAAACCATGAATGTGCGGGGATGCACAACGGGGGAAATGTGGATAGATCTATTGGGCCTTACAAACCCCACCTGACGGCTGGGAGCCGGGCGGGTGCATATTGTCTCTAATACTTTGGGGGATACCGAGGCATCGGTAATCGCGTCTTTCTAGGCTGGCTTCAACACTTATACCGGTTTAGTAATGGGTTCCCAACTGCAGTAGTAGCAACACTTAACGTCTAGCTAACGTTCTCATAACATAGTAGTAAGAGATATGATCTTTCCGAACTTATAACCAAGCTTCTATAAAGAAAACCTGTGAACTCACCAGCATTATATGTTGAAATTTTTGGCATGTTTCCTCAGGTCGCTAAGGTAGCAGTCAATGGGCTAGGCGCACGAAGTCATGCACAGTGTCTAATATTTTGAAGCATATTAAACAATGTTTTGTAAACAATGATATATCTTTTGGTTGTAAACAAGAAATGCTTCCGCTACTGGTTTACGGCTCAAAGCATGATATTTTGGTTTTAAAAATATATATGAATGCATGTTTGTTGTATGTTTATTGTGATCGTTGACTGAGGTTCTGGTGTGTCACGCGCCTCGCGGTAAAACCCCGCATGTGGAATTTGAGGGTGTGACACTTGTGAGATCAACGCACGCATGTTTGCCTTGTGACCACCCGAACACGAGGACATCTGCTGGCCTTAGGGTAGACCGCCCTTCTTGGGGGTCGGTCAAAAAGTTAACTGGGGCTTCTTTTCTAGCCGAAATCCCTGCCCTTCGCAAGACGTCCCATAAAACATCCTTGAACAAATCATGTTTGTATTTAAATCCGGGCAGCTCCTTACAGTGAAGGGCATGTTCCCCAAACTTATCTAAACATGCTTTTTTGCAAACTGGACACGACTCATCAACTCGGAACATGAGAATCATGAGCCTGTATTTAAGGATAGCCCGGTATTCAACAGCTGACATGTGTTGCCCAAGCCCCCTAATAGGAAGGACAACCAAGAAATCTTGAGCATGCGCTACTTTGAGGCATTCAAACACCGCTTTCTGACGCGCAGTCATGGCAAACTTATCTCCCATAGTCTGAAGGGTTTTACAGTTAAATTCACTCACCAAGAACTTTTGAGGTTTTTTTGGGGGCGGTGTCCTTATCCATAAAACCACCCAAATCTAAATCAGGAAGAGAGCTGCGAACGTTGTCCAAGGCAAGCTCATAATCCCAGTCCATCCCCACTATCCTGCTGTTTCATAAGATGTGGTCTTGCAGTCCCCATGAATGCACTGTAGAGGCCACTAAAGCATATGCAGACACGTCCTCTGCCAAACACACGCCAAGACCTCCCAACCATATCGGTAGAGACGCTAACCGCCATTGAAGATCCCCAAAGAACGCCCCCCACAAACTACAATATCTTTGACCGCTTCACGAAGCCCTTTGTCGAAAATGGATACGGCCTCATCAGTAAAGGCTGGTTGACATGTTCGAAGGCCAAACAACAGTTTAGCAACACCCATACAAGAACGGAGCAGCAAAAGTTCACTTTGGGGGTCCCCCAAATTCTGCAGAGAAACCATCAGATCCACTGCCCGACGAGCCCTTTTAGTACCCAAGGATCTAATATATCCCCCGTCCCGACTAACAGCATCCCCCAGGAGCTTCACACCTCCCTTTGGTCTCCCGATATTGCTAGGAAATAAACCAGGCTTCACTTTTTCCCCATTGCATGATGGCCAAAAAATTTCACATTTCTTAATATTAAGCGTAAGGCCTAGATTCGGCCCCTCATCTCGGATAATATTAAAAGCCTTAGCCACTTCTTTGGCCTCTCCCATAATAGTGCCATCGTCGAGGTACCAAGCATGAAACGGAATGGAGCAACACTCTTCTAGCCGCCGGACCAACGGTTGTCGAAAAAGAGCGAAGAGAAGCGGCCCCAATGGGTCTCCCTGTTGGACCCCAGTGGAGGCCCCAATACAAGAATCCCCCACATAAAGCCTAGCAGGTTGGGCAAATATGAATCGAACCCAAGGGTAGATGGATGGGCATCGGATGCTCACTTCCCGTAGGAGAATCGTCCTATCGACCAAGTTGAAGGCATTTGAAAAGTCAACCGTGAGCATGGCCAGGGATCCGTCATCATGGAACGCATTCAAAAACCTATTTGCGCTGTGGAGAATAGCCTCTGCCCCGTTGGGGACCCCCACCCCAAATTGATAATCACCTAAGTATGCCGCCATCACTTTCCCAACTTTACGCATCGCGACTTTAGAGACTAACCTTCTCCAAATGGCTCCAACAGCAATAGGCCTAATTCCGTTATCGGGCTTGAGCAATGGAGTTAAGGGGGTAGATGCGATAAACTCTGCAAGGACTTTTTGGCAAAGCCCCCGTAACAAAATGTTAACCACTTCAGTGATCGCCAAAAGTAAATCAGAGGGTGGCGAGGCCCCTTGCCCACAAAGGGCATCTAAAATATGTTGAGCTCTGAGGCCATCCCTCCCACACGAAGTCCCTATAGGGAAGGATTTAATACTCCCTAACACACAATCAAGATCAACCTAAAGGACATCCTCAGATGGTAAGACATTAGGTAATGTAAGGGGTTCGGTGATGGGGTGTTTATCGATCAGGGCCTTCAAGGTGGAATCCCCAACTGGGGCAACCCCGGAGGAACATAAAACCTTTATTGCGGCCGTGAAATGGCCATCAGCAACCTTTCGCAGACACTGCTTTATATTGGCCCTGTTATCTAAGTCAGGTTGGGCACTGAACGCCCTAACTGACCCTTCATCTGATTGGTTAAGAAGTTGGAGGGCGAGTTCCTCTATCCCAGCCTCGTCTTTCCAAATAGCTAAAGCCCGCATGATACTGCTACACTGTAAGGACTTGCGGTTCCCAGACCGCCTCTCTTGCCTAGAGGACGGTTGTATAACACGTAGGGTGCAACGAGGCAACAACAACAACTTAACCCATGCCTCAATAGAACCAGGGGCGGCCACAACTCTGCGCAGGGTCACCGTTAACGCCTGGGCAAACGCCATCCGACAGGAAGACGGAATGCTTTTGACAGTCGTTATTGGCATAGCGAAAAGTTGTTCCAGAAGGCTAATATCTACAGCTACCCTCCCACCGTGCTCAGGATTAGGAACATTTTGGGATACCGGTGGGCAGGGCTTAGGGATCTCCTCAATGAAGTCATCGACACTATTGGTAGTCTGGGAGAACTTCCCGACACCGTCTTCGGGATGACAGCCCTGATGAGAGGGTGTTTTACCATGTTTTAGTATGTGTAAGTAGGTGTTTTAAGTGATTTATATCATAAAACATAGTTACTTTGACAATGATTGGGATTTGCAGGTACTTGAGGCTTAATGAAGTTAATTGGAGCTTAATATGAAGGTTTTGGAAGCTAGACAACAGGTTGGAAGTTTATGGATGCAATCCCAAGTGAAAGTGTGAAGAAAAGAAGAAATTTCGAGTTGGAGCGCAAGGTAAAATGCCTTTGAGCGCACGTGCTCTGATCCCGGCGCAGCACAGAAAGTTTGGGAAATTTGGTGCTCCCCAGCGCAAGCTGAGAAGGGTACCAGCGCAAGGTGCGCTGGTACAAATCTGACCTTGCGCCCCTGCCAGCATAAGTTACGAATTTAATGGTTTAAACCCTATAAATAGATAATTATGCTCCCAAACGAAAAGATACTTAACCCTAGCCGTTTTTAATCATTCCCAATGTGTTTTTCCCTCAATTAATCATTCCTAATCATCATCTTAATCATCAAATCATGCATTCAATCTCCAACAACACATCAATTGAAGATCTTGCAATGGAGATGAGCGGCTAAACATCTTTGTAACCACCTCCGGGTGTAAGGTTTATTTGTGAAACTCTAACTCTTGTTTGGTTTGGTTTATGGATTGTCTTTTAATTGTTTGAAAGATATTTGTGGTTTGAGTTATTTAAACAAGTCACGTTTGTGCAATTGCTTATCTTTTAGTCATTCGCATTCGGTTTTCTTGCATCGTGAGCAGTTTGATTAACGGGAGGGTAGTTGTTATTCGTGGGTTGGTAATTAAATTGTACGAGTTGTTATTAAAAACTTGTGTTTGATTATCACTTAACTTAAACCGTTCAACAAAACTATGTCTATGTGGTATCCAATCATGTAACCAAGGGTAGGGTGAATCATTAAACCGGAAACCTGGAGGGGGTTACTTCTTTAATATCATTGTTTACAACTTATAAAATTCGTTTTCTTAAAACTCAAAACAACCAACAAACCAATTAGATTTTTAATTTACTAGTTAATCTACAAAACTATACTTTCCACCAATTCCCTGTGGAGACGACTCACTTCCACTTTACTACTTATTTTCATTATTTTTGATTGACCCAACGACATCGATCAAAATGGCGCCGTTGTTGGGGAATTGGTGTGCTTAGTTTAGTTTTTAGTTTTTACTCTTTGTTTTTCTTTATAAAAATCGAAAAAAAAGTAGTTTATATTTCTAGTTTAGTTTAGTTGATTTTGTATCTTTTTATTTTGTTCAGTATTACACTGGGTGTGTTAGTTTGTGCAGGCACAGCGAAATTCAAAGACACCATGATAAGGTGGGTAGAAGATGACCCATGTGATTGTTGCGGGAGCCCGTATCATTTGTTTCACGATTGTCCAGTGGCCCGTAAGAGGATTAAAGCGTATAGGGAACAACAAGATCGAATCATATTCGGTTTCAAAAATCATGGAGGCTCACCCCTATCATCCTCGTATCGTCAGCCACATTCAGCAAACTCCTACGGCTATTATCAGCCAATTGATGTGTATCAAAGGAGTTCATTTAATTAAAGGAAGCTACAATATCAGAATCGTCAGCAGGGAAACCAAAGAAATTTTCAAAGAGAAATGCATAATCAAGGCTATCAACAAGGTCCACATTTTGATTATGAGGAAAATTGGCAAGATCAAGGAAAGCATGTGGAAGAATTGGTTGACTCGGTTGCTTCGTTTAAAGATACACTTATGGAGTTCATGCAGGAGATACGGAAAGATCACGAGATTCAGGACAAGATGCATGTGGAATTGGTAAAGCAAGTTAACCAATTAGCAGAGGAAATCGCAGATTTAAAGGCTATGAAAAACAAGACCACACAAAATCCTTCGATTCCTCAAAATTTCACAATAGACTCGAGTATGGTTAATGATGAGGTGGTAGATGAGCCTATGGATTTTCCGAACCAAGAATTTGGAAAAGAGGTTGTAGAGATCAATACCATGACAATTCTCACAGTCGTTGAAGAGCCACATGAGGACAAGGTTGTGCCTGAGGATGATGATGTAAAAGAAGTGGGAATGGAACTTGCAAAGCACGAAGCTGGTTATTTAAATCATGTTAAAGACATAACTCAAATTCCCGCGGTTGTGATAGAAGAAGCCATACAAGAGGAAGTTACAAACCTCAAAAAGTATATGACATCTTGTGTACAATCACTTGCAGACATACCATTAAAGATTGGAAAATGTGCAGATACACCTCCTAAAGAACCAGTGAACCAGGTAACTCTTACATATTCTAAACACCCTCTTATATTTATTATAAAAACCGAAAAAGTTAGGGATGATGGTTCGATTGGAAAGAAGAGGAAGGTGAGTTGGGAGGACCTTGGTCAAATTATTGTGAAGAGGCTCTTTAGTGATCCTACAAACGTGTGTAGGCTAAGAAGGAATGTGAAGTCTCGACATGTGAACTACCGAGCATACATTGGAAACTCAGTGGGTAAATGTTCACTAAGACCACCATGAGAGATATAGCAAGTATGAAGTCCGGCTGAAGACTCATAAACTTAGCGCTCTCGGGAGGCAGCCCGAGGTATGTGTTTTACTTTATTTTATTTTATTTGTTTTGTGTGTTTTTGTCTGTTTCATAACCATTGCAGCAACCAAGTGTGGGGAAGTATGCGAACATAATAGGTTGGGAGTATTCAATCGATACGCATCAGAGTCGATGCACGTTTGATGGGGGGAGTGAAAGTCCGCATAAAGAGACTCAAGAATATCATAAAGAATCGCAAAATCAGGTCCATGTGCTCCTCCCTTTTCTTTCGTTGTTGCGTGTTTATGAAATTTGGTGGTGTAAACATTTTTTTTATGTAGGTAATGGTTTATCTTGTTCATTTAGTATGTGAGTTATCGTTACTTTTGGGTGTTAGTCTGCTTGGGTTGGTAGGGATTAGATTGAACATGTTGAGTAGTGAAGGATTGAACACCATACATTGGGGACAATGTATCCCAAGTGTGGGGATGGGTGACCCTAGGATAGTTGGGGGAACACTTACACATGTGTGAGAAAATTGAGAAATTTTTGAAATTTTGGTTTTTGAAAAATATGAATGAAAAAAAAAATTCTCGCAAAATGTCACCTTTTTCACTTGATCAGGCACAAAAGCCGCGTTTTCAGTTGCTAACGAGTCTTTTGCCGAGTATGAAAAATGAGACCCTTGATCATGTCATCCCTTTAAGTTTCATGGGAGTTTTTCTGACAAGCGTTTTTATGGAAACTGAAAAGAGATGCCTAACTAGGGGTAACATGCTTTTAGGAATTGCATATACTACATGTCGGCAACCTATATCCCTACTTTGTGAGATTTTGAGCCTACTAGATTGATAGATCTTGATATATATGTTCATTTGTTGAGAGTAGGCCAAATGTTTCCTTGTTGCAGAATTTGTGTGATTTGATACATGCTAAAGTTGTAGGCAAAACATGCACATAGATGAGAAAGGCAAATTAGGAATCCATTTGTTGTGTTTGAAATCATTTGTTCGTGTTTTGTTGACCCGTTTATCCAAAAATTACCCTTAGTAGCCCATGTTGAGCCTATACCCTTTCATTCAATCAAACTTATGACATCACCCAAATTGATCCGTTTACCTTTGTGTAATAAATTGATGACATCCATCGTGTTTGTGTTTTGTTCAAGTGTTTGAGTTATATTCAAGTTGTGAAAAAGAAGAAAAAATATATAAATGAGAAAAAAAAAAGAAAAAGAAGAAAATAAAAGGAAAAAAGAAGAAAAAAAAATAGAAGTGTGTGTTATGGGTCAAATATGCCCAAAGTTATTTGATTAGTGTGTTATTGCGTATTGTGAATAAGGATAGTCATTTATTCGTGTTGAAACCTTTGTTTAAACCAATTGTTAGCCAAATAATTCCTACCTTTACCCTAAGCCCAAACCCCGTAAGACCTTTTGATGTGTGCATAGTTTACAGCTTCTGTGTGATTGTCATACAAACCTATGATAACAGGGTTACATTCTTGGTTTTTGAGAGACTTATACTAGCACATTACAAGCTAGTCCAGATATAAACCGAGAGGAGCGACCATTGTGAGGGGTGTGTAGTATATGTGTATGATGACAAGCATGTTAGGCTTAGTTAGGCAAGTCTTGATTTTAAAATGTGCAACACTTGCTTGTCAGTCTGTCAATCTCGATTGTGTAAGTCTATAGGATGGGTATGATTCGGGGCCTTGAAGAGTAGTTTCGGTATGGGAATTGGAAGTAGCTTGTTAGCAAAGCGAGTAGTGTTTTGTGATGGTTTGATTGGGGACAATCAAATGTAAGTGTGGGGATGTGATGAGAGGGTGTTTTACCATGTTTTAGTATGTGTAAGTAGGTGTTTTAAGTGATTTATATCATAAAACATAGTTACTTTGAGAATGATTGGGATTTGCAGGTACTTGAGGCTTAATGAAGTTAACTGGAGCTTAATATGAAGGTTTTGGAAGCTAGACAACAGGTTGGAAGTTTATGGATGCAATCCCAAGTGAAAGTGTGAAGAAAAGAAGAAATTTCGAGTTGGAGCGCAAGGTAAAATGCCTTTGAGCGCACGTGCTCTGATCCTGGCGCAGCACAGAAAGTTTGGGAAATTTGGTGCTCCCCAGCGCAAGCTGAGAAGGGTACCAGCGCAAGGTGCGCTGGTACAAATCTGACCTTGCGCCCCTGCCAGCATAAGTTACGAATTTAATGGTGTATGTGCGTGAAAGGATCGATAACAAACAATGATTGATCAAACAAGTTAGTTTTAGGTGCGGAAACCCTAAAACTATCACAAAATAATAATCAAACAGATTCAAACACACAGATCATCATTTTCAAACGTTTTCATTAATAAATCATTCGATTACACGTTGAAATATAGATACAATCAAGGTATGAACGATAAACGAGTTTAACAAAACACTAGAGAGAGTTTCTGAAAGTGGAGGGAATAATAATGATCAAAAGTTACATTCAAAAATCAAACTTGTCTATTTATAGACTGCACATTCGCCCAAACTGTTTGTGCGAATGTGCAGGTTCGCCCAAATCAACTGGTCGAACCAAGTTCTACTATAATCTAAATCTTCATTCGTCCAAGCCACTTCCTTCGCACCTTTTTCAATCTTCCTTCGCACCAACTAAACTGCTCCTTCGCACCTTCGATATTACCAAAACATATTGTAATGTACAATCCAAAGCTTTAGTCGCACTTTTGCAACTACAAACTCCCCTTCGACTATTGCTTGGATTATGTTCGTCGTTCTTCGTCCATTCTTATGTTCATCAGTTTGATGTGTCGTTGAATCCTTTGTTCTTTCGTCATCACCGGTTCATGAAATTGCTTTTGCTTCTTCGTTTTCAGCTCAGGCACCTTTTGCTTCTCCACAAACTTTCCACTTCACCAGCTTGAAGTTGAGGAGCTTGAGAGTACAAGTTCTTTATCAGATCATCCATATGCTTGTTACTCTTCTTTAATTGTTTGTTCTCCTCCTTCAAGACTATGATTCTTTTGGTGTTTCGTTGCTCATGCTTCAACAACTTCTTATTTTCTCTCTTCAATCTCTTGATTGTCTTCTTCAAGGTTTCATTATCATCTGCTGATATGACTACGACCTCCAACATTTTCTTATCATTAGACTTTAACTGCTCAATCTCCGTTTGTTGTTTGTTAATCAGATTCATCATTTCAGACAGTCTCTGATTCACAGCAGTCATAATATCACTGTCCACCGAAACTCTTGTCTTCTTTGGTGGTTCAACAGCATCAGGCAGTTTACCTTTTCTGATTTTCTTTAGCACATTATCCAATGCCTCATTAACATCATCCATAGGTATTTCTTCAGTTTGTGGTGTGCTCGATGTTGTTGCAGTCTTCTGCTTCTTTTGAGCTGGTGCTGTAACCGGTGATTTAGAACTTGTAGCTGGTGGCAGTTTCTTACCAGCTATCAATGATTCTATCTCTTTCTTCCTCTTAATGCTTGGCTTCTCCTGTTTCTTCTTTTCTTTCCTAGCAGCTTGCACAGGAGAACCAACAAACGTCTCTTCAACATTCAAACCCAGCTCTTCTTCATCAATCGGAATAGGGCTTTTGTTCCCTTGGTCCTCAATGTTTTGGCTAGCAGACGCACCAGCCTCAGTGGCCTTGGGCATGGTTGTCTCTACCGTTTCAGCATCTGAATTCCATTGTTCAACCTCTAACGTCTCTTCTGAATCAATAGACGCTTCATCAACTAAATTCAATCCCTTTTTCGCCATCCTCTTATTTCTTCTTTGAGTACTTTTCTTCTTCTCAGGTTCAGAAACCTCTATCCTTATTTCTTGTTTCTTTGTCTTCCCACTCTTTGCGCCAACATTCACAACTTGTCTTTTGCACTTAGCATCAGGATCAACATGATGTAAAGGATTATCAGGATCAGAATCACTGTTTACATTCCTCACAAGCCCCTCACCCGGATCTGTGTAATCTACTCTAGCTAGGTGTCCAAATAGACGTCTTACTGGAGGACGTTCTTCAACAGACAAACCCTTATAAGCTTTCATCCTAGCGAGTGTATTCAGTGACATATGTTCCTGAACAACAATGTGTTTAGGATCTCTTTTCAGCTCTTTATACTTGTGATCAAATATCATTTGGAGAAAACGAGGATATAAAAGAAACTTCAGGTTCCTCGTGCCATTAACAGGCTCCAGTAAATGAGACATCAGCATGCCAGAGAAATTGAACGGTTTGTTCAATACCAAAGCAACCATCATAGAACTGATGCTCTTCCTCATCAAATCATAACCTCCTGCTGCAGATCCGAAAACATGAATCAAAACATGTGCCAGATACTTGAATTGTGGGCACAGTTTTCCTTTATGCAATGAACCGTCAGTGATTGGTCCATTGTACTTCATCCTGAGAAAGCACTTTCATTGATCCATGAATGTAAACTCCTTTGGATCTTTCGGATCATCATTCAGATTCAATGCTTCCCTCAAATCCTCTTCGCAAACAATGACTCGTTGTCCTTGAATCTTGCTCGTCAAACAAGATTCGCACTTCCAGAAGTCAAGTTTAGCATTCGACCAGAATTCCTGTATCATATCTCTGTAGATAACTGTCGGCGTAGCAATGGCATCTATCACCCTGCTTCTTTTCAGAAAATCAATGATGCCGACGAACTCTGTGTGCTTCTTTACATCTCCAAGATATGCACAGCAGTTGTGCGCATTCTCAAAATCTAGCTGTTTAGCAGGCTGTGATGAGGATCCCGCTTGTTCCGTCGTCTTCTGTTGTTCAGACATCGTTAAATCTGCAACACAATCAAAAACACACGTTAAAAAATCGACAAAATTTCAAATTGAAAGTTTTTGATCACAAACCTCCTCTTTCGCCCAAACGGGGGTACGAAGGAGCTTTTGCATAGGTACGAATGAGATATAAAAGGTACGAATGTATTGATTTTGATAAAATGTTTCATTCGCCCAACTAATCCTCATTCGACCATATGATTTTCTTCCTTCGCCCATTCGATCTGGTCGAAGGAAACAGTTCATATTTTTGAAATTTCAATTTTGAAATTGAATGATTCTAAACATGTCCATTTGATTGAAATCAAGCCTAATAATGCCGATTAACATTCCTAAACTAACAGTTTCAACAATTATGTATTGTGTTTGTGTTTTCACCCAAAAACTAGGGTTTAAACAATGATTGATCAATCAGACGAATTTTAAACCATGGTTTTGATTATATCTCCCCCTAAAACACACACACAATAAACCCTACGCATCAATTGTTATTATTATGATGAATTTAAACGATTTTGGACAGTTAGGGCTCGTAATATAAAACAGCGATTAAGTCTTGAAATCTTTGATGATAACCTGTAAAATTGGTGGCAAAATGATCAGTGTGAATGTACGAACACAATAGAATGGTATAAAATGAACGAGCAACAAGGTGAGTTTAAGTTTAAAAAACTGGAAAAAAATATGAATGAGGTTCGAATGAAGAGATGGTGATATATAGGCATGCCCCTTCGCCCGTTTTAGTCATACGAAGGAGAAGCTTTTGTCTCCTTCGACCCTAGTAAAAGGGTACGAATGAGGCAAAAGGGTTCGAATGAGATAATGTTCATGAACACTCTCCTTCGCCCAAACAAAACATACGAATGAGCATGAGAAATCCCACATTCGACCAACCGAATGGGCGAATGAGAAGTGGGTCCGATTATTTTCCAAATCTCAAAAACGAGTCCCGGTCCGATTATTTTCCAACTTTTAAGCATCCAACAATCATGTTTTCACATTTTAAAAGTTACAAAGCTCAAATGGTGTATCAAGGTTTAGAAAATCGACATCAACCACCATCAGTTATCAAAAATAAGATGAAAATGAAAAATCTTTTTGGATTTTCTAAAGTTTATGCTAAAACACACCTAAAATCTTTTTGAGTTTTGTAATTTTTGACGATAAAATAAAATGCAGAAATGTAAATGAAAACTGTAAAGGTTTTTTGGGATTTCCGGTAAAGGGATCATATCAGTTATAGAGAAATCTGATCACACCGTTGATCTTTTTGAAATTATTATCATTAAAGACAATGTGTGATCTGGCAACTGCTGATATTGTGATCCACATAAACTCACATGCAGACTTTTGTGTAGTGCTTTATACTGATACTGATATTTATAGTATAAACGCAATTGTCTGTGGTTCCCACGCACACGACATACTCCCGTATCAAGAAGTAAATGCACAAAGACTCATTGTAAAGCGTGATTATGCTTTCGTCGTCTGTAATTGTACAAGATATAATGCATAGAGGTATACAGGTCAGCAAATTAATGCAGCAAAGTAACATATGCACTATACCAGGTTGAGGACTGATATTAATCATGATTTACATCAATGATCAATACGATGTAATAGATAATCTTTGATCATCATATAACATGTAAAGTTCCTCAATTCGGTAACTTTAGGATTTGGCATATAGCTCTTTTATAAAGACACCCTGTCTGATCTAGGTCCGTAATGACTTACAACAGAAGATCAGAGAGGTTATCCCCAGACAACTAATAACATAACGACCCTAAACCTCCGAGTTTTGTACAGATACCGTATCAAACGAAATTACGGTACTAAGACCATATGCCCATGAAGAGTTCATCCACACAACAATTCGTTTGATATGTATGTATCAGACACGCAGTAATAGGTCTACGAAGCCTATCAGCACATCGCACAGACTCAGACACACGCCCTATATAGCATTACATTATTTAGAATGTGTCAGATCCCCACTGATGTACTATCATTTCCCTTTATACTCCAGGAAATCATTTTAGAATTTTCTGATTTTTATAGATTTTCGAATTTACTGTTCCCAAGGATAAGCTGGAGCATTTCAAATATGTGACTGCCCAGATATCGTTTGTTCACAGAAATCTGACGGCATTAATCTAAGGGAAGAAGATATAGCAGTCAGCAAAGAAATTTTCTAATTTTTATGGATTTTGAAATTTTTTTATTTTTTTTTTGGATTTTCGAAATTTTTCTGAAAAACAGTAAAAATTTAAACTAAAAAGTGATAGACTGAGGTGGTGATCAGTCCTGTTTTTCTTTAATACCATTAGCTTTTAAAAGATAATCAAATCTGGATTTGTCAAAAGCTTTGGTAAAAAGATCTGCGCGTTGGTAATCAGTGTGGATTTTGACCATATCGATCAACTCTTTAGCATAACAATCACGGATAAAATGATATTTAATCCGGATATGTTTAGCCTTTGAGTGATTTACTAAGTCTTTTGTTAATGCGATTGCGGCTTCATTATCACAATAAATAGGGGTTTTAAGAAATTGCAAACCGTAATCCACCATCTGCTGTTGGATCCAAAGAACCTGTGATCAGCAGCTCGATGCTGAAACGTATTCTGCTTCACATGTGGATAGTGCAACTGCGGTTTGTTTCTTGCATTGCCAGGTCACGAGCCTGCTCCCCATAAACTGACATCCAGCCGTTGTGGATTTGCTGTCTTTGTCACAGCCGCCCCAATCTGCATCACTAAAAGCGATTAGGTCAAATTATCATCATGAGGGTACCAAAGTCCTTTCGATGGACAACCCTTCAGATATCTAAGGATACGCTTGACAGCTGCAAGATGACTCTGTTTCGGCTTCGATTGATATCGCGCACAAAAGAAATGTCGCAAACATTATATCAGGTCTTGACGCTGTGAGATACATCAGAGATCCGATGATTGCTCTGTATGTAAACGGATCAGTCAGCTCCCCCTTAAGGTCAACTCCAATCCCGTGATTGGGCTGTATCGGGGTATCCATTGGCTTCGAATCATCCATCTGGAATCGGCTCAAGACTTCAGAAACGTATTTTGTCTGGTGAATAAAGACCCCCGTTGGTCTTTGCTCCACCTGCAAGTCGAGGAAAAACTGCATTTCTCCCATTGCGCTCATTTCTAACTTTTCCTGCATAACTTGTTCAAATTCCCTGCACAAAAGTTCGTTAGTTGACCCGAAAATAATATCATCAACATAAATTTGTACAAGAAGCAAATTATCTCCTGTTCGTTTCGTGAACAGTGTGCAGTCTACCAGTCCGCGTTTAAATCCTTTCGAGAGAAGATACGTGCTCAGCTCCTCATACAATTGTCTCGGAGCCTGGTGCAACCCGTAGAGAGCTTTGTTTAACACATAAACCTTATCCCGGTGAATAGGGTCCTCAAAGCCTGGCGGTTGAATTTTTTTTTAAGACACAAAAGAAATAAAAACGAAGTTTCCCCACCCCCACACTTGAACGACACATTGTCCTCAATGTGAACTAGGAATAAAATAAAGAAGAAATAAAAATAAAATACAACAGTAAAAGAACAAACTCCCCTGGATATAGGCAGTGCGTGTATGAGTCTCTAGAATTCCTCCCAATCGAACTGTATAGCATTTCATTCGCGGCCGATAGACAAACCTGAACTAAAACTCAAAGAAAAATAAAAACGTAAAATTCCGGGATGCCTGATACCCGATGGTGTACAGATTTACCCTGCCTGAATGGAGATTGAGTACAGGCAAGTTATCTGATTGCAAGTTAAACTCAAAGCATTCCCAAAAATCAAAAGAGACTCAAAATACTAACTAAAAATAAAAGAAAAATAAAACAAAATAACTAAATATACAAAATGTACAAGAATCATACCTGATGTTCATTCATGGTGGTCTCAAAGAACATTTGCCTACCGAGTTTCCAATGTATGCTCGGTAGTTTACCTTCCATGCCCCAATCTGTTCATTCTCTTTCAACTTATCCATCGAGTCCAAGAATGAAGGTTTTATCCCACATTTTCCTACCGAGTTTCCAACATACACTCGGTAGTTCACATGCCAAATCCACAATTGCTTCCCAGTTATTGGCATGAGAATCTGGTGATTCTTGTTGTGGGGCCGTTTTACAATAAATTGCCCAATGTCCTCCCAGCTCACCTTCCTCTTATTCATCTTTAAACCTTCATCCTCCACTTTGTTGGGTGCTATAATCAACACGGGATGAGATTCGTGAGGAACTTTCACCTCAGCCACCAGATCTTCATGAGATACTAAGTCTTCAGTTAGAGTTAACCATTCAGAAAGACTTGCAGTATCTTCATCTATATCAGCATAAACCACTACACCACTAGCCACCTCATCACGCTCACGTTTAAGTTGGGAGATTTCCACAGCTAGTTGGTGAACCTGCATAACCAAAGCTTCATGAGCTTTGCCTCTCACTTCATTTTCCTGCTTTGCCTCTTTTATCACATCTATGATAGCATCGAACTTGGAATCTCGTGAGTTTTGAGGTTCTTTATATGTCGGTTGAGGATATTCATTGTGGTTCAAATTGTATTCTTCTTGGTAACTTGAAAATGGCTCCTCTTCGGATTCATAACCTTCATAGCCCCAATTTGAGTTATAATTGTGGTTGGCTTTTGGTTGGTAATTTTCTTGACGTGGCTTTGCCCTATAACCAGCCCTGAATTTTTCTTTCCAATACTTTGGATTGCTCCAAAATACTAGGCAATCTTCACTTATGTGAATTTTCCCGCAACAAAAACAAGAATGATCTTCCGGTGGTGGAGGTGGTTTAGAGTGTGGATGGCATAATGTGTATTGTACGGGTCGTTGGTTGTTACCTTCTCGATAAATTGTTTTGGTTTTGCATGATGGTGAAGAAGATAAATGTGAACTTCCAGGTTTTTCGAGCCCAAATATAATACGATCTTCTCGTTCTTTAAATGCTTCCATTTTCCTACGGGCCACTGGACAATCTCGCCACAAATGATATGGGCTCCCACAACAAGGACAAGTATTATCATCATCTCCCCAATACATTGTGATGATGACGATCAAGTCTTGCTAAATTCCCAATCTTCAGATTTTACACAAGTGGCATGCATGCATTATCTGTCACCTGCACACTTCACACACCACGCGTAAAAACGAACAAAAAGAAGTAACAAAGACAAATTAAACAGTTAATTACAATAATCAACTAAAAACTAAACACTAAGCGCACTAGCTCCCCGGCAACGGCGCCATTTGAAGATCCGGTCGTCACGGGTCATACAAAACCTAATTAACCTAGGTAGCTAGGGTAAGTAGGGTATCGAATCCAGAGGAGCGTGTGGTTAGTGGATAATATTTTAGTTGATTAAATGGTATTTCTTATGAAGATTGCTAGAAATCTTATGAAGGTTGTACTAGGTTCATTTAAGAATTGACGAAACACAAAAAGTAGCAATTTAAGCATTTGATTTAAAAAGATTTTATTTATTATATTAAACTTGAATTGAAATTATATGAATAAAAAATAATATAGATTGTAAGCAATTTAATTAAAAAGATCACACTAGGGTTTCAACAATTGAATACTAGGGATTTTACAAATGGGTAAACAATAGTAATGTGATTGGTGTTAACGGAGTGATTGTTCAATAGGCTTAGGTGTCAAGTTTTATCAATATCGACGATAGAATAAACTACACTTCATTACCTAGAACATACAATCCTACGTTTGTGTTAAAGCAAGGAACCATGTTCATATCATTAGAAATTGGCACAAGATTAATTAACTAAAATGAGTTCAACATAAGGTTAATTACAATTCAACACAGTTAATTCAAACACACAAAAACATAATCAATAGTTAAGAACAATACCCAATTTGTTTAACCCTAGATCTTCAAAAGTTTACATCCCTGATGTGATACAAAAGGACTAGCCACTCATGATCTGCAACGGCGCCATTTGATGATCCGGTCGTCACGGGTCATACAAAACCTAATTAACCTAGGTAGCTAGGGTAAGTAGGGTATCGAATCCAGAGGAGCGTGTGGTTAGTGGATAATATTTTAGTTGATTAAATGGTATTTCTTATGAAGATTGCTAGAAATCTTATGAAGGTTGTACTAGGTTCATTTAAGAATTGACGAAACACAAAAAGTAGCAATTTAAGAATTTGATTTAAAAAGATTTTATTTATTATATTAAACTTGAATTGAAATTATATAAATAAAAAATAATATAGATTGTAAGCAATTTAATTAAAAAGATCACACTAGGGTTTCAACAATTGAATACTAGGGATTTTACAAATGGGTAAACAATAGTAATGTGATTGGTGTTAACGGAGTGATTGTTCAATAGGCTTAGGTGTCAAGTTTTATCAATATCGACGATAGAATAAACTACACTTCATTACCTAGAACATACAATCCTATGTTTGTGTTAAAGCAAGGAACCATGTTCATATCATTAGAAATTGGCACAAGATCAATTAACTAAAATGAGTTCAACATAAGGTTAATCACAATTCAACACAGTTAATTCAAACACACAAAAACATAATCAATAGTTATGAACAATACCCAATTTGTTTAACCCTAGATCTTCAAAAGTTTACATCCCTAATGTGATACAAAAGGACTAGCCACTCATAGCCATAGAGCTTGATTTCTTTTATCTTTGATCTCCTTCTGTGCGTCCTCAATCCTCTGTCCAAAAAACTCTCGCACACCAATGTCCTTCGAAATAATAATCCCCCTCTCCAAGCAATCCTTCGTTGACTTTCTTTCACTTTGGCCCATTTATTTTTTTTCAAAGTTTCCTTTATTATTATTATTATTATTATTATTATTATTATTATTATTATTATTATTATTATTATTATTATATATACTATTATGATCGCGTGCTCTTGATTCGGGTGTTTAGGTCTCGAATATAATTTGTACTGTTTTAGCCCCGCTCCATGCGATCACCTACCAAAAATATAAAATAAATAAATTAATAGTAAAAACAACCAAAAAGTAATAGAATATATACAACACTAAAATAATAGAGTACAGACATAAAACTAATAAAAATACTATCTAATCGACTAAAAAATATACAAAAACTGGCAAAGAAACATGATGCGTGCACCCGCGCATCAGCGGTTGACCTACGTAAACTTCCTCTTTGACCACACCGTAAAGAAAAGCGCTCTTTACATCCATTTGATACACCTTAAATTTCTTCCATGATGCAAACGCGAGGAACATTCGGATAGCTTCCAAGCGTGCAACCGGTGCATAGATTTCATTGTAGTCGATTCCTTCAACCTGATGAAAACCTTGAACTACCAAACGAGCTTTGTTTCGCACTATGACTCCTCTGTCATCCTTTTTGCACTTAAACACCCATTTGGTTCCAATTTTCTTTCTTCCAGGGGGCAAATCTGTCAGGGTCCATACACCAAGTTTCTGGAATTGTAATAACTCCTCCTGCATTGCTTCCACCCAGGCGTCATCCAAAAGAGCATCCTTGTAAGTTCGCGGCTCAACCTGCGAAACATAACAAGCAAACGACCAATCATTTTGAAAACCAGATTTCTGAATTTTGGCATATAAAGCAAGATTGCCAATATTTTCTGGTGCTTGAGCATTTCTTAACTGCCCTCTTGTCATCACACTGCTACCAGGATCACCAATAACCTGTTCAAGCGGGTGTATCCGATGTATCCGAGATTCCGGATAATCAGGTACTTGTACTCCCGTTTGAGTTGTCAAATTCTCTGTAGAAACCAGATCATTACCCACATTCGATGTTGAAGCATCAGTATTAGATGGGTTCACTGGTGGTGTCACTGTAGCGTTGTCCAAAATAGCTTCACTTGTTGCATCATCGTCTTCATATTCTGATTCAGATGAATTAAGCGATGTAGAAGCCTCTTGGAACACCTCTTCTTCCATCACAGGAGCAGTGGTATCATTAGAAGCTGCTTGAGGATTTACTGTGATCGGACGCACTAACGGTGAAGTCACGGCGTTTTCGACCTCGTAATATAAGCGAAGTACACGGGGCACCAAATTGTTCTAGATACTCCAGATTCGGCTTGCGTCGGTTCAACAGCTCATAAGAAGTCTTGCCAAACTTCTTCACTGTCAAAACACGGTTAAGAGTATAACATGCTGCGTAAATAGCTTCGTTCCAGAACATGACTGGAAGATTTGAATCCGCAAGCATAGTTCTCGCCGTCTCTATTAGAGTCCTGTTCTTTCTCTCTGCGACACCGTTCTGCTGGGGTGTATACGGAGCGCTATATTCATGATGAATTCCTTTGTTTGCACAAAGATCCTTCATCTGAGCGTTTTTAAACTCCGTACCATTGTCACTCCGGATTCGTTTGATCTTCAGACCATATATATTCTCCAGACATGTAAACAGAACCTTTAGGTTATCAAAAGTGTCGCTTTTCTGATGCAAGCACATTACCCATGAAAAACTTGAATAATCATCAGTCACCACAAGACAGTATAACTCCCCGGCATGACTTTTACGTCTGACTGGACCGAATAAATCCATATGCAAACGTTCAAGTGGCAGCTCAACGGAATTAACTTTCTTTGGTCTATGGGATTGTTTGTGCTGCTTTCCCTTCTTGCAACTAACACACTTGTTGTTCAGATGGAAGTGTTTCACATTAACTCCCGTGACAAGCTCATTCTTCACTAACTGGTTCATTTTTCGCAAATGAATGTGTCCCATTCTCCTGTGCCACATAATCGATTCTTTTTCTGTAGCCGTGGAGAGGAAACACGTGACTTGGCCATGGGTGGTCATTGCTTTGGACATGTCGAGAATATACAAGTTGTTTACTCTCGGTGCCTTAAGCATCACCCACTCTTTTGGTAGCTCAAACCCAGGTTTCAAGATCTAGCAGGATTTGTCATCAAAATACACAGAAAATTGTTTATCACAAATTTGACTAACACTGAGCAGATTATAGTCTATCTGTTTCACGTAAGATATCCGCTCAAATGTTACGACCCCATTGCTTACACTACCCTCCATCGTAATGTAGCCTCCCTTATTACCAGCAAATGCCACATAACCTCCGTTAATGTTTTTGATATCAAAGAGTAGCGTGAGGTCCCCTGTCATGTGACCAGAAGCTCCACTGTCAATAATCCATAGGCTGCTAACAGGGCCAGCTAGAGCTCCCTGCACATATAAAGTAGAGCAGTTAGATCTTTCGGGGGACCCAAGCCTGTTTGGTCTTGGGTCTTTGAACTGGTTGTTTCAAAGAGTCTTTCAATTCACAAACATCTTGGGTTACTTCAACCCCTTTCTTCTCACTCACAATTTTCTTTTTCTCATTCTTCTCATTCTGTGAAGTAGATGCTCCTTCAGATTCCTTAGATGACCAAGATTGCTCAGATCTTTTCAAGATCCGAATCTGAGATTTTGAAGTCTCAGTCGGTTTCTTTACTTCTTCTTTAAAAGCAACCTTCTTGGTTACCTTCTCTGATTTAACAAAGACAGGTCCAACTGCTTGTTTTCCATTAGGTGTAGGATCAACCTTTTTGTTATCAGCAGTTGAGTTCATCACAGGTTTCTTAGCAGATTTATCAGTGGTCATCCGGTTGCGTTTATCATACGTCATCGGACGGTTTTCCCTCTTGTTGTAAAAATTGTTTTGATTATGATAAGATTCTTGCTGAGGGAAATACCGTCTTTGTTGATAACCGTAGTTGTCACCCGGATAATCATGATATTTCCCCATCTCCACCTCGTGCCTTTTGTGTCGTACGTACGGGCAGGCGGCAAGTAAATGTCCCCGTTCCCCGCACTTATAACACGCACGGTATTCCTCATAGTTTTCCTTGATCGGCGACTTGGAAAAGCTAGCAATGGGATATCGATCGACCATGCATTGTTTCCTTAAACTCTCAGGAGCTGGGTCCTTCGAGTAAGTCGGTTCAATAAAACTATTTTCTTTATCAACAGGCAAAACAAATTGTGTGACATTGACCTTTGCATCTTTATCCGAATAAATTTTATCTAAAATTTCTTGAGGAATGTCATTGGTTCTTTCAAATTTTGGAAACCAAATCGTACTTTCCTGCCAGATCTTTTCTATTTTTGAATAATTGACAAACTTAATCGGATATTCATCATCGGATAAAATCTTATCGGAGCCTTGCATCCGATAGAAGATTTTGACAGGTTTGTCACACGATTCGTTGCTCACATCATTAGATTTTTCAGACTTAATCTCATTTTTCTTTTCAACCGGTTTTACCACATTTTTCTCAAATTTGGTTTCGTTTTTCTTTTCTACCGGTTTTCTCACATTTTCTCAACCTTCTTTACCTCTTTCTTTTCAAAACTCTTACCAACAGATTTTTCATTTTTCTTAACCTCATTTTTACGATGAGCATTTGCCATTGGATGAATTATCTGAGACGGTGAGACTGGCTCAGTAGTGATTATATGATTTTCATCAGGGATATCACTATCACTTTCAACCGTCTCAGATGTTTCATCTTCTTCATCTGAATCATCAGTAGCGACCACACCCTCATTATTTCCCAGTACTGGTCTCACATCAGAATACGGATCCCCGACACTGGAAGTGTTAGGCTCGCTTTCTGATGTGAAGTCAGAATTGATTAAAGTCTCCGGTGGTATTGCATGTAAGGTGTGATTCTCAAACAATACCGGAGATGGGACTGACTTATAGTTTGCACTATTCGTCTGGGAGGGTTCTTCTATGATATGGTCGACTACATATGCTATGTGCTTGTAACTCTCTAACTTCTTGTTAACTTTTTCCGCAAAGCACTTGATGGTTGCCATTTCCAATTTAGTGTTTCCATTTCATTGATGTAATTATTAATGGCAAGTTGTTTAATTGATAATGTCTTTTAAGTTCAGACACATCCTTTTTATAACCATCAAGAACTTTGTTGAAATCTTTTAAATCCTTTTGATAAATCTGACAGTTGAGTTTGGCACTCTCAAGTTGGACCTTGAGAAGCTTGTTCTCATCTATCAGTTTTTCAAAATCAGCACATTTATCACATTTAACACACGCTTGAGATTGAGTTTCAGAACTTACCGGCTTAGGAGGTTCTGTCATGGCCATCAAAGCAAAGTGAGCTTCCTTCCCTGCGAAGAATTTGGAATAGTCAATCTTGGTGCACGCATCATCCACCATACATGACTTGCGGGTCATCAGGAAATCAGCTTCAGCTAGCAGTTGGTCAATGTCATCATCTAGTGAATTCACACTAGTTTCTGAATCAGATTCACTCTCCATGTCCGAGTAAGCTGAATCGTCTTGGTCTCCAACATCCGTGACAGAATCAAGAATCATCCCCGATTTCTTGTCTTCACTCTCAGCAATCACATCCTCATTCACTTCTTCAATCTTCAACTCCGACACTTTTTTAATCACAACCTCTTCTTCAAACTCTTCATTCTCATCTAAACTCATCTGCTGTGCCACACAAGCCACATTCCCAGCAGTGATCTCCTCCACCCCCAATTGCATGCCAGTCCAATCAAAACCTTCATCCTTTTGGATCACAAGTGCTTGGTTTAGATTGTCAGTTTGGTTTTGGTTTTGTGTGTTAGGTGTAGTGATAGGAACAATAGTTCGGTTTGGATTTTGTTGAGGTTGGTTTTGAGTTGTGGATTGTCTAGTGTTGGTGTTTTGTTGACGGTTCTGATAATTGTTTTGTGGTTGAAAGCTTGAGATGTTGGGACTGTTGTATGACACTTGATTTTGGTTTTGGTTTTGTCTATTTTGGTATGTTGAATTGAAAGGGTTTCGGTTACCTTGCTGTGCTGGCTGTGTGCACTCTCTTTTAAAATGTCCCTTCTCACCACAGTTGAAGCATGTAACTTTTGCTTTGTTGAATTCGTATGTGGTGTTGGGAGAGGTTGAGAGATCAGTTCTGCCAGTCTTCTGAATAAAGTCAGTGGCTCTCCTCATAATGCTTGCAAAAGCCCACTGAATGTCCATCAACTCCATCTCCTCTTTGTCGATTTGAGCGTAGTCCTCATTGGTGAGATTGTTGTTACCAATTTGACTCGCTACCAAACCGTTGTAAGAGGCAACCATAGCAGATACAAGAGCAACATGCTGTTGAGCAATTTCAATAGTCACATTGTTAAGGTTTGAGGTCTCTAACACAATCGGGTTTTGACTTGACTGTGCTTGAGTAATCTGCATCTGATTCATTTGAGGAGGATATTGTTGTTGTTGTTGAGGTTGACTTGATGTGTAGCATGCGGCTTGTTGTAATGGTGAAAAAGGTGGAATAAAGTTTGGTGTTTGATAAGGTTGTTGTGTGTATGATGGTGTGTAGGATGAAGATTGGGCAAGGTAATTGATGGGTTCTTTTGTTGGTTCAACAACGTTGGATACACATGCTATGTGAGGAGCAACATTAGTAGTGGTGCTTGAAGCAGAAAGAGAGTTAGATGTACCACTCACATATAAATCAGGATTCTGTGGAATCTGAGCTCTCTTAGCTTTTCTCTTTTCCTCCATCTCTTTGTTTTCCAGCTTTTGAATGAACTCGTTAATAGTCCAATACTGGTATGCATCCTTCTCTTTTAACACTTCGATGTGTTGGTTCCAGTAGGGTGGTAAAGCATCAGCAAATTTATCTACTAACTCCGACATTGAAATGCTGATCTCATAGCTCGACAATTCAGTGAGCAAATGGCAGTACCGTGGAACCAACTCTTTTAGGGTCTCATTACCCATGTAACTGAAGTTTTCAAATTCCTTCCGAAGCTCTTCCATCCTTAGCTTCCTTGTCTTCTCATTTCCATCATGTCGATTTCTCAGCATATCCCATAGTTGTTTGGATGTTGTGCACGATCCAAACTGATGCAATAGATCAGTGTTGATCGCCTGGGATAGCTGAGAGAATGCCTTCTTCTCTATCGCAAACCTTTTCTTCTCATCATCCGCCAAATTCTCCAAAGGTATCGGTTCTCCAGTATTCTCCAGAATAGGAGCAACATAACCCTTCACAATCATTTGCCATGCCTCAGCTCCCTCAAGTCCTTGTCCCTCAACATGGATCTTGAACTTCGTCTTCCAAGTATTGTACTCCTTCATGTCCATTAGCTTTGGTGGACGATTGCCGCTTCCAGAAGATAGATCATGAATAAGAGTGGATATAGCGTTGGTCGTCTGTGAATGAACTGCTGCTGCTGCGACTCCCCAATAGTTGTCAATCGGTTGTGGTAATGGTTGAACAACTTGTTGTGGAGCCGAACTAGTCATTGCCATATAATTGATTGGCTGTGATGGTTGACTAGTCTTCTGAGCTGCAATGGACCATGGATCTTGTGTTGTCTGCTGTTGTGCTTGAGTAGGTCTAGGCGTTGTTGGAAAGTTCCACATCTTGTCCTGCAAATGATTAAACACGAAAAGATTAAAAATGTTTTAAAAACAGGATGCTCCTTCGTATAAACGAACGTGCGAATGAGAAATAAATTTCTCCTTCGACCGTTTTTAACTGATACGAATGTGAACTAAAACAACAAAATCTCCTTCGACCACTTTAGTCTCTCTTTCGACCGTTCTCTGCTCCTTCGACCGTTCGATCAGGCGAAGGTGAAACAACTGGACGAATGTGAAAAATAAGCAATCAAAGTCTTCTTTCGACCACTATAACACCTCCTTCGTACACAAAATCCCTTTTTCGACCCAAATGATTTCCACTTTCGACCAAACTCTCTCGTTCGACCCCTGTGATTTCAAAAACGGTTATTCTTTGAAAATCAGTTAATTTTGATCATGTTTATCAAATGTTGATGGATTTTGATGATCTAAAACAGGTTTTGAATCGGAATTGATTTGGAACAACTTTAATAAAGAGAATTATCCAATTTAAACTCGAAATCAAGGTGTAATCGATCAAAATCTTATCTCATCAGTTTGTTCATTGAAAACAGAAACTTTTTGACTAAAATTGGGTCCAAATCAACTGAGAGATTATTAATTTGTGGTTGTTTGATCCGAAATGGCTCTGATACCACTTTGTATGTGCGTGAAAGGATCGATAACAAACAAAGATTGATCAAACAAGTTAGTTTTAGGTGCGGAAACCCTAAAACTATCACAAAATAATAATCAAACAGATTCAAACACACAGATCATCATTTTCAAACGTTTTCATTAATAAATCACTCGATTACACGTTGAAATATAGATACAATCAAGGTATGAACGATAAACGAGTTTAACAAAACACTAACGAGAGTTTCTGAAAGTGGAGGGAATAATAATGATCAAAAGTTACATTCAAAAATCAAACTTGTCTATTTATAGACTGCACATTCGCCCAAACTGTTTGTGCGAATGTGCAGGTTCGCCCAAATCAACTGGTCGAACCAAGTTCTACTATAATCTAAATCTTCATTCGTCCAAGCCACTTCCTTCGCACCTTTTTCAATCTTCCTTCGCACCAACTAAACTGCTCCTTCGCACCTTCGATATTACCAAAACATATTGTAATGTACAATACAAAGCTTTAGTCGCACTTTTGCATCTACAAATGGTTTAAACCCTATAAATAGATAATTATGCTCCCAAACGAAAAGATACTTAACCCTAGCCGTTTTTAATCATTCCCAAGGTGTTTTTCCCTCAATTAATCATTCCTAATCATCATTTTAATCATAAAATCATGCATTCAATCTCCAACAACACATCAATTGAAGATCTTGCAATGGAGATGAGCGGCTAAACATCTTTGTAACCACCTCCGAGTGTAAGGTTTATTTGTGAAACTCTAACTCTTGTTTGGTTTGGTTTATGGATTGTCTTTCAATTGTTTGAAAGATATTTGTGGTTTGAGTTATTTAAACAAGTCACGTTTGTGCAATTGCTTATCTTTTAGTCATTCGCATTCGGTTTTCTTGCATCGTGAGCAGTTTGATTAACGGGAGGGTAGTTGTTATTCGTGGGTTGGTAATTAAATTGTACGAGTTGTTATTAAAAACTTGTGTTTGATTATCACTTAACTTAAACCGTTCAACAAAACTATGTCTATGTGGTATCCAATCATCTAACCAAAGGTAGGGTGAATCATTAAACCGGAAACCTGGAGGGGGTTACTTCTTTAATATCATTGTTTACAACTTATAAAATTCGTTTTCTTAAAACTCAAAACAACCAACAAACCAATTAGATTTTTAATTTACTAGTTAATCTACAAAACTATACTTTCCACCAATTCCCTGTGGAGACGACTCACTTCCACTTTACTACTTATTTTCATTATTTTTGATTGACCCAACGACATCGATCAAGCCCCTGCTGAGAGCATGCAGGGACATGCACCGTGCGCACAACCACTGATTAATACCCCTCAAGGCTCCCCCTAACTCCCCAAAAAGGTCTGGATCCTTAGAAATTGCGCCCTGCAGAATATCCCTTCCATCATCCCACCCTAAATGGTCGCGTTTTAGGTGGGCAAGCAGCCGGGCGCTGCTTGAAATACCAAATTTACACGAGTGAAAAATTTTAAAGGGGCACGGCTGTGTTGCATCAGCAATGCAAGGACCGGCCACAATACTAGAATGCTGATGACACCTTCGGGAAGAAGGCATTGGTTTTGGCAGTGCACGCTTATAAACAAAGCAGCAATGGCGAATGGATCGAGAGACTTGGGTGAGCCGGATTTGGAGGAGTTAAATGTATTATTATTTGAATTATTATTATTCTAGGTAATATATTATCATTATCATTTATTAATATATAATAATAAAAACTAAATAATAAATATAGAATATTATTACTATTAAAATATAAGGCAACACAATTATAGAAAACTGAAACATGAGGGTCGAAAGGAGACGAGAAATCCAACACGTGTTGAACCAAAAATCCACAAGGGGTCGAATCAAAACTCAACAGGGGTTCAGACGAAGGAAGAAAAGGGTCGAATGAAGACGCAAGGGGTCGAATGGAAACCGGTTTCAATTTTGAAAACCCAAAATGCCGTTACAGGGATTAAGAAAATTTGCTAAGACAAATTGTAGACACAGTGTGATTGTTTGGATATAAATGTGGTTGATGGTTAAAAAAACAAGTTTTAAAACAATTATTTGGTTTGTGAAACAAGAAGTTGGGGGATGAGAGCAAAACGACGCCGTTTGTGTTTTTAATCATTAGGTAACGGTTTAAATTATGAAATTATTAAGTTATACTCATACACAAAGTTGGTCCTCAGGATTTATGTGTCTTGTACGAGTTGAAAATAAGGCCCCTAGACATTAACGAATCAATCCCGCATGTTTTCTATTTAAAGTGTTGTGATCTCCGCTGCAATGTGCGGGCACCCCCACTAGTATGACTTAACGTACTGACTTAGAACTAAAACGCAACAACACATCAAGTACAAACAAATAAATTTGAACATGGATATCTTATCATTCATCAATTAGTTTTTGTTTTAGACATGGTTTGATTAATTAATTCGTTGTGAAACTTTCACATATAGTAGAAAACGAACCAGAAAATATTATTTTGAGCTATTTTCGCCATCATCAAACATTACATAGAAATTATAAAGACAACTACAATCGCATTTTTTGGTAAAGAAATGTGTAAATGCCAAAACAAATACACTAATATTTCTAAGCATCGTTAAAGGAGTTTTTTCTAGCTGTTTTCAGAATAGTCTTGTCTGCAACTATGAAATATGTAGCTCCAGCAACTGTATGCATGCAATTTTATATACAAAGTAATTAGCCTTTATGTTTAGAAGAAAATCAGATATTAAGATGTAAATTAGGATAATATTAATTCATGAATGTACCTGTGGAGACGATGAGAGCTTGGGCTGTGGGGTTAAGATGAGCTCTTGCCCATGGCACCATTCTTGCACTTGCCACCTACAAATTAGACATATATATATGCATGCATTCAGTAAGTCAATTATTTTTAATTGATCAAGTTGCAAAGAGATAGAGATTTTTTAACTTGTTTTGGTTTCTCAAGAATCCGTTAGTTAAAGGAGCAGACTCATATTGTCTTTTTTTTTTTTTTTTTTTTTTTTTTTTTTTTTTTGCCATGTCAATATATTGGAGGAGTTTGCTTGCTTCGTGACCATGTGGCATCATTTTTTTTTAAGTTAGAAAATTTCCTAAAACCAAAAACACTTACAAAACCTCTTTAAATCTAAACACTTAGCATTTTGCTAGACCATCTAGTAATTGAAAAAAGAGTCGAATCCAAACTGATCAAACTAGTAAAGATGAGTGAGTACTAACAGTGGGGATAGCAGTGGCAATGGTGGCCAAAACCGCGGCTTTAGCTCCTGCAATTACTCCTTCTGTACCACCGACAAACCAAAAGACAAAAAACTCTATCAGATTCAAAAAAAAAAAAAAAAAAAAACTACGTTAGGACTAAAATGCTTATGATATTCACCATGAGAGGAACGTTTGGCCATGGCTAGCTTTTGGTCAAATGAAGCCATTAATTGTATTTAGAGGGGATGATGAATATTTATGGAGGTCAAATGAATATTGTTTCTTGTTATGAAATATGATGTAGGATTGCTTGTTTGGATAAAGAAAATTACGGAATATTTATAGGCATATTTAGAAGTGGGGTGAGTGTGTCAAATTCATGTGGTGTTGGGTTATGTTTCAACATTCAAGATTAGGCTTTGATGGTTTTGTTTCGTTTCACCTGGTTTCTAGTCGATTGTTTCAAAAAAGTGTCCTTTTTTCCTTTCTTTTTCTTAAAATAAATTGATACATGTCATGAAGATCTAAGATACAGTTGATTAAGACCAATGCGTTCAATCAGGTGCATTTAATATAATTTTTAATTACTCAATTTTATATTCTTTCATTTTCCCACACAAGATACTCTGGATCTATTAAAAATATAAATCTGTTGTCGGGTACTATATATATAATTATATATTATTATGCCAAATATAAAATGATACTTAATTGGAAGATAACAATTGATTGTAAGTTTGTTTTATTTTTCAAATTATTATGCATGTTTTGTTTTCAATTTATCAAAAGTGGTGTCGGTTTCGTCTTTCGATATTGGGCTTTGATGGTTTTATTGTAGTCAACTGTTTTTCTTTTGTACATATTTGCTGATGGTAGTTATATACAAACATGTGCATGAGAAAATATTTTGCGAGTATAACTGTAAGTTTGTTTGCTGCAGACAAATTTATAACTGAGACATCTACTTGATTGTTAAATTATGTGAACGCTCAACAACATATATGTAACGTAGAACAAAAATCCATCTATGACAATTTGTGAACCTATGGTGGAAAAACACGCTAAATCTTGTGAGGATAATTAGCATGCCTTCGCGCACTTGGCTTTTGACACATTCGTCTTCTTGGCATCAGAGGCGGTTGGGTTCTTGACAAGAGTTCAGAGGGTGGTTCACAGCAAATTTTCGACCCCTCATGGGTAAGGATTTATTTTTAGTAGATTAAGGTTTTCTATTGAAAAATAGTGATAGCACAGCTTGTGACCCGTTTACTTACTATCCTTATGTAACTTGCTTTTTTTATATTAATGAAAAAGTCATTAAAAGAAGGTTAGAGAATGGGAAAAAAATTATTAATTGTCATTTTTCACATGTTTAGGAATTGTATGTGCTAACAATTTTGAAAGCCGTTCTAATTACTATTCATTGTGTTAAATTAGTGTATACAGGTTTAAAGGACTATGTTAAAGTCATTTAAGCAATAATGAAATTAAAAGAAAATTAAGGTTATGTTTATTTACAATTGCCAAGAAACCTTGGCTCGTTGACAAATGTTAGCTGGGTTAAGTGTGAGTTCAGAGAGAGGTATTGAGTTCAAACCACGTTTTCACAAGAATAAGGGTAAACTGCTTAAATCGTTCATGTGGTTTGGTGAAAGTTGTCACTTACGTACAAACTTTTGATTTTTTGTCATAATCGTACCATGGTTTTAATTATTTGTCATTCTCATCCCTGACACTAACAACATCCAGTTAGTCCAGTTAAGTTAGTGGTAAAAACATCAATTCACGTTTTAAAGTTTTTGTTTTGTTTTTGTTTTTTTTTTTTTTTTTTGAAAAAGCCGTCCCTCTCCAATTTGAACGTTATAAACCCCAAACCGTCCCATTTACATGCCCCAATTTCATATTCAGATTGCCTTAAAATCTAAATTGATAGTTTTGCTCTTAATTAACGATGGTATGGAGTGCATTTGGCTCTATAACTAGGATTCGTACTTCGTGGATGAATCAAAACCTAGGTAGACAGTTTTATTGCTGCAACAGGGGATGTGGTTTTGTGGGATGGTTGTGTGAAAAAGGTGAACACTGCAGTCAACTATAAGATAGTATCAGGAATTTAAAGGCTGAGAACAGAAGGCTTAGGGCCCTTGTTGTGGTGATCATTTTGTATGTTTTGATGTATCAGTTTATGTAAATGACCAGTTAAAGGTCCTATCTTTATGTGATATATAGTTGAATGTTAATGAAAATCAATGTTTAGGTTGTCTATACCCTGTTTCCGATTTTGTTTGATGATTTGTTATGCCAATTGCATGAATGAAGTACAAATTAAAAAAGATGCATTATATTGATAAACAAATATGCAAAATACATATGCTAGACATGTTAAAACACACTAAAAGACATACTGAAAGAGACGGAGATTGAAAGTTATGTTACTTCCAATGACAATCGTCATCCGAATATGTACCATGCTCTCCTTCATAGGGATCATGGTACCACTCATCCCCATCATGCATCTCTCTCTCTGGGCTGTCAAAAACATAAGCCATTTTTAAAACCTTTGGATCATAGTCTCTTGTTGGATCATCTTCCTCTTTGGATGTGTCACCTTGACCATGAAGCAACCCAAGTTGTTGTTGTTGTTGCCCAACCTGTTGTTGATCCTCATCATCTTCCTTTTTGTCACCAGCAGCTGGGTAAACCTCCTGCCCAACCTGTGAATGATCAACCTACACTTCCCTACCCTCAAGCACAACCTGTGAATCATGCATATTCATTTCCCTACCCTCCTGCCCAACCTATGAACCATGATCCTACATGTTCTTACCATCCATGTTAACCAATGAAAATGATGTTATTTCATGTTCAACCATATGACCCATTTAATGGACAAATGAGCCGTTAAATTGTAGTATCTACCCATCTACGCATTGACCCATTAACATCAACACATCCTAACCCATTAAATGCAAGTATTAAATACATCCACCAATAACATTAGTCAAACATAATAAGTCAAAGTACTATAACATTAGAGGCTGAAACAAAGTCATACATACATAATTAAACTTTAGACAAACATAATAAGCCATACATATCATACCATAACATCAGTCAAACATAAAAAGTTAAAGTCAAAACATGCTTAAACTTCATTACAGCCAAAAAACTATTGTTTGACACCAATAACTGAAATACAAAAACTAAGCATGCTTCCCATCAGCCCCTTTAATAGTTCTTGCACCCTCACCAGCTCCTGCCACCTTCTTTTTACATGTTCTTTTGTTATGCCCCCCCCCCCCCCCCACATAGTTTACAAGTGATAGTAACCCCCTTTCTTCCCATTTTTCATGTCTTGTTGATGGTCTGACTCATCTCTTCCAACTCCACAGCAGATTTCTTCCTTTTCTTCTTGGGCCTTCCAATCTGCTTGTGCACTTTAGGAGGTATTAAAGTGGCTGGGCATTCAAATGGTAACCACATGTCCCCACCATTTATTGGCTCAATGGTGTTTGCGTAAACCTTTTTCCAAGTTTCAAGCCAATAAGCTTGATCAACTCATTGTTCTGGCACACCATCACCCATTTCATTCATGGCCTCAGATACAGGTAATTGCATGTCTACATGGCGTGCCAATTAATTGGTACCTCCTACAAGCATAACACCTTTCATTTAGATTGTCAGCCCTTTTCTCAAGTTTAGGCCCATCTACCTATTTGAACCAAGACAAAAACATGTGAGGCCCCTTTTCATACTTACCTAATGATACTAACATATAACCATTACATACCTTATACTTCCCATTTCCACACCAAATGACAGTGTAGTTTGCAGCTTCAAACATGATCTTTTACAACATTACAGTTTCTTTTGGTGTTAAGGGCCCATGACAGTTAGCAATTTTGTTATGAACAACACCAATTCTCTTCATCAAATACTCTCTAATGAGCTCAAGGCATGTTAATGTCAGTTTGTCCTTAGCTTCAAGCAACTCCTTATTAATTGACTCACATAGGTTGTTGAACAACACATCAGTCCTGGGCCTTTCTATTATGCACATTATATGGTAAATTATCAATTTAAACACACAAAACAAGCAATATAATGTATGAAGTGTAACATACATACCATTAAAAGAAGGCTCTTGACCACTACTTTGCTGGAATCCCTTTCAAACAAGCAATATAATGTATTGACATACCTTTTACCTGTCACTTATAAAACTGAATTGACTATTGACCTTAATATCCAGGTCATCCCCTAAGCATTCCAAAAACTAGTCCAGCTAGCCATTGTTTCAACCTTTGCCACAACATAAGCAAGTGGGTAGATCCCATTGTTTGTATCCACACTAACAGCTGTCAATATCTGTTCAAGGAAATGGCCCTTTAAAAAACAACCATCTAACCCAAGGAGATCTCTCCCAGTCATATTAAACCCCATTTTTAATGCACCAAAGCAGATGTATATCCTCCTTAACTACCTTGTTGGACTGTTTGGGTTAGGTTCATGTTCAACATTTATCTTTACTATAGTTCCCGGGTTAGATCTTAAAAGCTCTTCTCCATATTCTCTAAGAAGTCCATATTGTGCTACATGATCACCATGAACCCTCTTAATGGCTTGTGTTTTTGCTCTGAACATCTGATGAATTGTAATTTGAATTGATGGTTCTTCTGAAGCATATCTACAAGGGCCTTCAATTTGATTTCTGGACTAACTTGAACAATGGGCTCAATTGCATGTAATACCCAATTGATAGTGCATAAATTGACGTCTCTAGTCTGCAAACATTTGTGTTCTTTCATGTAGGTCTTCACCATCCATGTGCCCCCACTTCAGGCCTTGAAATGTGCAAAACCCATGGACAAGTTGGAATCATATTCTTTCCATTCTCCCTTTTTTTGTGCTTTATAGAAGACCCCACATTAGTGGTCCCACCATCTACTGTTTTTTTTCAATGGTTTTGAACTTGATTTGACTGTTTTGGCCTTCTTCATAGGTGGTTTTATTGAATTACCCTTCTTCACAGGTGGTTTTATTAAATTACCCTTTCCATGATTTGGTATAATGCCATGACAAACTACCTTGAATCTAACTGTGTCATTCTTGCATATATATATATATATATATATATATGTATACACACATATAGTTGCCTTCTAGTTCTTATAACATACTCTTTAAAAATCCTCTTTATCTTATCTCTCTTTAAATGTCTAGCTAAAATAAAAGGGATTATTAGCAGATTCTTGTGTTGGTCTATGTTTCTTCTTAATAGACCTAACAGCCATGTCCTTAGCGGTTGTTTCTTCATTACTAAGACTATCAAAATCCTCTAACTTAAACTCATCTTCACAACCTACAACATCTGTGTTATCTTGTTCATCGCAACTAAGATCAGAATCAGTAGCCTTTCTAGTCACAATCTCATCAATATCATCATCATCCTCATGATCCTCATCTATTATTATATCATTATCAACATGGTTATCCTCATCAAACTCTTCAATCACTAAACTTTCACTCTCACTACTATACGCATCATCTGCCTCATTATACTTAAAGTCGGGATCATCACTATCTTCCTTATCAGTAGAGTCTGCATTAGCATCCTGACCTTCCTCACTGCTTACATTGTCCTGAACTCCTCCCTCACACACATCTACTTGAGTTAACTCATCAAGGTTAGTAGCAGCTGCTAGTGACACTTCACCATTTCCATTATTAACTAAATTGTGCTAAGCATAAACCTCAATCACCTTCTTAGCTTGGACATAGCCTAACATTCTACGAACATCATTATCACTGTCCAATGCCTTCAATCTGAAATCCATATCCTCTCCAGGTACCCTATAATGAAATCTTATTGTGCCTAGCTTATCTTCTTCATAACCAATATGGTTCAACATATTAAACAAGGTTATGTAAGACAGAATGTTAGAATGTACCCTATCAATGTGAGTCACTGAAGCGTTGATGTAGTTTATTTCTAGAAAATCTGTAAGTTCACCTCCATGATGCATCTCTATTGTAAAAACTTCAGGTTCATCAGCTGAAAATAGAGAAAAAAAAATCAGGGACGTTATATTGTCATTTGTATGTGTGTATTCGTATTAAACATTGAAATAATCTTACCATATTTGTATTCAGGATCAATTCAGCTTTTGGGTCTCGAGCTTCCCAGAGATCGTCCATGATCAGTGTGTGGTGTAAACGACGAGGATTGAAATCGTTAATTAGGGTTTTTTACAATGAGTTAAATCGTTTAGGTAAAAAGTAGGTTTAAATAAGGATTTAAAATTGGAGAGGGACGACTTTGGCAAAAAAAAAAAGGTTTAAAACATGAGTTGACGATTTTACCCCTGACTTAACATGACTTAACTTAACTGGATGTCGTTGGTACCAGGGACGAAAGTGACAAATAATTGGAACCATGGTACGGTTATGAAAAAAAATCAAAAGTATGTACGTAAGTGGCAACTTTCACCAAACCATAGGAACGATTTTAGCACTTTACCCCAATTAATTGGTACCTCCTACAAGCATAACACCTTTCATTTAGATTGTCAGCCCTTTTCTCAAGTTTAGGCCCATCTACCTATTTGAACCAAGACAAAAACATGTGAGGCCCCTTTTCATACTTACCTAATGATACTAACATATAACCATTACATACCTTATACTTCCCATTTCCACACCAAATGACAGTGTAGTTTGCAGCTTCAAACATGATCTTTTACAACATTACAGTTTCTTTTGGTGTTAAGGGCCCATGACAGTTAGCAATTTTGTTATGAACAACACCAATTCTCTTCATCAAATACTCTCTAATGAGCTCAAGGCATGTTAATGTCAGTTTGTCCTTAGCTTCAAGCAACTCCTTATTAATTGACTCACATAGGTTGTTGAACAACACATCAGTCCTGGGCCTTTCTATTATGCACATTATATGGTAAATTATCAATTTAAACACACAAAACAAGCAATATAATGTATGAAGTGTAACATACATACCATTAAAAGAAGGCTCTTGACCACTACTTTGCTGGAATCCCTTTCAAACAAGCAATATAATGTATTGACATACCTTTTACCTGTCACTTATAAAACTGAATTGACTATTGACCTTAATATCCAGGTCATCCCCTAAGCATTCCAAAAACTAGTCCAGCTAGCCATTGTTTCAACCTTTGCCACAACATAAGCAAGTGGGTAGATCCCATTGTTTGTATCCACACTAACAGCTGTCAATATCTGTTCAAGGAAATGGCCCTTTAAAAAACAACCATCTAACCCAAGGAGATCTCTCCCAGTCATATTAAACCCCATTTTTAATGCACCAAAGCAGATGTATATCCTCCTTAACTACCTTGTTGGACTGTTTGGGTTAGGTTCATGTTCAACATTTATCTTTACTATAGTTCCCGGGTTAGATCTTAAAAGCTCTTCTCCATATTCTCTAAGAAGTCCATATTGTGCTACATGATCACCATGAACCCTCTTAATGGCTTGTGTTTTTGCTCTGAACATCTGATGAATTGTAATTTGAATTGATGGTTCTTCTGAAGCATATCTACAAGGGCCTTCAATTTGATTTCTGGACTAACTTGAACAATGGGCTCAATTGCATGTAATACCCAATTGATAGTGCATAAATTGACGTCTCTAGTCTGCAAACATTTGTGTTCTTTCATGTAGGTCTTCACCATCCATGTGCCCCCACTTCAGGCCTTGAAATGTGCAAAACCCATGGACAAGTTGGAATCATATTCTTTCCATTCTCCCTTTTTTTGTGCTTTATAGAAGACCCCACATTAGTGGTCCCACCATCTACTGTTTTTTTTCAATGGTTTTGAACTTGATTTGACTGTTTTGGCCTTCTTCATAGGTGGTTTTATTGAATTACCCTTCTTCACAGGTGGTTTTATTAAATTACCCTTTCCATGATTTGGTATAATGCCATGACAAACTACCTTGAATCTAACTGTGTCATTCTTGCATATATATATATATATATATATGTATACACACATATAGTTGCCTTCTAGTTCTTATAACATACTCTTTAAAAATCCTCTTTATCTTATCTCTCTTTAAATGTCTAGCTAAAATAAAAGGGATTATTAGCAGATTCTTGTGTTGGTCTATGTTTCTTCTTAATAGACCTAACAGCCATGTCCTTAGCGGTTGTTTCTTCATTACTAAGACTATCAAAATCCTCTAACTTAAACTCATCTTCACAACCTACAACATCTGTGTTATCTTGTTCATCGCAACTAAGATCAGAATCAGTAGCCTTTCTAGTCACAATCTCATCAATATCATCATCATCCTCATGATCCTCATCTATTATTATATCATTATCAACATGGTTATCCTCATCAAACTCTTCAATCACTAAACTTTCACTCTCACTACTATACGCATCATCTGCCTCATTATACTTAAAGTCGGGATCATCACTATCTTCCTTATCAGTAGAGTCTGCATTAGCATCCTGACCTTCCTCACTGCTTACATTGTCCTGAACTCCTCCCTCACACACATCTACTTGAGTTAACTCATCAAGGTTAGTAGCAGCTGCTAGTGACACTTCACCATTTCCATTATTAACTAAATTGTGCTAAGCATAAACCTCAATCACCTTCTTAGCTTGGACATAGCCTAACATTCTACGAACATCATTATCACTGTCCAATGCCTTCAATCTGAAATCCATATCCTCTCCAGGTACCCTATAATGAAATCTTATTGTGCCTAGCTTATCTTCTTCATAACCAATATGGTTCAACATATTAAACAAGGTTATGTAAGACAGAATGTTAGAATGTACCCTATCAATGTGAGTCACTGAAGCGTTGATGTAGTTTATTTCTAGAAAATCTGTAAGTTCACCTCCATGATGCATCTCTATTGTAAAAACTTCAGGTTCATCAGCTGAAAATAGAGAAAAAAAAATCAGGGACGTTATATTGTCATTTGTATGTGTGTATTCGTATTAAACATTGAAATAATCTTACCATATTTGTATTCAGGATCAATTCAGCTTTTGGGTCTCGAGCTTCCCAGAGATCGTCCATGATCAGTGTGTGGTGTAAACGACGAGGATTGAAATCGTTAATTAGGGTTTTTTACAATGAGTTAAATCGTTTAGGTAAAAAGTAGGTTTAAATAAGGATTTAAAATTGGAGAGGGACGACTTTGGCAAAAAAAAAAAAAAAAGGTTTAAAACATGAGTTGACGATTTTACCCCTGACTTAACATGACTTAACTTAACTTAACTGGATGTCGTTGGTACCAGGGACGAAAGTGACAAATAATTGGAACCATGGTACGGTTATGAAAAAAAATCAAAAGTTTGTACGTAAGTGGCAACTTTCACCAAACCATAGGAACGATTTTAGCACTTTACCCCAAGAATAATGAAAGAACTTTCTAAAGATGAGGTTTGATTTGTTGTCTCTATGCCCATTTGTACAGAAGGCTGGAATTCTTTGAAGGAGACAAAAAGCCAAATTATTTAGAAATTTATTTCATTTAAATTAATAATTAAACAAAATGTATTTGTCGTTCTACAATTCAGGGTATTATTTATTTTTTTAAGATTATAATAAGTTAAATGTATTAGTCTTGCCATAAGTTGAATAGAATTCAGGGTATTATTTATTTTAATAAGATTATTCAAACTGTGGCAACACTAATATATATTATAATCTTTTTAAGTTAAATAATACCCTAAATTTTAGAATGAGAAATACATTTTGTTTCATTATTAATTTAAATAAAATAAACTAGGATAAGAACGAAATCTAAGTTTTTTCTAAACAAGTTGGCTTTTTGTCTCCTTCGAATGTTTGATTGCTGAAGATTTTGTGTTGTATAGCTTAAAAAAATATATAAAATCATCATTTATGATATTATACACTTTAATTTGGTTTAAAATATTCAACTTCATCTGTCTAGATACCCAAATAATCTATTTAGACACCTTTTATTTGTATAGGCCTATACTGCGCGTATAGCCACAAAAGTTAAAAGTCAGAGCCGTACATATCAGTTTTTATCTAGCGGTTGGGTCATACACCTCGTATAGGTCTATACTGAACGTATTGAATATTTTTTTTTTGCAAAACTGTTTATACAATAATTTGTCCTTTTAACAAAGTTTATAAATATTTAATTGATTATTTGTTAAATTTAAAATTTTGTCATGTAATATACTGTTGTATCGTATAGCGTCGCATCATATAATATCGGATCACATACTATATATACTACACTACACTGCTCTATACTATACAATACGATACGACACAATACACATATACTATACTAAGTCTATACTGCAACTATACTATGCTACATTATTATACGATATGATACTATATGATACTACACATATACTGTACTAAATAAGCCTATACGATACTTATACTACATCTATTGACGTGTGCGCATATATACATAAATTTTCAACGAATTTTACACACGAACTCGGTTTTAATATTTATAAAAATGGTTTAGACCTTAATATTAAAACACACACAAAAGGACAAATATACCCTATCATATATGTAGCATAGCATAGAAAAGAACCAGATATCAATCCATGGACACGGGCAGATGCAATAGTATATTATCGTTGTCCCTAATTTATCGGTAGAAGATAGTTGGAATAAGTATAAACTAGAATAATCTATAATAATAATTAGAACATATTTAAGAGTCAATATACAAAATATATATGTAATTATATTTTACAAACAACCTAAGCATGTTAACTAAATCCACTAATGTAACAAAGGCATATTATCAATCTTCCAATTTTAACACAATTAGTATCCCTTTGGGGAATCTTAACATGACAACCATTTGGAAAGTTAATGCGATAAACACACGTTAACCACCTAAAATTGTTCTTTAGCGTGCTATTGATGTTATCTCATGCAAATCTTCTAAATATAAGTTAGTCATCCGTTAAGAATTTTCTAACCTCATTAATCACGGAAAACAATACCGAGTACACAATACAACCACCGAGACCAGCACAAAGTAGAACATATCACAAACTACTCCATTTTACAAACTTTGAAAACATATCTACTAAGATCACCATTTCAACCAAAATAACTAATTAAGATTATCAACTGCGTCAAAGATTTGTAACAACACCATCTAGTCCATTAGACTCCTTACATGCTGAAAAACATGCTTGATTAACATTCGCCTAAACTTTTACTAAACCAATACTCAATTCTAGTTTCATGATGTAAACATAATAACAAATTAACTAGTTTTTTAATGAACAATTACTTAAATGGTTTTTCAACATGTCTTTGACTATCCAAACACTAATCATAAAAGTTAAACAAACAGCATCAAGAATCCAACAACAATGAAACATGTTTGCAATATGATCATCAAGATTATAACATGAAAAGTAGAAAGTTCATACAAAACATCAACTATTGTTTATAAGTTACTAATACTAGTGTTTTTGCCCTTAAGCTTACAATAATACATATAACATCAAACTAACGCTTGAAAATCGGCTTAAAACTAACAAAAGTTCAAAAATCAAACCAAAAGCAAGCAAGGAATTTGATGGTTGGATGATACAAATGGCTTCTAATCAACTTGTAGGCTTGAAATGAACCAGCAACAGCAGCATTTGTCGCCCAAGAGCAGTGAAAAATACCCAATATTTGATCAGTAGTTGAAAGACTATGTTTTATAGATTTTTCAATCCGCACAGTCGTGCGTGTTCGGGAAATAGGCTACACTATTGGTTGCACTGTCAGTTCTTCCGAGTAAATGAGTTTGCACGAGCGTGCAGTTGGTCCACACGGGAATGCTGATCGGGAATTGACTTGCACTATTGGTTGCACTGCCAGTGCTTCCAAGAAGCTTTGATCCGCAAGGCCATGTACTTTGGTTGCCCCACCATGCAACAGCTGCAGGTTGAGCAGATTGTGCAGAAACCATCCATTTTGCCCATAAATCCATCTTTTTCTTCAACTTTGTCTTTGGTACGCCATTTAAGACCTGTAAAACCAGAAGTACAATATTAAGTACGAAAAACAATGAATTTACAGTCGAAAATGCATCAAATGGGAATAAAATCGAGGACTAACATGTGTATAATTTAACATATATCATCTATACTACACCTATAGGATACTACACTTATACTATATTATACATGTATTACACCTATAAGCATATACAAGATCTATACAACACCTATACTATACTTATATTACACCTATACTATGCTAAACCATAAGATATGATACAATATGGTCCTATATGACACGATACGATGCTTTACATATACTATACTATATAAGCCTATACATGGCCTATATTAGACCTATACTACACCTATAAACCTATATGAGGCCTATACGGCACTGATACTACATCTATACTATGCTAGATTAGAATATACGATACGATACGATATGATACGATATGATATTATAAAAGATGATACGATATGATACTATACAATAGGTACGATAATACATATATACTATTCTATATGAGCCTATATGAGGTCTAGACGAGACCTATACTACACCTATAAGCATATACGAGGTCTATACAAGATTTATACTACACCTATAAGCATATACAATGCCTATACGACACCTATAATACATCTATACTACACCTATAATATACTATACGATACGAGACTTATGCTACACCTATACGATACTACTCCTATAGTATAATATACCTACACTACGTCATAGCTAGGCATATATGGGATCTATACTTAATCTATAAGCCTATACGAGGCCTATAAATGACCCATACTACACCTATAAATCTATATGAGGCCTATAAGACACATAACTACACCTATACTATACGATGCTTGACTATATCTGTATTATACAATAGTTATACGATACGAAACCATGCAATACTTATATTATGCTATACTACTAGATCTATACTACACCTAGAAGCCTATACACCACCTATACTAAACGATAACTTTTAACAATGTTTGCTAGAACACGATTAACTTAAATAAAAAGAACACCCTCTTCAATACGCCGAGTATAGGCCTATACGAGGGCTATACGTGAGGACCTATACACCCAGTACAGACCTATACTTGACGTATAGGTTCGCCACCAGGCAAGATATGTCACCTAAGTTTATGATGGATATTAAAAAAAACTATATCTGCATTATAAAACTATATATACCACACGTATTTATGGTGTGCAAACAAGAGAAATAATGTTTTAATATCAAGACAATTGTTCATATTTAAACAAAAGCAAAAATTAATCTACAACTAACATTAAACAGTATATTTTCTCATCTACATGGTTGTGTCTATAACTACCATAAACAAAATTCGTACAAAAGAAAACAATTGACCACAATAAAACCGGATGAAATTGAAACAAAACCATCAAAGCTCAATCTGGAATCTTGAAACATGAAACCGACACCATCTGAATTCACCTCACCCACCCCACTTCTAAAATTCTATAAATACCCTCTTCATCTAACCCTTAAATCCAACAAAACAAACTGCAACAATTACAACAAAGAATATATCATCCATTTCACCTTGTTCAATATTATTATTTTTTTCACACTTAATATATGGCTTCATTTGATCAAAAGCTAGCGATGGCTAAACGCTGCTCTCATGGTAATTAATCAGTAGCCATTATCATCTCTCCATGATGCATGTTTCATGATTAATTGGTCTAAAGTTTTTGTAACTTAATTTTGGGTTGTACAGAAGGAGTTGTTGCTGGAGCTAAAGCTGCAGTGTTGGCCACCATTGCCACTGCTATTCCAACTGATAGTACCTCTACTTTGCTCATCCTGTGTTCACACCACTAATTAATTATTAATATATATTATATTAAAATGTGAAGTTGTTTTCCATAGTAATCAAATATTACTTTTTTTATATATTTTTTAATTTATTTTGCTTTCTCTTAAACACAACTTTTAAAAAATACAATGTTTATAAAGTTCTAAGTGTGTCGTTGCAACTCTACACGTGATGATAAACCTTTCTTTAAAACCGAGTTTTAAAAAGTAATGTACAAATAACTTAACCACAAATTTACATGTCTTCAAAGTTCAAAGCTCACTAAAAGAAAACATTTATATGTTTTAGATTGCAAGTGCAAGAATGGTGCCATGGGCAAGAGCTCATCTTAACCCCACAGCCCAAGCTCTCATCGTTTCCACTGGTACAATCATTTATTTATATACTATCATAATTTATTCATTATGTGATTCATAATTTTAAATGTTAATTATTTCGTATATAAAATTGCATGCATGCAGTGGCTGGAGCAGCATATTTCATAGTTGCAGACAAGACCATTCTGAAACAAGCTAGAAAAAACTCCTTTAACGACGCTCAGAAATGTTAGTGTATTTGTTTTGGCATTTGCACAATACTTCTTTGCCTAAAATCATGAGCAACTATAGTTGCCTTCATATTTTCTATGTAATGCTAGATAACGGCGAAAATTACACTAAGTAATATTTTCAAACCAGTTATTATTGGAAGCACAGTTGAGTACTTTACTACTTCAATAACTTGTATTCATTGCAATCATAACATTAAATAATAGACCTAAAATAACCTTGTACCTAAAGGTGAGGTAACTACCTACTTCAACATCACATGAACTAAATATGCCATGATGACCTTGCGACCCACTTCTATGTTACATGAAACATTCAACAAAGAAAATAAACATGACTAAAAACAATAACAGTTGACCAACGATCATTGACCCGTTAACTTGGTGACCCGTCACCCATGAGTCCGTGACTCACGAATTTCCAGTTCTGGTACCCGAAGAGTCGGCTTAAAATTAATCCCTCAAGCCAAAGGCATTATGGCCTAGCGGCATCTTGGTGGTGTGATAAGACTTGGAGACTATAAGGTCCTGGGTTCGAATCTCACAAGGGGGTTTTCTCATAATTATGAGTTTCCTCCTGAATTGGTGACTTAGTGGTAGAATATGATCGCGTGATAACACCATAGTTTTCAAAGCGCCTAGGCGCACTTAAGGCGCACAGGCCGAGCCTGGAGCCTAGGCGCAAGGCGCATAAAAAACGAGGGCTTTTTATAATTAGGCGCATAGTATAAAATACATTTTTTTAGGGATTTTAGAGATGTTTTAAGCTTGTTTAAGGCCACTTTAGGATGTTTTATGGTTGTTTATGACTTGTTCATGACTCCTTTAGGATGTTTTAGAGGTTTATTCAACTTTTAGCCTGAATTTGGCCAGAAATCAGCCTGAAAATAGCCCTGATAGTGTGCCTCAGTGCCTAGGCGCACGCCTCACAGGGCGAAGCGCACTTGGTGTGCCTCGAGCCTAGGCGCGCCTAGCGCGCTTTTGACAACTATGGATAACACTGATGGCACGATGATACTCCAGTGGTCCGTGAGTGATTCCAATTGGCCATTAAAAAAAAAATTAATCCCTCCCAAGATTAACTTGTTGTTATTACACAAAGCCACATAGTTTGGAAACATAATTAAACCGTTTTAGTAACTAATTAATATTCTACTATATAAATGTTCAAACCTTTTGAACAGTAAATTGTGGCATGATTGTAATTTCTTTGTTATTTCTGTCCCTTTATCAAAGAACTTATCTAAACATTCATCATCTTTTCCCCTTTCTCATCTGATTCCTCTCTTCTCTTTCTCTGGCTTGCTTACCACCGCCATACCCACCATCCATTCCTCTGTTTGTTTGCAGAGAGAAAGGGATGTGGGGACGAATCGCGTCCACTCACCGCCACCGCCACCGCCATGCTTCCGCCGCCATTCACACCACCATCTGACAAAGATTCCGATCAAGATGCATGTCCCTTTTTCGAGTAGATCGACAAACCCCAATGTCAGATTTCGTGATTTGGGGCATCTGATGATGGTGGTGATTACAGGGTCTTGAAGATGACGTGGCTTCTGGGCGGAGGTGTCGGCGGTGATGGTCGTGATTTTGGTTTTAGTGTTGCCGGAGGTGAGATATATTATGTGGGTTTATATCAAATAATCCTTCTCTTTATGTTTTGGTACTTGCTATATTTTTGTGGTTGATTACATGATGGAACTCACACTGTTTATCGACTAGGGTTTTTGTGGTTCATGTAATAAGTTTATAGACCTAACCAAAAATGGGATGAAGAACTTGGCTCTAATAAGGCTGTGATGATTGTTAAAATTGAATGAACATCTAACCAGCTTGGCAGGGTTGTAGAATGGCAGGTGTTCATTTGCAATCTCCCTTGCAGCCATGGTGGTATTGTATTTCTGTGCAATCTGAGCCACATAAGGCCATGAATATACATACGGATTGCTATGAATTGCGTGGTATGAATTTTGCTTCATTTCTTATGTAAACTTAGATATCCTTCTTTAAATAGTTGTACTCTCAATAGATTTTTTTTCTGGTTAGTAAGGCTACTTAACTTTGAACTGCCATTTACATGTTTAGGTTAATCCTTTCATCATCTCTACAGATTAATGAGAGAAGGTTGTTCTTGGTGTAAGTTAGATTTCATTTTCCCATTTATTTGACCAATTCTATTATGGGGCAGTTTGTGTACAATTGGATTATTTGTTTGTCATTTGACGTTATCAATCGAACAGTAAAAGAGAATGTTTGTCATTTCATTTTTTTTTTTTTTTTTTTTGCAAATGGCATTTTGGTCTATTTGGTTTGCTGTTGTTTGGAGAATAAGCTGAGCTGCATTTCACTCTAGGGCGATGATGATAAAGGACAACATATGGTTATTGTTATGGCATGGCAAATGTTTTATTTGCAGCCACAATAACCAAATGTTATGTTTTTCTGAGCCTTATGATGGAGAAGGTGACGCGACATCCGAACTTGATCTGTTGTGGTTACCGGATTTAGTGCTACTTTGATGGCTACAGGTTCAAGAACTAGCAGCAAGGAGGCTATGTAGAAAGCATAGAATCGTGGCGGTTAATGGGCAATTCCTAGCCCTGACTCTAGAAGTACGAAATAGGGATAGTGTAGTTGTCAAAGTTACTAATGCGGCTCCTTACATTGGTACTTTATGTTTGGTGCTACACATTATTGGTTAGCAACAAGTAGGCCATTTCTATTGATATAATGCCTTATTAATTGGTTTATTGTTTTTTTGTTTTATTTTTTCAGGCATGGATTACGCCAACTGCGAAACCCATGGGCTGATGGGCCTGAATATGTGACCCAGTGTCCAATCCGACCTGGAGAAAGTTACACGTACAAGTTCACCATAACAGACCAGGAAGGAACATTAGGGTGGCACGCTCATAGTCAATTGCTACGAGCTACAGTCTATGGTGCATTAGTTATTCGTCCTAAGTTGGGTTCTTCATGTCCCTTTCCAAAGCCGAAACTCGACTTTCCTGTTTTTCTAGGTACATGTCTCAAGTACTTGTTCTAATATAAGTTTTGGTTTGGGTAAGCCTTTTGATTTAATGAACCGATTTGTTTTCTTTTGACTACAAAACAAGTGAATGGTAGGACAGAAAAGTGATTAGTGTTCAACGACAAGCATTGTTCAGCGGTGCAGTTCCGAATAAATCAGATGCTATTACCATTAATGGGCAAGCATCTAATCATTATCTTAGTTATAAATCCACTTGAAATAATCAGTTATTTAGATGGATATTAATCAGCTTCGAATGTGTCTGTCATGCAGGTACTACTAAACTCATAGTGAACAAAAGTGACAGAGTTCTTCTAAGGGTAATCAATGCTGCGCTCAATCAACAAATCTTTTTCAGCATCCCCAACCACAAATTAACTATGGTTTCCACAGATCCTTTATACACCAAATCTCTAAGATTCTGCATTCTACAACTCAAGACCGACCCACGTAATAATCTTACGTGCTCAAATTCTTTTGTTTCTCTTGCGAGTTGCACTTTATGGGTTAAGAATTGGATAAGGAATGATGATGCTAATTAGTTTTTATGCAATTAATCACAGGTGGTTGCAGCTCGCTCCAAGTTTGGCCTCCTTGATGCCACATGGCCTCCTGGATTCGCCCTCTAAGGTCCCACTAGGTCACTTAGTCATTGGAATTCACAACATAAAACTAACTTTATCGTTTGACTAATATTGTCTTCTTTATCATTGACTTACAAACTGCACATATTTTTGACAAGAATGGCAACGATCTCATATGTTGAATTCTTTTAATGTCCAATAGTTTACTTCACTTAGCTAGCCATAAACATGCTTATTCTTTTGGTTATGTTCATTCCATAGGCAGTACATTGGCGATGGTGGAGGATATGAGGACTATGGTAGCAGCGACCGTGGCAGAGATATATGGTTAATCCGACAACGCTAGGTACACATTCTGTAATTTCAGATATCTATCTATTTATTTGACTCTCATAATATTTGATACCAAGTCATGTACAAAATAATTTGATACAAGTGGCTCAACCAATGTAAATAATAATCAATATGTTCGTACAGCACAACACCTTGAACGGTCAACAAACACAGCGTACATAGATGAATAGGTGCTGTTGGAAATGGAGTATGTATGCCTCTCATGACCATTCTTTTTGGTGATTTATAAAATCCCTTTGGTGAGAATTAGAATAAGGATGATGTGGTCCGTGTTGTTTCCAAGGTATGTTATGATCAAGTTTGTATGCTTATTATTATTATTATTATTATTATTATTATTATTATTATTATTATTATTATTATTATTATTATTATTATTATTATTATTAATGCAACTAACTAGATGGAAATGCGTTGCTTTACAGGTATCGCTGAAGTTTGTTTATTTGGCTGTTGGATGTGGTGTTGCATCATTTCTGCGTGAGTACAAATTATCCACAATTCCACACCTAACATTTGACTTCATTATTATTTGTCTTTTAATGTATTGAACTTTAGTTCTTGCTATTTTATGTATGTTGTCTCCTATTATTAGCCTTAAACCTTTTACGCGATGCTGGTTATATGATATGATGCCTTACATGGTTGACACATGGTTAAAAAAAATATGGATGTTTATAAGTATCAAAATATGGATGTTTATAAGTATCATTTCGCCTATCGTATATGTTGTTGCAGTTACTTGATGGCAGCTTGGCTCAAATGGGTTGGCTCCTATCAAACGGGTCAAGATGGATAATTTTGTTACACAGGCCAACTGGATCAGTATTTTTAATAAACGTCTCGGGTTGTCTGAAAAGATAACACTAGGATTCAATACTAATTCTTTTGTCATTGCATTGTAAACATATTGTATATCTCATTAGAAGTTCTCAGATATGTGACTAAATATGTATGTCAGGATGGTACGGGTCAACTTGAGTCCTTTATCATTGCATTCAATACTAATTCTTTTATCATTGCATTGCGTCACATTTAGTCTATAAATGGGTTCACATTAGAAGTATTGCTCTTATTTTGTACAGCTTTATAAGTGGAAAGTATACATTGTTGTGTTGATAAACTATTATTTGATTTTGTTATTATTATGTATTTTTTATGTATTGAAGCAGGTAGTTGTCGAACAGAAACAAGAACAATCTGGTAGCCACAGTTGATAAGTGTGATATGGAACTTCAAGCAGCTCTTAGGATGGCTCACATGAATGAGAGCAGCTATGCTCTTATCAACCTTAATAACTTATCTTATGTAATGTCGTATGTAATATAGTGTGCTTCATCCGGTTAGGATGCCATGTCTCCTTAACAAATTCTAATTCATCGACTAAATTACCGCCGCAACGCGGCGGATAATGCCACTAGTTTGCTAAACATAAAAACTAATATTTGTTATATATAGGGTCAGTTTCCTGTACAAATGACATTTTTCGTACATAGTGTAGAAGTTAATATAGGCATCGTGTTTTAAATTTTAGACATGATGTCCTATATTCTTTTGGCATAGTATTATATAGAAAAACACAAAACACAACAATTTAAAACACTAATTAATGTATTCTCAACATGTGATCTAAAACACCATGCGAACAAAGTAATCAGCGTGTTTTAAATTTAATGTCTAGAATACATTTAATTGTGTTTTAAATTGTTATGTTTAATATTTTTTTTTTCAATATAATAAAATGCAAAAGAAAATAGAAAACATCATAACCAAAATTTAAAACACAATGATTACATAGAATTTTCATACTTTGTACCAAAAATTTGCTATAACCAGGGTCTGGTTCCTGTACAAATGGCATTTTTCTAACAAAGTGTAAGAAGTCTACATAGACATCGTGTTTTAAATTTTATACATGATGTTATATATTTTTTTTGGAATAGTATTATATAGAAAAAACAAAAAACGTAACAATTTAAAAAATTAATTAATGTATTCTCGATATGCACTCTAAAACAGCATGCGAAGAAAGTAATCAGTGTTGTTAGTGCACTTCGTGTATGTCCCCAGCTAGTGATAGGTCGATAATAGTCGTAGGCATGATTGTATAAAGTTTTAGATGTCATCGGGTTGCATTATAGTGTTTATATGGGCATAGGAGTACTTTGGTAAGTTGTAAAGCTTCGTACATCTCCCGCCCTCTTCATACACGTAACAGGAACGTGTATGAGGAACGTGTATGAGGGACGTGTATGAAAGCCCCTATATATACTCCATGCCTTAGTAGTTTTTGAAAGACTTTTGCTCATTTCATACAAGTGCAACCATTTGTGTGTGTTGTGTGTGTGTGCTCTCTCTCTCTCTCTCATATTATTATTATTATCCTATCCATAAACACCCACCTATAACAACTAACCGAACCGTTGATTGCTGCCCTCAATTCGATACGTGCGTGATACTAATTCTTGTTAGATCGATCCTACAAGTTGTATCAGACACGTATGAATGAAGACTTGACGTATGGACTAATTCTTCTTTATGGCCTCATAATCACACCGTGCCACTACTAATGCCTTTTTGGTTTGGGTTAATTCAGCAATGTAGTTGTTGATTGCGTCTTGTTTGTTAAGAATGGTTCTTTTCATCTCACTAACATCCTTTTTCAACAACATTACTGTTTCTTTAAACTCCTTTTCATTTTATTTTAAGGCATTGTTTGCATCAGTGCATGATCGAAGATCACATACCAAACTGATATTGTGTTCTTTGATCGATTCGATTCGGGCTTCTAATTCACACACCAGACTCTTGTTGTGTTCTTTGATTAACTCTAACCTAGCTTCATATTCTAAGCATTTAGCACAGACAAGCTTAGACGGGTTAGAACTTACCTGAGTATGCTACTCAGTCTAATTTTCAGTTGACTGAATTGGAGTGTCAGCATCTCTCTCCTCTTTCTTTTCTTCCTTTGAATAATTCCTACCAGATGTTGAACACTCTTCATCTGTGCTGCTGACTAAATCACAACTTCTTTCATCAGCAGGTGATTCACTTTCTTTACCCGATCCTTCTTCATAAGTCATTGAGCTTGAACTGGAGGTTTGACTTTCTTCACTTGAGATTTTATCTGCTCCACTGCTTTGTTCCTCTGTACTCCGAGTAGTGCCTGAGGATTCTTCATCATCCCGAACTCTTGCCATCCCATCATACCCTTTATCCGCATGTTCAACCGATGCTTTGACTAACACGATATTTTCCGAATCCGTGTTATGGCTTTGTGCTTCCTTTTCGCTCACATGATTCCTTTGGACGCTTTGCAACTGATTTGCTGATGTAGCGAGTGCCCAAGGATCTATCATGTTGACTGTTTGTTAAGGTGGAAGTTGGAAATGATTATAATGGCATTGACTTCTTTCAACTTTTCTTGTCTCCTCTATTTCTCTATTTTCCAGCATCACCAGATATCCACTGATGGAAAGCGTCTTATACTGACCCATTACCTTCATGACATCCACGTAGTTCATCCATTTTTGCGGAAGTGCATCCGCAAACCGTTCAATTAGCTCACTTGAGTATATTTAAGGTCAAACTTAGTCAATTCACGCATGAGATAGTTGTATCAGGACTGCATGTCTGTAAGTGTTTCAGTCTCAATGTAGCTAAAAGCCTCAAACTCCTTTCTGAGTTGCTCTTGTCTGATCTTGAATTTCCTTGCATCTCCTTAACACCTTCGTTTTAACGTGTTCCAAAGATCAAATGCACTATCACAAGATTCATACTGATGCAGGATGTCTTTTGGAAGTGCTTGTTTGAGAATGGAGAACGCCTTCCTCTCATTCTTGTAATTCTTCTTTTGATCGTCATTCATCTGAGTAACATCCAGTGGAGTGTGTAAGTTCTCTTGCGTAGCCCTTGGAAACGCATGCTCAACCCAATACCATATTTCAACATCAACCCCTTCAATATGCCTTTGAATCATGCCCTTCCAAGACGGATATTCATTCAATTGTTCTAACTTAGGAGCCTTGTTGCTACTACCCGTCTCATTGTCACTCTTTAACTTTTGATGTACGCTTTGAACTTGGTTAGTTGCAGTAACCATAGCTCAAGAGTTTGATGAACCTACTTGTGAAGGCGAACAACATATGTACCATAAGGCATAACGGCGTTTGCTTGTTGTGGAGGATTCATTCCTTGTGCGACAACATACGGATGTTGTACTTGCGGGGTCGGTTGTTGTGGTAAAGGGCCTATAGGTTGTAAGAGAGGATTCCAACCCATGACTTCTAGATGAAAACGGATAAACGAACTGTGCTCAGGAAAATAAACTGATATGGTCAAACTTTAAAAGTCAAACTGAATAGTCAAACTCGAACGGAACTTGAATGAACTTATGGTAGACTGATCATGTATGGAGAATGAGACAGACACGTATCAGAAAATGTGAAACACTTATGAAGGTTCAAGATCGCACATATCAAGTAAGGTTGATGGATATGTATGAACTTAGAAGATAACACGTATAAACTGATGATGAAACTCAGACGTATGAACTTCTTTTGATATGATCTGATTAATTGAACATGTATGAAAAGATAAGGCACACTTATGAACTTATCAGGTGTTACACGTATCAAGATCAACGCGTATGAAGTAACCTGTATCACAAGGTCACGTATGAAGAGCAAGACGTGTGAAGGAATTGATGACAAGACACGTATGTAGCTATGTGCTAAGTGACACGTATGGACTAGACACGTATTAGTTTGATGAGGCGTATGAGAGATCACGTATCAAAAGGGGGCACGTATGAATGGGTCTTAAACAGAACCCGTATGGAGCTGATTATACACCCGTATGAAGTCAAGAATACTTCATACGCGTGGCTGTGCAGCCGCAGATCAGAAAAAACGTGAACAGGGCTGATTTTGGGATTTTCATGTGTTTGTGTAATTTTTGAAGATCTGAACGTGGGGTTTTGTGTAGAGGATGATTCTAAACAAGTTTGCAACACAAAAATCAATCCAAAAACACGAATTATAATAAAAAAATCCTCAAGAACACGAAGAACACAAAACTTATTATTTTTCATCAAAAATCCAGATCTGATCCAAAATAATGTTGTTTAAACTCTAATTTTGATTCAATAAATACCCAAAACACTTTCCTAAACTGAAACAACAATCAGATCCTCAAAAACAATCCATGATTATGATTTTCACCCAAAAACTCATAAAAAACCCATAAAACTCATGAACATGAAATTTTTAATAAAATTCTCAGATCTGATCCGTTTTTCCTCAAATTTGATTTGGTTATTTATAAAATCAGTTTCTAAACATAAAACCACAATCAAATCAATGATCCAATCATCAAACATACTCCAAAATTATAGAAAACCATGTTTTAGCAAAAAACGAGTTAAAGTCGCTTTTCGAAGGACAATTGCTTAAAAATCTTTCAGATCTGATGCAAACCACTATAACAACACGCATGATATGAGCCTAAGCTCTGATACCACTTGTAGGATCGATCTAACAAGAATTAGTATTGCGCGCGCATCGAATCGAGGGCGGAAATCAACAATTCGGTTAGTTCTTATAGGTGGGTATTTATGGATAGGATAATAATAATAATATGAGAGAGAGCACACACACAAAACACACACAAATGGTTGCACTTGTATGAAATGAGCAAAAATCTTTCAAAAACGACTAAGGCATGGAGTATATATAGGGGGCTTTCATACACGTCCCTCATACACGTTCCTGGTACGTGTATGAAGAGGGTGGGACGTGTATGAAGCTTTAAAACTTACCAAAGTACCCCTATGCCTATATAAAAACTATAATGAAACCCGGTGACATCTAAAACGTTATACAATCATGCCTACGACTATTATCGACCTATCACTAGCTGGGGACATACACGAAGTGCACTAATAGTCTCCCCTTTGGACCTAGCTAGTGATCTGCAGACTTAACCAATCACTGAGCTAAGGATGTCTGGAATGACCTTCACAGACTCCCCCTAAGGTCTAGCTAATGATCTTCGGTCTTCAAGTCTTCACATCTGGCAGTCTTCAATCTGGGAAGACACACCGCAGTGCACTAACAAGTGTGCTTTAAATTCCATGTCTAGAATACATTTAATTGTGTTTTAAAGTGTTACATTTGGTGTTTTTCAATATAATACAATGTAAAAGTTATCGAAATCATCAATAACCAAAATTTAAAACACAATGATTACATAGACTTATCACACTTTGTACGAAAAAATGTCATTTGTACAGGATCCTATACAGGGTCGAGTTCCTGTACAAAAGTCATTTTTCGTACAAAGTGTAAGAAATCTATATAAGTATCGTGTTTTAAATTTTTGACATGATGTTTATAGTCCTTTGGCATAGTATTATATAGAAAATCACAAAGCATAACAATTTAAAACACTAATTAATGTATTCTCGACATGCAATCTAAAACACCATGCGAAGAAAGTAATCGGCGTGTTTAAAATTTTATGTCTATAATACATTTAACTGTGTTTTAAATTGTTACATTTGATATTTTTTAATATAATACAATACAAAAGGAATCGAAAACATCATAACCAAAATTTAAACACAATGAATACATAGACTTCTCACACTTTGTACAAAAAAATGTCTTTTTTACATGAACATATACCTATATAAAGGGTCGGGTTCCTGTACAAATGACATTTTTCATACAAAGTGTAAGAAGTCTATATAGGCATTCTGTTTTAAATTTTAGACATGATGTTTTCTATTCGTTTGACATAGTATTATATAGAAAAACACAAAACATAACAATTTAAAACGCTAATTAACGTATTCTTGACATGCAATCTAAAACATCATGCGCAGAAGTAATCAGTGTGTTTTAAATTTCATGTCTAGAATACATTTAGTTGCGTTTTAAAGTGTTACATTTGGTGTTTTTCAATATGATACAATGCAAAAGGAATTAAAAACATCATAACCAAAATTTAAAAGACAATGACTACATAAACTTCTCACACTTTGTACGAAAAATGTCATTTTTACAGATATGTGCGTGTGAAGAAACATTGACCTAACCAGGGGGCTAGATAATGTTCAAGTGGGTCTTGTTAGGAGGGGGAGATGGGGGGTTTCTCTTCTTCACCATCCGGCGTGAGAATAAGTTCGATTATTTTAGAGTAATGCTAATATGAGTTGAGAGAGTAATGAGTCGATCCTTTTACCTTTGAGGGAGTGAGGTAATTATAGCCGGTGTGATAGGATATGATTGGTCAAGACGTCGTTTTCCAAAGATTCTTTGTGGTCCCTCCTCTGATAACCGTTATGGGTTTCATGGGAGGAAGGGGTGTTGGCATGACATCGTTGGTTGGACTTCCCTATTGTCTGTCTTTTTATGTCCCCCTTCACCACCACCTTTCTGATAGGATATCGTGGAGTAGTACTTGCGCTTGCCTGATTGACTAGATGTTCCTTTTGAGTTGTCCTTTTGTTTCCTATTACGTGGCAAGTCCTACGTGATACGTGATGGGTCCACGGTCATCGCGGAGTCGTTGTTTTGCCAGCAAAGGGCGAAGTATTAGTGGTGACGTGGGATTTACCTGGGCCCGTTGTTGGTTCATGGTCATATCTCTTCAATATGGAATCCAACTAATTAAACAATATTATCAAATAAAATTAAATGAAAACATAAACCATAACTACCGGTGTCGAGACGTGTATAGAAATACTAACTGTTTTATGATGGTTTTTATCACAATTTCAAGTTTTAAAGTTATAGACATGATAAAATACAATTACTTCTACAACACGTTAGGGCAAGCGCACTCACCATTAGCGTAGTATAGCGAAGGTAAGATACCGAGATTGTCCAAGGACACAAGGGCTTTTAATTAACATCTAATTAAACAGAATTGTGAGTTTTGAAAAGGTTTTAATCATAAAACAAAGCACATAAAGGTCAAACGAAAGCAATAACAAGAAGAACAACCTTGATCCAACTTCCCAATAATTTCTAAATTAACTTCTTTGGTTTAGGACTCTTCAAGAGATCATTATATGAAAAATATGTCTCTTTGGTGTGTTCTCCCGAGTACTATGCAAAAGAACACACCTAAAGTTATTCTATGAAACATGCCTTGTTTCTTTGTTCTTTCTCATGGGTTCAACACAACCAACCTAAAAGATGCTGCTTGTTATGAAGTTGCTTCTCGTGGCCTAAAAATTGATTTCAAATACATCCTAAATGTCCTACATGTTGTGATCTCCTTTCTTATATGCTATTGATCACAACCTACTGCTATGCACATCTATTTAAAGCCCATGGTTTAAAGGGACTATTGGCTTGTGGCATTGGTGAAGACTCCCATTGTTCCGCTAGCATCCTTTTTATCATTTTATTTATTGTTTGTTAAGATAATTGTTTTTTTGTGTCTTATAGCCGATATTGAATGTTATGTTTTACTTTTTGTTCCATGTTTTAATGAAATTTATGGTTTTGAACTATTTGCTACAGTGTAAGTCCAACATATGAGACCCACGGGTTTGTGGCGTTTCAAGTTGGCATCAAAGTAGTATTTTTTAGAGATTTGGGCATTCTAAGATGCTTGAACTTAGACTGAACGTGATAAAGTAAAGGATGCTAGTTTGAGATGTTGATGCCAACAATGTATAGATGCATGACATTGATACGATCCTAATGGGAAGTGTGTTGAATAGGAAGCGTTTAGCTGTTTATTTTGGGTAACCTCTAGATATTTCCCCAAATAATAATCTAATCTTCCACCCTTACAATACTAATATTATGATAAGAGTCAAAGGTGTTAAACTAGGCGGTGGTCTCATTGGTCATTATGGTAGGCCACCGAATAAAAGACGTACCAGTTAAGGAGATCCACGACAACACAGTTAACGTGAACAAGATGACGAGAATAACATGACTATAGCCATGATAGAGAACAATCGCAGATGAGCTCCTGTAAGTACTGCACTCCTTTCTACCTGCGATCTTCGCATAATCTAATTGGAACCGATGGTTCTTCCATGATTTTAATTTGGAATGTTATAGTCAACGTCATTCAATTGCTCAAAAGAATCCACATGTTGTGATCTGCAACATTTTTTAAGCATGCTCTTCGATTTTGATATGTGTTTTTATTATAATTTATCAATTCTTTTAATTTGTTAGTTCTTTCACAATTGAAAACATCCATATGTAGTAAGGATCGACATCGTTCAATGTTCAAGCCCGTCCTACGATCTTAAAACAACTTTTTTTTTTATATCCGTTCAGTTGTTCAAACCTTTTCTTTTCATATGCATTGTGTTGACTTTTATCTTTGAACACTTTTTTCTTCAAACTTCTAGATATTCCTTAGGATATTCGAAATCTCATATACAAACTCAGATAGTAAAATAAGTTAATTACTATTTGAGTTTCTGTGTTATGGTGGTTCTTCTATAATGAGGATTGTGCGGTTAGGGTTGTGACTGGTGTGGTGGTGTAATGGGGGTGATCGAAGGTGCAATGGTGGTGGTGGCAGTGATTCCGATGAGGAGTGAGAAAGGATGTGATAGAGAGAGGGAGAAGGGAGAGAGAAATAGTCTAGACACTGTATAAAGAAGTGTGATGGTGGTAAGGGTGGTGTAGTGGTGGCGGTGGCAATGATTCCGATAAGGAGAGAGAAAGGATGTGGTAGAGAGAGAGAGAGAGAGAGAGAGAATGAGAGAGATAAATAGTCTAGACACTGTATAAAGAAGTGCGATAGTGGTAAGGGCGATGCAGTGGTGGTGGTGAGGTGTTGCAACGGTGGTGAGGTGTAGTGGTGGCGTGCATGTGAGTGTTTTTATGTAGGTATGCTTTTTCTTAATTTAGTTATACAATATTATTTTAAGTATATTGTGTATTAAAGGGTTGTACATTAGGTGTAAATGACATCACCATCCCTACTTAACAGAAAATCTAACAAAGTTAGTCAATTGGATTCAAATTGTCGCAAATTGAAAAAAACTAAATGTTTAAATAGTTAAAAAGATTTTAAATTTAAACTTACATAGTTAAAACCACTAAATAGTAATTTACCCTAGTAAATTAACCATCCAAAATTTTATACTCCAATCTAAGGGTCTGTTTGGTAATCTCTTAACGAGGCTATGAACCATATAGCTCTGAATGGTTAAACATTCAGACTATTTATTTCAACTTAAAAAAGGCTATGAATGGAATGGATAAGAGCTGACCCACTCAGACTTGGTATATAGCTAAACCATTCAACACTTAATTATTCAGAGTCTCTTAACGATTCAGACCTCTTAACAATTCAGCACTTAATCAACCAAACATCCCCTTAATGTGTATAAAATAACTTATTTTTTCCCAATAAAAATTTCCTGCCAAAATAAAAGAAAGTGAAAGGAAGAGAAAAAACAAATAAAAGGTTTATCATTTACTATTTTACCATCATACTTAAGCTACTATAATATACAACGGGGGTTATAACTGTAAAGTACCCATGACTTTTTGGTCTAGTGGTATGGTGTCCCCCTTACAAATGTAAGGTTGTGGGTTCAAATCCATACAAATGCAAGGTAAGGTAGAATAAAGGTGTAATAAAAATTTGTCGTTCAAAAAAAAAAAAAAAAAAAACACATAAAGTATTTAAATTCTTTTTTTTAGCTTGGTAGCATAAAATAAAGTTATATATTTATTTTCCCTCATTTTCTTTTTTCTCTTAAATTCACTTTTTTTTTCTTTCCGTTAGCAAACTCGAAAACATAACGGGTATGTTTGGCAGCAAGCTTTTAGGAGCTTTTAGGGGCTTTAAGCTTCAAGCTTTTAAGAAAAAGCTCCTTCTCACCAAAAAGCCTTGTTTGGTTGGAGGGGCTACAAGCTTTTAGGTTAGGAGAAAAAGCTCCATATTGAAAAGCTACTACTACTAGCGTTTAAGAAAAAGCTCCTACTAGCTACAAGCTTTTAAAGAGTAAAATGACACAATTACCCCTTTGCCATAAAAAAAATCTGCACAAATAAACTACGTATACCTCTCCTCCCACGAACCCTACCCACCCTCCTACTTCTCTTCTCTGTAACTATTGTAAACCGGCGACGCACCACCGGTTACGAACCACCGGCGACGCACCACCAGTTACGAACCACCGACGACGACGCACCACCAGGTACGAACTACACCTATACCATGTGAGTTTTTTTTTAATTCGTGTTATGTTTAATGTTTAAAGCTCGATCCATATGTTTAATCAAGAAATAGTCTGATTGAACTGCTGAAAAGATGATGTTTTTCTTTCTTATGGAACGCTTGGATTTGCTTTCTAATTGATGTAGTTGATTACAACAGTAGCTCTAAAATATGCATACCCACTAGGTTTCCAGGAATGGGAAACATGAATAGAAAAAGAGTGTATAGAGGTAGGGAGTGTATTGCAGGCCATTAGGAACTAAAGTGGCTATATAATTTCATAAAGAATGAAATAGAAAACAAGATGGGTCTGGTTAGGAGTCGAAAAGCAAGAAACTTGTGAGGTAGGTGTAGTTTAGCCCTTTTTATGTTCTTCATCCTCAGGTCAATAAATATGAGAGAAAGATGAAAGAGGTTTATTAGTTTATATGTTTGTATAATGGTCATGATGTTTTTTGCCTTGTCTTTTCCTACATTTTATTATTATTTTTTTTGGTTGGAATTAGTGGGTTCAAAAAAGGACAACACTTGTTTAGGCTGAAATAGCCAAATGCAGGTGAATGGTAAATCAATGATGTGTACATTTTGCATAGGGAGTTGTACATTGAGGGTTGTTTAGTGATCTAAGATCTAACATTCTATATTGGGGAAGAGAGAGAGGTCATGTGTCTGTGGTTTGTTTTATTTTTATATTAATTGGGGTTTGGAATTAAAGGGAAAATGATGGTCCAAGGAGCACTATTAAGCCAGTCTGATTCTCACTCTTTAAGGACAGCAATGTACCAGGACCTGGAAGTTGCCTTTGTTTGTCCGACTAGATAGCCTTTTTCTTTATTTATTCCTTGTGTTAGTGTGTATATTGAATAAGATAGACATGGATTTAATTTTATATTCATTTGTCATCATTTGTTTGCATATGAACTTAGTAATAATTCAATAAACAGTATATTTGGGTTTTTGAAGGAGAATGCGATTAGTTATTAGTGTAGTTAGAATATTGACCTAGTGTCAATTTGTATGCATGATTGGTAGATGGATTCTAAAAAGGAGAAAGGGAAAAGAGAAAATTGGTCAAAAGAAATGGCATTAGAATTATGCCGGTTCTTAAACAAATATATCATGAAGCATGGTCGAGCGTCTCCATTCAAATGGGTTTCTCTTCAGCCAGAGTTTGAAAAAGTTATAAATCATAAATTCCTCAGTGACAAAGCTATGAAGAATAAGTATGACAGTATAAGAAAAGAGTACAACCTTTGGAAGTCACTTAAGAATGGGGAGACTGGTCTAGGTTGGAATGAAAGTACCAAACAACTTAATTGTTCTGATGAATGGTGGAAAAGAAAAATTCAGGTGACATAATATAACTCATTTAAGATTTAAATACCGTATAATATTTCAGTCATAATGATAACTAACGATTCCCCATTATATTGTTTAGGAAAACCCGAAAGTTCAAGCAATTCAAAATAATCAACCATCTATACAACTACAAGAAGAGTGGGATCAGTTATTTGGAGATGCAGTTGCTAGTGGGGAAAATTGTGTGGCACCCTCAATGGATCCAACAACATTCAATGAGGTGCCTGTTGAGAACCTTGAGGATGAGAATGTTGAGGGAGGTGATAATGCATATACTTATCAAGTATACAATGATACACCTTCTGGTCTAGAAAACTTGGACACTCAAGAAAACAATTTCTTTGGTGAATTTATAAATGAAGTACTTGATGCATCAACAACAAGCCCAAATGTGGTTGCAAAAAATTTTGAGAAACCTACTAAAGTAAACATTAAGCCTAAACCAGTTAAGATGAAACGTAAAGGGAGAGACTCATTGGGAGCTTCATTGCTTAAAGACCATTTAACTCAAAGTAATAAGAATCAACAACGGGCTCTAGAAATATTAGAATCGGATTCTTCAAAAATCAACCAAAGTACTAAGTTTAGTATTGAAGCTGCTATAGGTGTGCTTAACCAGATGGTAGATGCAGGATTAATGAGAGAAGATGAGGAGTTGTGGTTCTTTGCAATGGATTTATTTGAAGATCCTGTGAAAAGAGAAATGTTTATAAATGTGCGACATGATACCGGTAGGTTAGCATGGCTGCAACGAAAGAAAAGGCTTAGCGAGGAAACTCTTATTTGAGGACATGCTACGAAGACATTATTGTTTCTATTAGTTTGAACTTTATTGCTTTTGGATTGATTTATTGTTTTTTTATCTTGATGTTTTAGTGACATGACTATATTGGAATTTATTTGATTTCTTTTTATTTAGCTTTTGTGTTTATATGTTAACCTAATATTGAGTTTATTACCAGGGTTATTATGGATAACGAAACAAGCAAGAAGAAGCACAAATTGCATTGTTATAATTTTTTGTTGGATTCAACCTATACAAGTGATCTAGTTGCTGCATACTATTATAAGTATATATACAAGGAACCATGCATGACATCACCTCAAACGGGCCAGGCTTGGATGATGGACGTCTTGAATGGCAATCCTATACGATGTGTAAATGCATTCAGAATGCATCCAAACGTGTTTACGAAATTATGTGGAGAGCTTGAATCAAACTATGGATTGCAGTCGAGTGATAAAATGTCAATTTATGAGAAGGTGGGGATATTTCTGTATACACTGTCATTGGGTTTATCTAACAGGGATGTTGGGGAGCGTTTTCAACGTTCCGGGGAGACTATTAGTAGAGCATTTCATGAAGTTCTAGAGGCAATAACCGGTAGAGATAAAGGTTTTCAAGGTCTAGCACGCGACATTATAAGACCAAAAGATCCAACTTTTCAATTCGTACCACCTCAAATCTTGAACGACAAAAGATACATGCCGTATTTCAAGGTATTGAATTGATTAATGACGTTCGTACTTGTGTACTTTATTAAATAACTAATATTAAAATTATATTTAGGATTGTATTGGATGTATTGATGGTACACACATAGGGGCATGCATCCCAGAGAGTCAACAACTACCTTATATTGGTAGAAAAGGGGTACCAACTTTCAACGTAATGGCAACATGTGATTTCGATATGTGTTTCACATTCGTATCGATCGGATGGGAGGGATCAGCACATGACACACGTGTTTTCATTAATGCGATCCAAAATAGTAAATTCAACTTCCCACATCCACCTGAAGGTAATATTTGGAATTGTTTACACATACATTTGGAATTGTTTCATGTTACTTTTAATAAATTCCAATGGCCTTTTGTTTTTCAACTCCTTTATCAGGTAGATATTATTTGGTTGATAAAGGATATCCAGATAGAAAAGGATACCTTGTTCCATATTCCAAGACAAGATACCATCAATCTCAATTTCAAAGAGAGCCCCCGAATAATATGCAAGAAGCTTTCAACCGTTCACATTCATCTTTACGAAGTTATATTGAGAGGTCATTTGGAATTTTAAAGAAACGTTTTAAGATACTTGGTAAGATGCCTAAGTATAGCGTGCAAACACAAATTGATGTTATCATGGCTACATTTGCATTGCATAACTATATACGTAATTCTCAAGAAGATATCATATTTACAACAATGGAGCAACATCCAAACTACATACCACGAGATGAACTACATGATGTTTGTAACCATGACACAAGCACCAGCGGTCTAGTTGAAGGAACAACGAATGAGATGAAACATGTTCGCAATAATATTGCTACTTTGATATGGAATGCACGGCATTAATGATTTAGTAGTATTATATTATGTTCTCGACTGTTTGTCAATGACTACGTTTTATTTAATTTAAAATGACCATGTTTTATTTAATTGAGAAAGAACTTTTATATATATATATATATATATATATATTATATATATATATGTATATTATATGTATATATGTATATATATATATATATATATTTATTTATTTATGTATGTGTGTGTGTTGTGTGATTATATTTAGTATTATGTTTTTTTAGTTATGTCTATTTTGGTCATTTTATACATTTTATTAAAAGCTCCAGCTACTCTGCCAAACACCTAAATATACCTAAAAAGATACAGCTACCAGCTTCCAGCTTCCAGCTTCCAGCTTCCAGCTTCCAGCCACCAGCTACCAGCTAGTTTTGCCAAACATACCCAACGTAAGTGAACTCGGAAAGCGTAAAAACTTATTTAAAAAAAAAGAACGATAATTTAGATAAAGCCAAAGAAACCGGCGCCGCCTCAAAGATTTAAATCGGTTTAAATTCAAAAACCGGAGCTCCTCTATATATAAAAGCAACCCTATTTCCCCTAGTGCTAGTACTAACTTTTTCTTCTCTTCTCTCTCTTCAACTCATGACTTCAATCTCTACAAATCCTTTCCAGTTCATTCGATCCTCGTCCAAATTGAGTTCCACGATGTTCTCCTTGAATCAATAAACCAGCAAACCTATTTTATTTATTATTTATCGGTAAATTTCTCTCAAACCCTTGACTTTTTATGGTCTACGCTATTCGATTTCTAATTGATGTTGATCTGTTGCTAATTAGAGTTTGGAAGGATGATGATTAAGTTCTGTTATTATTTTTTTTTATCAAATTTTAATACGGTTGTTGGTTGGTCATATTTTGGGATCTTATCTGGTTTAAAATGTGCAATTTGATTTTTATTAATTAGATGGCATGGAAAGCTGATATTATATGTGACATATAAACTATAAATCACCCAAAGGTGTACATTAGCTGATATTTAGACACATATAAGCTTTAGATATGTTTTAATATTATTTGATGCAAAAAATGTTGAAAATACATGAGGTGCTTGCCTTATAGTCAAGTTTTTGCCAAAAGGCGCGCCTTAGGTACGCTTCATGTAAAACTCGCGCCTTGGGTAGTTCGAAGCATTGAGGCTTGCACCTTAGGAGGCTTTTTTGAACCAAGATACGGACCGTAAGACTTATTCGGTGGTCATATACTCATATCAATCAATTTATATCTACAAATATCGCATTCGGCCATATGATTTTGCCTCATACGGGTCTTGTAACTTGTAAGACCATTTCACCCTCTCATACAACTTGTAAGACCATTTTCACCCTCTCATTCAACTTGTAAGACCATTTTCACCCTCCAATACGGCTTGTATGACCATTGCCTATTTTTGCCTTCATATGGATCATATGATCGTACGAGCCGTATGACCTTGGTTTTAAAAAGTGCAAGGCGCACAAAAGCGACGAGGTCTAAAACGGAGGCGCAAAGCGCAAAAGCGGTGGGCTTTTTCGTACGCGAGGGGCAAGACGATTATATAATTTTTTTTTATATATGCTATAGATTTTTAGCATTATTTACTCAAAATATCGATACAAATAGGTATATATATGATTTAACTTAATTTTACAACCTTTTTAGCTACATGTATAACAATTTTAAGCACAAAAACATCATGTGTACGAAAAGCGTGCGCCTCGGGGGTTTTTTCCTGCGATTTTTGTACACTGCTCACCTGGTGTTACATAAGGCGCATAGGTTTGCGCCTAGATGCTTTTTAAAACCAAGCGTATGACATGGCAATGGTGCCTGGATAGTGTGTCAGTGGTGCATGTTTTGACTGAATTTTTTGGAACGTGAACCATTTCGAATCAACTGTGCAATTGGTGTTTATGCAATAGTTACAATGACTTGGATTTTTGTTATTATGTAGTAACTTTTATGTTAATTCCTTTGTTTATTGAATGGTATATTGGTATATAGATATTGAAGTGTATAAGGATGCCTAAAGATAGACGAGACCGATCCGTATCTGTAGATAGATCTTGGACTTCACCTTATGTATGCAACAGTAGCCACTCGAAAAGATCATTAACCAAAAGCCCATTAGAAACCGAAAACATAAAAGAATGGGAAGAAGCTCGATGCCCCGTTTGTATGGAACACCCACACAATGCCATTTTGTTACTATGTTCTTCACACCAAAACGGGTGCCGTCCATTTATGTGTGACACAAGTTACCGTCACTCGAACTGTTTTGACCAGTTTCAAAAAGCATCATCTGATACTCAACAGTTGGCGAGTCAACAAGGAGTTACAAACCCGGTCACACCGGGTGGGTCCACACCCGTGTTGAAACTGGTTTGCCCTTTATGTCGTGGGGAGGTCAACGGGTGGATTGTGGTGGAATCTGCTCGTTTGTGTATGAATTCAAAAACCCGGAGCTGTGCTAGTGAGACTTGTGACTTTTCAGGGACTTATGCAGACCTAAGAAAGCATGCTCGGTTGGTGCACCCTCTGGTTAGACCATCAGAAGCCGACCCAGACCGACAACGGGACTGGCGTCGGTTAGAACGGCAGAGGGATATTGGGGATCTTTTAAGCAGTCTTCAATCTTCTGTAGGAGAAGATAGGGTTGATGATATTAGTAATAATAACATGAGTGCGTTGTCATTTGATGAAGGTGGTTGGATGACCGTTTTTTTCTTGATTCGGGTTTTCAGACCCAGAAGTAGCACAAGGAGCAGTAGCTGGTCGGGGACGTCTCGTGCCAGAGCCCATGTGACTATTAGAAGGAGACCCAGTACGCGGCTTTGGGGTGAGACTCATAATGACGAACCGAGAGATGATGATAACGAGTTCTCGGATGGTGGTTCGGGCCCACCTGATCTGCTGCAAAATGATGAATCCTGATAAATTGTTGTAAGAATAATCGCTGCAACCTTAACTTTTTACTGTGAAAATTGATTTTCTTTCAAGATATTGATCCATTTCTTGTATTTGTCAATTTATTATGTTGTTATAATTCCTTGACTTGAGAGAAAATAAAACAATACAAGACTGTCACTTGCTGTAGTTATCTTGTAACACACCAAGGGTATTAATGTAATCTCGGTTTAAAACGCTCAAGGCATTACATACACGAGGCGTTGCTCAAGAACAGCCATTGTGTCTTTGTTAAGCAAACCTTTAAATAGTCCCGAAGGTGCTTTCTTGAATGCCTTGTCTTACTCGTTAGGCGTTTCTTTTTAAACCAAGATGGTAATTTTATTTAATATAAGTGATCTTTTTTTTTTTTTTTTTTAAACGGCATCTCGCTCAGGGCTATACATGAGCATAGTCCAGCCGACGTGGGATTCGAACCGGGCACTCCAGGGTAGGAAACAGACAAAGCCTGAAAACCTCCCACCTCACCTGCAGCAAGTGGGAATTGAACCTGGCTCTCCAAGAAAAAACCAAGTCCTTTCCACCACTAGAGAATGAACAAGCTACATCTTTATTTATTTATTTATTTTTTTGAACGACAAGTGGTGTAGCCGGTGGAGCCCTGCCTAACACCATGGGCCAGCATGTACTGATTGTTGGGACTAATCTTGTCAATACTCAAAAGTTAGAGGGTGTTAAATGGTTTATTTTATTTTAGTAGGAAGATTAGGGTTTATTGGTTTAACTAGATAAGGTTTATCTAGTTGGTCTATCTTTTATTTAAATAGAGTTTGAGTTTGGTTAGGATTAGAATTGTTTAGTATAAATAGGGGTTATGTTTAGGTTTTATGTACCTTCAAGTTTTAATCAAATAGTTTTTTCTTGTTAAATCTTTTGTTTGATTAAGTTGAAGAAGGCCTGGTTTCCAACAATTGGTATCAGAGCGGTTATACACGATCTGAACAAGAAGCTAGCAGAATATCGGTTAGGTGAACATAGGGTCGCCATCAATCGATTGCAGAGGCATATATCAGAACTTGGGATTATCGATCAGATTGTCAACTAATTGAAGGATTCAATTTGTTCGACGGCATAGGAGATCGAACAGGAATATTGATCCAACAGCGGCGGCAAGTCGGCCATTGATGTAGAAAGCGTTGGCATAGGATTACTATTAAATCTGAAGTGGTGATAGAATTGGTGGAAAAAATTACAAGGTTAAATCGAAACTTTTAGTTTAAAAGGTTTTAGTATTAATTTGTGGGGCCATCATTAAAAGAAAGGATTTTGTCGTTTTCGTTGTTCCCAACCAAGGCAGAAGAGTCAGCAACCTATCACATAGGAGAGGACGATTCAGTTAACAATTAAATCGAAAAGGTTTTATTTTTAAGGAGGTATGGCTCAACCGGGTAATCAGGCGTTAGTTACTGTTAAGGAGAACAATAGTATGACTCTTCAATGCCCGGTGTTATCTTCAACAAACTACACGGTGTGGGCAATGAGGATGAGGGTTATTTTCAATGTTCACGGGGTGTGGGAACAAATTGAACCAGGTACGGGTGAGGATGCCAAGAAGAATAATATTGCAATTGCTCTCATGTTTCAAGCTATACCTGAAGAGCAGATTTTGCAAGTTGGTAATCTTAAAACCGCAAAGGAGATGTGGGATGTTCTAAAGACCCGCCATTTAGGTGCAGATCGGATCAGAGAGGCGAGACTACAAACTTTAATGGCAGAGTTTGAAAACCTGAAGATGAAGGATCAAAGTGCCATAGACGAGTTTGCTAATAAATTGTCCGGGTATGCCTTTAGAGCCGCCTCACTTGGCTCGGTTATAGAAGAATCCAAGCTAGTTAAGAAGTTTCTTAACGGATTGCCGAAGCGGTTCATTCATATGGTGGCTTCAATAGAACAGGTGGTGGATTTGAAGACCATCGGCTATGATGATATCGTAGGTCGGCTTAAAGCTTATGAAGAAAGGATCAAGAATGAGGAGGAGACTCAATCAGAAAATTTAAACCAACTCTTGTTCACAACATCAGATGAAAAAGCAAAGGAGAAAGAGCACAGATGTGAGCATTGCGGTTGTGGAAGCTCGAATCGAGGGGATCTTGGACGAGGCCGAGGTAGAGGTCAGGGGTCCGGTAGAGATCGAGGAGATGGTCGAGTACAACGGGACAAAAGCCACGTTAGGTGTTACAAGTGCAATGAAGCGGGCCATTACATATCGGAGTGTCCAAAGTGGGAGAAAATGGAGGAAGCCAACTTTGCCCGATATGAGGAAGATGGACCAGCTCTAATGTGATGAGATGTGATTGACAAGATTAAGGGGGTGATTGTTGGGACTAATCTTGTCAATACTCAAAAGTTAGAGGGTGTTAAATGGTTTATTTTATTTTAGTAGGAAGATTAGGGTTTATTGGTTTAACTAGATAAGGTTTATCTAGTTGGTCTATCTTTTATTTAAATAGAGTTTGAGTTTGGTTAGGATTAGAATTGTTTAGTATAAATAGGGGTTATGTTTAGGTTTTATGTACCTTCAAGTTTTAATCAAATAGTTTTTTCTTGTTAAATCTTTTGTTTGATTAAGTTGAAGAAGGCCTGGTTTCCAACACTGATTACTCATCCCACTTGGATTAGGACGTCTTCAGGTGGAATCTTCACATGTGGTAAAATCGAAATCTAACACTAAACCTCCACATGGCCTCTTTATTTTCCCCTTGATGATCATAGGGGTGTACAAAAAGCTCGCGACTTGAGGCTCGCTCGAAAAGGCTCGTTTTGTTTTCGAGCCGAGCCGAGCTGGCTCGTTTTGTAATCGAGCCGAGCTCGAGCCAGGGGTGTTCAGCTCCTGACAATCTGTTAGGGATATTATGGTCATTTTTCTGGCTATGTGAAATAAACTGACAATTTTGTGTCTTGAATTAGAGGGCCCAGGTGATATTTACCAGCAATTTTGTGTCTTTGAGTAGTGTTTCACTAGTGGTCATGAAGACACCTCAGCTCCACGTCAGCCCACGACCCAACTTCACTATGCCATACTCCATAGCCTAAGAAGAAGTAAAAGCGGATACTCACAAGAGGTTGGTTAAATGCACCCTCTCTTTTTAGTTATCATATTCCATTCTCTAGAAAAGTTCGTTTAAAGTAGTCAAATTCCAGACTTTTTTAAAATAAAATTATTTATACGTATTATTAGATTGGTTAAATGTTCTAGAGTTCTTAGTGCTTCCAATCTTTATAATCTCTGTTCAACTACTCTTTTTTTTTTTTTAAATGAAATAATCGTTTTCTTATCCTATATCTGTGACGAATGGCCTTATTTTGTCCTGCTTTATTCTTCAAAATCGACCACCATTTGAAAAGCCATGGGCTCTTAAATGATTTCTTGATGTCAATGATTTGAAAGTTGAAAAAAACCAGCAGTCTTGAGCAATACACCAACGATGGTTGTGAAAAAGAAACTATCTACCTTTGATGACTTTTTAAAATATAAATAAGATGTATGAAAACAGGCCTAATGATGTGATAGTTTTTTACTGGGTTCAAGTTCCATGTAAAAGCAAATATAAATACCATTTTTAAAACCAAACTTTGGAAACAAAATCATAACCGATGGTATTCAATTGTCCCCGTCGCATTGCGACGAGGCGATTTATTGAACATTATGTTTGTACATATCGGTCTAGGCTAAAAAAGGAAGAAGCGTTGTGGCTGCAAGGATTAGAATACCACGCATAAGAACGCTAATTTTTACTTCAATTATCACCGCCAATAAACAACGCCACTTACAAATCTATATATTACAACCGTGCCAAGCTACAAAAACAACACTCTTGCTGCAACATATTATGATTTTTAAATCACAAAAACAACCCCTTTGCTGCAGCATATTACCATTTTCCCATCATGAAAACAACCATGTTCTTGCAACATATTATCACTTTCTATCAAAACACTATTCTTAAACATATGATATGAATGGATTGATAATATTTTTATGATTATGACTGACGCCTTTGATGAGTTAGCACCAGGGGCGGAGGTTTTGAAGGGCCAGGGGGTGCCCCGGCCCCCCCTGTTTTTTTGGCGCAGTGGTAGAAATTTGCGATTTTTGTAGGTAAATTGAGTCCGGGTTAAGTCCGGCCCCCTCCGATTTGATCTTCCGACCATTACCGATCAAAAAAAATTAAGTCCGGCCCCCTCCGATTCGAAAACCAAGCTTCGCCACTGGTTAGCACTCATCATGATCGACTGAATCCTTCGACAAACAGCGGTAGAAAAATTTGCAATAAACACGCCACCCAAGGCAGCGGTGACGACCTCCAGAAGCGCGTAAGCGGATATTTATCTCCCAAACTGCGAGCCCACAATGACAATTCATTCATCAAGTTTGAAAACTAAAATTGTGTTAACAAAAACAACAAAGAAAATTAAGCTTTAACACACAAAAGCTAACTCTCGGATGAGATTCTTCTCATCGTCATCGAGGTGTAAACAGGCCACCTAGCAAAACTCTAGATATGTCGGAATGTTAAACACGAACGACCACCCCTACCATCCGCTGTATACCACTGGTCGACCATCGGTGGACAACAACTGGCAGTGAAGGATGAGGCAACGCCCAAAAGGAACACCGGATACATACGAAAACAACGACAACACCATACAAACCGAACCTCCGATGGTGTGAACACGCAACCCATGGTGGCCTCACCTGCAGCGGCCACCGACGGCGCGTAGAGATGATCCTTACACATGATGACTACTGCGAAGGCCATCGGAGGAAAACAGTCAGCGGCGTCCGTGGTGAGCCAGCCAGTGAAAACAACTGAGAGGGGTATACAACGAGAAGAGAGAATGATTTTGGTTTAAATACTCAACCAAAATGACGGTTCTACCATAGAACCTGACGAAATTACAACAATGCCATAATATTCATCAAAGTTTGAAAACTAAAAAAAAAAAAAATAATAATAATAATGTAATGTAATGTAATGTAATGTAATGTAATGTAATGTAATGTAATGTAATATATACAATATCACAAACATGTTGGGAATCATGGGATCATATACGAAGCGGAAGAGGTTTATATATTTAACAAAATCGATTATAAATAACTATATAAATTGGGCCGATTTATGTATATAAGTTGTTAGTTAATTTTATTAATCCGATTAATAAAATATTACCAATCAGGATCTCAGCTAAACGCGTATAAACAAATAAATAATATTAACAACCATATGGGGTTTAGTAATCAACCTTTGACGACTACACCGAAATGGTAACACGCGGGTTACAACGAATCCTTGCTATAAGGAAGTTCACAACCGAGTACGAACCAACCGAGAGCAACACTTTGCAAAGAGGAAGGCGGTGGCGTGTGGTGGCTAAACGGAAACAGGAAGGCGGCAGCCCTTGTGGTCAACCGATTCTCTTTCTTGGAGAGGAAGGAGTTGTGTTTTTATTAAAAGGTTGCATCTAGTGTTTACACATTAACCCTCCTTTTATAAAACAATAACTTACATTAAGCCCCCTTTGATTATATACTTATAATCCTCTTAATATTAATCTTATAATATCAAGTCCCTCAAGTCCAAAACATTTATTATTTCACAAATAATAACACACCTAAACGTGAACTTATCTGATTCATGTACCAACATGTAACTCTTTGGATCGTATCAGATCGGGTTATGTTGATCTCGACTTTATTACTATCAAACACACTATATGTCCAACAATCTCCCACTTGGACGATTTTAATTAATTGAGTCAACGTGAGCAGAGTTGAATGCCTAGCTGCATCGCACTACATCCAACACGTATGACACTTTACAGTCGTCAACTAATTCTTTGAGTTCAAGTAACGTTTTACTTAACCAAATACTATAGCCCTGATAACTCTATCAATAAGTCCCTTCTATATAGACATTCTTTGATCATAAGACATGGATAATTTATTCTTATATATTGATCAACCATTCTCTATTCTCGTCTTTAATTCAAAGCAGTCTAACGAATTACCTTTAGTCCGAGTGTGGTCACACGTTTATACCAGTTTTAGTTAACGAGGGTGCTAGAATGTCTAAACTTCTAATCCTATAGAAGTACAGAATTCCATCAGCGTCATACAACTCCTACTTCACCTTGGATTTTTCCTAATGCTACCAGGATTACTATCCATGATTGAGGACAGTGTTCGATAACATCAAAGATAGTCCTTGATCAATGTAGTTTAATATGTGCCTTAGGAAAAAGGACAGATTGAACATATCAATGTCAAAACATCTCATAACACAGATCCATGAAGATCGTTTTGAAGCGGGTTACATCCAATATCATTCCCTAGTGATTTCTGTGAATTTTGATTCTCAAACCCTTGAGTTATTCATCTCATGAATACAATCAACTCAATTCACAATAGTCTTACATTCAAATTCATTCCCATGTAATTTGATTGACTACGGATATTTTAGAATACTCTTATTCAAGGTTTTAAACATACAAATAATGAACACAATAACAAAATATTTAAATTTGCATTTAACCATTAAATCAAATAAATATTTAATGTAACTATTTTAGTTCAGAATAAAACATCAATACTAATTACAGATCATGCCCATTGTCTAGCAACTCTAAGCCCTATATTTCCAGCATGCTCCTCATGTTTAGCTTGAGGTAAAGGCTTAGTAAAGGGGTCAGCCAGATTTAGATCTGTATGAACTTTGTTTATTACGATGTCTCAACGCACTAGTATCTGTCTAATATAGTGGAATTTTCTGAGTATATGCCTTGTGGTTTGATGTGACCTTGGTTCCTTTGCAAGAGTAATGGCCCTAGTGTTGTCACACAGTATCTTGATCGGTTTCGTTATGCTATGCACAACGTAGAGATCAGTAATGAACTTCTTCATCCACGCAGCCTCCTTTACAGCATTGTATTCTGATTCACAGATGGATTGAGCAACCACACTTTGCTTACAACTCTTCCAAGTAACAGCCCCACCATTCAGAATGAAAACGTATCCCGTCTATGACCTTGAATCGTCATGATCAGTCTGGAAGCTTGCATCAGTATAACACTTAACTGACACCTCATCTAGTCCTCAATATATTAAGAACATGTCCTTAGTCCTTCTTAAGTACTTAAGGATGGTCTTCACTACAGCCCAGCGTCTCTCTCTTGAATTCTGTTGACATCTACTCGTCATGCAAAGAGCATACAAGACATCAGGTGTTAGGATCTGAGTTTGATTGTTTTGATTTGTTTAAGTAAAGATGAGAAGAATGAAGTGAATATAAATGGAAAGTGCAGCGGAATAATAAACTATAATCAAAACAAGAGAGTAAGTGTTTTCTAATCGAATGCTTTCATAATATTGAATGATTACAGTCAATTGCAGAAGTACTCCCCCTTAGCTCGATCACTCTGTGATTGTTTGTCCTAGAGAATGTTTGTGAGTGATGAATAGAACAGTACAAGCACTGTTCTATTTATAGACAAATCTAAACCACTGACGATCTAAGCTGACGTCACCTAAGATAGTGACCTCTAACAGAATAACAACATAAAACATCTGCTATATACAAACTACTGTTACATTATAAAACACTGTAAGGTAAACTGTTGTTGAGGAAAACTCTGATGGTCTTGTATCATCTGTTGGAGCCTAAGTGCTGTTGGCTCCAACAGACCTTTAGTCTTCAGCACTTGATCAGCTGTTGTTCTTCATCAGACCTTTAGTCAGCAGTTGTTCTCTATCAGCTGTTATCCAACAGTCCTTTAGTAGCAGCAGTTGTCACAGCAGTTGTTTGGGTAGAACAGTTGTTTGGGTCAACAGTCTTTTGGGAGGAGTATGTTGTAAATGCTGTTTATTAATATGGATCATCTGAGTAGTATATTTTGGCTTTTCAATCATCTGTTCTTCTCCAGGTCAGCAGACCCAACAATCTCCCCCTAGAACAGATGATGCCAAAACTAGGCTTTATTCTTGATCTTTATTCCTCATCAGACTTTCTCTAATTTGACCCTTGAATTGTAACTCAAAGTTCAATGAGTTGAGGTCATCAACATCTCTTTCAAGTTCAAGGTTCAGCAGTGTTTGGAGGTCATCTGCACACAGGCCATGTGCATCATCCATGCTAAGTCTTTGAGCTTCTCCATCTGATCTGAGCAGAGTCAATTCATGGGTGTCTTTGTTGACCTTCCATTTTAGAATTGTTTATACTGATCACAGTGTTGTCAGGTATTTAATGGACGAAAAGGATGCTAAGCCCCGACTGATTAGATGGATACTCTTACTACAAGAGTTTGACTTGGAGATACGTGATAAGAAAGGCACAGAAAATGTGGTTGCAGACCATTTGTCTAGATTGATGATTGAAGAGGAAGACTCAACGAATGAAATTAATGAGTTGTTCCCAGATGAGCATTTATTAGCAGTTTCGACATTACCTTGGTTTGCTAACATTGTTAATTTTTTAGTGACAAGTACAATGCCGGAACATTGGGTGAGGAAGAAGAGACTCCACTTTTTGTCCCAAGTGAAACACTACATTTGGGATGATCCTGATTTATTTAGAGTGGGAGCAGATCAAATCATTCGAAGATGCATCCCGGATGAGGAGATCATGAGTGTGTTGAAGCACGTGCATTCTTATGCATGTGGAGGGCATTTTAGTGGCCAAAAGACGGGTCACAAGGTTTTATCTAGTGGGTTGTATTGGCCAACAATTTTTAAGGATTCGTTTGAGTATGCTAAAAATTGTTTACATTGTCAACAATTAGGAAGCATCTCAAAACGTGATGAAATGCCAATGCAACCCATTTTGGTTGTTGATGTGTTTGATGTATGGGGAATTGACTTCATGGGACCATTTCCCAATTCTTTCGGTAATCTATACATTTTGGTGGCGGTAGATTATGTTTCTAAGTGGGTTGAAGCTATCGCCACCAAAACCAATGACCATATTGTTGTTTGCAATTTTATACAAACATATATTTTTTCAAGGTTTGGGTTACCTCGCACAATCATAAGTGATGGGGGATCTCATTTTAAAAACCAAAAATTCGGAAAATTGCTTAAGCGATATGGTGTTGACCATAGAATTGCCACCCCATATCATCCACAAACTAGTGGACAAGTTGAGGTGTCCAATAGGCAAATTAAAGAAATTCTACAAAAAACGGTTTGTGCGGACCGAAAGGATTGGTCAACTAAGCTCAATGATGCTTTATGGGCCTACCGCACGGCCTACAAAACGCCTATTGGAACAACTCCTTATCGACTAGTGTATGGTAGGGATTGTCATCTCCCGGTCGAATTAGTTCACCGGGCATATTGGGCCATAAAAAATGTTAACGTACGATATGATGATGCAGGCCGAGAAAGGAAACTCAAATTGTGTGAGTTAGAAGAGCTAAGGGATGAAGCTTACAAAATCGCGTCAAAATATAAAGACCAAATTAAGAGAGCTCATGACGCAAAGATTCACAAAAAGGAATTTCAAGAGGATCAAAAGGTTTGGCTCTACAATTCCAAGTTGAAGCTCTTCCCGGGAAAGCTCAAGAGCAAATGGACTGGCCCATACATCATAACAAGAGTTGGAAAATTTGGCGAGGTAGACATCGAGGACCCGAAAGATGGGTCAAAACAAACTGTGAACGGGCATCGGTTGAAGCCCTATGTGGAGTACCCAACAGAACATGGTAACATTGTCGAGTTGGTAAGTTTCTTAGAGGGCTTACCAACTTATGAAATCAACTAAAATGAAGGTGAAAACTCCCATCCCAGGTATGTATTCTAATTGTAGTATTGGGACAATACTAAATTTTTGCGGGGGGTGGGAAGTTGTAAATATTTGTACAAAATTTTTATAAGTCTTTAGTCTTTTATTTAATTATAAACCTTAATTTAAAAGCCCCTTTCAAAAAAAAAAAAAAAAAAAATTTTGGAAGTTAGCGTAGCCTACGCCAAAAGTGGCGTAGGGTATGCTAAAGGCTATTTCCCTACGTGAACAACTGCTGGCCTACGCTAGCAAGGAAGCAGCTGCCAACGCCAATGGCGTTGCCTACGCCAAAAGTGGCGTAGGCTACGCTAAAACCTGCCAAAAAAAAAAAAAAAAAAACTCGGCTGTTGACTTACTTTGACCGGCCCCACTTGCACTAAAACCAATTTTTCTCATCCTTAACACCTTTCTACACCATCAAAACACATCAAACAACACACTCTTCATCTTCTTCATCCCTAAACTTCTCCAAACCCTTAAAACCTTCACCCTTTCATAACTCTTTCAATCCTCCACCAAATTTAACAAATTTTATATGAAAATCATATAGTTTTTCGAGACCTACAAAACCCCTAACTTAGAATTTGTTAATTTTAACGTTTTGAGAGGCGAATCAAGGGGTAAAGAAATCGCAAATTTGGTGGTGTTCTTGTTATTGTCTTATTTCTTGCTTGTGGTTATTTCCCTACTCAATAATCATCATGAAGGTATGTTTCTCATAATTTTTGTTTGTTATTTTCATCATTTACATATTATGTGTTCATGAATGTTTGAGAAATTGATGCTATGTATACTAGTGTTTAGGATGATTATTGCTTGGGTATATCATTTGTTGTTGATATAAAAAAAAACGATTTTTTTATAATAAAAGCAAGAAATAAGTGTGGGGAGGGGATTGTAGAGATGTAAAATATATGGTTGTGAATTTAGGCGATTAGTACAACATCCTTAATCGCTAGTGTATGTTCATAGCCATAGGATGCCGTGTTTGAGTAGAATGTAGTTAAGGTGCATGCTAGTCTTATTGGGATTAGACAACTAATGCTACATTATTGTTTTGAATGCAGAATATCTTTAGAAGAAAGGGTAAGGAGCATGCCGAATCATCTTCTCAACCAAAAAGGAAAAAGGGGAAACGATCCAATTTATGCGATGAATCTGATGACGAGGGTGACGAAATTCAACATGAATTGGATCGTAGCGAACGGACGGAGTGTGCTGAAGGAATGGATGTTGATCTTCCCACTTGGACAGAAAAGTCTAAAAGATTGTCAGCTTTCCCTGAAGCAATCAGGCCAGCCATGTGGTACCAAAAAATGTCAACATTGAAACATGATACCGAGGGAGTGTTGGTTTGTGAGAGAGCATATGATAGGGAGCAGTTGCGGTTAGTGGGATTAACACAGAAATTTGAAAGAATTGGTTGGGAAGCAGCATTAGACTTTTGTGCGAATAGAGGAAGAAAGGTTTACTTGAAAGCAATTGAGCAATGGATGTCCACGCTAGAGCAAGATCTTAGTAATAAACCACCTCTTACAATGAAGTTGATTGGTATTGTGGGGAAGAAAAAGATGACCTTATCATTTGAGACACTGCGGCAAATTGCCAATTTTGACTCTTGTCCGGAAGATGAATATTATTATATCCCCGAGCATCTCTTTTGGGCTAAAACGCAGTTAAAAACCGATCCACAGAATATGTTTGATAATGTGGCTCCAGTAAAAAGGGGAAATAATCATTGCAGAGAGGATATGGAATGCGAGGCTAGATTTCTTTTGGGCATTTCATTTGAAAACTTAATGGCAAGGCTCGGGGATAGATCAAAAGTGAGAGGTTGGGACGTTCGAGTATTACACGCAATCATGTATGGTACACCACGCCTATCATTTAGGCATTTGGTCTTGATGAACGTTTGGGATAGCCGAGAAAGCCAAGAGCGGAAAATGATACCGCATGTTAGGCTATTGTCATACTTGATGGAAGCTCAAGGAGTGGTGACACGGTCGACACCAGCCATTGAAGTGAACATCATGAAAATGAAATGGGAGAGTTTTAGCAAGGACAAGTTTACATATGAGAGGACCGCGGAGTACCATGTCTTGCTCGATAAACAAGGCAACACACAGATAATGGCATTGCGAGAAGATGTGGAGCATAGAGATGATGAAGAGGTACACACGGATGAAGCCGAGGAAGTAGAAGAAGAAGTGCAAGTTGTGAGAGAGCGGCCGGTTCGAGAGATGAGCAGAGAAGAAATGGAGATGGTAGCAGGGATCAATCAGGCAAGGCCTGGAGGTTTCCATGGTTGGACTTCATTTAAAAAGAATATTTGGGACCGAGGGACGCGAAACATGATATTGGCACGACAAAGAGAAGAAGCGGCAATCAAAAGGGAACAAGAGCGAATAGCACGAGAGGAGCAGCGGGAGAGAGATCAAGTGGCAAGAGAGGAGAGAAGAGAGGCGGAAAGAAAGGCACGGGAAGACAGACATTGGTGGGCAGTTAATTATGCCCGAGAAATGGACACGGTTAACAGGTTTCTAGAGAGCGAGCAGGTCAGACACCACCAGGACCTAATAGCGGGGCGTCCTTATGAGCCAGTTGTTCCATACGTCGATTATTCAACCATAAGGGAACAACCACAGGAGGTGATCGATCAGGTCAGGTGGCCCCAAGGGATCTCATCCAGCTATCTTCCCACTCCGCAGCCGCCACCGCCACCACCACCAGCTGAAGGATCTTCCTCTTCTGCCGACCCACTCAGTGACTACCATGGATGGATGGATGCAATTTTCGGGCATCCAAACGCGCCTTATCCACCACCGGGTCCGAATGATCCCTACTACCGCTGATGGATGGTTTTGGTAACATTTTATGCGTATCATTGTAGACTATTTATTTTTATTGTTTTTCTTTTATTTCGTGTTGGTTGACTTTATTTTGGGTTTGCTTGAGTATGTTAGAATTTATGTTTTGCATTCTAGTTTCTTTCTAGTTGTTTTGTATGTGTTGATGTTTTGAGAGTGAGCCTAGGATATGCATCACCGGTGAGTGTTCAGTGAAAAGGAGGAAAAATGGAGGATGGGAAGCATTCAAGTATGGAGAGCAAGGATTCATCGATGAAATGGAGACATCTTTTGTTTATCAGGTGCTTTCTATTCTTTAATCTTTTGTGTATTGTTGAATAAGGTTTGGGGTGGATTTTTAGCATCCTCGCACTTGTGAATTAATCGGCTATTTAGCTACTTTATTTGTGCAAGAACCCACATTGAGGACAATGTAAACTTTAAGTGTGGGGATGGGGGAATAGCCATATATAAAAAAAAAAATAATAAATAAAGACCTTCAAGCTTAAACTGTAAGAAAACCATTTTTTTCACCATGATATTGGATCACAAAATTCGACCCCTAGTCATGGTCATAATTCTTTAAGTTCCTTGATGTGTTTTTCCAAGGATGGTTTTTGCAAAATATGGATTGCCTAGTTAGAAAAGACTAAGGAAGAATATAGCACTTTTGCATATCGGTAACCCATATTCCCTTTAGGTTCAGGAAGAGATTATTGAGCCACCACAACATGCTAATACCCTACAAATACTTATCCACATCCTCTGGCATGTTGTGTTCATTTGAATTGAGTGTACTATTATAGGCGCATAAGGTAGAACTTGCAATTTTTGATACGCCTACCACTCTAGACCGATTGTGGACACAAGAATGATTAAGGCATTAGGCTAAACCTTTTTAAAACCCATTTTTATCATCCTTGACCCATTCCGATACCCCTTAGTTAACCAATCTTGAGCCTGAAATCTTTTCAATTGATCACCCATATCAACCTTTTGACCCATTTAACCTTTTCAATTTTTAAACCCAGTATGATGAAAATTCGATTGTAGGATTTTGCTGTAATTTGTATATGATTTGTCATTTCTAGTTAAAAAAAAAAAAGCTGAAAAGCATGAGAACAAATACGCTTCAAACAAATGAAAGTTCTCATAAGAAAAGCACAAAAATATGCTTGAAGTTAGTGATTGAATAAAAAGGCGCAACATTGCCTTATAGTTGAGAGATTATTTAGTCGATGTAATAAAAGTCGAATTTTCATCATCATAGTCACTTCAAATATTCCGTTCCATACCCTTCGCCTAGCCCCATTACAACCCATTAAAGACCTTTTGACTCGTGTCCACTTTTGAAAAATTTTGTGGAAGGTGATTGGATTGCAAGCTTATGCTAACATGCCCTATGATCGGTTTCGAGTGATTGACATGAAATACTAGCACATTACTTGCTAGCCGAGATAGTAAACCGAGTGGAGTGAACCATTGTGAGGGGTGTGCAAAAGTGTGAAATCAAATCTAGTTGGATTTAGCTAGGCATTTGTTTTAAACATATAAAAACCTTGGAATGTAAATCTACTGACAGGCGTAAGTCTTGTGAATTGGGGTATGACTAGGGGCCGTTTTTGAGAACGATAAAATGGTTGGAAATTAATTAAATTGTTGATTGAGCATGGTTTATTGATTTGCTTGAGGGCAAGCAAAAGACAAGTGTGGGGATGTGATGGGTTGATTTAAGGATGTGTATAAAAACACCCATAAAATGCATTTTAAGGATTGTTTAGTGTCAAATGGTGTTGCTTTGATCTTGTTATGTCATTTCAGGATTTGACAACAAAAAGGAAGCAAAAATGACGTTTTGGAGTTGCCCGGGCGAGAAACGGAGGTATACGCGAGTTGGAAAACCAAAAACGGACGCCCGAGGGAAGTTGGCGTAGGATACGCCAAAAATGGCGTACCCTACGCCATTGGCGTAGGCAGAGACAGTTAAGCTGGCGTAGGCCAGCAGGATTCAGCTGAGGCAAAACTGGACTGGCGTAGGATACGCCAAAAGTGGCGTATCCTACGCAAAAAGTCAAAATCGGTCAAATGTTTCCTTTTTCAAGTCAAAACTGATGGGATCAAATGTTAATGGCGATTTTATGGTCTTTGACTGCTTTTGGGGAGCTGTTTTGATCTCCATCATTATAAAAAATCATCACCATTGAAGGCATAACATCATACAATTATTCTCCAAGCTTATTACACAATTTCTTTGAAGATTGAAGATCATATTTTGAAGATGATGAACACCATAGCCATGTTTGGCTAAAACTCTTGTATTACACTAGGGATGTAAGTTTTTGGTACCTAGGGCTTTAACATTTGGGCATTGCTTAAACTTTTGATTAATGTTTTTATGTACTTGAATTACTTGTGTTGACTAGTGATTAATCTTATGTTGAAATCATTTCTAGTTAATTGATCTTGTGCCAATTTCTAAATGATATGAACATGGTTCCTTGCATCAACACTATCATAGGATTGTATGTTCTAAATGATAAAGTATAGTTTAGTCCATTGTGAATGTTGATGAAACTTGATACCTAAGTTTATTGAACAATCAATCCGTTAGTACCAATTGCATTATCTTTGTTTATCCAATTATGCCTAATTGTTGAAAGCCTTAGTGTTCAATTGCCCAAATCCTTAGTGTAATCATCTTTATCTTATTGTTTACAAGTCTTGTTAATTATTTCTTACACATTCAATTTATGCTTCATATTAATCAACAAACTCTTCAACCAATTTCTAAATACCAAATTCATATATTAGCATCTTCATAAAACAACAAATTCAAAGTTAACTAGAAAATACTCACTAACCACACGCTCCTTGGATTGATACCCTACTTACCCTATCTATTTAGGTTATTTAGGCTTTGTATGAACCGTGACGACTGGCTCATCAGCGAGTTCGATACCTTGCAAACAGGGTGATATTTGGATACACACGAGCCACATTTACTTATATAACAAGGGTCATCATTCTAACACTAAGGTGAGTTTACATAGCCCCTTTTTTTCTGTTTTACATTTGGGGTGAAACATGTTTAAACATTTTACACACTATCATTTACTCATTCTTACATTGTTGAAACTTGTGATTCAATTACACTATCATTTACTCATTCTATCATTTGACTGTAACAAAAAGACACAATACAATCATTAACATTGATCAAGCCGCCTGTTTAGATTATAGCGCTATAGGTCTGACAAGCCCATCCCCCTGCATAAATTCAGGGATGATCGATAACAGTTACAATTTTACTAACTTGCGAGTTAGGTCTCAGTCGACACAAGGTTTGATTGTACAAAAGACGCATTGTTACATGTCGGACTCATATTCTATCGTTACTCATTATTATACTTCAACTATGATTGTTATACAACATATTGTTTTCAACTATATACAAAACCTATGTATTCTCACCAACTATTTATAGTTGACCCCCCATCTTTCCAATTTAACATGTTTCAGGTTTATTTGCTATTGGAAGTTGTACATGTATTAGAACACATAGGAGCTTTGGACCTAGCTTATATTAATCAACCTTTGTAATATTTACTTGTAAGTTGTAAATTGTTTAATATTATTCAACTTTCATTTAGTACCATGAGCTATTGAACAATCATCAATACGTGACATCCTGATGTTTCCGCCATCGGTTGGGGTGTTACAGAGACCAAGGAAACACTGAAGTTCACCCATAGCACTCATTTCAAACTTTGCTGTCATGAGTTCCCTAAACTCTTCACACATTTTGTTACATGTGGATCCAAAAATGATGTCATCCACATATATTTGAACAATCATTAAATCTTTCTCTCTCTATTTCAAAAATAAGGTTTTATCAATTTTACCTCTTGTGAAACCAATGGATAAGAGAAAGGTGGAAAGAGTTTCATACCAGGCCCTAGGTGCTTGCTTGAGTCTATACAAAGCTTTGTTAAGCTTGTAGACATGATCAGGATGGAATGTGTCTTCAAAACGAGGTGGTTGACATACATATACCTCCTCCTGAATTTTGCCATATAGGAATGCACATTTGATGTCCATCTGATACACCTTGATGTTGTGGTTGACAGCAAAGGCTAGAAAGAGTCTGATAGCTTCTAACCTTGCTACAGGAGCAAAGGTTTCATCATAGTCTATCCCTTCTTCTTGTCTGAAGCCTTGAACCACAAGCCTGGCTTTATTCTTGACAACTATACCCCTTTCATCAGTTTTGTTTTTGAAGTCCCACTTTGTGCCAATTGGACAAACATCCTTAGGCAGTGGTACAAGTTCCCATACTTGTTGTCTTTTAAACTGAAGGAGCTCTTCCTGGATAGCTTCTACCCAACTGTTGTCTTTTAGTGCCTCTTGGTACTTGACAAGTTGTGTGAGAGATATAAAGCCTGCAAAAAGACAGATATTTGAGGATTGGCTTCTTGTTAGCACACCCTCTCTGATGTTGCCAATGATTTGATCTGGTGGATGAGCTCTTAGGTAGATTAGATCTCCCTGATATGGTATGATGGCATTTTGAGGTGAAGGACAAAGGTTTGGTGACTCTGTTGATGTAACATCTGTTTGCATTTCTGTAGTGCCAACAGATGTTTGAAATAGAGGTAGGGAATGGGTCCAAGTGGTGTAAAACTGGACTGACTTTTGTCAACAGATGTTTGACTTTTGTCAACAAATGATTGAGCAGTGGATGTAAAGGGTGAAGCAGTAGTTTGAGGATAAGACTGGCCAACAGTGGCTGACTCAGTTGTGACAGAGTTTTGGCAATTGTTTTGAACAGCTGCTTCCTCTGATGCATAATAGATTCTATAGTGACTTGGAATCACAACATCTGTTCTGTAATCTTGTTGTGGAGATTGTGGAATACCTGCACTGTTAGTTTTGACAGTAATATCTTCAATTTTGAATTTATCTAAATCAAACAACTCAGCAGGATTTGCTGGGATTTTTATGGATGAAAGTTCATTGAACTTTACATTCAGAGTTTCTTCTATTGTCCTGGACCTTGTGTTAAACACTTGATAGGCCTTGGCAGTAGAAGAATATCCTAGAAAATATCCACAATCTACTTTGGCTGCAAATTTTGAAATGGAATCTTTGAGATTTAAAATGAAACATGGGCAGCCAAAGATTTTTAAAAATGAGATTAATGGTTTGATTTTGAACAGAATTTCATAAGTAGTCTTTTGATGTCTTGGGTTGATCAAAACTCTGTTTTGAACATAGCAAGCAGTGTTTACAGCTTCTGCTCAGAAGGACAGTGGCAAACCAGAATCTGCTAGCATGGTTCTTGCAGCTTCAATAAGAGTTCTATTTTTCCTCTCAACCACCCCATTTTGTTCTGGTGTTCTTGGGATGCTGTACTGCCTCACAATCCCTTTTGACACACAGAAGTCATCCAACTCCTTATTTTTAAACTCTTTTCCATTGTCACTTCTAAAGACTTTTACTGGCAAGTCATATTATTTTTTAACTTTGGTGACAAAGTCCTTCAAGATACCTGCAGTCTCATCATTAGAGTGTAAAAAGTAAGTCCATGTAAACCTAGAAAAATCATCAACTATGACAAGACAAAATCTCTTTCTTGTTAGACTCATGATTTTAACTGGGAAAAACAAGTCCATGTGCAACAATTGTAGACATTGACTTGTTTTGGACTCATCAATGGATTTGTAAGAGCTTTTATGTTGTTTTCCTTTTAAGCAGGAAACACAATGTTCATCACATTTGAATTCTTTTGATGGTAAACCTCTGACAAGGCTTTGTTTTGAGAGTGAGTTGATAGTTTGAAGGTTGATATGACCCAGTCTCCTATGCCACAATTCTGTCTCGTTTGTGGAGGCAGCAGAAAACAAACAGACATTTGCCACAGGATTGTCCTTCAACATATCAACTACATACACATTGCCACTCCTATGAGCAACAAGTTGTGCTTTGCTCTCAGCAATGATGGTGTCAATCTTTTTCACCACTTCTGGCCCAATAATCTTACAAGTTTTCTTAGTGAAGAATGAGCCATATCCTTTGTCACTCATTTGTGAAACACTAAGAAGATTAAATTTAAGATTATCAATAAGATTGACATTTTCAAACTTGAGTTTCCTAGCCTGAACTGTCACTGAACCCAACACCTTACCTTTTGAATCATTACCAAAGGATATATCACCCCCTCCATGAGCTAAGAAGTCCAGAAGAAGGGCTCTACATCCTGTCATGTGCCTGGAGCCTCCACTATCTACATACCAAAGACTATCTAAACAAGCAGAAGCTCCCTTAGCAGCAGCCATCAATGCACAATCACACTTGCACTCACAATCGTCAGATGCACCCCAGGGATCTGAGAGATTCACAACCTCTTCTTCAAATTTTTCACCTGCAACTACCTCATCAACAACATCATCAGTCACAACTACAGATTCAGTCACCACCTTCTTAGATTCAACTTCTTCTACCATAGCCATGAAACAAAAATTTTCTGGTTCATTTTCAGCTTTGGCAACTAGTGCAAAATTTTCATCTGTTATACTGCTCCAATCAACAAAGCCTTGTGTGAAGAAACTTTGTTGACTGGTCTTTGCAGGAACAGAGGGTGGAGCAGCAGTCATTGGCACAGGTTCCTGAGCAACAGGGGTTTGCGCATAGTGAATCTGAGGAACAGTGGTTTGGACATACTGGACAGGAACAGTGTTTGAGGACTGTGCAAAATGAGCAGTGTTTTGCACATTTGGTCCAGGGGTATTATAGGAAGTTTGATAAGTGTTGGTCTGTGGCCTTTGATATGGATAGGCAATCATAGGTGTACCATGTTGACTCCTACATTCCCTAGCAAAATGACCAACTCTATGACATTTATAACACTTTATCTTTGATTTATCCAACCCCACTTTTGACCTGCCAGTTAACCCTGGAAACCTTCTCCCAGTTTTCTTGTAAAAATTGTTAGTTCTTACACTGAGAAGGGCCTATTGGTGCATAATGTCCATTTCTTCCAAATCATCAGGGTCAAAGTATTTTAAGTCATCATACTCAAAGGATATGTTATCAGATGCCTGGATATCACTACCACTTGCTGTAAAAGCATAGTTTGGTGAATAAGAATAGAGTTAATACCTGAGTTAAAACCTGAAGTTATGTCAATGAAATGATCATAACTCTGATCCTTACTATTACCAGGCACCTCATCATGACCCAGAAGTGCTGTATTACCAAATACATAGTCATCAGACACTTTTCCAGAGTCCTGGAGCTTCTTTTTCTGGTTAAGCCCTCTCTCATAGGTCAAGAGCATACCATGAAGCTGGGTCAGTGATAGGTCCTTGAATCCAATTGAGTTTGTCATAACTATAGCAATAGTGTCCCATTTATCTGGTAATGATCTTAAAAGCCTATGGTTCAAAGTTGAATGAGGGTAAGTTAGACCAACCAGTTTTAGTTCACTAATGAGACAATTAAACCTCTCAAATTGTTGAGTTAATGACTCTCCCTTAACGTGACTGAATGTTTCATATTGTTGGTTAAGTATTTCACGGTTGTTTTCAATAACCTCTTCAGTCCCACCAAATTGTTCTTTCAGTGCATCCCACAACTCCTTTGCACTGTTACAGTGTAACAGCCCAGCATATATATCATTAGGTAGAGCCATGGCCATAATACTGAAGGCCTTAGCATCTAACTCAATTTTCTGAAAATCGTGGTCGGAGTAGTTTTCAAGTTTCTTAGGCTCCTGAACCTTGGGATCTTCGCTACTCGGCACCATCGGAACATGTGGTCCGAAGATAACCGACTTCCAACACCCAGTGTTCTGTTGAGCTAGAACATGGCTCATCCGACGTTGCCAGATATTGTATTCAGATCTGACAAGCATCGGTGGCTTGTTGTTCGTGCCAGTGTTGTGTGGATCGTGATTGATTGAAGCCATTCTCTGATTTTTTTGAAAACAAAGTCTGTTTATAAACGGCTGAATTTAAAATAAACTATTACTCTGTTTTCAATCCGACAAACAAACGATATTAATATTTGTGAGCTGATCTGTTTATATTAAATTGATTGGTTAGATCGAATTTAATTGACCATGCTCTGATACCAATTGTTAGGATCTGAGTTTGATTGTTTTGATTTGTTTAAGTAAAGATGAGAAGAATGAAATGAATATAAATGGAAAGTGCAGCAGAATAATAAACTATAATCAAAACAAGAGAGTAAATGTTTTCTAATCGAATGCTTTCATAATATTGAATGATTACAGTCAATTGTACAAGTACTCCCCTCAGCCCGATCACTCTGTGATTGTTTGTCTGAGAGAATGTTGTGAGTGATGAATAGAACAGTACCAGCACTGTTCTATTTATAGACAAATCTAAACCACTGATAATCTAAGCTGACGTCACCTAAGATAGTGACCTCTTACAGAATAACAACATAAAACATCTACTATATACAAACTACTGTTACCTTGTAAAACACTGTAAGGTAAACTGCTGTTGAGGAAAACTCTGATGGTCTTGTATCATCTGTTGGAGCCTAAGTGTTGTTGGCTCCAACAGACCTTTAGTCTTCAGCACTTGATCAGCAGTTGTTCTTCATCAGACCTTTAGTCAGCAGTTGTTCTCTATCAGCTGTTATCCAACAGTCCTTTAGTAGCAGCAGTTGTCACAGCAGTTGTTTAGGTAGAACAGTTGTTTGGGTCAACAGTCTTTTGGGAGGAGTATGTTGTAAATGTTGTTTATTAATATGGATCAACTGAGTAGTATATTTTGGCTTATCAATCATCTGTTCTTCTCCAGGTCAGCAGACCCACCATCAGGTCTAGCACATAACATGGCATACATGATAAAACCAATAGAAGAAGCATATGGAACTCTTTCCATTTTCTTCTTTTCCTCTTTAGTGTTTGCACACTGTTTGTTATTAAGAATGGTTCCATGTGCCATGGGCAAGATGTAATACCTTGAAATTTTATTTAATCACGACCCTATAAATTATGAAAATAGCTATAACTAGTTGAGCTACTGGCTTAGTATCTTGTATAGTGTCTTGTTATATAGGTTAAACTATCCACCCTAATTATTATAGTATAGGTATGACACTCATATATTAAGTGTTGTGATAAAATGGCCATTAGAATTACAAGGGGTGTAGTCGGGCATTTAATAAGAGACCGTATAATAATAATAATTAATAACAATATTAACACTACAATTAAAGTTCATACGTAAATGAATAAGTTTGTGAATTTAGGATAGAAGTTACACATCACATTAATGATTACTATCACAAACATGGTGTCAAGCTTATTGAGGTGTACATTGGGACTTCACGTGGTATGAATTCATTCAAAACTTACTACTATCAAATTCTTCAGGGGTAAACATCTATCATACCTATACCTATGAATTTCTTGGCCATCACACAAAACTTGGACTACATAAAGCATCAATTTTGAACGGTTCTTTTCACAATTCACATCAAACTTCTTACACTTATAAAGCAATAATAATAATAATAATAATAATAATAATAATAATAATAATAATAATAATAATAATAATAATAATAATATCTACGAATTTAGGTTATGCAGGAAGGAAAAAAAATAATAATAATGAGGATAATACTAGCAACAACAATTAACAATATTAATAACTTAGGAATTAAGTATGCATGGTGATCTGGCCATGTACCTCTACGTGGAATGATATCGTATGAAGCTTAATCATATCAATTTCTTGAGAAGGTAGAAGCTATCCATCCTATATGTCTATGAAACTTTGGCAATAAGAAAAATTCCTGCTATAAATAGGTGAGGAATTCAATAGTTATACTACCAAGGTGAATACGTTTATTGCTTTCAAAATTTAAAAGGTTTTGATTATTTTGAAAACCCGCATGCAAAATATTAATTGTTTAAAACGTAGAGGGTAATTTATAGATAGCACTCAGGCTATAATGTATACGTATGATTTGATCAAATAATACACACACGATGATTATGATCTAGTGGGTCTGGCATAAATAAAGCAGTAGTCCATAGGCGTAAAATACTTAAAGACACCGATAGTAGTGTATCTTAAAGTTGCGGATTACTTGAATTCCTATGCCAGTGTATACGATAGTTATTCTAAATGTGTAGATTACTAAATCCAACTATGCTTAAACAATTTAATATGTTGCGTGTATAAAATGATTTCTGTCACATAAATGCTATTCACCAGTTTTTGCTGACGTATTATTTTTAAAAACATTATCAGGTGATGAATAAAAATATTTTAGGCTCAGGTGCATGCTGAAAGGATATATAGGTTCCCTAGGCATAAGATACCTGGTGGCTTAATATATATATATATATATATATATATATATATATATATATATAGAAATAAACGCTGAAGGGATATATCGACTCCTCAGGCCTAAGAAAGTTTATTTCCTTTTTATTGTAAACCTGTGTTATGACAAGATCTTTTGAATAAATATTTTGTAATATGGGTTTTTAAATCCCAAAATATATATATCAAAGTTTCTTTTTTCTTTATACTCACTTGGGGCCAATAAATTTCGCTGCAATATCTATAAATAAATAATTGTAACCAAGTACCAACATGTCGCACGCCAGGGGGTCCTCTGACCAGGGTGTGACAGGTTGGTATCAGAGCCACTGGTTTTAGTGAATTAGATACTCGTTAGATAGAAGTAGAGTGTCTAGTCTTTAACCAAAAGTATATAGAGAACCTAATACCTATAAATAATATAATACTCTTGATCTGCTTTAGATATAAAATTATATTTGTTTTACAGATGTCTGACAATAACAATTTTTATGCCCGAGCCTTAAGCGATGGAAATTCGGTTAATAACTATGCTAATGAACCGTTATTTCCCGAAACCGAAAACAACCCTATCCCAGTGTCTAGTGATCATAGGAACATAGAAGAACCCATCGAGGGATTTGGAGATAATGAGATAGACAAGTACATCATCGAACCAAGTGGAATGCTGAGATCTCCCGGAAAAATCGAAACGTTTAATTCAAATGACTGGGCATTTCATACACCTCCTCCTCAAATGATTTTTCCAGTACCCGAACCCCATGGCGAGAGGACAAGCAGGCCGCGGGTCAGAGTTAACTCAACCCAAGAACTATTTAACACCGCTCCTGTGAGGAGAGAATCTGTGCAGAATCCAGTACCCGACCCATTCCAGTATCATCAGAACGCTGACGAAAGAGATAGTTGGGGTTATAGAGCTGAGGATTACAAGAAAATGTTTACAAGGTGCATGGAAGATGAGATGAAGATAGGAGAGGAGCTGATAAGGATGGGGGAGAAGCTGAAGAAGTTAGGAGAGCATTTAAAATATAAGTAGAGCTGAAGGAGTTAGGAGAACAGTTAATAAATAAGTGGTCTGAAGCAGGATTATATAGTATTGTATAATATAATATTATGTACTCGTGTATCACATTATGTAGTCTCTGTTTCTGTTCTGTCGTATTATACCATTTTCCCTGAGGTATAATATTAAAAGAGGTTTTGTAACTCTTATTTTCAGAATGTCGAACTCATAACATAATAGCGAACACTCTAGCAATAGAAGTGCAAAGAGGAATATAGATGACGTTAATAATAATGAGCAATAAACTCTTAATAAGGCTGAGGTATCACATATGATAGAAAAAGGTATATCGGACGTTGTTCCGAAATTACTAGAAGCGATGGAACAAAGAAAGAAAGATAAAAAGATAGAGGGAGCCGAAGATTTGAAAACTAAAGAGATGGAGGTTGAAGATTCCTATGACTCAAACAGTGATTACTCCAAAGTAAGCAAGCCAGAAAAGAAAACGAGGATAGCAGCAAAAGGTTGTAGTTACCAAACCTTTCAGAATTGTAACCCTATTGATTTCTCTGGAAGTGAGGGAGCAATCGCTGCCCTCAGATGGTTGGAAAAGATGGAAGCTGTTATTGCCATTAGCAAGTGTGCTAATGAGGATAAAGTGATGTACGCTGCAAACTCGTTTAAGGATAGTGCATTGGAGTGGTGGAACTCAGTACTAAAGACTAAACGTAGGGAAGTAGCATATGCAATGTCATGGGAAGAATTCTCAGGAATGGTGACAAGAAGGTTTTGTCCCATAAATGAGAAAGAAAAGGTTGAAACAAAATTCCTAAACCACAAAATGGTGGGAGCAGATATTCAAGGTTATACCACCAAGATTTATGAATATGCACGACTAGTTCCACATCTAGCAACCCCTGAATCTGTTCTAATTAACCGTTATATTTGGGGATTGGCCGAAGAAATTCGTGACATGGTGAAGGCTGTAATGCCCAGAACAATGGAGTCAACAGTAGAATTGGTAAGTTTATTGACCAACGGTATGGTGAGGAAACAGGAGGAGAGGAAACAGAATGAAATGACTCAAAAGGTCACCCAGGAGGTGAAAAGGTTAGGGAGAAATTCTGGAAAGCAGTTTGAAAAGAAGACCATTCGAAACCTGTATCCTGAATGCAAGACTTATAAGAAGCGACATCTTGGGAAATGTCAACTGGAGAGTATAGCCTTCTGTGATAATTGCAAAATCTCGGGCCATTCAACTGGGAATTGTTTTAGGAAGCGAGGACCAGTTGTTTGTTACAACTGTGGAGAAGTGGGACATTTTTGATCTGAATGCTCTAAGCTGAAAACTGTCGGAACAACTGGTGTGAAGACTAACAGTGGACCCAAAAAGAACACCCGAGCATTTGTGCTGAACACTCGAGAAGCTGCTCACATACCGGATTTCGTCACCGGTACATTTCTCATTAACAATACTTTCGCTAAAGTATTATTCGATTCTGGATCAAACTTAAGTTTCATAGATTATAAGTTTTGCAAATTATTAGGCATACTGTTAGCTAACTTAGATGATATATATGATGTAGAGATGGCTAATGGCGATCTAATTAAGGTTACGGAATCTTTAGACGATTGTAGGAGTACTCTCGTGGGTCATGTTTTCCCTATTCGACTTTTGCCCATAACCTTAACGGGTTTCGATGTCGTTCTCGGTATGGATTGTTTAACCACTAACCAAGTCCATATAGATTGTAACAAAAAGGCAATCCAACTCCGTGTATCTACCGGTAAAATGATTACGATTCAAGGCGATAGAACTTCTAACCCAATCGGCATTATATCAGCGATTAAAGCATCTAAGTGTTTATGAAAAGGATGAATAGCCTATTTGATCTCCGTATCAATGGCTAAAAACAATAAGAACATAAAAGATGTGCCGGTTGTAGCTGCTTATCCAGACGTATTTCCTGATGAACTACCGGGAATACCGCCAGATCGAGAAGTGGAATTCAAAATAAATCTAATACCAGGGGCTACACCAATTGCCAAATGTCCCTACCGATTGGCACCAAAAGAGATGGCAGAGTTAAAGAAACAGTTAGACGAATTATTGGAGAAAGGATTCATACGACCAAGTTCATCACCCTGGGGAGCTCCAATATTGTTCGTGAAAAAGAAGGACGGATCAATGCGGATGTGCATTGATTATCGAGAATTAAACAAAGTCACTATCAAAAACCGATATCCACTCCCAAGAATTGATGATTTATTCGATCAACTACAAGGAGCACGATGTTTTTCAAAGATCGATCTTCCCTCAGGATATCATCAGTTGAAAATACAAGAGGAAGATATCCCTAAGACTGCTTTCCGAACAAGGTATGGACATTTTGAGTTTACCGTGATGCCTTTCGGACTCACTAATGCTCCAGCTGCGTTTATGGATATGATGAATCGTATCTGTAAGCCTTACTTAGATAAATTTGTTATCGTATTCATAGACGATATACTTATTTACTCCAAGAACGAAGAGGACCACGGAGAGCATCTTAGAATATTACTTGAATTATTACGAACTGAGAAATTATATGCAAAATTCTCGAAATGTGAATTTTGGCTATCCGAAGTACAATTCCTTGGTCACGTAGTAAATGCAAAAGGCATTCAAGTAGATCCCGCAAAAGTGGAAGTGATATCTAAATGGGAGAATCCCAAGACACCAACTGAAGTTCGTGGTTTCTTAGGGTTGGCTGGTTACTATAGAAGATTCATTCAAAAATTTTCCCGAATCGTAGTTCCTTTAACTTCTTTGACAAGAAAGTCTGTGAAATTTGAATGGGGACCAAAGCAGGAAGAAGCTTTTCAAACCCTAAAACAAAAACTCACTAATACACCAATCTTGTCCTTACCAGATGGTGTAGAAGATTTCGTTGTAAACTATGACGCATCCCACACGGGAATGGGTTGTGTGCTAACGCAACGTAACAAGGTTATAGCTTATGCCTCACGTCAATTGAAAATTCATGGAAAGAATTATACGACTCATGACCTGGAATTAGGTGCCATAATCTTTGCCCTAAAGCTATGGAGGCACTATCTTTATGAAGTCAAATTCATAATATATACTGACCACAAAAGTTTGAAATATATCTTCGGTCAGAAGGAATTAAATATGAGGCAGAGGAGATGGATGGAGGTGTTAAGCGATTATGATTGTGAAATTCGCTATCATGAAGGGAAAGCGAATGTGGTAGTTGATGCTCTGAGTAGAAAGGAGAGGGAAAAGCCAAAGCGAGTTCGTGCTTTACAACTGGAACTTCAAATTGATTTGATAAGTCAAATAAAGGAAGCTCATAGTTTAGCACAAGAGGGAAATAACATTGAGAAGGAAGGAATGAAAGGAATGCTTGACCAATTGGTCAAGGGAGAAGATGAAATATTAAGAATGAATAAAATAATCTGGGTGCCTATTTATAACGATCTAAGAGATAAAATCCTAGAAGAAGCACACAAGCCAAAATATATGATGCACCCAGGGAGCGATAAGATGTACAAAAATTTGAAAGAAAATTACTGGTGGATAGGTATAAAGAAGGATATTGCTATATATGTTGCAAAGTGTCTTACCTGCTCACAAGTAAAGCTGAACATCAAAAACCTTCAGGTTTATTGCAACAGTTGGAATTACCGATATGGAAATGGGAAATGATAACCATGGATTTCATAACAAAACACCCCGAACCAGTCGTGGAAATTAACACTATTTGGGTTATTATTGACCGTTTAACTAAGTCCGCACATTTCCTTCCAATGAAAGATACAATAACTATGGACAACTTGGCAAAGTTATATGTTAACAACATCGTGTCCTTACACGGTATACCATTGTTTATAGTATCAGATCGAGACAGTCGTTTCACGTCTCGATTTTGGCAAAGTTTTCAGAAAGCAATGGGAACACATTTGAACCTTAGCACTGCTTACCATCCACAAACCGATGGGCAGAGTGAAAGGACTATTAAAAATTTGGAAGATATGCTTCGAGCATGTGTGATAGACTTTGGAGGAAGTTGGGATGATCACTTGCCTCTAGTAGAATTTTCTTACAACAATAGTTATCACACAAGCATACAAGCGGCACCATTTGAAGCATTATACGGTAGGAAGTGCAGAACACTTGTATGCTGGTCTGAAGTCGGTGAGAGTCAGTCATCAGGACCTGAAATAGTTCAGGAGACAACTGATAAAGTTTTACAGATCCGTGAAAGAATGAAAGCTGCTAGAGATAGACACAAGAGTTATGCAGATCGACGAAGGAAACCATTGGAATTTAGTGTCGGAGATAAAGTATTATTAAAGTTTTCACCCTGGAAAGGCATAGTACGATTCGGAAAGAAAGGAAAACTAAGTCCACGTTTTGTTGGACACTTCAAAATTTTGAAACGAGTCGGGCCAGTCGCTTATCAACTCGAACTTCCAGAAGAAATGAGTGGAGTACATGATGTATTTCATGTGTCCAATTTGCGCAAATGTTTGGCAGATGAGAACTTAGTAATACTGCTGCAAGACGTTAAAGTAAACGAAAAATTGAAATTTGTTTAGCAACCATTACAAATTGAAGATCAACAAGAAAAGAAATTAAAGAGAATGAAAATAGTGTTAGTCAAGGTAAAATGGAACTCGAGGTGCGGTCCTGAATATACATGGGAACTAGAGTCAGAAATGATGAAGAAATATCCGCATCTGTTCCAATAAATCTCGAGGACGAGATTTGAATAAAGGTGGGGAGGATGTAATACCTCGAAATTTTATTTAATCACGACCCTATAAATTATGAAAATAGCTATAACTAGTTGAGCTACTGGCTTAGTATCTTGTACAGTGTCTTGATGTATATAGGTTAAAATATCCACCCTAATTATTATAGTATAGGTATGACACTCATATATTAAGTGTTGTGATAAAATGGCCATTAGAATTACAAGGGGTGTAGTCGGGCATTTAATAAGAGACCGTATGGTAATAATAATAATAATAATAATAATAATAATAAATAATAAATAACAATATTAACATTACAATTAAAGTTCATACGTAAATGAATAAGTTTGTGAATTTAGGATAAAAGTTACACATCACATTAATGATTACTATCACAAACTTCGTGCTCAAGCTTATTGAGCTGTACATTGAGAGTCCATGTGGTATGAATTCATTCAAAACTTACTACTATCAAATTCTTTAGGGGTAAACATCTATCATATCTATACCTATGAATTTCTTCGCCATCACACAAAACTTGCACTATATAAAGCATCCATTTTGAACGGTTCTTTTCACAGTTTACATTAAACTTTTTACACTTATAAAGCAATAATAATAATAATAATAATAATAATAATAATAATATATCTACGAATTTAAGTTGTGCAGGAAGGAAAAAAATAATAATGATGAGGATAATACTAACAAAAACAATTAACAATATTAATAACTTAGGAATTAAGTATGCATGGTGATCTGGCCATGTACCTCTACGTGGAATGATATTGTATGAAGCTTAATCATATCAATTTCTTGAGAAGGTAGTAGCTATCCATCCTATATGTCTATGAAACTTTGGCAACAAGAAAAATTCCCACTATAAATAGGTGAGGAATTCAATAGTTACAACTCGTACCGTAACATTTCAACTATAACTATTAGCCTACTAATAATAATAAAGTAATAATATATAGTATTAAGTGAAGATCCAACCTGGTGTTGTGATACCCGATGTCGACCAGACTGATATCCAAAAAAATCTAGTGGCGTGGTTATACTGCCAAGGTGAATACGTTTATTGGTTTCAAATTTAAAATGTTTTGATTATTTTGAAAACCCGCATGCAAAATATTAATTGTTTAAAACGTAGAGGGTAATCTATAGATATCACTCAGGATATAATGTGTACGTATGATTTGATCAAATAATACACACACGATGATTATGATCTAGTGGGTCTGGCATAAATAAAGCAGGAGTCCAGAGGCGTAAAATACTTAAAGACACCGATAGTAGTGTATCTTAAAGTTGCGGATTACTTGAATTCCTATGCCAGTGTATACGATAGTTATTCTGAATGTGTAGATTACTAAATCCAACTATGCTTAAACAATTTAATATGCTGCGCGTATAAAATGATTTGTGTCACATAAACGCTATTCACCAGTTTTTGCTGACGTATTATTTTTTAAAACATTTTCAGGTGATGAATAAAAATATTTTAGGCTCAGGTGCATGCTGAAAGGATATATAGGTTCCCTAGGCATAAGATACCTGGTGGCTTAATATATATATATATATATATATACAGGAATAAACGCTGAAGGGATATATCGACTCCTCAGGCCTAAGAAGGTTTATTTCCTTTTTGATTGTAAAACTGTGTTATGACAGGATCTTTTGAATAAATATTTTGTAATATGGGTTTTTAAATCCCAAAATATATATATCAAAGTTTCTTTTTTCTTTATACTCACTTGGGGCCAATAAATTTCGCTGCAATATCTATAAATAAATAATTGTAACCAGGTACCAACATGTCGCATGCCAGGGGGTCCTCTGACCAGGGTGTGACACAAGAGCCCTCTTTTTTAGTCTTGTATTAAGAAGCGTCGTATGACCTTTTCAATATATGTACTTTGACTCAAACTCAATAACCACTTTGATGTATCTCTATAGATCTTTATTCCAAGAATATAAGCGGATTCACCAAGATCTTTCATTGCAAAACTTTTACCTAACCAAGCCTTAAATTTTTTTAGTATAGGGATATTGTTTCCTATTATTAGTATGTCATCTACATACAGAAAGAGAAAAGTGACATAGCTCCCACTAGCTTTCTCATAAACACACGGTTCATCCTCGTTTTTTGATAAAACCAAACTCCTTGATTTTCTGATAAAAACGGAGATTCCAGCTGTGAGATGCTTGCCTTAATCCATAGATGGATTTATTTAGCTTGCACACCTTATTAGGTTTCTTTGGATCGACAAAACCCTCAGGTTGTACCATATAGACATCTTCAAGTAAGTGTCCATTAAGGAACGCGGTCTTGACATCCATTTGCCATATCTCGTAGTCATAATACACAGCAATGGCAAGTAGAATTCTAATAGACTTAAGCATGGCTATTGGCGAGAATGTTTCCTCATAATCAATTCCTTGAGTCTAAGTAAAACCTTTCGCTACAAGCCTTTCTTTATAGGTTTGCGCATTTCCATCCATGTCGGTCTTCTTCTTGAAGATCCATTTGTTTCCTACAGTCCGACATTCGGCAGGGAGATCAACAAAATCCCAGACTTGGTTATCATACATGGATTGCATCTCTACACTCATGGCTTCTTTCCATTTCTTGGATTCTGAATCCAAGATTGCAACTTTGTAAGTAGCAGGTTTAACTTCATCAATCATGAAGATATCGTCATACCTTTTCAGGTGCACAAGGATCCCTAATACTTCTTCGAACCCTTGGTATTTCTATTGTTTCTTGAGTCCTCTTAGGCTCAACTTCAAAAACTGGATCAATTACTTCTGGTTCTGTTTGAACAACTGGTTCAGTCACTTGTGTTTCTCGAATTTCGTCAAGATCCACATGGTTATCTCAAATCCCTCGTGCCAGAAGCTCTTCCTCCAAGAAAGTGCCTCTGTGTTTAGTGAAAATGTTATTTTCAGTGGGGTGGTAGAAAAGGTAATCGACCTTTTTAGCGTATCCGAAGAAAACTACTTTTTCTCCTTTGGGATCTAGTTTATCCAAAGATTCTAGAGTGACATAAGCATTACATCCCCAGACCTTAAGATATGATACTTTAGGTTTCTTTCAATGCCATATCTCATAAGGCATGTTATCAACCTTTTTTGCTGGAGCTATATTCACAAGTCTTGTGGCAGTTTGCAGAGCATAACTCCAAAAGGAATGTGGGAGGGTTGTACGACACATCATAGATCGAACCGTATCCAATAGTGTTCGATTTCTCCGCTCAGACACACCATTATGTTGTGGTGTTCCATGTGGAGTGAGTTGTGAAACTATTCCACAATTCTTTAGATGGTCGATGAATTCCTGACTAAGATATTCACCACCTCGATCTTGGTTCTATTTAGCTGATTCTCTATTTCATTTTGGTATTCCTTGAACTTCTCAGGATTTTCATGTTTATGCTTCATAAGATAAACATAACCATATATACTGAGATCATTAGTAAATGTAACAAACTACATTTCTCCATGTCTTGACATTGTTCTGAATGAACCAATACAGCTGTATGAACAAGTCCTAACAGATCATTAGCTCTTTCTCCAACATTTAAAAATGTGCTTTTATTAACTTTCCACTCAAGCATGATTCGCATTTGCCAAACGACTCTGAACTCTTGGAATCTAGGATCCCTACGGTCTTGAGTTGTTTAGCACGATTCTCACTTATGTGACCAAGTGTACAATGCCACATATACGTATCATTGAAGTCCAACTTATTACGTGTATGGGAGATGTTGCATAATATGTTATTATTCTGGATTTCTATCTCATAGATTCCATTGTTAGGTTTTGCATCAAAGTAAAATATATCATTAAAATAAGCAAAAATAAATTCACCATTAAAACGATAATTAAAACCTGTCCTCACAAAGCAGAAACCGAAACAAAATTTCTAGTAACACTAGGAATAAAATAAACATTATTTAAAACAAGTTCTAAACCAGAAGGTAATAAAAGAACATATTCTCATATAGCCTGCACTGCAACTCTTTGTCCATTGCCAACATGGACCTCCAGGTCGCCCTGTTTCAGCTTCTTAATCTTTCTTAGTCCCTGCAAGACATTACAAATGTGAAATCCACATCTTGTGTCAAACACCCATGTTTTGCTAGAAAAAACAAAGATTTCAATAACATATATACTTGAGGATTCTCTTCCTGAAGCCTTAGCTTGCTTCAGTTCAACTAAATACTTAGCACAGTTTCTCTTCCAGTGCCCAGTCTCATCATAATGAAAACACTTGGCATCCTTCAGAGGTTTCTTGTTGGCAACAGATTTGCCCTTTCCATTCCCCTTGCCCTGATTGCCATTCTTCTTGGTGTTAGGTTTCTTAACATGACCTTCCCTGATCATTAGCAGTGGTGCAGTTTTGCTAGGTATGTTCATCTCAACAGTTTTGAGCATCTGATGCAGCTTTGCAAGTGTCTTCTCCATCCTGTTCATATTGTAGTTCATAATAAACTGGTCATATGACTTGAGCAATGAGTTGAGGATAATATCCACAGCTAACTCATCGCTCAAGGGGGATTCCGGACAAGCTATATGATCAACATATGCCTTCATTATTAGCACATGAGTGCTAACTGATGTACCCTCATGCATACGAGTGGTTATGAGTAATCTCATCACATCAAACCTCTCATGACGAGCCTTCTGTTGGAAAATTTCCACCAGATGCTGATTCATCTCGTATGCCATCATTTCATCCATGGTCCTTTGAAGATCAGGGATCATGGATGCCAACATCAGACATGAGACTTTCAAAGAGTCCTCAAAGTGCTTAGAGTAGTTTTTATAAGCAACAAAGTTCTGATTGATGGGTTCATCAGGGACTGGCGTTTCAAGAATATACAACTTGTTATGTGCCTTGAGAACAATTTTCAAGTTGCGGTGCCAGTCCATGAAGTTGGAGTGGTTCAGTTTGTCCTTCTCTAAAATGGACTTGAGAGAGAATTGGGAGTTGGAATTGTTTTCGGTTGACATCTACAAAGTTCAAAATATAATTTATTACTCCCTCCATCCCAATTTAAATGTCTTCTTTCCTTTTTTTGTTTGTCCCAAATTAAATGTCACTTTCCAAAAATAGAAATGCAATTTTCAGTTTTGCCCATAAAAGACAAAACACAATCACCACTTTTGAGGATATTATAGTCATTTTACCACATAGAAACAAAAGATTTATTAAAATATGTGGTTTTAGACCCAGGACATTTAAATTGGGACGGAGAGAGTAGTATTTTATGTTTTAAATATCCTAATTCAATTTTGTGACCCAAAACAAAATTTTTTAATTAGAATGAGACCCCGATTCTCGACAAGTTACTTTTATTATGTTATTTCACCATCACCTGGGATACGAGACTCGTGTGTGCTACCCGATGATTCACCGAATCACCAGAACCACAGCCATAGTGTGTGTGTAGGCCTACCAGTGATTCCCCGAATCACCAGAACCATACTCGTAGTATGTGTAGACTTACTTAACTGACTCAGTTAAGTTCGTTTCACAAATATTTTGCTAAGATAAACTTAAGTGTTATTATGAAAGTTAACATAAGTTTATCTTGTGTCACAAGTATAAAGTGCTATAAAATTCGTTAATTCCTTCGTGAAGTAGCGGTGGGAGGGTAAAAAAGAATAATCACGATTGTGGACTTTTTTAATTAATGTAATTCCATTATTTTTTTAATTAAATATAGTTTCATTATTATTTTTTTTAAATTCAAAAACTTTTTAGTGCTATATTATGTTTTAGAAAAATCACATTATTATAAAAATAGAAAAGTTTATTATCATAATGTGAGTTACTGTTTTTTTATTATTTAAAAAATGTGCTTTTAAGATTGTAGCAATTATGTAACCCGATACCTAATCATATAGCCTAGTATGTGTTTATATAACATGGTAGTACGTGATTATATGATATTATATAGGGGAAATGGATTTAAATACTATTAATTTTCATCTTTTGGTGGATAATACTCTCAACTTTTACTTTGGCCATTAGCACTCCTAATTTGCAACTTATTTGGTTCCATCACCCCCAAACTAACGGAGGTCTAACCTGGTAGTCTTCGTGGCAAAAATGTAAAAACCTAAACTTATGGAATCTTTTCAAATTTATTATTATTATTATTATTATTATTATTATTATTATTATTATTATTATTATTATTATTATTATTATTATTATTTTCTTATAAACTAACAACAAACCAGTGAGTGATAATGATGAAGCTTCACACAATAACCTCCTCTTAACAACCACCATTCTCCTCATCATCTCCACCACCATTCCTAACAAACCACACCTCCCACCTTCCACCACCATCACCGATTATTTCCACCACCGTCACCAGTTTTCTCCAGCGCAACACTAACTACGTCACCTCCATCCATCCCTCAAATTTAAACAAAAACCCTAACAATCTGTCACCAAAGAGAGAGAGAGAGAGACAGAGATAGAGAGAGGGAGGGAGAGAGAGAGGGGGGGAAAAGAGAGGGAGAGAGAGAGAGAGGGAGAGAGAGAGAGAGAGAGGGGGAGAGAGAGGGAGAAAGAGAGATAGGGAGAGAGAGAGAGAGGGGGAGAGAGAGAGAGAGAGAGGTAGAGAGAGGGAGAGAGGGAGAGATAGAGAGTGAGAGAGAGGGGGAGAGGGGGGAGAGAGAGGGAGAGAGAGAGGGAGAAAGAGGGAGAGAGGGGGAGAGAGAGAGCGAGAGATGGTGGCTGCTCGGGTAGGGTTCGAAGGTTAGGTTTGGGGATTCGAGCGACGGTGGTAACCTGGGGTTGTAGATTCACAATTTATTGAAGATAAATGCTATATCATAATCGATGGCTTGGATTTGATCGACGACTGAGGTAGAGGGCGACAGAGAGACAGAGTGATAGTGACAAAGAGTTTTGGTGTGCTTGTGAAATGTGGACATTTGAGAAAAGAACATGGGATGAAAAATACACATTCCTGGTTTGAACAATGGCTTTGTGTTTTAAAGCTTCACAATTTATTGAAGATAAATGCTATTTAATAATGAATGTTTAGGCTGAAGGGAATATGGATTTATTTTGGTTATTTAATGGGTCTCGGTAAAGGAGATGAAGAATAATAATCGTAGGAGAGGAGGGGTGTTTCAGAGAAGGAGAGAGAAAGAGACAGAGAGAGAATGAGGGGGGGGGGGGGGGGGGGGGGGGGGGGGGTATGGATTTAAAATAAAAAGTTTCACCCTTAACTTTAGGTTTTTACATTTTTGTCACGTAGACTGTCCCCTAAGTTTAGGTTTTTACATTTTTGCGACGAAGACTAACCAGGTTAGACCTCCGTTAGTTTGGGGGTGATGAAACAAAATAAGTTGCAAGTTGGGAGTGCTAATGGTCAAAGTGAAAGTTGAGAGTATTATCCGCCAATAAGTGAAAGTTGGGAATATTTAAATCCATTTCCCCTATTATATAGTATGACACCTAATAAAGACAAGGTATTATCCCCCGTACATAATTTCATATGAAACTTCGGATATGTTTGGCAAAATTAGCTGGAGGCTGGTAACTGGAAGCTGTTAGCTGGTAGCTGCAAGCTGGTAGCTGGAAGATTTTTAAATATATTTTGGTATTTGGCAAACTAGCTGAAACTTTTAATAAAATGTATAAAATGACCAAAATGGGCATAATTAAAAGCTTGTAAAGAAGGTATTTATTTTATTTTTAAAATAGAATGGTATTTGTGTCATTTACTAATTAAAAGCTTGTAGCTAGTAAAGCTTTTTCTTAAAAGCTACTACTAGTAGCTTTTTACTATAGAGTTTTTTCTCTAACTTAAAAGCTTCTAGCCCCTTCAACCAAACAAGGCTTTTTATTAAGTATGAGTTTTTTCTTGAAGCTTGAAGCTCCTAAAAGCTCTTAAAAGCTACTTGCCAAACATGCCCGATGCTTCTCGCTTAAAATACACGTGCCACATGTTTATTAAAAAAACGTTAGAATAATTATTCTTGGTAGTTAGGTACATATTTTCTGAAGTGATGTATTAAAAACCGTATTAGTATTGCTTATCATAACTTGTTTTAGCCTAAACCGAACTAGTTTTTTTTTCTCGAACACCGTAGTTTTGACAAGAAACTCACACCCATTGTAATGTGTTACTTGGCATGTTTGTTTTGCCATGCTTACTAATGAATAAGTTAGTTATCTTCATGTCAACTGGAAAACACATGGCAAAAATTAGTGTTATTATAGTAGTCTTTTTTTAAACTGCAATTTTCTTGGATTGTCTTAAAAGTTAAAATATAAGTAGTAACCTTAATTTAAACTTGTTAATTTGGAGCCCAATTAGGTAACGACAGACCAAAGAGCCCACTTAAAGTTCAAAAGGCTCTTGGTTTGTAACTTTGTATACCATATTTCTGGACCACCCTTAATTTGCGTAATGCAAAAAGATTAATATAGCAGCCCAAAAACAAAATCAAAGTCCAAAAATGAATCCTATTGTGCAGTTTTTTTTTTTATTTATTTTTTTCTTTTTATTGTCCATTAAAACGGAAATATCAAATATCCATAACTACAGAATAATAATTCAACAAACAAAATATTTTATTAATCCTTTTTTTGAACCTTGCGTTCGTGGAATATATATACTTCCGATCAAATAAAAAGGAAAATTTCCATGCTAAGTGCAACCAGTGATCTCAATTAATATTTTCCCTAAATACCACTATTGTTAACTTTTATGTAGAATGATAACTTTTGTGTTTTATGTTTACCTTAAATTGCATCGTGTATTTTCTATTCAAGGTTGTAAAAATTCTGATTAATCACTGACTAATCGGTGATTAATCGCTAATCATCACTTTATTGATTAATTTTGGGCTAATCACTCAATTAATCGGTGCGCGATTAATCGGACTAAATTGGTCCTAGTCAGACCTAAAAAACTCAAAATTATATAAAAAATGAATTCGACCGGGTCAAAACTGGAGCAAATCAATAAAATAAAACAAGTTCTTACCTCAAAATTGGATGATAATCCATGTTTTAGAAGCAAAATCGATGAAACTCCATGAACACTAGTTGCGTCTGATGGTTCCTTACGATGAAAGAAGGAACGGGGAGGAAAAAAAAGGATATGGTGAACAATCGAGGTGACTAGGGTTATTTAAGTTCAGGTATTTTAATAGTCAACCTCCTTTCCATATTCAGTAGTTTATATTTGGCCCCTAAATTTCTAAATTTATACATATATGGTATAAAATTAGCAATATATTCGTATAAATTTGGAAAAATGTATATAAAAATCCAATACGATTAATCACGATTAATCCTGATTAATCCCTAGTCGGTACCTCACCGGCCAACTAGCATCTAGCGAATTCTACAACACTGCTTCTATATTTAAAAATGACACTGTGTGTCCTTTATTTGAAACTTTTGCACACAAGTCCTTTAGGTTATCTTCTATAACCTCATCCAATATCTTGGTTATCTTTAACTATATATTATTCATTTAATGGTTCTAATAATTATTTAAATATATTTAAAAACATATTTTCCAAGTAAAATTACAAATAATAAAATTTGGGATGTATATAAGCTTCTGTAAAATTTATAAAAATCTTGGAGTTGTAAATGTATTTTAAATAATTATTAGAACCATTAAACTAATAATATATAATTTAAGATAACCAACCAAATTATTGGATAGAATTAGAAAAGATAACCAAGACATTGAGTGAGGTTAGTGTAAAAGAATTATGCTATGCAAAAGTTTCAAATAAAGGAGGCATGGTGTAAATTTTAAAGATAAAAGACATGGTACAATTTAAGATAAACATAAAGGACAAAACGTGTAATTCTCCCTAACTTTTATTTAGTTCTATCATTTATTTAAAAATAATCTATTCAGTTTTTATTATACCCTAAAATTAAGTAATTTCAACTTTACTTCGAGTATAGCATAGAACAACCACTTTAAACATTGATATTAGTTATCAGTCAATGTTGAACGGTGCATCTGACTACAACACCCACTCAACAATTGTGTGTCGTGTTTGGTGTGTATTCTTTCGTCGAAACCATTTATCCCTCCTTGTATTGTAAATGTGGCGCCTTAGGGTGCTTCTCATCAGTTTTTTCATTCGAAAGCTCATGTGTACATTAGTTAAACATTCTAGAATATTAGTGATCCAATCCAATGCCCCAAGAATTTCGTAGTAACAGCAAATTACGGAATATAAAGATTTGGGAAATGACAAAATCTTAATATTTTATTAGAAAAAAAATCCGTGAACTAAATGAAGTACAAAGAAAAAAAATGTAAAAAGTCAACCGAAATCATGAGAACATATCACATTATAGTAAGTTAAAGATTTTGATAAATCTACAAAATGTTTCTAAATCTCTGCCTGGTCCATATATCAAAGCTGTAAGAATTAAACAATTAATGATATACATTCTTAATTCTTTAATATAGACCAAACTATTCAGGAATAATCCCTTTTTGAAAGATTGAATGGATGGAACGATTAAAGCTGTGTATTTGTCAAATATTATCGAGCTAACTAATTTAGATTTAGTCCCGTGATTCCAGCCCAGCTGGTTGAGGATGTGAGGGTTTACTCCCTAGGGAAGTTTCCGCATGGAGTCCCGAGTTCGAATCTCACTGGTGGCATAAATTGCCCCATGTAGGTGTGGCCTATGGATGTGTTATTCCAGCTCTGCTTCGGTGGGGTGTCAATTCGAACCCGGGTGGCTTGACTTCCGCAAAAAAAGGTTGAAGCAAGCTAATGGGTTTCCAACTGATCTACACCTTCAAAAAAAAAAAAAAAAAAAAACTAATTTAGATTTAAATGTACTTTGATTAATTTGATGGTGTCAAGTAGACTAAGGGTTGTTTGGTAATCTTTGTATCAATGAGAGGTGAGTCATTAAAAGGTCTAATTGCCTTTGTAAGAGAGAATAACGGTTCTAAAATGTCTAGGACAGATACTGAAATATGTTTAGAAGGTTAGGTTATAATTAAATTTGATCTTAAAATTAATTTTTTATGAGACTGGGGTAAGATGGATCAATGGAGTGAATACCCATGAAATATGTTAATTGGAAAATTAATCAATCACTATGTGATTATTTAAAAAGTTAAATGCCAATTTCGTCTTTCAGGTTTGGGCCAGTTTGCCACTTTAGTACAAAAGTTTTTTTTTTTTTTTTTTTTTTTTTTTTTTTTTTTTTTTTGCAATCCCTTACTTGAGGTTTAGATTTTTTTGCCAAATTCGTTTTTTTCACTAACCCAGTTAAAAAAGTTCATTAATGTCAAGGTAGTGTTTGTCTTTTTCCCACTTTAATGAATGACAATATGGTAAAATCAAAATCAAGTGGGATGAACTACTGAAATGAAGCAATCTTGCTAAAAAGTTTCGATTATTATTATTATTATTATTATTATTATTATTAGCATATAGATTGTGTAGAGAGAGAGAGAGAGAGAGGGAGAGAGAGAGAGAGAGAGAAAGGGGGTGGGGCGGGGTGGGGTAGGGTAAGGTTGATTTTTATGAAAAATAAAATATTTTTTAAATAAAATTTTAAATTGTAGGTAAAAAGACAACACTACCCCTGACATTAACGAGCTTTTTTCACTGAGTTAGTGAAAATGACGAATTTGGCATAAAAAAATTCAAACCTCATGTAAGGGATTGCAAAAAAAAAAAAAAAAAAAAAAAAAAAAAAAAAAAAAAAAAAAAAAACTTTTGTACTGAAGACTGGAGTGGCAAACTGGTCCAAACCTCAGGGACGAAATTGGCATTTAACTCTTATTTAAATCGATAAATGAGGATTGATTAATAAGTCAAAAAAACCTGGGTTTGTATATTAAGTGTGTATGGATGCATATAAACGATAAACTGTTATTTATAGATATGTTAGTAATTTGGCTAATATGGAAGAAGCAAGTTTGCATTGAAGAAATTTGCTTGAATTTGTTAAGGAAGAGTACATTAAGTTTATAAAACGGCCACTCATAAAATATGTGATTAGACTATCTCATTAGTGTACAAATTTAGTGGCTGTTCATAGGGTTGCAAACGAACCAAACGAATATGAATAACGTTTTGTTTGTGTTCGTTTGTTAAGGAAATTACGTGTTCACGAACAGTTCATGAACACTTGCTGAACGGGATTTTCTGTTCGTGTTCGTTTGTTAAGAAAAAAACTTGTGTTTGTGTTCGTTTGTTAATTTTGTTCATGAACGCACACGAACACAAACAAACATTAATAAACACAAACAAGTGTTCATGAACGCAAACAAACACAAAGAAATGTTCATGAATAGAAATAAAAACGGTCATATATTAACTTTGGAATAAGATATAACTCTTAAGGACATCAGCTAGATTCACCAAAAATATATCTAATTTATCCAAACATACTTAGTACTTAACATATTATGGGTAAACATAATAAAGTAGTGTCTTAAAAAAAACTAAGTTCGCATCGGAGGTGAAAGGTAGAAACATATAATGAGCATGGATACTAAAAGTATGTTTATTGATCTTATATAGTTATATATTTAACTCGCATATATTATTTATTTGGGTAAAATAAAAGAAAATAAAAAATTATAAACCCTATTAAACTATCGAACACAAACGAACATAAACGTACACGTTACCGAGCGTTCACGAACATAAATAAACGAACGCAGCCTCTGTTCATGTTCGTTCATTTATTAAACGAACGAACACAAACAACTTACCGCCGAACGGTTCATGAACTGTTCGCTGAAAGTTCAGTTCGTTTGCAGCCCTAGTTGTTCATGGAAAAAAGCCAAAAAAAAAAAAAAAAAAATGCTAAAAACCTCACAACCCGGTTGATGCACCAACCAAGGGTTGCAACCAAACTATACCCCCACTAACTTAATTACTCAAATAAATTGTTATAAACTTAAAAATAAAGCTAAATACACGATATTTCTTAACTTTTTCTTATAAACATCCTGATATAAATTTTATTAAAAACCGAGTTTGTTTAAAAAAAAATATTTTTAGGATGATTTAGGTTGTGAATGTGTGTTATATTTTGAGTAGGGTTGGGTTGGGTTGTGTATGTGTAAGAGAGAGAAATTAGTTTTTTTTATTTAAAAGCGGGGTTGTGTTTGTTGTGAATGAGGATAGTCTTACAGATGTATACTTGATGACAAACACTAGATAGATACATTGTAATAGTTGGTAGGCTTTTGTATTTGTATGTTATTGTTTAGATTAAGAGGGTGTTTGGGATTGCTTATTTAACTTCGAAAGTTTTTTTTCTTGTGAAAAATGATTATTAACTTATGATTTTTTTTTAAAGTAGTATTCAAAAAAGTGTCTGGATTCGTTTCGTAGTGAGAAAAGTCAATAAGTTATTCTTTAAAAAACTGTTTTGATTGGCTTATCTATATCTACTAGGTGAGATCCCGTGTGGAAGCACACGGGAGGTCCAGGCCAACCCTTATCCGTTGTACGCTAACCACTGACGCGTCAGCAGACAAAACGTCTGTTTCGTAACGGCTGTTTATACTGACGCTTCAACAGACCAACACTTATCCATTGTACGGTAACCACCGACGCGTCAACACACCAAATGTCTGCTAAGAGGAACCACTGTTTCGCAACGTCTGTTTATATTTTTTTTTAACACTGATCAGATGTTTAATAACTGAAAGGTTTCAACCAAGGAACAAAAACTCTACAGATGGATTAAAAAAGCAAATCTAATCAACGTTAAACAAAACAAATATAATCATCTTTAAACATCAATATATATTATGAATTACATCTTCATAACATCTATTTATACATATGAATATACATTAGGAATAATAAACTTAAGCTTCAATTCCTTTGAAGGTACAATTCCTTTTATTCTTGAACTTTAAGCACTTTACGCATATGAAACTCAATACGCGTAATAACTCATTTATATGCGATGGATGGTATCCACCGCTAGTTAAAGGAATTAATAAACTTAAGCTTCAATTCCATTGAAGCTTCAAGCTGTGCGTGTAGATCCTTGAATCGTGCCAAAAGCTCTACATCCTTAATACCAGACTCTAAATTGCACAACACCGACAAATCACGAACAGCAGTCGAAGGCATTGTCTTCAAAATCCGTTGAACATTGTCTCGCTCAAATATGCCCAAGTGCAAAGTGTCAAAACAAATCTTCAACTGTCTTGCAGTCTTCAAATCTTGATAGTATTGTTCTGTAATTTGATTAAGAACAAATACCTTCATTTCATCTCCACGTTTATCACATGGGGCTGACATTGATCCAATTGGTGAAGACTGAAATGTAAATGTTATGTTAATATTAATGAAAATCGTTTATGATGAACTTCTGATGTGTTGCAAAACACATCTAATTTCCTATGTATTTTGTATAATATTTGGTCAAGTTTGTATTCGTTTCGTGTCAGTTTTATTATTTATCAAAAATTTGATGTGTGAAATGTGTAGTAAATAAATCGGTCAAGTTTTAAAAATGGAAAAACCTACAAAACCACACACTAACGGCAAGTGTACCGGTCGCAATGTAGCAGAGCAAGTAAGTCCGGAATATCGAACCGTGGACACAATATGGCAACTCTTGGTACTAAACCTCTGTCGACTCCTAGCCTAATAATTTGGATTTTTAAGAATTAATTTTCAACTAAATGCAAATAAAATAAAAGCAATTAAAATAAATAACACAGAGACGAAAACAGGAAGCTAAGAACACTAGATTGAACTCAGATAATATGGAAGGCAACTACCTAGGTCTAGAATCCTACTCGCAGACTCACAACTCTCGGAATCGAATAATGGATTGGCTACCAGGTTTTCTAAAGATACGCCCGACCCAGGAAACCCCTAAAGCATGCTAGATCACCTCCCGGTCTCACTAACACCTCTCAGAAAATCCTAAGGGACGTGTAAATCACTGGTTACTAGTTCGGATCACCTCCCGGTCTCACCTCACTAGGGAATGATAAGGTACTCGAAAGACTCGCTCACCTCCCGGTCTCGCTAGTCACAACACATCCAAAAATGTGAAGGAGTAATCTAATTGGCTTGGAAATAATTCGGAATTACAAGAATCTAAAGACACACTAGGCAAGGATCACCTCCCGGTCTCACCTCTACCCGATACCTAAAGATCTAGACAACCCGACACCCAATCACCTCCCGGTCTCAAGGAATGGCAGAATACCTAAGTCCTCTAAACTCTCAAGTCAAGTTCCTATGGAATTAGACGTCAAAAACCATAAACTAGTCACAAGCACACAACAGGTAACCTAACATCCATCTATAACTGAAAGACATTCAACAAGACACATGTGGAACTATCAAAGATCATAAATTAGACTTAAATACGCAAAAGCATTATAACCAAAAACAATTAAATCTTTACCAAAACATAAGCCAATTATATAATTAAACGAATCTGAAAGTTAAAAAAAATGCTAAGTATTCATCATACCGACCTAGGTAGCTTGAATGTTTAGCTATTCATAAACATGGAAAAAGATATAAACATAGGTTCAAAATAATATATAGTCATGGTACTAATATTTATAAACACGAAGTAAATAAATATAAAGCCAAAAATTATTATAGTCGAACACGTAGCTTGAATCTTGAACCCTAGCCTTTCTGGCCTTCAATTAACCTCTAAACTCTTCTTGCGTTGCTGTTCGATTTGTGATACTATGCCCCCTCCTTGGTGGCGTCTTCTCTGTTTCTCCAAGATGATATTAATAATATGTTGAATATGATCCTTTCCTCCGATGTATCCTCCACGTAGGGTTTATTTTTCCTTCAAAATCATGGGCCACAACTTTTTTTTGATTTTTTTTTTGGTCTTACGTAAATGGACTAGAAGTCCATATTTTAATTTTTTATTATTATTATTATTATTATTATTATTATTATTATTATTATTATTATTATTATTATTATTATTATTATTATTATTATTATTATTATTATTATTATTATAGATAGTATTATACTCGGTGCTCTAGACTCGGGTGTTCTTGGCTTAACCAAAGTTTCTCGTCTACGCTCCAACGTCCATGAACACCTGCTCTCAAGTGTTGGTGTCTCAATTAAAATTCTTTCATTTTAAGTTCATTTTCTCCAAACACCTATAAAATAATAAAATACATAAATACATAATAATAACGACACGAAATAAATAAAAACCTGACCAAATAATCTACAAAATACATAGGAGAAGAGATGTGTTTTGCAACACATCAAACATCCCCACACTTAAAACTTTTGCGTCCCGAAAAAGAATTATACAAAATCCTAAACAACATTTTCAACAAAGCACTCAACAAAAACGATAGCATCAAACAGGGTCAAAAGCAAGCTACGAAATCAACAAGCATAGCGGTTCCACAAGACTTACATCGTTCAAAAGGCTGACTAGTCAAGATGATACAATTTTAAAAACAAGGCCTACCTGGTCAAGCTTCACTTACCTTCAAGCAACCGACTATGCACCTGTAAGCACCCCTCACAATATCACTTATCTCTCGGTTATATATTTATTTGGAGTGAATCTCTCAAAACCGAACTATGAAGCAAAATTATCATAAGCTTGTACGTCAATCAAATCTCCACCTAATTGCTAAAACTAACACAAATCAAGAGGACTTCGAATGGGTAGGCAAGGGTTAAAGGTAGGGTATTTTGTTGGGAAAAATTGGCTAAAAAGAAAAATAAGAGATAAACCGGATAAACCATAAACAAATAAACTCTAACTCTTTGGTCTTCTCGACCCACAACCTTTATTCTTTATTTTTTTTTCTTTTCTCACTTTTTCATATATCTTTCTTTTTTGTTTCAGTTTTTTTTTTTTTTTTGTTTTTTTTTTTTTTTTTAACTCAACCTATAACTAAGCAAAATAAAAACGAAGTTTCCCATCCCCGCACTTAGAAAGGCACAGTGTCCCCAATGTGCTCCAGGATACAACGCAGACTAAAAATAAAAATGAAAAAAATAAAGAAGAAACAAAAATATATATATATATATATATATATATATATATATATATATATATATATATATATATATAACAAAATAAATGGAATGAACTCCCCTGGAATATGTGGCGATAACTCGTAGAAAGTGTCATGTCCGTCCATCATCTACAGTCGTATAGCATTTCCTTCGCGGCCATAGTCAGAATCCTGCAAAAATAAACTAAAAAGAAAATGAAAGTAAAATGACTCAATGACAAGTGAGATGCCTGTTTACAAAAAATAATTTTAAGATCGACCCCACTCGAATGGAGATTGAGTACGGGCAGGGGAGAGCCAACAGTGAAAAGGTCAAGGCAATCCCACACGATTCGATAAACTAAAAAAATTAAATATAAAAAAAAGAATGAAAATAAACTAAAATAAAAATATACTTGGCGGATGATGATACAAAACTCTACACTTAGCTTTTAGCCCAAGTTCAATCAGGTGGCTTCTCTTTTATCCACCCTTTATCCAGCCCGTTTAATTCAGATCGTTCACCACTGTTTGTCAAAAAGCGAATGGTGAATCTAGAAAAATGTTTGAAAAATTCAAACGGGTCAGAGCACCTATTCCTACACTTACCTGGACCAAACTTGATATGTGGCATATGATGAGGGGTATGGTCCATGTGATTGTGAACCCTCTCCCCTGATGGTGGCGGCACGGGCCGGCAATCCTGAATTTGACGAGGTGGTTTGATTTTCTTCTTTGTTACCACCTCTTCCACTTTTACCTCGTTTGGTGTATTGATCTCCGTTGTTGGCATCCCTGCAAGTAAAGTTTCTAAAAATAATAGATCACCAACATGGTCAAATTCTCCTTCTTCGAGAGTTGGTAAATCTACCAACTCCTCACCAAACTCGTCCTCCCAAGATGGTAGATGTATATCTTCTTCATCCCCCATCTTGTTCTCCTTCTGACTAACTTCTTCAATCAACCCGACATCTTCTTCAACCTCACTATCACTCAAATCATCTTCAATAGGCTCTTGTTGGACCGGAGGTGGGACTTCTTCGTCCATTATCGTCTCCGGTTCAGGAGTGATATCATATGGCTGTAGGTACGAACCCTTCATACCAATTTACAAAGATCCTTGGTACTGAAGAGGCAAGAAAACTATCGGGCTCCCTCCAGATAGGCATATAGTGATTTTGCATTTGTAAGTAGATGCCTTCTTCATTGTAACTAGCCTGGTCGCGCTCTCTTATGTAGTCTGCTACAGTCTTTCTTCCACTAGCATCTGGCATCCTAAAAATCTCACTGCAAACAGACACTAAGCAAACATATCACGGGCACCAGATAGAGAAAATATATATAAATAAATAAATAAAAATAAAGAGAAGAAAAAATAAATAAAAAATATCTACAAAATGACTAGATCCCCGACTCGGGTCGTCCTCTAAAGCGCACTGTGTCCCCGGCAACGACGTCAAAAACTTGATGTGTGAAAATGTGTATTAAATAAATTCGGGTCAAGTTTTAAAAATGGATAAACCCGCTAAACCACACACTAACGGCAAGTGCACCGGTCGCAGTGTAGCAGAGCAAGTAAGTCCGGAATATCGATCCGTGGACACAATGTTGCGACTCTCGGTACTAGACCTCTATCGACTCCTAGCCTAGCAAATTGGATTTTTGTGATTTTTTATATTAATTAATTACTAAAGTGAATAAATTAAAAGACTTAAATTAAAAGATAGCACAGGATCACTAAGGAGGAAATCAGAGATAGGAAAGGCAACCACCTAGGTATCGAATCCTACTAATGAAATTGGAACTGCCCCGGCTTTGAAAACTATGTTGGCAATCAGGATCTTATAATATTCACCCCTAGTATCCTAGTGGCTCCCGGATCATTTACCAAGACTGACCGAAAAGGAATCCTAAAGGCTACTAATCTCACTGATTGGTTAGATCACCTCTCGGTCTCACTAACTATGCTAAAGTACTTGCTAGACTGGTTTAGATTTCTCACTCTCCAATCACAATACACCCTAAAGTGCAAGGAGTAACCTGTAAAGTCAATCTATGACACAGATAAGCAAATAATACTAGAGAACTTAGGAAAACCTGATCTCTCAGCGTTTCTAGCCCAAACCTCTAGCACCAAAGACAAACCTGACTACCTATCACCTCTCGGTCTCAAAAGTAGGAAGAATACTAATTACCTCTAAACTCACAATCAATGTTCCTATGGAATTTAGGCCTAAAACCATAAAGTAAACTACAAGCACAAAGCAAGTAATTCTAACAAGTATCCAAACATGAAAGACATTCACTAAGACACTCGTGGAACATCAAAAGATCACAAATTAGTAAAAAGTACGCACACACATCATAGAATCATAAACAAGTTTCTTACTAAAACATAAATCCAACTATAAAATCCAAACCCGAAACATAAACCAAAATCAAATAGTCATCATCTTCAACCTAGGTGGCCACTAATGTTTTAGCCAAACATAATTAGAGAAAACAATAAAAACATAGGTTCAAGAAAAATTAAAGTTATAGTAATAATATTCATAAACACAAAGTCAATAAATATAAAAACTAAAACTTATTATAGTCAAACCCGTTGGTTCAATTTTAAACCCGTGCCTTCTTCCCCCTCCCTTCTTCTCCTTTTTTTTGTGAGTTGTTCTTCGTGATCTGCCCTCTAGCGGCTGTTATGGATATCTCCTCGAAATAATTGTCTGCGCCCTCGATGTATACTATAGGCCTCCACCAATCATGTATCCACCGTCCAATTCTTATATATAGATGTTGGGTTTAGGTTTTCTTTTTCTTGTTTTGACTTGGGCCGTGAGGCTCTAATCCTCACTTCACAATTCTTGTTTTTCCATTTTCTTTATTATTATTATTATTATTATTATTATTATTATTATTATTATTATTATTATTATTATTATTAGTAGTAGTAGTAGTAGTAGTAGTAGTATATTCCAAGCTCGCATCTCGGGTGTTCTTGACTCGACCAAAATTACTCATTTATGCTCCAACGTTTATGAACACCTGCTCTCAACAGTTGGTGTCTCGATTAAAATTCTTTTATTTTGAGCTCATTTCCACGAACACCTATAAAATAATAAAATAAATAGATAAATAATAAAACTGACACGAAATGAATACAAACTTGACCAAATATTATACAAAATACATAGGAAATTAGATGTGTTTTGCAACACATCAACTTCCGAATGTCTTTAGTATTTTATAGACCAATAAAGCGTGAAGATGAAAGGTCATACGATAGAACGGTTATTATACTTTGGTTAACTTCTTATACGAAAGGTTTTCTTCTAATAATTACTTAATTAATTTCAAAACCTTTATACTACCTAAAAGGTCTAAGCAACTTGTCAAACATAAATGCGCAAATTCTTGAAATGAAAGTTAAGGATTTTTGAAATTTTAATGAAGTAGTTTTGTGTAGTAGATACAATTTTCATTATGTACGATTTAATTTTAAATGTTAAGTTCTGTTTATTAACAACAACATTATCTATCCCATCGTCTTTTGTTTGAGAACATCTGTTTATTACCATCTGTTTGTGAATGTTAAAAACAATTAGTTTAAGCACTGTTTGTGTATGTTGAAAAAAATCATCTGCTGTAAACAAAACCTGTTTACTAATATCTGTTTCTTTTTTTTGTAACAATTAATACCAATAATATTAAAAAAAAGTTCTTTAACTTGTTTGGTAAAAAGATCTTGTAACTAAAAATGCTTATAAAAAAATGCTTACGAATAACCGTCAATCAAAATTGAATAATTACAATTCCATATTTTGAGTTAAACATTGCATTGAACACAAATAAACACAAAAAGGAATAAACTACATTAATGATAACAAAATTACAATATCTGAATTTACAACCTACATAAAAATACAAGGAAACATAAAAAAAAACCTACTAACAACCAAATCCTAGAGAATAATCTCTCTTTCCAGCCTCATTGAAGCAAATAATAAACAGAAACAATGAAAACCACCACAAGACAGCAGCCCGTATCTAAATATCTTTCAGATCCAAAAACACTAAAGAATGAAAATAGAATCGGATCTATTTTTATGAAATAATTAATTGATGCTTTCCTTCGATTATAAGAATCATGGGAAATCATCAAATTGAGGTTGTTTATCAACCAACTGTTGATAAACTACTTTCCTTTGATTATAAGAATCTTTCAAAAAATTTGTTGAAATATATTTGAAACTAATATCATAATGCATATTAGATGGAGTGATTTAAAATGAGAGAAGTGATAATGAATATTGGGAATACATCCCCATTTATAGGCTGAATTATATTTAATAATAATAACTATTCGTAAAGTTGGTTTTCAACTTTATTGGTTGGATTTCAACTAAATATAAAGATGGTAGTTACTTTTGGAAATTTCAATTTATTTCTTATATTTCTTATTTCTTATATATATAGAATAAAAACCACTTGAAACACAAAAATAATAATTATAAAATAATGTTTTCGTTACTAAAATTGTTTGTCAATGAAAAAACACGTCAAATCCTATTACATTTTTGGTTAACAAAGATAATAAATATGAATATATCATTTGTGTAAAAGAATTATCAATTTAACTTTAATTTAAAAATATTTAATTATTACAATTGAGTATATTTGCGACATCGAAAATAAACACATTTTAACTTTAAATATTAAAGGTGCTTAAGGAAAATTTGTTACCTTCACGACGGTAGTTAATAGTACGGTCAGGTTTTTAATACTTAATACAATCAAAAGTAAACAAACACTTTAAATATCTATAATGTAAACAAATATATTATATATATAAATATACTTGAAAGCACATATGAAAAGACGGATTGTAATCAATATCTAACAAAATACATATAAATTTAAATTAGATAAGTCTTTTTAAATTCATAATTACAAACAGTCGGTATAGCCCTAAATGTCTTTTATGCCAACTGTACAAAATGAATGATCTAGATGGAGAGATACCATAAATTTAATATCTAAAAACGCTGTTAGTATAAACAGTTGTTTATTCAAAACAGATGATTATCAAACAGTTTACTTAAAACAGATGTTGTATTAAACAATTCTTACTAAGAATATAATAACATTTAGGATTAACAATTGTTGGTCTAAATTGATTAAATCAAAACAGATCAACATTTGCCGACATAAAATAACAATATTGAAGAGTACAAAATAAAGAGTGATCAACATAACTAATTTAACCTAAGATTTACAATTAAGCATCACCAAACATGAAAGCATTGTATCAACATGAAGATAGTTTCACTCCTTACCATACTATCAATTTTTAGTTATAACCAATATTCCAAGTGATTGATCAAACTTGAAATTACAACAGTCATCTATTTTCAATCCTTTGAACTTTATAAAGCTTACTCATCTCCTAATTGCAAACCTATAAAATAATAATATACAAATGTTAGTTATATTATTAAAATAAAATCCAAATTTAATTATTAAAATTTAAGTAATACCTTTGGCCGTTCCTATCTTTTTCGACATATAATTTACACTCATTCACTTCACCATCATTGACTTGAACATAAATCTTATGCGACAAAGTACTCTTAGCTAACTAAGCTCAGTGAGATAATGAAAAATATAAAACATAATCTAATGTATAACTTACATAACGTTTAGCAATCACTGCATCATGCTCATAAACTTGAAAACTGATATTCTGATCGAAATCATCTAGCTGTACAACATTTTAAACAAATGTATTACTACATGACACGTAGAACAACTTTAAACAAATATATAAATGATTTTTTAACCTGCATATGAAGCTGAGAATTATCAGACATTTTAATATCTTCAACTGATGGTTCACATTGGTGAGTTTGCTAAAAAAGAATGGCAGCATTGTTTAAAAAAACCTTAATTTCAAAACTAAAGAGGTCTCTCATCTCTAGAAAGACAAAATCGAAAACATCCAAGTTTAGATCTTGAACTACATTCAACCACCCATCATACAAAAAACAATGTTTCTCCATGGAAATTATCTTTAAGCTCCATGCATAATCACCAAATCAATAGTTACAAAATCTTCAAAAATTTTAGCATCACGATAGACACAAGAAAAACTATCAGGTACTCTCTGTGAGTAAATCAAATAAAAAAAATTAGCTTATTTATTATTTTAATACTAAATATACGTATAACAATAGTAGGAACATACGTACTAAAAAATTGCTTGAAGGGTCATATATAAACTGTATGACCGTATTCCCGCAAATCAAGTTCTGGAAACAGGACATTAACAAAGTATCTTCAGAAACATACTCAAATAATAATATATCATCTACTTCAAGTGCCATATCCTTAACAACAGTTTGCCATCCTTCACTGAACTCGGCTTCATTTAAAACATGCTTCCTTAAAACAACTTCCCATTTCCTTCTATGTGTTGTAGTAGTTATGATTACATGATAATCCATTGCTTCAGAAGGATGAAAGCTACCAGCAACATTTTCTGATAAATTCTATAAAGACACAAAATTTTAAAAAAATGTAAAAACTAAAAAGAATTTATTACAGATTTTAAAGCTAATATAACTTTTAATAACGTAATAAATACCAAAATTTCAGCTTCAAGATCAACAACACATCCAATGAATGAGACCATTTCAACCGGTTAACACATTAGAAAAAATGTTAAACAAAATTTTAAGAAAAGTTGATTATTTCAGATGAATGTTAAAATATAACCACAATCAATATAAACATAAGATAACTTCATTCAGAAATGTTTTTACCTTATTCAATGTTTGGGAGCTTAACTTTAGTAATTGTAAATAATTGATATGTAGATTATAGATCCAGTTGGAAGTCTTTTAATTTGTCTACAACATTGATAGATAACTTAAAGACTACTAACACACAACTTATATATTCAGTGGGGATACTGATGTATTTTACACTATAATTATTTGTATTTGATATATTGTATTATAATAATGCTCTTAAACATTCAATATTATATTAACTAGTTGATCTAAGATCAAACCAGCCACTGCCACGGTAGCGACTGTTCGTTATTTTGATCGATTTATCATCCGTCGAGCGTGTTGTAACGACTCATTATTTACTTAGATATCTAAGGTAATGTTCCGTTCGTTTTTTTATTATTTGTTGTCTTACCAATACACGATTTTGGATACGAACTGTTTTCCGGCTAATGAAACTATGCGAAGAGGATGAAGTTCAAAAGTTTCTGTTTTTTTTTTACTTCTATTCGTGCATGTCAACCCATGCATGTGGATTGAGGATTGTTTAAAAAATGATTTTCTAGCAATATACAAATATGATTTAACCTTAATTTTTTAGTATATTTATTGACTTACAATTTTAAATTAAAAATACCTTTAAACCAAAGTTAGTTTATAAATTCTTTTTTTAAAGAAGGTTATTTAAATTGATTATGAATAATATGACTATATAAGAGTTTAATGGTGATCGCCGAGTTCTAAAAGTCTTTGTCGCCAGATAATCTATGAGTCAAAGGATTTGAAAGCCGAATTACTTCTCATAAATTTTAGTAATGAAATATAGGTTCAAGCATAATTCATTATTTCTCGTTGATGTACAAATTCCATTACAATCAATGTGAGTATTTCCTATCCCCCTTTTGTCTTTATTCACTTTTGGGGTGTTACATGTACACTTATACAAAATACACATACAAGTTCACATTTTTACAATACAATTCTAGTACATTGTGCATTTGCTTACACACGTGCTTTATGCTTAGACATTACATGTAGAATACATTTGTACTTAGTGAAATCATTAACCATGTACAAGCCGACCTTAACATTGGATAGCGCTATTGAATTGACAACCCACCTAGGTGATTCTCCCCCTTTTTCATCGGAGAATCCATGGTCATTGTTAAGTTATTATCCATTTATTGGATAAGTACACCGCCGTTCATTTAGTACATTTATACAGTCACAGGATTGATTTCGCTCATTTGTATGATACATAGTTTACATAAATGCACTGTAGCTTTGCACTTGAATTGTATAACATTTTTCCAACTTACTATATGTATTAAATCTAGGAATGCTCACCAACATTTCATATGTTGACAAAACTTATTTTGTGCATGTTTCAGGTGCAGTTTGATCTTAGTTCTATAGCATTGGATTTTAGTGCTTCCTTTTAATAAGTTATTTCAAATTTCATGTTTCGTTCAGGCTTTTGTATTTTTCCCATTTCATTTATGTAAGACAATTTAAATTATTCAATAATATATTTACATTTTAGTACCATGTGCTTTTAAACAATTGTGACTACGTGACACCTCGATGATTCCGCCATCGGTTGGGGTGTTACACTTACAAACGCTCATTGAACTAAGATGTCTCAGTGCCCCCCCCCACCCTCTCCCTAAGTGGTTGACGCTACTCCCATTTCCAACAATCATCAAGATTTATATCTAGAACGAAGCAGTCTTTATTTGACTCAAGTTGAAATAATCGAGGGAATAGCAAAGCTAAGGTGTCCAATCCCACCCATAACTCCTTACAAAATTTACAAGAAGCGCCATCACCAAGTTTTCTTTTAATAACCGAATGGTTGATGATACCATTCTCATTGAATCCATAACATAAGAACAAATTTTACTCCAAATACCCATGGACTTACTAATTTGAGTGAAATTTATAAAACCTCCATGAATAGCAACAATTAATGTAACCTTCGACTTAACTTAGGGTGGAGGGCGCACTATCCTATTCCTAGTGGACCCTAACACCCACCAATCCTACACTACCAGCTAATTTCTACCCTCAAATATCCTCACATCACAAAATCATTTCTACCCTCAATAAATGATCGTTCAACGGTCATGTTTGTGTTAGTTGTTGCATTAGCGGGTACCCATGAGGTGGTACCCGTAATGGATGGTGGCAGTGTTACCGTCCCGTTTGTGTATTTAGGAATCAAAGTTGGTGCAAACATGAACCGTATTGCGCATTGGGAACCGGTAGTGGAGGTATTTCGAAATAGATTGCCAAATTGGAAGGCGCAAGTGTTATCCATTGGAGGTACGTTAACATTGATCAAGTCGGTTCTTTTAAGCTTACCGAATTACTATTTTTCGCTTTATAAGGCACCGAAGAAAGTGATTGACGTTTTGGAAGGTTTGATAAAAAAAAGTTTTATGGGGAGGCTCTAGTGATGTTCGAAAACTACATTGGGTGAAATGGGATAAGGTAGCTTCTCCGAAGAATGAAGGCAAATTGGGATTGGCTAAGTTGGAAAATTGTAATAATGCGCTAAACTTGGAGTAAATGTGACAGTGGTTGGGTCAAAAAACCTATGTCGAAACGTGTATTTATACTTGCGATTGGCCGTGCATTGCGACGGCAACGCCTAAGTTGTTTATTGGTGGCGGCACGCCATGTGACGTGTTAAACGTATGAAAACATTTTATATTTCATCCAACTCGCTTGTTTCCGAACATAGTTTACGTAAGAAACGTAGGTAACTCGAATATTTACTGTGAAAATAAAACATTTTATATTTGAACCGACTCGTTTCCAAACAAAACTTGCGTCAGAATAGTTTGTCAACCGATATTATACGTTAAAATAAATAAAATGTTTTATATTTGACCAGACTCATTTCAGAAGGGAAAAAACCCTATGTCGAAAAGTGAATTTATATCGTTTATAGAAAAGTTTGGTGATATAATGGGTTACACATAGAAGTTTGAGGGGTAAAAAGAAGTTAAAAAGTAAGAGCGTCTTTTTTTGTCAAGTAAGAAAGTAAAGGGGTCAATTCTGTGAAGGCAGAAAATTAATTTTGTCAAAGATAAACTTAAAGGATGAATGTTGTCATTTTAGTAAAATTGAAGGGAGGTTTCTGAAACATGGACACCGACCATGGTTTTTAAGATATGTATATAATTTTTACTTAAATACCTTCCGTAATAAACTTATTACTTAAACGAAATATTTATTTCATATATTTTTAGTAATTTAAATCACAACCACAAAATTCACTTAACTACTATTATATCAATATAAAAGTTACGAAAACATTTATTAATTTTATCTTTTATGTATTTTATAATCATTTATTACAATAAAATGATTTTACAAACATCTGGTAAAATCCTAAATACTGTTGCCATGTCGTCAAATCATTCTATAGTAGATTAAATATCTGATGACGTTTATAACCTATTTTGCATTAAATGTCTGTTGACTCCAACAGTATTTCACATAACTTATTTTACAAAAATCATGTTGATCAACTTTAGTGTCTTCTGTGTCTCAGATGCATTAAAAATATGATATGGCCTCAAGGTACCCATACACTACACAATTCGGTAGTTACTAAGTTCAAATGTTTACCAAGCTAGGGGATTTTAACCTCTAGAACCATGTTGAAATTATCGAACTAATGATAATGTGGATTGGTGATGTTAGTCTTCTTTCTTCTACTTAATAGTTTCCACGTTAGTGTAATCATTGTCCGTGTTAATCACTTCAGTCCAAAAATATGTTAAAATTTTCTTAATCGAAACTTTTATATCTTTTCAAAGAATCTGTTGGTCAAATTTTACCAAACATCTGATAACATACGTATATATTTTCTAATAGATTTTACAAACATCTGATAACATACTAAAGACTATTACTTATCATCAAATGATACGACAATAGTTTAAATATATGATAACTTTTATAATCAGTATTACTTGTCTTCAATGTATCTATTACACAAATAAGAAAAATAAAAAACTAATATTTCATTTAAATATTATGTTATTACATCAGGATCTGCTAAATTACAAAAATATATAAAAAAACATAAATAAACATAACATTTAAAATGAATTTAAAAACTTAATCTTCAATTCCATAGAACACTTAAGTGACTTTACAATATCAGAAATCATTTCTAACTGCTCCAAATCACTTTTCATCCCATCGATGTAAAACACTACACTAACGTCACGAATTGTTGATGGTGGAAAACCCTTCAATTTGTCGACTAACTTTGCTTTTTTATCAAAATAGTTTGAAATACGCGTAAAAGTATGCTTCAACACATCTTTATACAATGCATCCTTATCATACTGCATAAGAACTTGTCTAATTAAATCCATCTTGAAATCCACTGCGAGTACTGCTGGTGATGATGACGAGGCCATAACTTGAAAAAAGCAATAAAAGAATCATATATATATATATATATATATATATATATATATATATATGAGTATAGAGAAGAAATTTAAGTAAAAGATCTACATATTTATAAGCCGGTAGTTCAAATAATAACCAAAGTTACCCATTTCGTATTAATTACGGAAATCGAATGTTATAAATGCGGTAGATGAAAAAGTATTTTTACAAATGCAAAATGTCAAATCTAAAGAGTTGCAACTTAAACGTCACTGCATAAGGTGTAAAACACGTGTACCACAGAGTGCTTTAATTTATTTTTGTATAAGGATCAAATTGTTAAAAACAAAGATATTGATCAAACAAGTATATCAATTCAGGTGCGGAATCCCTGAATCAATTACGAAATGATAATAAGATCAACAAAACACACAAATCACTTTAAACATTGCTTTTCATTCATAAACATTCATGATAATCTTTACAAAACCTTGTTTATAATGATAAAGACTCAAATCAGACTTAACAAAAACCCTAGGGAGAAAAGTAGATCGAAGGAGGGAAACAAAATGACCAAAACTTAACTTTAAAATGAAATCAGCCTATTTATAGACCTGCACATTCGCCCTTTCGTAAGGTCGAATGTGCAGGTTCGACCCTTCGTTTGGGTGAATCAACACAATGCTCTACAAAATCTTCCCTTCGACCCAAGTCTTCTTCCTTCGACCAATTCTAATCACCTTCGACCCTTTATATCCACCTTCGACCTCACGATCTCAACAAATCAAAATAGAATGTGGAATCCAATAGCACTAGTCGCAAAACGTGTATCAACAAACTCCCCCTCGACTATTGCTTGGATTGCTTTAGCCTCCGCTCTTCGTCCATCTTCTTATTCATCAACTTGAAGTGCAGTAAAGTCTTCTGCTCTTTCGTCTTGACTGGTTCAAAAGTCTGTTTTTGTTTCTTCTTTTTTTCTGAACTTGTACAAACTTCCCCAGTTTCTTGTCATAATCGCACCCCGCATTAACATCCCAAGCGAAACACAAATACACCACATGTTGGTACTTCGAAGCCTGTTCGGTGTCCTTCTCTTCACAGTAGATCGGGTTGTAATACAGCATAAGAGCAGTTTATCAACCACATTGGATAAAAAATATGTATCTTCTTGAAATCATTCTTTCCATCCTTTAACAAGATAATAGCTTCTGCTGTCTTCCAGTGATAGTACCACCACATAAATCTTTCGAAAAATGTTGTGGAATAGGCACTAAAGGTATATGTTTTAACACAGTCGGTGGTTTGTACTTCAAGGTAACCTTGTTCATCCCCGTTATCTGATCTTTCTTCTTACGAACAATCCTCTTTGGATACTGTGGGGTGAACACATCCTATTTCGTTCTGCTCACTCTCGCTATGCGATCTGAAAAGTAGCCAACTGCATCGTTGTTCACAGTTGCACCTGACAGTGTATGTCGGCAGACATCGCGTACAGCCCAATAAGGTAGTGTTTTAATATCATGGAATCTGTCGAAATACAAAATTCCTTTCTCCCACTTAACTGCAACACACCTAAGCTGTCTTAGATACTTCCACTCGAGAGCTCTTCCTTTAAACAGTTCGTTATGGAACTTATAGAAACCTCCCTGAATCTCAGTCTTAGGTCGGTTGGCTTCTTTCTCTTTTAGCTTCCTCAACAAACTCTTCAGATCGTCAGATTCTTCAACAGTTGGTTTCTGACTTTCTGAAAATTTTGAAGACTACATCAACGAACTTCTTAGTCTTTTCACGTGCATGTTTCTCAGCTTGGCTTAATAACTCTTCAGAAAATTCAGGAAATGCAGAATCCTGATGTCTTTAAAGTATTCTGGATATTCCTCACTGGTAATATCCTCTATCTCAAAATCTTCAAACATTGGAGTATCTCTATCATCAGAGTGATTTCCTTCTTCTTTCTCAGGAATATTTGGAATCTGATTCTCACTCATCAACTCTTCAAGAGATTTCCTAACTTGTTTAGCCAATCCTTCAAGTATTTCTTTAGAAATTATTGCAGAAACTTCACCGTCTTCAAGATCAGGATCATTATACTCAAGCTCGAATCTCATATCATCTGATTCAAATATTTCAGGAAACTTTCCTGTCAGCTCAATCATCCAAACTTTCTTTGTCAGCATTTGGCGATATAACTTTTTGTCCTCATCAGATAAAGATCTGATCTTTTCGTTCCATAAAATATCATCATCATCAGTGTTACGACCAGGAGCCTTCGAACTAGATTCTCCTGTATCTTTTCCTGTATCTCTCTTCTTAGACTTATATTTCTTAGTGTCATCGTCATCGTCATCATCATCATCACTAGCAGAACTATTATCTCCAGAATCATCACCCGAACCATCTTTATCATCACCATCCTTCTTTTTCTTCTCAGGAGCATCACCGGCATCCTATTCTAGATCTTCATCATTTTCTTCATCTTTCTCTGACTCAGATGGTTCAAAATCAACAAGCTCTTCATCACGTTCTCTGTCTTCCTCTCCTTCTTTCAATTGAGGAGCTCTTTCATACAAGTCATCAATCAGCTTTCTAAGCCCTTTATTATCTTTCTTCACTTGCTTGTTTTCAAGTTTTAAAGTAATGAATCTTTTAGTATTTCTCTGTTCATGCTTTAACAACTTCTGATTCTCATTCTGGAGCAGTTAATCTTTGCTGCTAACTCTTCATGACTCTCCTGTGAAGATTCAACAACATCCAACATTTTTCTATCATTCTTTCTCAACTGATCAATCTCTTATTGTTGCTGGTTAATAATTTTCATCATCTCTGTCAGCTTCTGGTTAACTGCGTTCATCACATCACTCGATACAGTAACCTGTGGAGTAGAAGCCTCAGCAACTGGAGTCTTTTTCTTAAACTTGTTTAAGACTCTATACAAAGCAACATTGAAATCATCAGTTGGAATATCAGTTTTCTCAGTAACAGATGTTTTCTGTTTCTTTGCTGCTGGGGATGTTACATGAGTAGATTTAGAACTAGACATCTCAGGAACTTTCTTTCCTGCAATCAGAATTTCAACTTCTTTTGCTCTCCTCTTCATTGGCTTTTCAATCTCATCAGGCTTTGCTTTCTTCTTGTACATGGGATTCTTTTGCTTTTCACCAGTCATCGATGATCCTCCAAAATCTTCTGTACCCATGCCAAGACTTATATCCATATCGTCCATCACAATCGGACTCTTCAAACTCTGCTCTTCTCAAGTTTTGTTAAGACTTTCAGATTCACCAGCCACAGTGGCCTTGGGCTTGGTTTTCTTCACAGTCTCATTAGCAGACTCCCACCTCTCGTCTTCCTGAGTCTCTTCAGAATCAATCGACTCTTCATCAACCAACAAGGTCTTAGTTTTACCAGACATTTTCTTCCTAGCCATGGTCTTATGTCTCTTAGGTGCAGATGGTGCTGTTTCTTCAACAACTTGAGTTTTTCCCTTCCTAGACTTAGCAGCCACATTCACCACTTGTCGCTTTCTTTTTGCTTCAGGATTTACATGGAATAAAGGATCATCATTGTCAGATTCACTATTCGCATTCCTAGCCTTATCAACACATGGATCTTGATAATCAGGATTAATCAAGTGTCCGAATAGATTCTTCAAAGGTGGTCTTTCATTTTCAGGAACCCCTTTATAACCCTTCATCCTGAACAACGTACTCAAACTCATATGATCTTGAACGACAATCTGTGTTGGATCTTTCTTCAACTTCTTATACTTCTGATCAAAAATCATCTGCAGAAATCTGGGATAAAGCAGAAACTTCTTGTTCTTCAGTCCTTTTAAAGGTTCAAGCATGTGATCCAGTATCATTCCGGATACATTGAATGGCTTGTTCAGAATGAGAGCCACCATCAAAGAGCTAATACTCTTCCTCATAACATCATAACCACCACTAACGGAACCAAAAACATGCAACATTACATGAGCCAGGTATTTAAACTGTGGACACAGTTTACCTTTGTGTAGGGCTCCATCTGTGATTGGTCCGTTATACTTCATTCTCAGAAAGCATTTCCTTTGTTCTATCCATGATAAACATCTTGGATCTGTTGGTTTGTCTATCAATCTTAGCTTTACGAATGTCACTCTCTGTCACAATTGCCATCTCCCCCTGAATGTTGCTAATAATTGTCGTTTGATTATCCTAAAAGTCCATCCTAGCATTCTTCCAAAATTCCTTCTGATGGTCTTTGTAAATGATGGCAGGTGTGGAAATAGCATCTACAACTCTGCTACGCTTCAAGAAATCAATAATCCCAGTGAATTCTGTATGCTTCTTGACATCGCCGAGAAACGCACAGCAGTTGTGAGCTTCTTCGAATGGTAATTCTTCCTCAGGCTTCTTTCCGGCAGCCTTATCAGACGATCCTGCTGGAATATCAGTATTTTGAGGTTCAGCCATTTGAGAATCTGCAAAAACAAAACATGAAAACTTATTAGAATCGGACAAAACACGCAAATAGAAATTTTGGTTTTTGGAAGTCCACCTTCGACCAAATGTGGGTTCGAATGTGGAAAAACTAAGGTTCGAATGTGGAAATAAGGTTCGAATGTGGAAAAATTTGTTTAAAAATGTTCATTCGACCTTTATTCCTCCTTCGACCCTATGAACAAGTATCCTTCGACCAAAAAGTCACTTTCGACCCTTTTTGAACGGTCGAATCAGAATGTTCATAAGCCAAATTTTCAGATTTTAATTTTGACCATTCAAACATGTCATTTTCATTTGTTTGCATACTAAAATTACCGATTAACCATTAGTAACCATCAATTGCATCAGTTGTTCAGTTATTGTGTGTTTTTCTCCAAAATCTAGGGTTTGACAGGTTTGATCAATCAATTAGACAATCTAAAGTGATTTAAACCCTGATTTTGTGATACTCCCCCCCCCTAAAACACATAATGACTGAATTCTAATAAAAATTTGCAACTAAAATAGTATCAAAATCAAGAAACGATTCAGTTCTAGGTTCGGACACAAAAATGACGATTCTGCCTTCATTCCTTGATGATCACCTGTAAATCTTGTATGGAAATGATCAGAAAATACTCATGATCAATGTTATAACGTGTAGAAAAATCAAGCAACAAGGTGGTGTTATCACAGAAATTTGAAATTTTTTTTGAATGAGGGTTCGAATGTGCAGAGATGTATATATAGGCTCCACATTCGACCGTTTTACTTGGGCGAATGTGAAACTATTTCCACATTCGACCCTAATTGAAGGCTCGAAGGTAAAAACAGGGTTCGAATGTGTAAAATACACATGAACACTCACATTCGACCGTTTAAAAAGCTCGAATGTAAAGGAAAATTCCACATTCGACCCATCGAAGGGGCGAATGGAGATTGGAATTTTTGAACATTTTACCAAATCTCAAAATCGAATCCCGTTCAAACTTTTTCTCATCTTTTAAGCATCCAACATTCATCATTTTTCATTTAAAGTCACAAAACTCAAATGGTTCATCAAATATCAGAAAACGATCATCAATTACCATCCGTTATCAAAAAGAATATGGAAATGTAAAATCTTTTTGGTTTTTCTGAAATTTATGCTAACACACACCTAAAATCTTTTTGAGTTTTTGATATTTTGACAATAAAATGTAACATGCATGAATGTAAACATAAAGCAGTAAATGTTTTGTGATTTCCGGTAAGAGGATCATATCAGTTTTTAAGAAATATGATTACACCGTTGATCTTTAGTGTTTATTATCATTAAAGTCAATGTGTGATCCAGCAATTGCTGATATTGTTATCCACATAAGCTCTCATATAGACTTTTATGCAGTGTTTGATACGATTATCTATAGTATAAACAAAATTGTCTGTGGTTCCCACGCACACGACATACTCCCATATCAAGGAATAATTTGCATAAAGACTCATTGTAACACGTGATTATGCTTTTGTTATCTGTAATTTTACAAGGTATTGAGGCATAGAGGTGTACAGGTCAGCAAATCAATGCTGCAGAGTAACATATGCACTCTACCAGGTTGAGGGCTAATATCAATCATGACTTACATCAATGATTGGATACGATGAATTAGATAATCTTTGATTATCGTCATACATGGAAAGATCCTCAATTTGGTAACTTTAGGTTTTGGCAATAAAGCTCTTTTAGCAAGATACCCTGTCTGATCTAGGTCCATAAAACCTTACGAAAGAAGATCAGAAAGGCTATCCCCAGATAACTAGTAACATAACCACCCGAAACCTTCGAGTTTTGTACAAATACCCTATCAAACGAAATTACGGTACTAAGACCATATGCCAATGAGGAGTTCATCCACATAACAATTCGTTTAATATGCATGTATCTAACACGCAGTAATAGGTCTACGAAGCCTACTAGCACATCAAATAAACTCAACACACGGCTTATATAACATTTCAAATCTTTAGCATGTGTCAAATCCCCACTGATGTACTATCATTTCCTCTTTTTCTCCTGAAAATCATTTTGTGTTTTTCTAATTTTTATGGATTTTTGGATTTTTCAATGTTTTTGGATTTTTCTGAAAATCTAAAACTCCCGCTAAAATGTAAAACATATTTTTGGGTTTTTGAATTTTTGAAAAACAGTAAAACTAACAACTAAAAATGATAAACAGAGGTGATGATCAGTCTTGTTTTTCTTTTATACCGTTAGCTTTTAACAAAAATGGTAAAAAGATCTGCACGTTGGTAATCAGTGTGGATTTTGACCATGTCAATCAACTTTTTGGCATAACAATCATGGATAAAGTGATACTTAATCCGGATATGTTTAGCTTTTAAGGGATTGACGGTGTCTTTAGTTAATGCAATTGCGGCTTTATTGTCACAATGTATAGGGGTTTTAAGAAATTGTAAACCGTAATCGACCATCTGTTGTTGAATCCAAAGAATCTGTGAGCAGCAACTTGAAGCTGACACATATTCTGCTTCACATGTGGATAGTGCGACTGCCGTCTGTTTCTTGCATTGCCAGGTCACGAGCCTACTCCCCAAAAATTGACATCCAGCTGTTGTGGATTTGCTGTCTTTGTCACAACCACACCAATCTGCATCACTAAAAGCAATTAGGTCAAAATTATCATCATTAGGGTACCATAGTCCTCTCGACGGACAACCCTTCAGATATCGTAGGTTCCGTTTGACAGCTGCGAGATGACTCTATTTCAGCTTCGACTGATATCGTGCACAGAGACACGTGGCAAACATTATATCTGGTCTAGATGCAGTGAGATACATCGGAGATCCGACGATTGCTCTGTATGTAAAAGGATCAGTCAGCTCCCCCTTAGCGTCCATTCTAATCCCGTGATTAGATTGGATCGGGGTATCCATCGGCTTTGAATCTTCCATCTGGAATCGACTCAAGACTTCAGAAACGTATTTCGTCTGGTGAATAAAGATCCCCATTTGTTTTAGTTCCACGTGAAGGCCGAGGAAAAACTGCATCTCTCCCATCGCACTCATTTCGAACTTTCCCAGCATCGCTTTTTCGAATTCTCTGCACAAAAGTTCATTAGTAGATCCAAAAATAATGTCATCAACATAAATCTGGACTAGAAGCAAGTCAGCCCCTGTTCTTTTTGTGAACAGTGTGCAATCTACCAAACCTCGTTTGAATCCTTTGGATAGAAAATACGTGCTCAGCTCCTCATACCATTGATGTGGAGCTTGGTGCAACCCGAGCGGCCGCGCGCGGGTGTCTGACGTCACTAAACCGACTTAATCACCTATTTAAGCAACCATAAGCCTCTTGTATCACCTAAACTCAAACCCTAATCGCCCCTACTACCCTATGTACGAAATATTAACCCCAAACCACCTGCTAAGGCGCAAGAACATCGACCGGGAAGCTTCAAGAGCATTCGGTTGGTTGTTTCGAAGAGTTTGTGGTATAATCCTTAACCTACTATGTTTTAATCTTATTATTATGTTATTAAAACCCTATAACCAAGTTTGTCAAGGTCTGAGACCTTTTTATAAATATTAAAACTTGAAGTTTTTGAAGATTTAACGAGTTAAACATGATGATAGGCGATTAGTGATATAATAGATTACTTGTTGCGCAAGTTGTTGATATGTTGATCATAAGGGTTATGATTCTTGCATGTATTATGATTGATTCTGATGTTAATAGCTCTTAGGAATGTTTTGTAATGATTTTTGATGATTGTTGATCGATTATACGCACACGTGAGTCGTTTAAATAAAGGTTTATGCATGATTAAAATCTGGACAGAATGTTTAGGTTAACTTGTACGGTCTGTTACGTGGCTTTAACAGGATGGTTATAATGTTTTCTTTGAATGGTTAAATCACACCAGATCTTAGCTTTTCATAATGGGTAAAATCGAGTGATTTGGACGTCGTTTGAGTCGTTTTTGGAATTTTCTTTGAAAATAGTTCAAATCAGAATTTCGGGTTAACAAACTGAGTCGACTTTAAACTGTTATAACTCGAGTTTTATAAAGAATTAAGTTATGAAATTTTTACAGAAGATTAACATTGGAATAATTTGGGTTTTCCAAGTTCATTCATCCCGTTTGGATGAATACACAATTTATGGGAATATTTCTACTAAACTGACCTGTTGAGAAAGTTTTCTGAATATAGCTGTGATGAACGAATTTTAATAAATTTTTGTCTTTGGTTTTGAGATAAAAAAAAATATGGGTTGTTAAATGAATCCCAAGGAATATTCAGTCAAAATTTGGGACTTTAACTCACAGATTTAGTATTTTAAATAAATTAGTTTTGGTGACGCACAATCTGTCCTAAAAACGCAGATTGTGTATTATGTGTTTACGTGACTAATTGAAGTCCAAGGTGGTATGTATTTGATATGTAATTGAATGGGCTATTGTATTAGACGCATATGGAGTGTAAAAATAATTGTAACCAACGTATTCACCAATGGGTCCTTAGGGTTTACTTATGCATGTAGAATCACTAGGTGTCACCTACACACTTTTGAACATTTAAACGTCTTGGACAAACGGGTTATATGGTGTAATGGTATTACGCCTATACTTACTTAGTGACACTTATACTAGGGAGTCGGTAGTGCACCCTACTTGGAGTTTGGATTTATTTGCTTGCATACTAAGGTGAGTTTCACTACTCTTTTCTCAAAAGCATGCGTCTCTGGGTGAGACAACTATGGGAAACGTTTTCTAGTCCGGTTTGGGACTACTTACACATCCTGGGTTAGGATGCTATGGATCCTTGTGTGGGTCGGTTTTTGACTCCTCGTGTGAGTCGGGTTTTTGCTAGTTCGCAAACAGTGTCCTTGATGAACTAAACCAACTCTATCATCTGTAAGTCCTTCACATACCGAATGAGTTGCCGGGTTATGGCAAGCGGGTTATTAGTTGATAGCGCTATAGGGTCTTACAAACCTCACACCGGCTCGGGGAGTACGGGAGTGAACTATAACTTAACAGATTTTATCATTGTTGATAGGCAATGATGTAAGGCATGCAGCTCACATTTGTGACTACACGTACATCAGCAGTTCGGTATATCGGTGTTAGTTATCATGAATGGGTTAGCTACCCTTGACATGCGATGAACTAGTGTTTACACGGTTCTTGGAACCAACTCGATTACTTGTTTACGTGGTTTTGGAAACCATCACATTTACATACTCATTTACTTTACTTTGTGAACTCACCAACTTTATGTTGACACACGCTAACATGCTTTTGCAGGTAATTAGGTATGGAGCACGCCAAGGACATGCATCATATTTTATCATGGGTTTACAAACATTTAAACTATTTTAACATTTAACTATTTACTTTTGGTTTGGGCGCGGTGTTTTGCGCAGACTTTTAATTAACTGTTTTGTCATTCGCTTCCGCTATACTTAATTTGGTTTGGTTAAAACGTTTAAACTTGGTTTTACAATAACGAACTAAATGGTTGGGCATTTAGAGTCGTTCATGTGACTTATGGCTATGGGATCCTGGTTTGTCATGCGCCTCGCGGTATAAATCCCGCAGTGGAAATTTGAGGGTGTGATAGATTGGTATCAGAGCCATTGGTTATAGTGAACTAGGATTTGCATCTAGTCTATAATCATCATAGCATAAGTATTAGTACACTCACTATCCTCAGCACACTACTTGTTATTTCTTGGATACGTATACTGATCTAACGTATTGCAGGAAAACATGACTAACCCCGCTCATCGTAGCTACTCTTCTTATCGTCCTCTTGGGAGTTCGCAAAATACATCTTTGAACCTGTATGAACAGCCAGCTTAGGCAGGGAATCCGGATGAGAATACCAATCGCTGGGTGTGGTTCACAGAAATGCTGCACTCGTGGGTTGTAGGGTACGGAATGCCAGCTCAGGTCCCTCCCATTATTGACTCATTGGAGAGGTCTTTGGCAGGGATGGTTAGGCACGTGTATACAGAGCTAGAAAATGCCTATAATGCTGTAAGGCAATTTCAGTCTTGGAGGCAGAATGCCGATGGGGCTATTAAGCACATGGAAAGAGAAATCGACCACTTGTTTGGGGAATTGGAAAGGGTTAATAAGGAAGCTGCAGAGGATAGACATGAGAGGTCGATTGCTATTCAGGAGATAACACTTTTAAGGGAGGAGTTAACCTTGGTCCGTAACAAGCTTGAGGAAGCTTTAGCTCAAAATGGTGTAGAACCTGAGGAGGATCCAGAGGAGGATCTAGAAGAGGATCCCGAGGAAGAGCCCGCAGTAGGAGGATTTGATGCTTTCGGGGCAACGATGGATGCGGCGCTCGAAGAAGAGCTTGAGCCTAAGGAGGAGCCACTGGAGATAGAGATTGAGGATGAGAGCGAGGATGAGGGCTCATGTATCTCCAAGGATCGCAGGGATGATTGATTACTTTTTATCTTCTTGTTATCTTAGTATTCCATATACATTCTTATTACGACTTCTGTTTTTATCGTTGTGAGACTTGAGGATCATTTATCTTATGATTGGATTCTTATTTACTACTATTAATTGATTTCTTTATTCTATTCTCGCGCATGTTATTTATATTCTAGTTTACTTGTACTATGTGAACGATTGTATGTGGGACATATTATTGTTTTCTCATGAGTATAGTGTAAATGTAGAATTATTATGGCGGGAAGAGGACACGGGAGAGGCAACATCAACATGACTCAAGCGGAGTTGAATGCACTTATCAACGACATGGTAGTGGAAGCCCTCGCAGCTTTTCCTCTAGACTCTAACGTTACGCTCTTTTATTCATTCGTGGTTTGTTCGCTTTTTGTAACTCAGGTCAACCTGGGCATCAGCCTCCAGTCTGCACCTACAAGTCCTTCATGGACTTCAAGCCGCATAACTTTGGAGGATCTAAAGGGGCTGTCGGGCTACTGAGGTGGTTCGAAAAATTGGAATCTTGCTTCGCTATGTGTAACCGTCCACTAGCTGACAGGGTGAAATATGCCACTGCTACTCTCGAAAATTTGGCATTATCATGGTGGAACTCTCAAGTGCAGATGCTAGGTGTGGAAGTAGCTAACGCAACGCCTTGGGCAGATTTCAAGGAACTGATGAAGGAGGAGTACTGTCCTCGAGATGAGATTCAAAAGTTAGAGACTGAGTATCTCAATCTGAAGATGGTGGGATTGGAGATTGAGAAATATACCACTAGATCGCATGAACTGGCGGCGATGTGCCCAAATTACTCCAATTCGCCCTACAAGAGAATCGAGTTATACATCAAGGGCTTGGTGCCCCAAATCAAGAGCATGGTTACTGCTGCTAACCTCAACACCTTCCAGCAAGTTATTCGTATGGCTCATCAGCTGACTGACCAGAAGGTGGAAGAGGGATTGTTACCTCCTCATGGTGCTTCATCTTCTAGTACTAATGATAACAAGAGGAAGTGGGAGAATGCATCTGGCAAACCCCCAGGAAATGGCAGTCAGCAGCAGCATCAGAATTAGAGGCATGACAACCATGGCGGTAGTAACAACCGCAATAACTCTCAGGGAGGTTATCAGGGAACCCTACCTAAGTGCAATAAGTGCTATAGGCATCACTTCGGGGCATGTAACATTAACAAATGTGATCGCTGTGGTCGGATGGGACATTTGGCTAAGGAATGTAGGGCTAACCTTCATGGAAATCAGCCAACAGCTCAGCAAGGGCAGCAATAGAGTAATGGTAAAGGTTGTTTTCAGTGTGGAAGTGAGAATCATTTCAGAGGGACTGTCCACAGCTGAATGGTAATGGGAATGGTAATGGTAATGGCAACAACAGGGGTAATGACAACAACGGTGGTGGTAACAGGGCAGGAAACAACAACACCACTAATGCTGGAAACAACAAAAACAATAACGGGAACAACAACAATGGGGCTCGTGGGAGAGCATTCGTGATTGGCTCTGGGAGGCTAGGATTGATAATAACGTCGTGACGGGTACGTGCTCCTTGAACGACACTCTTGCTTCTATTTTATATGATACTGGTGCAGACTATAGTTTTGTGTCATCAAAACTTAGTAAACATTTAGGGATGGTTCCTACTCTTCTTGATACCCCGTACTCTATTGAATTGGCTGATGGGAAGCCTGTTGAGGTAACCCATGTACATCGTGACTGTAAGCTCGAGTTGAATGGGCAATTGTTTGCCATCAACCTCTTACCTATCACCTTAGGTAGCTTTGACCTCGTAGTTGGCATGGACTGGTTGTCCAAGCAACAAGCTGAAATTCTCTGTCAGGAGAAGATTGTTCGTATTCCCCTCCCCAGTGGAGAACTTTTATCTATACAGGGTGATCGAGGTGGTGCCATGGTGGGCATCATCTCCCTTTTGAAGGCCTAGAAGTGTATTCGTAAGGGCTGTCCAGCCATTTTGGCTAACATATCTGACACTCGAGCTGAAACTGAAACCAAGATTGAGGACATCCCAGTAGTCCGAGATTTCCCAAATGTCTTCCCAGAGGAATTACCTGGACTTCCATCCGTTCGTCAAGTGGAGTTCCAAATTGATCTTACGCCTGGAGCAGCTCCAGTTGCACGCGCACCATACCGCCTAGCACCAGGCGAACTTCAAGAACTATCTACCCAACTCCAAGAGCTATTGGATAGGGGCTTCATTAGACCTAGTTCTTCGCCATGGGGAGCTACAGTTCTGTTTGTTAAGAAGAAGGATGGGAGTTTCCGCATGTGCATTGATTATCGGGAGTTGAACAAAGTGACGGTTAAGAACCGTTACCCTTTGCCTCGTATTGATGATTTGTTCGACCAACTGCAAGGGTCGAGTTTCTACTCTAAGATTGACTTGAGGTCAGGATACCATCAGCTGAGATTCCGAGAGGAGGATGTGGAAAAGATAGCCTTTCGAACTTGTTATGGATATTGTGAGTTTTTGGTGATGCCATTCGGGCTAACTAATGCACCGGCTGTATTCATGGATCTAATGAACCGTGTGTGCAAGCCCTATTTGGACAAATTCGTCATAGTGTTCATAGATGACATACTGATTTATTCCAAGAGTAGGGAAGAGCACGAGCAACACCTAGAGCTGATCTTGGAACTATTGAGAAATGAGCAGTTGTATGCAAAATTCTCTAAATGTGACTTTTGGATTCGAGAAGTCCAATTTCTTGGACATGTGGTTAACGAGGCAGGAATACATGTTGATCCCGCCAAGATTGATGCTATTAAAAATGGGAGGCAACTAAGGCTCCTACTGAGGTGCGCCAGTTTCTTGGTCTCGTGGGATACTATCGCAGATTCATTGAGGGATTCTCTAAGATCGCTCAACCTCTCACCGCCTTGACACATAAGGGTATTACTTACAAGTGGGGAGATGCCCAAGAATCTGCTTTTCAGTTACTGAAGTCAAAACTTTGCAGTGCACCTATACTATCATTACCTGAGGGTACAGAGGACTTCGTAGTGTACTGTGATGCGTCTATCCAAGGGTTAGGGTGTGTGCTGATGCAGCGTGATAAGGTAATCGCGTATGCCTCACGTCAATTGAAGGTTCATGAGAAGAACTTCACCACCCATGACTTGGAACTAGGAGCAGTGGTTTTTGCTCTAAAGATCTGGAGGCATTGTCTCTATGGGATGAAGTGTACGATCTTCACTGACCACAAGAGCCTCCAACACATATTCGATCAAAAGGAGCTGAACATGCGACAGCGTCGATGGGTCGAGCTTCTGAATGATTACGACTGTGCCATCAACATCAAGTACCACCCAGGGAAAGCTAACGTAGTAGCTGATGCCCTCAGTCGGAAGGAAACGAAACCTAAACGGGTGCGAGCCTTATAACTTACCATTCATTCTAATCTTCCTGATAAGATACGTGAAGCCTAGGGCGAGGCCTTGAAAGGAGAAAACATCAAGCTTGAAACATTACATGGTGCTGATAAGCACTTGGAACTAAAGACAGATGGTCTTCAGTATTTTATGGATCGAGTCTGGATACCACGTTTTGGGGATCTCAGACAACTGGTGCTCGATGAAGCTCACACCTCTCGATACTCGGTACATCCTGGTTCGGACAAGATGTACCAAGATCTTAAAACTCTTTACTGGTGGCCAAACATGAAAGCCGAAATAGCCACTTATGTTAGTAAGTGCTTGACTTGTGCGAAGGTTAAGATCGAATATCAGAAACCTTCAGGCCTACTCCAACAACTAGAAATCCCTATGTGGAAATGGGACGGGATTTCTATGGATTTTATTACAAAGCTTCCTAGAACGCCAACGGGCCATAACATGATTTGGGTTATTGTGGATCGTTTAACCAAATCGGCACACTTTCTGGCAATAAAGGAAATGGACTCACTGGAGAAACTAGCAAATCTCTACATCAAGGAGGTAGTCTTTAGGCATGGGGTGCCTACATCTATTATATCTGATCGCGATGCGTGATTCACTTCTCATTTCTGGACTACTCTCCAAAACGCATTGGGAACTCGCTTAGATATGAGCACAGCCTATCACCCACAGACGGATGGACAGAGTGAACGTACCATCCAAACATTGGAAGATCTGCTACGAGCGTGCGTGGTGGATTTTGGCAACAGTTGGGATAAGCACTTGCCTTTGATTGAATTCTCTTATAACAACAGCTACCACACTTCGATACAGTGTGCGCCTTTTGAGGCACTTTATGGACGCAAGTGTAGGTCCCCCATCTGCTGGACTGAGGTCGGGGATAGCCAGCTAACAGGTCCCGAACTCGTGCACGAAACTTCTGAGAAGATAGTGCAAATCAGAAACCGGATGGCTGCTGCTCGGGATTGACAGAAAAGTTACGCAGATGAGCGTAGGAAACCTTTGGAGTTCCAGATTGGGGAGAAGGTTTTGTTAAAGGTGTCACCTTGGAAGGGGGTGATACGCTTTGGGAAACGGGGAAAATTGAACCCACGATACGTTGGACCATCAAGATTGTCAAAAGGATTGGTCCGGTAGGTTACCAGCTAAAGTTGCCTGATGAACTCAGTGGAGTGCACAATGTATTCCACGTATCAAACCTGAAGAAATGCCTATCGGATACGACACTAGTAGTGCCACTGGAGGAGATTCAGGTGGACGACCAGCTACGGTTCGTGAAAGAACCAGTGGAGATTCTTGAGCAGGGCGTCAAGAAACTCAGACAAAGCACTATACCTATTGTTAAGGTACGGTGGAATTCCCGTCTAGGACCAGAATATACGTGGGAGCGCAGAGATCAGATGCGGCTCAAATATCCACACCTCTTTACTGAACCACATAATAAGTATCATGTAGAGCAATGTCTAGCCCAGAATTTGCCGGAACTATTCCAGTGAGCCCCCCTATGGTGAATAAGAAGATGAGCAAGATACGGCCAAAAAGCTGGAAATTCTCGCGCAGGAACAAGCGTAGGCCTGTAGCGCGCCCTTCAAACCTGAACCTGTGCATAGATCGGATGCCGAACATAAAGCAGCTCGCTCAAAGTGAATTTTGGGGCGAAATTCCTTTCAACTTGGGGATGATGTGATACCCCGCAATTTCAGGTTCTCACTTTAACTAAACTCTCGTTACGTTCCTTGCATTATACTTAACTAGGGTTAGCTAGATAGGACACACGTTACATAGTTGTAAGTTAATAACTGCATAAGGTGGTAATTCGAGGAATTACCAGACTGTATACATGATTAGTGAACCTCGGACGTTGGTGAATAATGAAGTATAATAATAGTGAGTTAACTGATTTGGATTGATTGCGATTATGTGCCTCTGTGATATTCGGTGAAACTATGTGCAAACCATATGTGATAAACCATATGTGATTATGTGAACTTAAACCGAATACGGTAATAAAAATCGTTAAAGGTGGACCATTAGGATGATTGGGGTCTTAACACATGGGGTTACACTTATTACGGTCCGAAATAGCGAAAACGTCGAAGGAAAACACGTCGGGTAACGAAACGGGCCACCCACACGGGCCAAGGCCCTGTGAGCGGCCGCTCACAGGGACCAAGCGGCCGCGCGCGGGTGTCTGACGTCACTAAACCGACTTAATCACCTATTTAAGCAACCCTAAGCCTCTTGTATCACCTAAACTCAAACACTAATCGCCCCTACTGCCCTACCAATGAAATATTAACCCCAAACCACCTGCTAAGGCGCAAGAACATCGATCGGGAAGCTTCAAGAGCATTCGGTTGGTTGTTTCGAAGAGCTTGTGGTATAATCCTTAACCTACTATGTTTTAATCTTATTATTATGTTATTAAAACCCTGTAACCAAGTTTGTCCAGGTCTGAGACCTTTTTATAAATATTAAAACTTGAAATTTTTGAAGATTTAACGAGTTAAACATGATGATAGGCGATTAGTGATATAATAGATTACTTGTTGCGCAAGTTGTTGATATGTTGATCATTAGGGTTATAATTCTTGCATGTATTATGATAGATTCTGATCTTAATAGGTCTTAGGAATGTTTTGTAATGATTGTGGATGATTGTTGATCGATTATACGCACACGTGAGTCGTTTAAATAAAGGTTTATGCATGATTAAAATCTGGACAGAATGTTTAGGTTAACTTGTAGGGTCTGTTACGTGGCTTTAACATGATGGTTTTAATGTTTTTTTTGCATGGTTAAATCACACCTGATCTTAGCTTTTCATAATAGGTAAAATCGAGTGATTTGGACGTCGTTTGAGTCATTTTTGGAATTTTCTTTGAAAATAGTTCATATCAGAATTTCGGGTTAACAAACTGAGTCGACTTTAAACCGTCATAACTCGAGTTTTATAAAGAATTAAGTTATGAAATTTTTACAGAAGATTAACATTGGAATAATTTGGGTTTTCCAAGTGCATTCATCCCGTTTGGATGAATACACAATTTCTGGGAATTTTTCTACTAAACTGACCTGTTGAGAACGTTTTCTGAATATAGCTGTGATGAACGAATTTTAATAATTTTTATGTTTGGTTTTGAGATAAAACAAAAATATTGGTTGTTAAATGAATCCCAAGGAATATTCAGTAAAAATTTGGGAGTTTAACTCATAGATTTTGTATTTTAAATAAATTAGTTTTGGTGACGCACAATCTGTCCTAAAAACGCAGATTGTGTATTATGTGTTTACCTGACTAATTGAAGTCCTAGGTGGTATGTATTTGATATGTAATTGAATGGGCACTTGTATTAGACGCATATGGAGTGTAAAAATAATTGTAATCAATGTATTCACCAACGGGTCCGTAGGGTTTACTTATGCATGTAGAATCACTAGGTGTCACCTACACACTTTTGAACATTTAAACGTCTTGGACAAACGGGTTATATGGTGTAATGGTATTACGCCTATACTTACTTAGTGACACTTATACTAGGGAGTCGGTAGTGCACCCTACTTGGAGTTTGGATTTATTTGCTTGCATACTAAGGTGAGTTTCACTACTCTTTTCTCAAAAGCATGCGTCTCAGGTTGAGACAACTATGGTAAACGTTTTCTAGTCCAGTTTGGGACTACTTACACATCCCGGGTTGGGATGCTATGGATCCTTGTGTGGGTCGGTTTTTGACTCCTCGTGTGAGTCGGGTTTTTGCTAGTTCGCAAACTGTGTCCTTGATGAACTAAACCAACTCTATCATCTGTAAGTCCTTCACATACCGAATGAGTTGCCGGGTTATGGCAAGCGGGTTATTAGTTGATAGCGCTATTAGGTCTTACAAACCTCACACTGGCTCGGGGAGTGCGGGAGTGAACTATAACTTAACAGATTTTATCATTGTTGATACGCAATGATGTATGGCATGCAGCTCACATTTATGACTACACGTACATCAGCAGTTCGGTATATCAGTGTTAGTTATCATGAATGGGTTAGCTACCCTTGACTTGCGATGAACTAGTGTTTACACGGTTCTTGGAACCAACTCAATTACTTGTTTCCGTGGTTTTGGAAACCAGCACATTTACATACTGTTTTACTTTGCTTTGTGAACTCACAAACTTTATGTTGACACACGCTAGCATGCTTTTGCAGGTAATTAGGTATGGAGCACGCCTAGGACATGCATCATATTTTATCATGGGCTTACAAACATTTAAACTATTTTAACATTTAACTATTTACGTTTGGTTTGGGCGCGGTGTTTTGCGCAGACTTTTAATTAACTGTTTTGTCATTCGCTTCCGCTATACTTAATTTGGTTTGGTTAAAACGTTTAAACTTGGTTTTACAATAACGAACTAAATGGTTGGGCATTTAGAGTCGTTCATGTGACTTATGGCTATGGGATCCTGGTTTGTCATGCGCCTCGCGGTATAAATCCCGCAGTGGAAATTTGAGGGTGTGACAAGTTTATATTCACAATGATTTATATTTTAAATTTCTTATTGAAACCTATTCTAACGTCAAGATATATAATTTTAGATGATTTGTAAACATATGTTGTCAAATAACTGTGATACATTAAAATTTTCAACTGAAGGTCGAAAGATGACTTAACCAGAGTTTTAAAATAGACTTTCTAACACTTAACTTGTAATAAAATATCTAACCAAATAAGTTGAAATTTAAATTACACAAGTCTTTTCAAATTCATAATTACAAACAGTCGGCACAGCTCTAAAAGTCAATAATGGTCACTGTACAAATGAAGGATCTAGATGGAAAGATACCATCAATTTAAACATTAATCTTTTTATATTAAAACTAAAAAAGTAAAACTATTGTTGTTACAAATGATTTAAAGCCTTTTATTCTATAAAACAAATTGTTCTCCATAGGATATGTATTAATTTTGTTTTATATTGAAGACTTATAGTATTTAAAAAAAATAATATTTCAATGACAAAATCAATAGCTAAAGAAAAAACTATATAAATTTTAATAACAATAGTCTTTTCAAATTCATAATTACAAACACTCTACACAGGTCTAAAAAAGCGTGATGACCACTGTACAGATGAAGGATCTAGATAGAAGGTTATCATAAATATAAACATTATTTTTTTTGGTCTTAAAAAAACAATTACAAAAAATTATTCTTACAAATGATTTTAACCTTTTATAGTTCCTATAAATTAAAAAACTAAAAATATAAGACTTGTGTAATCAATATCTAACGAATGATTTGAAAAGACTTGTGTAATCAATATCTAACGAAATAAGTTTAAATTTAAATTACACAAGTCTTTTCAAATTCATAATTACAAACAGTCGGCACAGCCCTAAAAGTCTTTAATGGTCACTGTACAAATGAATGATCTAGATAGAAAGATACAATCAATTAAACATTAATCTTTTTATATTAAATAAACAATTAAAACTATTGTTGATGCAAATGATTTGGCTTGTAGAAGATATGTAATTATATATACTTTCTATTGAAAACTTATATTATATTTTAAATATATTATAATATTTAAATGACAAACTAATGACATAAAATATACTCAGCGTAACTAATATTTACTGAAATTCAATAAAAGTCTATAATTTTCAGCATTTAGAAAAAAACTATGTTACATACGGTTTATCAACGTCTAATAAAATTGGCCCTCTAACTATTAAAAATTTTAATATTCTTTATTATAAAATAATAATCGAGACACTGTTATTTAAACAGATATTAGATAACAGAAGTTCAAAGTAACAGACTCATCCTAAAACTACATAACATAAACTGCAACAACAGATATTAACGAAGTTATATATATTTAAATTACATCAGTGTTTTAAAATTCAGAATTACAAACAGTCGACACAAGCCTAAAGGTCTTTGATGGCCACTGTACAGATGAAGATTCTAGATGTAAAGATAGCATAAATATACTCGAGACACTATTGTTTGAACAAATATTGTATAACAGAAGTTTAAACATATGAAATTAAATTACAATAAAATCCAAAGCAAAAACAGTTGTTAACAAACAGCTTTTAACTAAAATATATTCATTTGAAAATGTTAAACCAGCATGTACAAAATTAACATACATAAGGTTAACTTCAAAGATGTTACCAAAAACTTACAACTGAAAACACTAAACACACATAAGAAAACATTAACAATAAGTTCCTAACTTTTAAATCTAGTTGGCTTCTTCTTCAATCTTTTGCTTGAAGAAGTATGCTCACCAATATTTACATTCTCAAAATCCTCAATACTTCTCTTTCCATTGGGACTTGTAACAGTATCCACAACAGAATCAACACATAAAACATCCTTCAAAGAAAAAACCAAATAGTTAATAAAAGGTTAGATAACAATACAAGTTGCAGAAACAAATTACAAATACTTGGACAAACCCTCTTAAATACATTAGAAGTAACTTGTAACCCAACTTGCGAAGATTCTGAAAGGTTAACAGGTTTGTTTTGTCAAACTTCCAGAGTGACCTAAAGATTGCTCACATATTATGGAAACATAACAGATTTGAACATCCACTGAAAATAAATCCTTATTACAAAAAAATTAGAATAAATACCTCGCCAGAATTATCGTGTACATTCTCAAATCCAGAAACCAACTCTTCAATTATGACAGGATCATCACAAATTTAAACCATAGTGTACATTGAAGTCAGAAACATCAATCTTGAAAGCCAATTTCTTTTCAACAATCCGAGACAACTCATGCGGCAAACGTTTTGTAACGCTTTCCCTCAACTGCCTTTCTATAATATCACAGGCAACAGCTCCAATGATCCTCACCACATCTTTATCAAACATCACAAATGATACACTACCAGATTCATCTTGAACCCTTATCTGCAACTTGAACCTAAAACAAATAAAACAAAATTTATCTAAAAAATCTGCATGAAATGAAATGAAAAATCTGCAAAACAAAAAAGTTTGTACATGTACTGATTTACATACTTTGTGGTAATGGAAGTACATTCACACTCGCATTTCCTACAAACCAACGCACTAGCAAGAAATTTGAGAATTGCTTCACAAACATCTTCAGCATCTTGCAAATACTCGGATTTGCTTAAAACTTTCTTATTACACTTCCGGTAGGCAGCATAAAACCAACCACAGCTTTCTTTAACACTTTTACAGTGGCAACGACAACAAAAGACATCGGCTGCAAATAAAATGTATATTCAACATACACTTTTAAACAAATAGAAACACATAGTAATATGAAGACATATAATAAGCAGGTGTAAAATTCAAACCTCTTGAATGTCGATCAGCTCCTCAACACGCCTCTTCAATGTTCCAACTATGAATTCCTGACGCATTGGATAAACAGTCTGGGAAGAAAGAACGGTTTGAGAAGTACATCCAGACTCTTGTTCTTGTTTCAACACTAAGATACATAATTATGGAACAAATTACATCTAAAAGCTAAAGCAAATTAAATTTAAGTTTGGTTAATGGAATATAATAAAATAGCACCTCGTGCTTAGGTCAGAAACCTCATCTATCCTTGATTCAGAAAGAGGCGAGATCCATACTTATCTGTTTGAACTGTAATTCGTTCTATAAATTCATAACACACATATATTTATGACTTCATTTATAATAAAATCTTTTTAAAATAACAAAAATGAAACAAAACTTACCCTTCCAGTTTCTAACCCTTCCATGCTGGATAATTGCGAGTAGATGCTCCTGAGTGACATTGGAAATAAAGTCCTTAAACTGTATTGCATTAGAGTTCCACAACATACATCTTGACGTCGTACCTCTAAAACAACACAAAAGAACCATAGATGTAAAAAAAATTGAAAAAACCTGAATGTACACAAAAATTAATTACAGATAATTTATTACATCAATAAATGTGTTCCACATAAGATTCAAAACAGTCAATCATAGATCAATCTCATCATAATATTTATTACAGAAATTAAATTTGCAATTCTAACAATGATTGTTTTCAACCATTGAAACATAAGACTCACCTTAAAAACGGAATATTTTTGTTAAGTGTCAGATATCTGAATAGCAGATGATATACTTTACAAGAAGGCTGTATAATAATTTCAACAAAAACCCTTACTCTTAGTCCTGAAGATCAAGATTCATCCGTTTGGTTTCATTAGGAGCTTGTCCATACACATCCAAGTCACCATACCAAATGACGCTACCAACATTTATAAAAAGAAACACACAGTTCTGGCAAATATCTATTAAGTTTAAAAGGAACAATGTTCAAGTAAACTAAATGTTAAACTTTGTTCTAAAATAAAAAAACAAAATACAAATCAACGATCAACATATTCTTGGCTTCTCCGTCAAGAATTTCATTAAAAGGTAAGAAGTTAAAACCATACTCAACACCTTCCCAGCCCTTAACATGTTTCACAATTGTACAACGATAAAAAATGATTTTATATTGATGTCCTACAACTCTGTAAATGTCTTTGTTTTCACCAACACCAAACTTAGATAAGACAACCACACCATCTTCTTCAAGCTGACTGTCAAAACGTTGCATAAAAGAAGACTTGGCAGAACCTTGAATCTTATCGCCCTGCAACTTCTTAAAACAGAATGTAAAAAAAATACACAAGTAACCACGTCTGCGAGAATAACAAAATAAAGCAACTTAAAAAGTTTACCTGGTCATCAATGAATATAACTTCCAACATATAGGCTGTCTTCCATTTTCTTATGACACGAGCCGTCAGCTGCCACATACCTTTGGCTGGACTGAGATCACGAATAAAACTGCCATGGGTTTCTTCATCTTCCATTGATGAAGAAAATTCAAAGCTGAGAAAAGAAATGGGTGCATTAGTTATGTGGTTATATATAGGCAGCTGATGAGGCACGCTTCCCTACGTGGATTTAAATTCCCCCCCCTCAAAATTCAAAAACTTAGGGCCTAAAAACAGCTGAGAGGATATATTAGTAACGGTCTGTTGTTGGTTGGCAGACGCATGGATTGAGAACCGCTGTTGGGGGCAACAGCGGTGGTTTAACGTGGCCCACCCCTTTTTTGGAATTTTTTAATGGGATTAATGACGTCAGTTTTTGCATCATACGCGCATTGGTGGCCACTCTCTCCGGCTGACACATCAGCTTTCTGACATCACTCACTCTTCTCCTATTATGGAAAGTATAGATATATTATAATAAACCAATGTTTAAATTCCCACGTGACATTTAAAGAGGTCAACCTCCCCATTGAGTGTGTTATATGGATTCTATGTAGCATTATGTGATTTTAGTAAATAAAAATTATTACTATTATATTTACGCCCGCATTCTCTCCTCCAAAACAGCTTTAGGGTTCTTCTACCTCAATCGTTCTATGCCTCCGGTCTTTCTTTCTATGTTATTTGCTTCACGCTCCTATTTCTTTGTCAATATTAAACAATATTATCTTAATCAATTCATGAGGCATATTATTATTCAAACATTGAGTTATGTGAATCGATTTGGGGTAAATGATATGATCGTAACACCTTTGAATATGTGATCCTCGAGGATCTGAAGGAACTGAAATCTGTTCAAATAGTTCATCTTTAACCCGTGTAAAACCCTAATTTAGTTTAACGAATTATGTCTTCCGATTGTCCCACTCCTTCCAATTATGCTTCTCCTGACGACAATTATCTATACGTATTACATATATCTGATCCATATTAGTTTATAATCCTAATACTCTATCCGCTCTTTATATATATATATATATATATATATATATATATATATATATATATATATATATATATATTTCCTGATATACCAAATGAAGAGCCTAATATTCATGCTTTTGTAGGCTTCTGAGTTGAAAACAACGATTGATTTTGTTTTTTTTGTAGATTTGTTTACTTTATCGACATCCCGGTGGTCCGAGATTTTCCAGATGTTTTCCCAGAGGAACTGCCAGGACTTCCACCGGTTCGCCAAGTGGAGTTCCAAATTGACCTTGCACCAGGCGCCGCCCCAGTTGCGCGTGCACCATACCGCCTTGCACCAGGCGAACTTCAAGAACTATCTACCCAACTCCAAGAGCTATTGGATAGGGGCTTCATCAGACCTAGCTCTTCGCCGTGGGGAGCCCCAGTCTTATTCGTGAAGAAGAAGGATGGGAGTTTCCGTATGTGCATCGATTACCGGGAATTAAATAAGGTGACAATTAAAAACCGCTACCCTTTACCTCGTATTGATGATCTATTCGACCAGCTTCAGGGGTCGAGTTTCTATTCCAAGATTGACTTAAGGTCGGGGTATCATCAACTGAGAGTCCGAGAGGAGGATGTGCCAAAGACAGCCTTTCGAACTCGTTATGGGCACTATGAATTTTTGGTAATGCCCTTCGGGCTGACCAATGCACCAGCTGTGTTCATGGACCTCATGAACCGTGTGTGCAAACCCTATCTAGACAAATTTGTCATAGTGTTCATAGACGACATTCTGATCTATTCCAAGAGTAGGGGAGAGCACGAGCAACACCTACGACTGATCTTGGAACTTCTGAAAAGTGAGCAGTTGTATGCAAAATTCTCCAAGTGCGACTTCTGGATTCGTGAGGTCCAATTCTTGGGTCATGTGGTGAACGAGGCAGGAATACAGGTCGATCCCGCTAAGATTGATGCGATTAAAAGATGGGAGGCCCCTAAGACTCCCACGGAGGTCCGACAATTCCTTGGCCTTGCAGGTTATTATCGCAGATTCATTCAGGGATTCTCAAAAATCGCTCAACCCCTCACTGCTTTGACACAGAAGGGGATTACCTACAAGTGGGAAGATGCCCAAGAAGCTGCTTTTCAATTACTAAAGACTAAACTTTGCAGTGCTCCAATATTATCGCTACCTGAGGGTACGGAGGACTTTGTGGTGTACTGTGATGCATCTATCCAAGGGCTAGGGTGTGTTTTGATGCAACGCGAGAAGGTGATCGCTTATGCTTCACGACAACTAAAAGTTCACGAGAAGAATTATCCCACTCACGACTTGGAACTGGGAGCGGTTGTCTTCGCTCTCAAAATTTGGAGGCACTACCTCTACGGAACAAAGTGCACAATCTTCACAGATCATAAGAGCCTTCAGCACATATTTGATCAGAAGGTCCTAAACATACGGCAACGACGATGGGTCGAACTCTTGAATGATTATGACTGTGCTATCAAGTACCATCCAGGGAAAGCTAACGTAGTAGCTGATGCCCTGAGCCGTAAGGAAACGAAACCCAAACGTGTGCGAGCCTTACAACTTACCATACACTCTAATCTGCCTGATAAAATACGTGAAGCCCAAGGCGAGGCCTTGAAAAAGGAAAACATCGGGTTGGAAACATTGCATGGTGCTGACAAGCACCTAGAACTGAAGTCGGATGGGCTTCAGTACTTTACGGACCGGGTCTGGATTCCACGTTCAGGGGATCTTAGACAGCTAGTGCTCGATGAGGCTCACACATCTCGTTATTCGGTACATCCCGGTGCGGACAAAATGTACCAGGACCTCAAAACTCTCTACTGGTGGCCAAACATGAAAGCAGAGATAGCCACTTATGTTAGTAAGTGCTTGACTTGTGCGAAGGTTAAGATTGAATATCAGAAACCTTCAGGCCTACTTCAACAACCAGAGATACCGATGTGGAAATGGGATGGGATTTCCATGGACTTCATTACGAAGCTTCCGAGAACAACAGCGGGCCATAACATGATTTGGGTTATCGTGGACCGTTTAACCAAATCGGCCCACTTCCTGGCAATAAAAGAAACGGACTCGTTAGAGAAGCTGGCGAACCTATACATCAAGGAGATAGTCTCTAGGCATGGGGTGCCTACTTCCATTATATCTGATCGCGATGGGCGATTCACTTCTCGATTCTGGACTACTCTCCAAGATGCTCTAGGAACTCGTCTCGATATGAGCACATCCTATCACCCACAGACGGATGGACAAAGTGAACGTACCATCCAAACATTAGAGGATCTGCTACGAGCATGCGTGGTGGACTTTGGTAATAACTGGGACAAGCACTTGCCCTTAATCGAGTTCTCTTACAACAATAGTTACCACACCTCGATTCAGTGTGCGCCTTTTGAGGCACTTTACGGGCGCAAGTGTAGGTCTCCTATCTGTTGGACTGAGGTTGGGGATAGCCAACTAACAGGTCCCGAACTCGTGCACGAAACCTCTGAGAAGATAGTGCAAATCAGAAACAGAATGGCTGCTGCTCGTGATCGACAGAAAAGCTACGCGGACAAACGTAGAAAACCTTTGGAGTTCCAGGTTGGGGACAAGGTTTTGTTAAAGGTGTCACCTTGGAAAGGAGTGATACGCTTTGGGAAACGAGGGAAGTTGAATCCCCGTTATGTTGGACCTTTCGAGATTGTTAAAAGGATTGGTCCGGTAGCTTATCAGCTGAATTTACCAGACGAACTCAGTGGAGTGCATAATGTATTCCACGTCTCAAACTTGAAGAAATGCTTATCCGATACGACACTGGTAGTGCCGCTGGAGGAGATCCAGGTGGACGACCAGCTACGGTTCGTGGAAGAACCAGTGGAGATTCTTGAGCAGGGCGTCAAGAAACTCAGGCAAAGCACTATACCCATCGTGAAGGTACGGTGGAATTCCCGTCTAGGACCGGAATACACGTGGGAGCGCAGAGATCAGATGCGGCTCAAATATCCACACCTCTTTTCTGAACCTGAACCTGTGCATAGATCAAATGCCGAACATAAAGCAGCTCGCTCAAAGTAAATTTCGGGGCGAAATTCCTTTCAACTTGGGGATGATGTGACATCCGGAAACCAAGCATACATTTTTTAGCTGGCTTTACTGATTACTTGCTGAATTTCGGGACGAAATTCTTTTCAACTTGGGGATGATGTGATACCCCGAAAATTCAGGTTCTCACTTTAACTAAACTCTAGTTACATTCCTTGCATTATACTTAACTAGGGTTAGTTAGATAAGACATACGTGCATGGTTATGAGTCAATGTGTGATTGCATGATTAGTGAACCTCGGACGTTGGTGAAAAATAAACTTATGTGTCTCGGTGATACCTGACAAACTTATGTGAAAACCATACGTGATTATGAGAACCTAAACCGAACACGTTAATAGAAATCATTAAAAGTGGAGCATGAGGTTGATTAGGGTCTTAATGCATGGGGTTACACTTGTTATGGTCCGAAATAACGAAAACGTCGAAGGATAACGCGTCAGGAGGCGAAACGAGGCAAAAGCGCGCCACCCGGACCTGTGAGCGGCCGCTCACAGGCACCGAGCGGCCGCTCCATTTGACCTGACGGGTCTAAACCGCCTCAAACACATATTTAAGCATCCTTAACTTCCATGCAACCCTCATACTCAACCCTAATCGCCCCCTTACTGCCCCACACGAATATTTCACTCAAACAACCCCTGCTAAGGCTCAAGATCATCAATTGGGAGGTTCCAAGGCGTGCGATTGATCGATTGGGAGAGCTAAGGGTAAATTTTACGATTTCTTATGCTTCTATCTTGTGTTTTCATTAATAAAAGTCATATAACAAGTTTGTCCAGGTCTGAATGAGTTTATAAAACATTAAAGCATGAATCTTTTTGAAGATTAAATGGATGAAACATACTCATAAACGCTTAGTAACGTCATAGGATACTTGTTGCGCAAGTAATTGGTGTTTTGATTCTTAAAGCTTTGATCTTGACATGTTTAATCATAGAATCTGATGAAATAGGTATTAGGAATGTTTTGTGTTGATAATTGATGATTGTTAATAGTTTTTATGCACACGGTAGGCGATTAAAGTATGATTTAGGCGAAACTAAAATCTGGACAGAATGGTTAGTCAAATTTGTAGGAGCTGTAACACGGCTCTAACATAATGATTTTAGTGTTTTCTTGGCATGGTTAGGTCACACCTGGTCTTAGCTTTTCATAATGGGTAAAATCATGTGTTTTGGACGTCGGATGAGTCGTTTTTGGAATTTTAATTGATTAGGGGTCATATCAGATTTTCGGATTTGTAAATTGGGCTAACTTTAAATGGTCATAACTTGAGATTTACAAGGAGTTAGGTTATGAAATTTTTACAGTAGGTCAATACTGGTAAAATAGAGCTTTTCCAAGTGGATTCATCTCGTTTGGATGAATACACAATTTTTAAGAATTTTCCTACTAAACTGACCTGTTGAGGAAATTTTCTGAACACTGCTGTGTTGTACGAATTTTTATAATTTTTGTGTTTGGAATTAAGACAAAAAAAAAATAGGTATTGCCAAGTGAATCCCAAAGAAAATTCAGTAAAAATTTGGGAGGATAACTCACTGGTTTACTATTTTAAATAAATTCGTTTTGATGGCGCACAATCTGTCCTGAAAACACAGATTGTGTATTATGTGCTTATGTGATTACTTGAGGTCTTAGGTGATCTAAAATTGACATATAACGGAAGTACACATGTTTATGACACATACGGGCTGTAGAAACTAATTATAACCAACTCATTCACCAACGAGTCCGTAGGGTTTACTATTGCATGTAGAATCACTAGGCGTCGCATACACACTTTTGAATATTAAAACGCCTTGGACAAACGAGTTATATGGTGTGATGATGTTACGCCTATACTCACGTAGTGACACTGTTATTAGGGTGTCGGTAGCATATAATACTTGCTGTTCGGATTCTTTGCTTACGCGATAAGGTGAGTTTCACTACTTTTTCTCAAAGCATGCGTCTCGGGTTGAGACCACATTGGTAACGTTTTCTAGTCTATCTTGAGACAACTTTCTTTTACACATCCCGGGTTTGGGGTGCATGGTTCACGTGGTGAATCTATTTTTACTAATTCATATATATGTCCTTGATGAACTAAACCAAACACATCTTTTAAGTCCTTCAAAATACCGAATCAATTGCCGGTTGGGCAAGCGGGTTAATTAGTTGATAGCGCTATTAGGTCTAACAAACCTCACATCGTGCTAGGAGCACGGATGTGAACTATTAGCTTCAAACATAATCATTGTCGATGGACAATGATGCAAGGCATCTTTATCCCGGTTATGGGAACTTGTTCATTAGTAGTTCGGTATTCGCCGGTTTTAGTTATCATGAGTGGGCTAGCTACCCCTGACATTTGAATTAGCTATTGTTTACAGGGTCTGAGAGACCAACGTTGTACACTTGACTTTTGGGGTTTTGAGAACCTACGCTTTTATTTACATCGCTTACTTATATTGTGAACTCACCGACTTTATGTTGACACATTTTAGCATGCTTTGCAGGTCCTTAGGTACGGAGCACGTTTTAGGGCATGCATCATTTGTGTCTTGGGTTATGAATATTTATTATTTCGTACTTTTGAACTTTGGTTTTGGGCGCGTTGTCTTGCGCAGACTTTTGCAAATGTTTTACTTCGTTTACGCTTCCGCATTACTTTAAATTGCTTGGTTAAACTTTGAAACTTTTTCTTAAAAACGAACTAAATGGTTTGGGCATTTAGAGTCGTTCATGATACTTATGGCTATGGGTCCTGGTTTGTCATGCACCTCGCGGTAAAACTCCGCAGTGGAAATTTGAGGGTGTGACAGCTGTTTTGATTGATTTCTACACAAATTCTACAATTCTACTCGTTTCTTCTTAAAAATTTAAGTGAAATGCATTACTTCATTTGGTTTGGTGATTAGTTGTCGTTTACGGCTATTAGCTACGAAAACTTCTATTTGATTATCGAAATTTTGCTCACTCGATTCTTCCAAAAGATTTGTCATAGTTGTCTGATAGTAACCACTATCTTAGTGAAGTTAAGTATGGGCGCCGCTGCTTGCTTTAGCGAAGGTACTTGGATCGACTATTCTTACCTTAGCGAAGTTAATTATCTAATTCTGGTGTAGTTATTGATAACTATGCTAGTGCTTGTTTTAGCACAATTGTTTATTTTTTCAATTATAATTATTTGTTTTTGTAAAAATAGAAAAAAATATATAAATAAAAAATATTAAAAAATAATTCTAGATTGACAATCGTTGCAACTATGGTTGGTTTTGATAACAAGATTGGCACAACTAATCGACCACCAGAAATTTTGAGACTTTATGATTTCCCGGATGGACGGATAAATTTAAAAGATATGTATGTAAACTTTGTGGATGTGTGTATGTGGATGAATATTATTAAAGAATATGTGACACCAACACATACTGCTAATAGTAGAGTTACGAGGTGCATTTCATGACCATGAAAGACGAGGACACGATATAGTTTGAAATGAAAATCTTGAAGCTGTAATTACTAGATTTTATCATTTGATTACTGATCTTGAAAACAATGGAATTGACTGTTATACGTAGCGAGAGAAAACTGAAAAATTGCTAGATACTTTTTCATCCATGTGGGATATTTATGCATTTATACTTAGAGATAATCTATTTTTCTCCTAATAGGATTTGTAAGAAGCAGTTGGTAAAGTTAGAGGTTCTCAACTTAGCATGCAAAAACTAAAAATGAGAAGATATTATCAACTTTAAGATTTTGGAAGTTATCATAAATGAACTCTTTCATTTATTTGTTTCATGCTTTATCCTCTAATGATATCTCATATCTAGGAAGCCTTCTAGTGAGGTGGTTGAACGCTACTTTCAATTCTCACTCGAGATCACCATCTCACTTCTATTGTATCACCAACAATATGTATATTTATAGGAACCTTCATTTCATTTAACTCAATTATACTTTTATCATCTCATTCTAAAAGTGATAATATTTTATTATCTCATAATAATACAACATCTCTATTTAAACAACTTAAATAGTTTCTATCATTATCTCATATTGATTACTTTTCAGATAATTGATTAATCATGACTTGTACTTGTTATATTTAAGTATTTAACTACTAAATATAATCTTCACATATTTTGCCATAGGATTTGTATATCTCATATAGTTATCTCTTAGCAGTGATCAAATAGCACTTGTTGAATCATTTGATGATTCTATATATGTTTCATCACGAGTCATAGATCATTTACTCATAAATGCCATTGGTCTTCGTATCTATTGTGAGATTATATTCCTTTACAATATTATTTGTAGAATATTTCATAACTCCCACTAGCCTTCGTATAACACCCAAATATACAAACTATTTGTTGTTAATCGCAAATTCTCCCTCTTTGATTATAGTATGATATTCAAATCATTTGTTGGGTATTATTTATCACAATTTATATCATAAACTCATGGGTTAATTTCCAATAACTCTTTGTTAATCAGTTCGTGATCATTCTTAGGCATGTTTAAAATCTCTACTAGATCCTATAAATCACATTCAATCTTTATTTGGAATCACATCCACATGTTAAGATTGATGATCTAATTCTCAAGAACCTCCAAGTTTTGAAATCTTTGTGTCTTAGGAAAAACTAGCACTAACATATCTCATGTGTTATGTCTTCTCGTTTGAGCTAATATTATATGTTATCTTCAAAAATAATACATCTAATATTCTAATGTGTGTGTGTATATATATATATGTAAGTCTGCACTTCATCTTTTCCTTGAACTTTTCATCTCATGTAGTTTAACTATTTCCTTTGAATCTGATATATTATGTATCTAAAATGGAAGAATGAAGTTTATAAGGTTTATTTAATCTAATAAAATACTTATTAACCTGGACTAGACTGATACATTTACTTATCTTTCAAGGGTTTATCCTTTTTGTTTCATCTGTATAAGATAAGCTTGATAAAGTTATTTATCTGTGCTTGAAATACTTGTTGCTTCTCTATGTATATTTTATTTCATCTTCTGACTTCTAGTTGATTCTCTTATCAACATGTTATTATCTTAGATTCAATTCATAAATTCTAGAAATTATATAAGTTTGAAAACCACCTTTAATAAAATAGAATTTCATATGCAATTCTTGTTTATATAATAAATATTTCTCTTTGAGATATTTTTCTAAATCTAGTTTAGATTTGGTGTGTTGATATGTTAGTTTGAGAATAATATATAGGGGAGGGTTATCTTGAGAACGCTAAATATTGTGAGAACCATGAGAACAACTAAAAAAATTAATCAAAATCAAATTTTTTTTAAATACAAACCTTATTATAATCAAAATACAATATTAATAAATGAATTTTCTTTCCAAATAATTCATCTTTTCTTGTAAAAACACTTTCAAATTAACTTTTTACACATGTGTAAATGAAACAGTTTACACATGTATAAATAATAAATTTACACATGTGTAAAAACAAATTATTTTCGTATACGTTTGATTTTTACGCGAAAATTGTGTTTTTGAGATTGTATTTTTGTAATAAAGATAAGTGTAAATAGAAATTTTGAATTTTAATGGTTTTGTATAATAATAGGACATCTTTCGGAATGCAAAAATAAATGGAATTTAAATTGCATAAATATAAAACCTTCTCGAAAAAAATATTCAAAACGGAATTAAACAAATGTTTTCGAAACCCAAAAATAAATTGTCTTAAAATAGAAGACATAATAATAAACATCTTCATCTTCAATCTCCATGATTGAATCCTAGTCACCGGCGCTCAATCATTCCTTGTCATCCTACAAATCATAAATGTTAGACCACACTCCTTTTAGTGTTAACACACTAATAGATTTGTAAGGTATAGAAATGTAACAACGTATACATACCTGAAAGCCCAGCCTCCGATGTATCCCCTAGTCTACCATTCCATTTAGACTCATGGATGTGATTCTGGAGGTATCATTTAGTTTTTAACCTCATTTCCTCAACTATCAACCGACCTCTAACTATTTAATTGTTCTACCATGGCCACCCCTGTTATACCCTTAACAAAATCCTCATGTTCTGATGGTAGGGTTGCTAGGATCACATCGATAGCTATTTCAGGATGTATCGGTGATTCAAGTACATCAAGTGTGATAAAACACTTTTCCTTGTTATAAAAAACTTTCACCGGTTGTTCAAATACCGTAGAGGGCCTTAATTCCCGAAACATCTCGAAACACTTTAAGCGCCTTGACTTAAATCTTTCTTTTATGGCTATGAACATGTCATAGGCAAAAATATATTGGATTTCCTATCGGAATTGCCTATATATTTCATCAAACATACTTGACGAAATCAAGTATAATATCTCTATTGAATCCTCATAATATCCCAACCAATTTGAACCATCTTTTGGTGGAACCATAGGAAAAGGTTTTTCCAAAACATACGACTTATCCTCTAGAAACATAACTCTTTCTAAGTTCTTAAACTATATTAGGAAGTTCTTCTTATTAAGTTTCGATTGATATGGTTTATATCAATGAGGTGGATTGCAACTTCATTAACCGGCATCTACAAAAGTTTGAAACAAAATTACTTAGTACTCCGTTATCATTAAAATCCTTAGTAGATACATAAACCCAAAATTTATTTAATTATCATTAATATAGGAACGAGATGTCGTTTAATAAATACAAAGTGACTGGCTTAGCATTATTCACTTTATACTTACTACATGGGTAGGTATAAACTGCAGATTGTGTCAGCAACACAACACTCTCGTTTCGCGGTCGCAAGACACGAAGTGTTAAGACATGGTGTGTTTAACCCCCATCTATGCCCACTTGAATAAATTCATACAATATTGCTCCCCAAATGGTGACGTGTAAAACCATCTGAAATGAGTCAGTAATTGCGATTCGACCTCTCTTTCAAACTGTAGGCCTAATGCAGGGTTAATATCTAACACTAGGATTGATTGGCTTGGTACAAGTACAACCATTTTGGATGGCATTGCAATATCGGTTTGCTTTGGGATTTTACTTTTATATTCTATTACCAAATAGTTTAAAATATAATGGACGACTTGTAGCATGAGGCAAGTCGTGCACCATTTTATTAAAAATACAGTTTTACTTGTTTTGTTCGTGAGAGACTTTAAACACCTTTCAATATCTTGACCCGATATAATTTTAAATACCCTATTCATTATATGTTGGTCATTAATCGCGAACAATAATTTAAATTAATAATACTATCATTAATTTATGGTTTCTTTAAAATTAGTCTCATAATTTTAAAAACAAAGTTTCATCTTTATAATAAAATTCCTTTCATTTTATTTTACTCTTTAAAAAATTATCCAAATTAAAAGTCTCTTATTTTTCTTGTCATTTATATGGTTATGAAAATATATTTTGTCGGTCTTAATTATTTACATTAAACTAGTAGGAAACCCACGCGATGCGGCAGGAGTGACACTTTGCATTGCAATACATATTTCAAATTCGTAACGTGTCTGACAGCTGGTGCAGATTGGTTGTTAGTGGGTAGGCACGTATCACGAAACGGTGGTGTTTGATAGCTGGTGGGTACTACAACCGCCAGGTGATTATGCCACGCGCGGCGCCTGAGCCATCTGTCATGTGGGCCGTCTGATGTGTCAGCTGCTGAGTGGACCTCCGTCGGAAGAAGTCCTCTGTCATCATTACTTGCTTTCCCATCGCAATAAATGCGATGGGTATAAATAGGAACTCCGCCGAAGAGAATTATTTACTTGTTTCTCCATTTCTTTTCTTCTCTGGAAAAAACTCACTCAAACTTCCAATCAAAAACCCCAAAAAAGCTCTTCTTCTTTTCTTCGTTTCTTCCATATGTCTACTGAGGATAAGGGTTCAAAACCCGAGTTGGCGATGGTAGAGGCTCAGATAGCCTGGTCGAAGGATAAGTTCAGAGCGTTGGTTTAGAAGTATGAGATTCTCCAGGCATGGGAGCCTGAGTTTCCTTCTAAGGGCAAAATCCCCATGGACTGGCCGGAGGACAAGATCTGTTTGTATGAGGCTTTTTTCTTGGAGGGTCTATTTAGAATTCCGGTGAACAGGTTTCTAATGACTGTGTTGTAGAAGTATAGCATGCACTTCTCTCAGATGAGCCCGTTTGGGGTGACGAGGGTGATGCATTTTGAGGCAACTTGCAGGGCATTAAGGATGGAGCCCGAGTTTAAGCAGTTCAACGTTTTTTACAAGCTGGAGGTGCAAGAGAGTGGTTGGATCTCTTTTGTTGATAAGTCGAAGACCATTACTGTGGTGATGACGAAGAGCTCTCCAAAGAGCCTTCGGGGCTAGAAGATGTGTTTCTTCTACCTGAAGAAGGAGGCTATTTCGGTGGAAATACAGTGGCTGAACCTTTGTTCTGGTCAGAAACCGCCGTCTTTTGAGGTGGTCTAGGATTTTCAGGAGGAAGAGTGGTTCAAGATCCTGGTTTCCTATCATAGCCGTTTGGACAATCTGGATCATTGTGATGAGGGCATACTGAAGTTGTTGGGGGTTAGCCATCTTGGGATTAAAGATGGCAAGGACGTACTCCCTTATAGTGATGGACGTATGGATTTGGTGGCAGGTAAGTGCCTGGCCTTGTGCCTTTTCTGTTCATCTGTTGTTATTTTGTGATAAACACTTAGTTTGTATTTTTGTAGGTGAGTGTCTGTTTGACTTCTTTGCGCAGAGGGTGTGGCTCACTTGTTATAGGGATATTCTTGCTGGTGAGGTGTCCGGTTTGGAGAAGATGCGTGGCAATTTTATTTTCCCGGCGCGTGTTGAAGGTGTGCTCGATAACCCTTTAGCAGTTGGCTTTCTTATAAACCCTTAACCCTTGTTGGTGCGTACTAGGGCAGGGGTTGATTATCTATTTTTATTTGATGAGGAGTCTAGCGGATCATCATCTGATCTAATTAATCGTCTGCGTCGGCCTGTAGGAGGTGGTTCCAGTGGTACGATGGCTGCGACCTTTGGGGCGGGGGCAAGTAGCAGTGGCTCCGGGACCGGTGAGGCGTCGACAGGCAAGGGTGATTATATTTTCTTTAGTTTTCTGAAATGTTGTGTCTGTCTTCTATTTTGACTGGTGTATTTGTTGTGTAGGTGAGACCCGGAAGCGCAAGCGTCTTGTGATGATGCATGAGGATGCGCCCGAGGAGCCTTCCCCGAAGAAGGTGGCTACTAGTAAGGGCGTTGTTGCCCCAACTTTGGAGGGGTTTACCGTAAAGGGTGGTCAGGATGTTGTAAGGTCCTAGTTTGTGGAGTTGGATTTTGAGCCGCCTCCAAGGCGGGAACCCTTGGGAAAGAAGACGCTGAGGAAGATGAGCAGTAAGTGTCTTTTGCGTTCTTCTTTCTTGGTATTTTTGTGTTTTGATATTTTTAACCTTCGTGTGTTTTCCTTGTTGTAGCCACTACTCCGCCTACTATTAAGCAGTTACAGGCGGGGAGGGAGAGGAAGAGGAAGGGCGAGGAGGATGAAATTGCCAAGGCTGAGGTTCGTTTGTTGGAGGAAAAGGCCGCACAGGAAGCTGAGGCGGCTCGTCTGAGGGCGGAGGAAGCGCGGGCCGCCGAGGCCACACAGAAAAAGAATGAGGAAGAGGCCGGTCTATTTGCTGCGAGAGAGAAGGAGGCGGAGGATGCCCGTCTCCATGATGAATTATTAAAGCATTAGGCCGCCATGGCGGCGGTTAAAAAAGAGCATGCGAAGGCTGATGTCTTGTCGATTAATGGTTTTTATGACTTAAATTACTTTTATTTTAAAGGAAACAAGTCCTCGGCGGATGCGCCAAACATTTGTCCAAAAAGATCTTTAAGTCAAAACTTTAAGTTAAAACACTTAGTCAAGTTTTAAATTTATAAAATAAAACGATAATTGCGAATTATTCTAAACCCACACAATAGGCAAGTGTACCTATCGAGTGTAGTATAGACTTCTAGCAAGTACCGAGTATCGAACCCAAAGACACGACTTCCCCTACTTAGCCTTAAGTTGCTATTTAATAAAAGAAAAGATAACACAAAGAAAGAGAGAATGAGAACAACCAGAGCAAAAATCAATACCAAAAGAAGTGTTGCCTCGGGATCCAACTATTCTTGGGACGGATTAATAGTAGTTAGTTAGTGGTGTGTACAAGTGCGCACTTATGCTTAACATGGAGTTGCAACAGCATTCTCCAGAGGTGTCTGTTTTCGCAAAACGAGTTGTGTTCTTGTTGTTAAATTGAGGGTCTCCCGACCTGGTAAGCTCACCTCTCAAGAATGAGGGACGAACTACTCAAGACTGTGCATGCTCAACCCCGAAGAATCCACCTCCCAATATTGCAATAAAGACATCTAATTACTTAAAACTTTTGTGGACAACTTGCCGGTGGCCGGTGTAACATCGCGAATTTCCCCTAATTTTTTTTTTTGATAAAAAGAATGTATTGTTTTAAACAATATATGTTTTAAATACCTTAAACTAATAATTATTTGTATCTCGACACTTTTGTACGTTTTAAAAATATTTCGAGTCACTTTCGGGCTTATATAATCATATTATGAATTTAGAATAATATAGTTTTAGGGAAATAATTGCCAAAAAAAGATTTGTGTGAACCGGGACTCGAACCCGCGTCCACAGCCAACCAACACACAGTGACAACCAACTGAGCCAACTATCATCTTGTGTAGTATTTCAGAGGAAAATAAACTTAACACATTCCTTAAATTGATTAGTCAATGTCTTAGTCAAACAGTCAAAGTCTTAGTCAAATAGTCAATTCATCATAAAACCTTACTTTATGGTGTTGACCAATTTTAATGGCTAATTGACTCCAAAACTAGTATAAAAACCCACCTATGACCCATTATACTTTGCACCTCTAAATCGATTGTTTCAATCCGATTAAACTTTCCCTCATACCTTTCTTCTATTGTCTATTACTTCTACCATTGAAGCTTTGATTATAAGCTCTTGTAATTAGCGAATTTGAAGCTTGATATTCTTTCTTTTTCGTTTTCTTTAATTTGGACTAGCTACGTTGTTGAGTCTTTGGGATTCGCCTCGCATACATTCACAACACTTAGAGGATAATTCACCTTAGCCAATGTGAGTTTACATAGCCCCTTTTCTCTATTTTCACTGTTTTTGGGGTGAAACATTTTTCAACATTTTATACTATCATTTACTCATATTTACTTGTGATTTAATTACATCATCATTCTATCATTTGACTGTAACAAAAAGACACAGTACAATCATTAACAATGATCAAGCCGCCTGTTTAGATTATAGCGCTATAGGTCTGACAAACCCATCCCCCCGCATAAATTCCGGGATGATCGATAACAGTAACAACATTTAACTAACTTGCGAGTTAGTCCTCAGTCGACACAAGGCTTGATTGTACAAAGACGCATTGTTACATGTCGGACTCATACTCTATCATTATACAACTGTGATTGTTGTACAAACTATTATTATCAATTATGCTCGAAAACCTATGTATTCTCACCAACTTTTGTTGACCCAAAATATTTTCAATCTTAACATGTTTCAGGTTCTACTTGCTTGAAGATTTGAGTTATTGCTTGAAGATGTGTACATAGGATTATTCATTTTGATGTACGAATTCTTGTAGAACAATTTTATGTAACTTACTTAATTCATTTAATGAAATTTATTATTCACCATGAGCTACTGAATAATCATCAACACGTGACATCCCGATGTTTCCGCCATCGGTTGGGGTGTTACAGATTGGTATCAGAGCCTTGGTTATAGGGAATTAGGTTATTAGAAAAATAATCTAGTCTATAACCATAGGATTATAATCAGTACTTGCTCCTTTTACTTGCAACCCTACTTGTTTCTATTCTCTATATCCATCCTACTTCTTATCCCTACTTTAGTCCCCTACAAGAAGATTGTTCTCCATCACAAGATCTACTCTTAGACTAATAGGACAAATCCTCAGGTTTAGCCTGAACTACCTTGAGATCTCGTCGAAGTTCTAGAATTTTAATAACGAACACGTGCAATCTGGAAGGGTGAACGCCTGTATTCTGAGTCTTCTGTCTAGGCTGGCATTGCGCATATATCCCAATCAGACGAGGGACCCGGATGCCTACCTGGGAATTCTCCGGATGAGTGTTCACTTATAGGCTAAAGCATGTCTTCACTATGTTATTAGAATCTTGAAGTTTTGATAAGTCAACGTTTTCGTTTATTCGTTTTAATTAATGGATAAATGATTACACTCACTTTCCTTAAACTAAGCTCTAAAATCTCAAAATTTTACAGCTTAAATCAATCTCCTTTCATAACCATCTATGGATTTCACAATCACACTGCACCTTACCAGCTTAGACACTTTTTAAATATTCAACACCCTACCCAAATCATATTATTTCATTTCTCCACATGTTACTTATTTTTAAAAAACTATAACTTCATACCTTAGCACAAACTAAAGATTTCTATATCCTGTTGTATTTTCATTACCTAATAACTTTACAAAGTACATATTTTTGTCAAAAGATGTCCTCGAACTTAAATTCAATTGTTTATTTATTGACGTAACAAACAATTTTCTGTATAATGCTTTAAACTATTAAAAATCACTTAATAGAACCTTGATCTTCAAAACCTAATGTCATGTTTGAAATCTCCAACTAACGGGAATATTTTAATCAAAAGCCCACTTAGCTTGTACTATTGAACAACTTTTGCTTTATGTATAAAACCAATTTTGAAAATAAGATTTTTTTTATCCATAGGAATAATATCTAGTCTCTAAATTCTCCATCGACACTCACTCATTTTCAACTTGTTCAAATTTTTACAATATTTGGCATATACCACAATCATGTTTTCTTATACACTTGATTATAACCTTTGATCCAAACCCCAAAATTTACACTGCTACATAATCTCCTTACTATAAAATAAACTCTTTATCAACTATCATCACATTCACTATCTCTCACAACCTTGATTCTGCTTCAAGATTTTTCATCATCCTCTCAAGAACTAAATTCATATCCTTCACCTTCTCAAACATGAACTAGTTACCCATGATAACCAAACTATTGAAACATGGTTGTGTGTTGCATCAAACTTAATCCTTAGTTATACATGAGGATTCGATTATCTACCATATTTAAACATTTGATACTAGAAATCATGGAATGTAAACAATTTGCTATAGACACACCTAGAGTCATTAACCTTGTCTAGGACAACACTATTACAACTCGCATGCTATGCTTGATACTTGATTGTTTATATATACATATTATCAATTTGCAAGTTATGTGTGAAATAATTGGTACACTTAATCAAACAACTGGTAGAGGATGAGGTACTTGCTCAACAGTTAGTTGAGTACCAAATAACCTACTCAACGATTGGTAGAGGTCATCATGCCTGCTCAATAGTCGGTAGAGGCCCTACAACCTGCTCAACGACTGGTAGAGGCTATCGCACCTACTCAACAATCGGTAGAGGTTCTTACTTACTGACTGGTAGAAGTCTTTTTCCTACTCAACAGTTGGACTCATTTTTGGTTACATTGTAAACGATTCAATCATAAGGTTATTTTGCATTACTTACATGTGTGTTTAGAGTCATAGAAGGACACAAAACCCTAATGTAAGGTAAATTGGTGATTGCGGTCCGGAACGTAATCATGAATTTACAGGTACGTTAAGGTAGTGTGAAATTCTAATAAGGTTTTAGTAGTTCATTTGGTTTTCATATAGCCAATCAATTCATGCATTTCTTATAAGATTCCTAAAACATAAGTTTAGTATTTTGCTAGATTCTTATGCTTCTTGCTACTTCAGACGAACCTAATCCAATCCTTAAAACTCACATCTCAAACCTCTTATCCAAATTATTCGAAACAAATTATTCTATTACCTATAAATTCATGTCGTGCCTTAACCCAAACCACAACAGCCTAAATTTCTACCTAATCAACCTCAAACCTGTGTTTTTAATAACTTCGGGACGAAGTTTCCAAAAGTAGGGGAGACTGTAACATCGCGAATTTCCCGTAATTTTTTTTTGATAGAAAGAATGTATTGTTTTAAACAATATATGTTTTAAATACCTTAAACTAATAATTATTTGTATCTCGACACTTTTGTACGTTTTAAAAATATTTTGAGTCACTTTCGGGCTTATATAATCATATTATGAATTTAGAATAATATAGTTTTAGGGAAATAATTGCCAAAAAAATATTTGTGTGAACCGGGACTCGAACCAGCATCCACAGCCAACCAACACACAGTGACAACCAACTGAGCCAACTATCATCTTGTGTAGTATTTCAGAAGAAAATAAACTTAACACATTCCTTAAATTGATTAGTCAAAGTCTTAGTCAAACAGTCAAAGTCTTAGTCAAACAGTCAAAGTCTTAGTCAAATAGTCAATTCATCATAAAACCTTACTTTATGGTGTTGACCAATTTTAATGGCTAATTGACTCCAAAACTAGTATAAAAACCCACCTATGACCCATTATACTTTGCACCTCTAAATCGATTGTTTCAATCCGATTAAACTTTCCCTCATACCTTTCTTCTATAGTCTATTACTTCTTGTAATTGGCGAATTGGAAGCTTGATATTCTTTCTTTTTCGTTTTCTTCAATTTGGACTAGCTACGTTGTTGAGTCTTGGGATTCGCCTCTCATACATTCACAACACTTAGAGGATAATTCACCTTAGGCAATGTGAGTTTACATAGCCCCTTTTCTCTATTTTCACTATTTTTGGGGTGAAACATGTTTCAACATTTTATACTATCATTTACTCATATTTACTTGTGATTCAATTACATCATCATTCTATCATTTGACTGTAACAAAAAGACACAGTACAATCATTAACAATGATCAAGCCGCCTGTTTAGATTATAGCGCTATAGGTCTGACAAACCCATTCCCCCGCATAAATTCAGGGATGATCGATAACAGTAACAACATTTAACTAACTTGCGAGTTAGTCCTCAGTCGACACAAGGTTTGATTGTACAAAGACGCATTGTTACATGTCGGACTCATACTCTATCATTATACAACTGTGATTGTTGTACAAACTATTATTATCAATTATGCTCGAAAACCTATGTATTCTCACCAACTTTTGTTGACCCAAAATATTTTCAAACTTAACATGTTTCAGGTTCTACTTGCTTGAAGATTTGAGTTAATGCTTGAAGATGTGTACATAGTATTATTCATTTTGATGTACGAATTCTTGTAGAACAATTTTATGTAACTTACTTAATTCATTTAATGAAATTTATTATTCACCATGAGCTACTGAACAATCGTCAACACGAGACATCCCGATGTTTCCGCCATCGGTTGGGGTGTTACAGCCGGAGCATGATCGAAGAAGTTGCCACTTGATATCATAGAAGTGTCTTGACTAACAAGAACATGTGCATCTCCTACTTCACTTAATTAACCTTTTAGAAAAGTGAGTGTCTATCATTAACTGTGCGGCAGTATAATGATGAAAGAAAATAAAGACCGTTTTCTTTCAACACGGGTTCATCAATTCTTAACCTGCGCGAAGGCTTTCACATAGACAATAAAGCCAAGTCGCATAATTAAGTCTTGACTTATCACTAGGACCGAGTATAAAGACCGTACCGACTCTAAGTGAGATCTTTGATAGTAGATGATTAAGCCACTAAGTGTGTGTATTTCTACCCACAAATGGGCTAATCACTACTCGCGGGATTAGCTTAGCTTATCAGTGCATGGATTGTTACACACCATGGGTACACTCATAAGTCCTCCCATTCCTATCAAGACACTCACAAGACCAAAGACTAAGTAATTAGTTAGTTAATTTATCAAACAAAGTTTCAAGTGAAAAGAATTAAACAAGAACACAAAACCACTTGACGAATAAAAACTATATAATCCATATCAAGAAAATTCTTCACCCTAGAAAAACTCTACTATCCTAGCCAAACATTGGCTTTACAACTTGCACTCTATATTGGGTGGTGGGGGAACACATAGTAGTGGTTGTATTTGGGGATTAAAGAGGGTTTTTGGGTGATTTCTAGTGATCTCTCTCTCAACTCTCAATCAATAGGTGTTTATGGAGTGATCTCAGGCTCCAAAGGTCACTTACAAGACCCCAAAGATGGCTGAAACTTCATGGAGAAGTGTTGGTTTTTGAATGGGAAGGGATGGTGAAATGTGGGGTGGAGGCCTCTATTTATGGGCAAATCAGACCAAGCATGCCCGTGCTTAAGGTGTTGGCACACAAATGCTCGAAAGCAGGTACTGTTGCAGAGTCCTTTCGCTCAGAAATGTCTCCCTTCAGGACAAGCACACCCGTGCTCATGTCTTGAGCACGCCCGTGCTCCTCAGTACGTGTACCCATTTTGTCAGTTATGGTCGGTTAAGCCTTGGAGAACACGCTGGAGTAAAGCATGGCCGTTCACATCTTCAAACATTGATTTTGGCATCTATTGACTTGGAAATGTTGACTTGTTGACCCGAAACAGTTGCACGGCCGTAAGCACAGCCATGCCACATCTGGCAGAGCTTCAAAGTCTTCAATTCTTCGCCTGTTAGTGCCGTTTTGTGCTTGTTTTCACTTCTTTTCACCTCCTGACCTCTGATCCTGCAATTATCAACAAAGAAAGATAAATCGTGATAAAACAGAGATAAAAGCATGATTTTGAGTATAAGATAGGTGGTAATTATGTATGGAAAACATGTCAATTTCTCGGCACATCAAAGGCCTTGCAAGGTGAAGGGCAAGGTGCTTCATATCTTGAGCCGGTGTTTACTGATGTTGATACCCCGTTGTTTGAAGCGAGGGGTTCTGGTGGGAAAAAGTTAAAGGGAGTGGGGCGTTTGCTATTGGCCCCACGTTTAAGTCAGACGCCCGTATACGTCCCAAAGTGGCGTATAATTGAGAGTTGTCGCTCCCTCAGCCCCTTTGTGGCTTAGGAATTTGTTGACTGTGCACTGCCACCAAATGAGCGTCACTACCACCGTAGTTAGGACCGGGGCACATTGCTTTCGGAACTGTGCTCCAACCTGACGCTTGCGTTAGGTAATGTGTATGGCATCCGTCGGGCAGAGGATGACCTTGCTAATGAGCAGGCTACGGTTGATTAGGAGGCAGAGCGGTTGGCTAGGGAGAAGTCTGTGTTTCAGACGGCGAAGGGCCGTCTCGTTGAGCAGGTGAGGAAATTATAGGCGGAGGTCCGCCAAAAGGATGCTGAAGCTTCTGAAAAGCAAAAGGCTTGGATTGAGTCTTCTGCTAATATTAACAAGGAACCGGAGCACCGTCATTTGGCGTTACAAAAGGCTGAGTTGGACCTCACCGCTCAGAAGCAGGGTGAAGCGGAGAGGGCCAAGGAGTTGGAGGTTTTGACCTCGAAGTATGTTGTTGCCCTTGCCGACTTAAAGAGCAATGATGATGATGTGGTGAGGGCGACCATCCGCGTTTCTTAACTGGAAACGCAGGTTGGGACCCTGAATAAAGAGAAGGAAGCTTGGGTCACGGAGAAGGCAACGCTTGTGGCGGCAAAGACGACTACGGATGAGAATGATGTTTGGATGATGTCTGACGGCATCACTGGTGTAAGTTTCCTTCTATACTTGTATTTTATTTTTGTGGTTTGCTTAATGAGTTGCTTGTCTTTATCTGTTTTTACTTGTATTTGTAGATCTTTGACTGTATCTGGAATGAACCAAGATAGGGAACCCGATGACAGAGATCGTCGCATCTTCTGGTGTCGCTGGGCTGTGTGCCGGGTGATTGGAGGGTTTCTTGGCAGCAAAAGACGGTGCCACTGTTGATAATGAACCCTTCCAAGACACCGATACTAAGGCAACAATGTTAGATGAGATGGAGAAGTTTGAAGGTTTGGAGTTTCCCATTTCGAAGACGGTGGTGAAATGCTTCGCGGACCCATACTCGATTGATAGGTTTAGATATTGGATGAAGGAGTCTGACCGTCTGAGCCGCGAGCGCACGGAGAAAGAAGCTGCTAACAAGGTTGCTGCTGAGGCCGCTAAGGCGGCTGGTTTGGGTAGTTCGGGGATGGCGCATGAGCCTCCCAGTAGAGTGTTTTTGTAATCTTCATTTCCTTTTGTAGATGTTCTAACTTCTTTATATGAAGTGAAGCTTTTTGATCATGTCTTTTCATGTTGTTGGTCGTGTAGAAGTTTGTTTAACTGTCTTGTGTTTGTTCTTTTGACGAGTTTGGAAAGGGTCAATTATCAGCGTTCTGTATGAAGAGTTAAGTAACTTTATATCTGAAGATGCTGTGAGTAATGAGAGTCTTAGTAAGAGTTTTGCTGAACAACTGCGTAGTGATATTTCATAGTACATAATAGATTACAAGTAACAAGGGCGCAGTTGCGCTACATTCCATGATCTCAGTATAGGTGTGCCGTCAAGTCGTTCCAGCGCATATGCACCTTTGTCTAGTACTTGCTGAATTTTGTATGGACCCTCCCAGTTAGGTGCTAGCTTGCCTGGACGCTCAGAATGTTATGCATTGTTGTCTCTTAAGACGTAGTCCCCAATGCCGAAAGCGCATGCTCTATCCTTTGAGTTGTAGTAAAGTTCGAGTTGTATTTTGTAGTTGGCTTCTCGTATTGCTACCCCTTCACGTATTTCTTAGAGTAGGTCTAAATTCAGACGTAGTTCTTTATTGTTGTCTGTTCGCGACAACGCGCTAAGCACTCTTGGTGATGGGAAACCGATTTCTGCGTTACTTGTTTTTGTGAGTGTTCGGTGAGCCCATAGGACATGTGGGAGTTCGTCTATCCAACTGGTTATTTTGGAACCAAGGCGTGCCTTGATCCCTTCAACGATTGATCTGTTGATGCGTTCCACGTGTTCATTTCCTTGTGGGTATGCGACAGAAGTGAAGATCTAATTGACGCCTATTTGTGTTAACCATGCCTTTATCTTTTTGTCCGCAAACTATGTTCCGTTGTCGGTGACAATTTCCATGGGTAACCCAAAGCGGCATATAATGAATTCCTAGATGAATTTTTTAACATGCTCTGCGTTGATTGTGGCTAGAAGTTTGGCTTCTACCAACTTTGTTGTAACACCCCAACCGATGCCGGAAACATCGAGGTGTCACGTAAGAATGAGTATACAGTAGCACATGGTAACCAAATTTTAATTGAAATAAATTTAAAGTGCAAATATCCAAAAATAGAAATACATAATGAGTTTTAATGTGGAAATCTAATACATCACAAAGATCAAGCAAGCATAGACTTCAAATTGTCTTCTCATGAAAATACTCTAGCCTTCATGCATCATTATTTCCTGTTGAGTTGTAAAAATGGGGGGGTCAACTAGAAGTTGGTGAGAATACATAATCCATGTTAAGCAAATAGTTTAAGTATAAAAGTTTAGCAATTCATATGTCTATCGTAAGTTTAAGTCTACATGAATAAGCATAATATGTTGAATCGACATAATCAAACCTCCGACTAGTTTAGGTCCATCCCGTCATCTACGGTTCACCTTAATAATATGTTGGAACGATAACAATCACCCACACTACCTATGTAGGAGGTACACGTATCCGGGTGGGGTTGTCAATCCAATAGATCTATTATTGAGTATCACCGGCTTGGCCATAGCTAATGATTATGTAATGTTGAAACTCGTTGAAACTCGTTGAAACTGTTGTTGTTGTCTAATTCATGAGGCATTAAAGTTTACAACTAGACATGCATGTAGAATTGCTTAAGTATAATGTTGCAAGTATAAAGAATTGCATAAACATGGTTACGTAAACTCACCTTAGTATAGTATTAGGTCTTGAGGAAAAGTATGAGTGTAGCCCAATAGATTGCCAAGTATTACCCTATGTATAAGGTAACAAATAAGTCTAAGTCTATCTAGTCTATCAGTATATTCTAGGGTTTCGATTTGGGGATAAACATTTGTTGAATTTATAATAAAATGTTTAAATAAATAAAGGGAAACTTGATAATTAAATAAATGAAAGTCTTTTTATAAAGTTTGAATTTAGGATGGTCACAATAATGTGTTGAAGTATAAAAATAATTTTTATAAAATTATTTTCTTTAAAATAGAATATTAAATCTATTTATTACAAATTAACAAGACTTAACTTTAATATTTAAAAATACTAAAATTAAAGAATTATTAGTTTAAAATTTATATTTCTGTTCTAAATATTCAGAAATAAATTGTATAAAGTTTTGGTGCAAAAAAATTAAAAATTGAATTTATTATGATTTAATTATGATTAAAACTAACAAAAATTGATTAAAAATATTAAATAAATGATTTTTCAGAATTAAAAATCATTTCTGAAAAGTTTATCATTATACAAACTCAGAATAATTTTTGTGGAAATTTATAAAATTGTTTTGATATTTTAATGAAATTTTATAAATATAATAGAATAAAATTGGTTTAATTATTATATATATTAAATAAATTAATTTTTGAAAACTAAAAATTGTGGGTGAAACTTTTACATCAGATTATCTAAAAATAATTTTTTTAGAATTTATAAAAGAGTTTTATAAATTAAAAATGAATTTTATAAAATTATATGTATTATATATATTTATTTGTTAAAAATGAAAAAGGAACAAAAGGGGTATGCCACTGCCGGGACTCGAACCCGGGTGGCTCAGGAACATAGCACCAGACACAACCACTTGGTCCAGACCAGTGGTTGTGTTGATTTCAGTTTTATTTAAAATAAATATTATATGCCAAAACGTGTTTATCCCCAAAATCAAACCCACGAGCCCTAATTTTCCAATCGTTTGATTCACACATCAATAACCCAATTAACCATAGGGCTATTGATGTGTGAATGCCGAAGGTTAAATCCCAACAAAAAGATCATACTTACAAAGCTGTTACGATTATAATTGCCAAGTCAAAGCCGAAGTCAAAACGCGATCGAAAAATCAAGAACAGAGGATAATTAAGAAGAATTGAAGGATAAGAAAGATGTATTAGCGAATTGTGATGGTCCAGGAATGATTCAATTTATAGGGTAGTGGCTTGGGGTTCGAATTGGCAAGAGTTGACCATACATTGAATGTGATACGCGTAATTGATAAATTTGGTATCAATTGGCTGTTAATAATCGTGTTGCTGAGTCATAGAAGGCCGATAATCGTGTAATGGTGCCAATTATAGATTAATCACAAGTTAATGTGATTGTTTTAGGCAAGTCGTGTATCACAGTTGACTTTCCAAGTCAACTGTGAGGGTTAAAAGCTAGTGATATAATTATAATGCATCGGGTTTGAAACAGATATGAAGGCTAGATCAGCTGGATTGTGAATGTTGTATCATTGAACCGGCTTGGGCGCGGGTTCGAGTCCCGGCCCAAGCAATTTATTTTTTTTTGATAATTAACATATGTATAAGTATATTATATACAATTTATATAGTATTAGGGTTCCCAAATGTCACAACCGACCAAGGTGGGCCTGGTCAAAATACAGATTGGTACCAAACTTGCACAGCGGAAGTAGCAATTACTATATGTAAGGTTTAATACAAATTCTAATTCCAAATATATACAAATACAATACTTAAACAAATAGTTCAGAAGTATGCAGGGACGAATCGCGGCGGTCGTCGAAGCAGTTGATGGTGTGCAATCCACAATTTAATCCAATCTCTAACCATGCTTAGCTCTATGCTCTAGTCCGCAACTAATGTAGTATACCTCGCGTTTGCCATCCTTCCATAAGCTGTACCTGAACACATGCTTAAAATGGTTTTGGGTCAACAAAATGTTGGTGAGTCCGTGTGTGCATTAAACTGGTTTCCAATAAGTTTATCTTCTCAAAATAGTTTGTCGTTTGAAAACAAGTTTACTTAGTTTAGCACAAAACATGTTTAACATTCCAAAATAAGTTTAATACAGTTTATCACGTGGTTGCATTGGTGATGTACAAGCCACACCTCAAACCAGACACTGAATCCATCTGCTCTCATTATGGATTCCCATGGCAGAATACGTGTCACAAACCTCAGTGGAGGGTTCCCCGGGTTTCCGGGTCCACTGTGTGTGGGGGTTTCCCCAAGTAGTACTACCCACATATTAAGTTGCCCAATCTCCCGTTGGGTTAATGAGTGTGAAGGTTCGGTATTCGAGAGCACACCTTGTCACATCAAACTGGTTTTTACACTGGAAGTATATGTTCACCCCAAAATAGTTTAAAACAGAAAAAGAGAGGATGGTTCACGAGACTCACCTGGAAGAAATGCGCATGAATAGTTTAAAATAAGCAAGGCGTCTAACGTCCGGTCTTGGTATTCTCCTGGTCAAATCCTAAGCCGACAACCGTTATTAGTATTTGATTTTTAATCACAAGGGTTATGCGTGGGGACAAGCTCGAGCGTATGGTTTCTATATATTACAGTTCCGCGTCTATGTTAGGGTTCTAATAATCCACAACCTATCCCTTTGTACTGGATAAGTAGTAGTTATAACTATGTATGCACTTATAGTTCAAGTACCGTATTCTATTATCCTTCTATCACGTCTTATGTCTTAATTCCTATGTCCAATATCTATTTAATAAGTTCATATAATATATTTTGTTATACATTGTTGTCTATAATTATATCCGAACCTCAAGCGTCGAGTCCAAGTATCATTCCTATAATCCATTCCAATATGTATAAGTCCTTAATGTCCGAGTTCATATGCTTAGTCTAAAGTATCCAAATCAATGTTATTTCAAGTCTTATGTCCAAGTGTCGGGTAGTATTGGTTCCACTAATAATTATGTTTTAGTATACATTAATTCCATTCATGTTTTATCCTTATGTCATAGTTACCTAATGATAGTGCCGAGTCTTGGTATCGAAGACATTGTATGTATGCATAACATCCAAGCTTAGGTCTAATAATCCGAAGTCCTTCCTTGCGAGCTAGTATTAGTGTTCATATATCCTTGTATCCAAATCCCAAGTCTCGATGGTTATATTATCGTTCTTGTCTAATTCCATACATGTGGCTAGGAGCCAATTTGTTATCCAACTCTCAATGTTTAATTCAAGGTTTATAACTACTATCCGAACTAAGTTGTGTAATCTTGGTCCTGGTCTGCATAAGCTCGTTAAGTCCCAACACGCGATATAAATATACTATAAGTATCTATAAATTAATTAAGATCGTCGAATCATAGGAGTCGGTTATACCTACAGTTCGTGTTGACCGGTTGACTGTGTTGACTGCCCAGTTGACCTGGTCAACCTCGGTTGACCAACGTTGACTTTATTAACACTCGGTTTGACTCGTCTTCAAAACCCGATTCTTGACCCGAACCTTGTATCTTCAACCAACCTCATCAATCATCACTCTAGACCACTCACCATCTTTCCAACGACATCAACCACCATCCACTCCTGAGAATAACCGTCACCACCACCTGTGACCACTGCCGTTTAGCACCTCAGAACCATCATGTGACCACCGTAAACACCATCTGGGACTGTAACCACTCGACAACCAACCTCCATCATCAGTCGTCGTCATCTTCCTCTTACTCGGTCATCTCTCTCTTCAGTCCATCTCTCTATACGCCTCTCTCTCTCCTCTGCTCGACTTTCTCTCTCTAGATTCTTTCCGATCTGTTCCTCACTCTCTTCATACTACTAATAGCTAGTGGAGGGGTGAAGGTGAGGATGTGGTTGTGATGCTTGGCCGCTGCAGCTCCGTCTCCTCCTCTTCTCTCGAGCTCCCTCTCTCTCAAATATAGCAGGATGTGTGTGTGTGTGTTATGTTGAGGAAGGAGGGGGTTTTTATATTGTAGGGCAGTAAATGGTTTTACAAAACCATTAATGGTTTTGGGGGTGAGTTGGAAACATATGGGGAGGACATGTGTCCTCCCCTTGTGACTAAGCACAAGCTTGGGTGCGGGTTCGGGTTCGTAACGGGTATCGATCTGGTCTCGTAAAACGTGTCCTAATAATATTTACATAGAATAGGTTCGGTTTTCAGTTTCGGACATAACCGTCCCATTTATTATTACTCTTGAGTTACTTTTATTACATGAAATAATAATATGTGAAAAAATTTTGGGGGTCTGAACCGGGTTGTTACATTCTCCCCCCCTTATTAGAATTCCGTCCGCGGAATTAATTTTCGTGCCTTCTTTGGTTGTACATACTGTACTTTCATACTCAAAGTCCATCTCTCATAATTTAAGTCATAGTTATAGTGTTTCCATACAAAATCTCATACTACGTTCTATCGTTCCCGACTCTATACTTCAATTACTACCAATTCTGCCTCTCGAATCTTAATGTCTAAGCTCGTATCTTCTGATAGTTAATATTTAATGGGTCCGAGTTATGAGGAGTACAAGGTCTTATGTGTACAAGTGTATCCAAAGAGTTACCATGTTCGGTTGGTTTAATCTGGTTTGCGTCTTTGATATTCCCGAATAAGCTCTAAAACTTGTCATGCAATTACGAATCCAAAATACCATACTTCCAAATCTCCGAAACCCCATGTTTATGTATCATACTTCAAGAGTCCAAGCTTTCTATTCAAGGTTTTGAGCATACGCTAATCGTCAAAGGGGTATGTGTTGATCTTATAGATTCTAAGTTCAAGTTTTCGTATCGCTACCACTAATCAACCCACTTATATTTATTTGTACAATGAGTTCATACGGATATCATTTATTATCATGTTTAGGTGTCAATGCAACAGTTTTGAGATGCTAAGATCTTTCAAGATCAAGAGAATGGTCAAAATCTTATAGGTTTAACACCAGATTTCAGGAATAGAGAGTAAAACCACTCATGATGCCTAGGGTTTTTATTTATAACAATGGTTTAAACTGTTGACAACTAAAGTTTGTCCTTGGCTTAATTCCTAGTCCTATTTTCGACGTACCATAGGTGTTTATATATAGGGTGTACCGCAGCCAACCCACCACACCTCCGATAACCTCGAAAATGTACTAGAAATTTCAAAGATTCAGGTTTGTTTTTGGTTTGACTTTCAGTCTTGTTTCTGATGCATCATTGGTGTTTATATATAGGGTGTACCGCAGCTAACCCACCACACCAATTACGCCCCGTAAACGTGCTGAAAATCTCTCCAAAAACTTAATAGAAAACGTTCTTGAAAGTCCCATGTGTGTTCCGAGAGTTACTAATCCTTAATAATCTTATTTTGAGTGAGTCAAACACTTAAAATATGGTGTCGTGATCTTATGACATGTCACCCTCATCTTTCTTTATGCCTAATACTTTGATTAACTTTATCTATACCATCTGAACAATGGTTATATTCTTAATCTTTCCAAGTTTTCTATAGTACATGGTGTAGAATATGGCAACAAGTTGTCGAAAACATTAAAAGGTTAGACGTCTAAACACAATATGTTGCTCTTTATCCAAATAAAGGTGTATAATAATCCTTCGGTATCTTAAACCTTAGCTTCTGGTATGGTCAAATTTTCATCTATGAATATTTCCCCTACTACACTTTGACTGTATCCTCTTATTCTTGTAAACTATCTCTCATGATAGTCATCGCAATCCTATACACTCCCCCCGTTAGGGCCTACCTATGTAACTGCAACAGGTTTCATAATAGGTTTCATACTGATAACTTGTTTCCGCATTAATATGTTACTAAATCAATCCAAAGGTTTTGACACTGAGGTAAACAAGATGAATAACCAAGATGAAACTAAAGCAATATGGGAGTCTACCTGAAAACCTTTAACTATTCGATACTTCAAAGTGATTTAACACTCATATAAAAACATTACGGAGTATTTAGGTGACAAAACATATATTAGTTCTTAATAATACCTCTTGTAGCGTTCAACCCAGGTTTCTTCTATTTCAGAAAAATTTGGATATTCATGGTAGTCGGTGTTTCCTTGAATTCGAGTTGCTATCCTTTCCGCTAATATTCTGAAAGTATGCTCTAGAACCTGTTATATGGTCACAATTCCAAGATACTATATACGGCTTAGATATAAATCTATGCAGATTTTTGTCGTAGTCGCTTGGTGACGCTACATGTCACTCTATGATCATGACGCATGAACTATATAAATGAGAACAACACTTTATATGTCAAGCGACAAACTTTTGGTTAAATTTAAAACTTATCTCATTGAGGGCATTTATTCACTTGGTTGATCAAGGTTCACCTTGGTACCCTTGAATATAGCACCACGTTCTGGTTAGATACCTGGTCCTCAATATTTAATCATAAAAATTATTCACAAATAATGACGTTTATATATATTCATGGTAGACATATATAGATTAGAAGCACAAGTATCACAACGGTTAGGAATATGTTTATATACGTTATATACAAATACGGCGTCTTGAAATAAAAATAACGATTTCGACTTCCTAATATGGTCACACAAGTATGTCATAGATCTTTTACAACTCTAAGATAGTACATTTTATCTCATAAGTTTATGGTTGCCATGGTCGACACTTAAAAATTTCAGCGACTCCCCGAATTTCTTAGAACCTTCTCATGCCTGTAAACTCACAATTACATGACGTCAAGTGTAATTATCAATTTACCTCACGAAATTGCTCTAATAATCTTTGTCGTAGTCATAAAATTTTAGGTGTCAAACACTGCTCGTATACTAATTAGACAGGTTCTTAGTCAATTTAAGCATTCTGGTGTGTTCAGGTACTCAAGTTTCGACTTACTTTGCGACTATTTTGGTTTGGTCTTATGCATGTCCAAGGTTTCTCCTGACTAAATAGTTCTCAAATCTTAAACTGCGATCTTTCAGTCGTAGTCTAGGAATTTTCCGTAACGGAAAATCCTAGTGTGCTACAACCGCTGCTCTGATACCAACTGTCACAACCCGACCAAGGTGGGCCTGGTCAAAATACAGATTGGTACCAAACTTGCACAGCGGAAGTAACAATTACTATATGTAAGGTTTAATACAAATTCTAATTCCAAATATATACAAATACAATACTTAAACAAATAGTTCAGAAGTATGCAGGGACGAATCGCGGCGGTCGTCGAAGCAGTTGATGGTGTGCAATCCACAATTTAATCCAATCTCTAACCATGCTTAGCTCTATGCTCTAGTCCGCAACTAATGTAGTATACCTCACGTTTGCCATCCTTCCATAAGCTGTACCTGAACACATGCTTAAAATGGTTTTGGGTCAACAAAATGTTGGTGAGTCCGTGTGTGCATTAAACTGGTTTCCAATAAGTTTATCTTCTCAAAATAGTTTGTCGTTTGAAAACAAGTTTACTTAGTTTAGCACAAAACATGTTTAACATTCCAAAATAAGTTTAATACGGTTTAACACGTGGTTGCATTGGTGATGTACAAGCCACACCTCAAACCAGACACTGAATCCATCTGCTCTCATTATGGATTCCCATGGCAGAATACGTGTCACAAACCTCAGTGGAGGGTTCCCCGGGTTTCCGGGTCCACTGTGTGTGGGGGTTTCCCCAAGTAGTACTACCCACATATTAAGTGGCCCAATCTCCCGTTGGGTTAATGAGTGTGAAGGTTCGGTATTCAAGAGCACACCTTGTCACATCAAACTGGTTTTTACACTGGAAGTATATGTTCACCCCAAAATAGTTTAAAACAGAAAAAGAGAGGATGGTTCACGAGACTCACCTGGAAGAAATGCGCATGAATAGTTTAAAATAAGCAAGGCGTCTAACGTCCGGTCTTGGTATTCTCCTGGTCAAATCCTAAGCCGACAACCGTTATTAGTATTTGATTTTTAATCACAAGGGTTATGCGTGGGGACAAGCTCGAGCGTATGGTTTCTATATATTACAGTTCCGCGTCTATGTTAGGGTTCTAATAATCCACAACCTATCCCTTTGTACTTGATAAGTAGTAGTTATAACTATGTTTGCACTTATAGTTCAAGTACCGTATTCTATTATCCTTCTATCACGTCTTATGTCTTAATTCCTATGTCCAATATCTATTTAATAAGTTCATATAATATATTTTGTTATACATTGTTGTCTATAATTATATCCGAACCTCAAGCGTCGAGTCCAAGTATCATTCCTATAATCCATTCCAATATGTATAAGTCCTTAATGTCCGAGTTCATATGCTTAGTCTAAAGTATCCAAATCAATGTTATTTCAAGTCTTATGTCCAAGTGTCGGGTAGTATTGGTTCCACTAATAATTATGTTTTAGTATACATTAATTCCATTCATGTTTTATCCTTATGTCATAGTTACCTAATGATAGTGCCGAGTCTTGGTATCGAAGACATTGTATGTATGCATAACATCCAAGCTTAGGTCTAATAATCCGAAGTCCTTCCTTGCGAGCTAGTATTAGTGTTCATATATCCTTGTATCCAAATCCCAAGTCTCGATGGTTATATTATCGTTCTTGTCTAATTCCATACATGTGGCTAGGAGCCAATTTGTTATCCAACTCTCAATGTTTAATTCAAGGTTTATAACTACTATCCGAACTAAGTTGTGTAATCTTGGTCCTGGTCCGCATAAGCTCGTTAAGTCCCAACACGCGATATAAATATACTATAAGTATCTATAAATTAATTAAGATCGTCGAATCATAGGAGTCGGTTATACCTACAGTTCGTGTTGACCGGTTGACTGTGTTGACTGCCCAGTTGACCTGGTCAACCTCGGTTGACCAACGTTGTCTTTATTAACACTCGGTTTGACTCGTCTTCAAAACCCGATTCTTGACCCGAACCTTGTATCTTCAACCAACCTCATCAATCATCACTCTAGACCACTCACCATCTTTCCATCGACATCAACCACCATCCACTCCTGAGAATAACCGTCACCACCACCTGTGACCACTGCCGTTCAGCACCTCAGAACCATCATGTGACCACCGTAAACACCATCTGGGACTGTAACCAATCGACAACCAACCTCCATCATCAGTCGTCGTCATCTTCCTCTTACTCGGTCATCTCTCTCTTCAGTCCATCTCTCTATACGCCTCTCTCTCTCCTCTGCTCGACTTTCTCTCTCTAGATTCTTCCCGATCTGTTCCTCACTCTCTTTATACTACTAATAGCTAGTGGAGGGGTGAAGGTGAGGATGTGGTTGTGATGCTTGGCCGCTGCAGCTCCGGCTCCTCCTCTTCTCTCGAGCTCCCTCTCTCTCAAATATAGCAGGATGTGTGTGTGTGTGTTATGTTGAGGAAGGAGGGGGTTTTTATATTGTAGGGCAGTAAATGGTTTTACAAAACCATTAATTGTTTTGGGGGTGAGTTGGAAACATATGGGGAGGACATGTGTCCTCCCCTTGTGACTAAGCACAAGCTTGGGTGCGGGTTCGGGTTCGTAACGGGTATCGATCTGGTCTCGTAAAACGTGTCCTAATAATATTTACATAGAATAGGTTCGGTTTTCAGTTTCGGACATAACCGTCCCATTTATTATTACTCTTGAGTTACTTTTATTACACGAAATAATAATATGTGAAAAATTTTTGGGGGTCTGAACCTGGTTGTTACACCAAAGTGTCACAAAAATAATTGAATGCGAACAAAAATACTAGAACTTGACGTTTTTATTAATAATGATCGTAACGTACAAGTATAAATGCGTAATGTTACAGTCTCCCCTACTTTTAGGAACTTCGTCCCGAAGTTGGAGTTGGAGAGTCTGGTGGAAAAAGATGTGGGTACTTAGACTTCATCTGGTCTTTACGTTCCCAAGTGAACTCTGGACCTCGTTTAGATTCCCAACGAACCTTAACGATCGGAATGCGACTGCGCTTGAGTTTCTTGACTCCAGTATCAACAATCTCAACGGGTTTCTTGATAATGTGCATGCTTTCATCAATTTGCACATCCTCAAGAGGAACATGAAGGTTCTCATCTGCTAAGCATTTCTTGAGATTCGAAACATGAAAGGTCGGGTGAACATTGCTTAGCTCAGGTGGAAGATCAAGTTTGTAAGCCAGTTTTCCAACTCTGTCAAGAATTTTGAAGGGGCCTACGTATCGAGGAGCTAGTTTTCCCTTTCTACCGAAACGAATTACTCCTTTCCAAGGGGATACCTTAAGTAGTACAAGGTCCCCAACTTGAAATTCCAAGGGTTTACGACGTTTATCAGCATAACTCTTCTGACGACTTCTAGCCTTGAGAAGATTATCCTGAATAAGTTGAATTTTGTCTGTGGTTTCCTGGATTAGTTCGGGTCCAGTGATACGGGCTTCACCAACCTCAGTCCAACAGACAGGTGAACGACATTTATGACCATAGAGTGCCTCGAAAGGAGCCATGTTAATGCTGGCGTGATAACTGTTGTTGTATGAAAACTCAACTAAAGGAAGATGAGAATCCCATGCGCCACCAAAATCGATGATACATGCCCTGAGCATATCCTCAAGTGTCTGGATGGTCCGTTCAGTCTGACCATCTGTTTGAGGGTGATAAGCAGTACTCAGGTTCAATTTGGTACCCAAAGCATCTTGTAGAGAATCCCAAAAGTGAGAGGTGAAACGGCCATCACGATCAGAGATAATGTCCAAAGGTATACCATGACGACATACGATTTCACTTACGTACATCCTTGCCAACCTTTCCACAGAATACTTCTCACGAATGGGTAAGAAGTGGGCTGACTTGGTCAAACGATCGACGATTACCCAAATACTACCCTTGGGTGTACGAGGGAGTTTGGTGATGAAGTCCATAGCTATGCTCTCCCATTTCCATACATGAATCTCTGGTTGTTCAAGCATACCAGATGGTCGTTGATGTTCAGCCTTGACCTTTGAACAAGTGAGGCATTTTGCAACGAAAAGAGCAATGTCTTTCTTCATACCAGGCCACCAATAAGAATAATGGAGATCTTGGTACATTTTGTCAGCTCCAGGATGAATAGAATAACGAGACTTATGAGCCTCGTTCATGAGAAAAGTACGAAGATCATCATGGTCGGGAATCCACAATCGATTGAGAAAATAAAGTAGCCCATCGGGTTTGGTTTCAAGTTGAGTCTCAGCACCACAAGACATTTCATCGTACATGTTACCTTGGGTGACTGATGTATGTTGAGCCTGAAGGATGCGATCTTGAAGATCAGTACGAACTCTCGCACATTGAAGTTTGATACGCACTTTACGACTAAGTGCGTCAGCCACAACATTCGCCTTGCCAGGATGGTAGCGAATTTCGCAATCATAGTCGTTAAGTAACTCAACCCAACGTCGTTGCCTCATGTTAAGATTTTTCTGGTCGAAGACATGTTGGAGACTTTTGTGGTCCGTGAACACCACACATTTGGTCCCATAAAGATAATGTCTCCAAATCTTGAGAGCAAAGACAAAAGCGCCCAATTCAAGATCATGGGTGGTATAATTCTTTTCGTGAGTCTTAAGCTGTCTAGACGCATAAGCAATAACCTTTCCTCGTTGCATGAGAACACAACCAAGACCTTGGTTCGATGCATCACAATAGACCACGAAATCATCATTACCATCAGGTAGAGACAAGATAGGAGCTTCACAGAGTTTCAGCTTAAGAGTTTCAAATGCTTCCTCTTGCTTTGGTCCCCACTCATAGGGTTTACCCTTGTGAGTTAAGGTAGTGAGAGGAACAGCGATCTTGGAGAAGTTGGCGATGAATCGACGATAATAACCAGCCAAACCAAGGAAACAACGGACTTCGGTTGGAGTTTTAGGAACACTCCAATTTTTCATAGCTTCGATCTTTGCGAGATCAACATGAATTCCGTTCATATCAATGACATGTCCCAAAAATTGAACTTCCTTAAGCCAAAATTCACATTTTGAGAACTTAGCATACAGTTGTTCTTTCTTTAGGAGACCCAAGATGGAGTGAAGATGTTGCTCGTGATCGGATTTTGATTTAGAGTAAATCAAAATATCATCGATGAAAACGATCACGAATTTGTTGAGGTAGGGTCTACAAACCTGATTCATTAAATCCATAAACACTGCAGGAGCATTGGTCAATCCAAAAGGCATAACCATGAATTCATAGTGACCATAACGTGTGCGAAAAGCTGTCTTGGGAATATCTTCATCGTGGACTCTAAGCTGATGATAACCAGATCGAAGATCAATCTTCGAGAAGTGGGTTGCTCCTTGAAGTTGATCGAAGAGATCGTCAATCCTAGGCAGTGGATAACGATTCTTGATGGTGAGTTTGTTGAGTTCAAGGTAGTCAATACACATTCTAAGAGAACCATGCTTCTTCTTAACGAACATGACAGGGGCTCCCCATGGAGAAGAACTAGGGCGAATGAACCCTTTATCAGAAAGTTCCTGTAATTGACTGGCAAGTTCTTGCATCTCAGAGGGTGCATGACGATAAGGAGCTTTAGCGACAGGATTAGCACCAGGAACAAGATCAATTCTAAATTCCACTTGTCGAGCAGGAGGCAAACCAGGTAAATCTTCTGGGAAGACTTCAGGATAGTCTCGAATAATTGGAATGTCTTGGATACTTTTGCCTTTGTCCTTCTTCTCTATCACGTTAGCTAAGAAGGCTGTATACCCCTTTCGTAAGTACTTTTGGGCAGTAGTACAAGACATGAGCTTAAGCTCGCCACAGGGTTTCTTACCATAGATCTTCAAAATCTCACCAGATTCGAGAGGAATGCGTATGACTTTCTCAAAGCACAGAATTTCGGCACGATGGGTTGACAACCAGTCCATGCCTACTATAACATCAAAACTTCCAAGATGCATGGGGATGAGATCGATAGAGAAGGTATGATCGTCGAGGTTCAATACGCAGTTACGAATAATAGAGTCGATCGAAATAGACTTCCCATTAGCTACCTCTACCACTAAAGGTTCCTCTAGATTAGTTTGGGCTGAGTTAAGTAAAGGTTCAAACTTCAGTGACACAAATGACTTATCAGCTCCCGAATCAAACAATATGGATGCATAGTGGTTATTAATGAGGAACGTACCATTCACCACTTCGTTGTTGTCACGAGCCTGGTTAGCATTGAGATTGTAGGCGCGACCTCGAGCACCTTGGTTCTGGTTGCGGTTTTGGTTTTGGTTGCGGTTGCGGTTTTGGTTTTGGTTATGGTTTTGGTTACGATTGGGGCAATTGTTGATATAGTGATCAGGGCTGCCACACTCGTAGCATTGACCACGAGCAGGCCTGTTGTTTTGTTGGTTGGGAGCTGGGGCATTTCTGGCTGGGTTATTTTGGTTGTTTTGGGCAACAAGGGCTTGGCAAGTGTTGGTGTAGTGTCCATACCGCTTACAGTTATTGCATTGGCGGCACGGTCTACCAGGAAGATGATGGTATTGACAAGTGTTGCAGAGAGGGTGACTCCCGCCATACGGCTTCTTGGTGGGGTTTTGGGCAGCAGGTGGAGTGGTAGCAACCATGTAGTTCCTTGCCTTGCGCTTTTTGTTGCTTGAGGTCTCAGGCTTGACTTCAATAGCGGGCTGAGGAGTGTCTTTGGCAACTGTCTTCTTAGTGCCCTTGTGGAAGAGAGTACCGTTCTTCACGTGATTATCAGTAAGAGTGGCCACGAGACGTTTGGCTTCTTCCAAAGTTGCAGGATTTCTTCCCCAAACGGTGTCCTGGATTTGCATGGGCAGACCACCGATGTACTTCTCGATGGCTACCGGCAGGGGAGTGACCTTGTGAGGCAACAATAAGCTAAGCTCGTGAAAGCGGGTGTTGTAGGCAAGGTTTTCCCCACTATCTTGAGCTAGGGTGTGGAACTCATCTTCAAGCTTCTTAACCTCGTTGCGAGGACAAAACTCTTCCTTCATAACCTCCTTGACTTGGTCCCATGTCATAGCAAGAGCAACTTCGGCCCCACGGGTGCGCTTCTCCTCATTCCACCAAGTGAGTGCTCGTTTGTGGAGAACACTCATGGCGTAACGAACCTTGAAGTTGTCGGGGCATTCACTGTTGATGAAGGTATTCTCAATACCCTCAAACCATTGGAGGAGTCCTGTAGCTCCTTCTTCACCACTAAACTTTGGAGGGTTACAAGAATTGAAGTGCTTAAGGGTATAGGCTGGGAGACCATTTCCATTCCCGTTGTGGTTTCCATTTCCATTACCATTGCCGTTCCCGTTGCCGTTACCGTTCCCGTTGCCATTCATTTGGATGACTTGTGCTAGTAAATTGGGGACCAGATTCGCGATTTGCTGCGCCATTTGTTGAGAAATGATCGCAGCCAGTTGGGCATCGACACCATTGTTGTTGTGGTTAGGACCGTGGTTATGGTTATGGTTGTCACCACCTTCATCGTGGTTCTCACCATTGCTGTTGCGAGTGCTGCGACGTGGAGGCATGATCTGTAATAGACACAATGAAATGAATGAGATTATATAAGGAATGTAATCATTTATTCATTAATTAAAACGAATAAACGAAAACGTTGACTTATCAAAGATTCTAAATTCTAATAACATATGAAGACATGCTTTAGCTTATAAGTGAACACTCATCCCGAGAATTCCCAGGTAGGCATCCGGGTCCCTCGTCTGATTGGGATATATGCGCAATGCCAGCCTAGACTAAAGACTCAGAATACAGGCGTTCACCCTTCCAGATTGCACGTGTTCGTTATTAAAATCTAGAACTTCGACGAGATCTCAAGGGGGTTCAGGTTAAACCTGAGGAATTTGTCCTATTAATCTAATGGTGGATCAGGATTGCAGCAGACGAATAAGAGTAGTCACATGTAGGCTTAGGGTTATATAAGGTATAGGATAAGGATAGGATTAGGGAAGCAATTAGGGTTACAAGTAAGAGGAGCAAGTACTGTTTAAGTCCCTAAGGTTATAGTCTAGATTATTTTCTAATAACCTAATTCCCTATAACCAAGGCTCTGATACCAATCTGTAACACCCCAACCGATGGCGGAAACATCGAGGTGTCACGTAAGAATGAGTATTCAGTAGCACATGGTAACCAAATTTTAATTGAAATAAATTTAAAGTGCAAACAAAAATAGAAATACATAATGAGTTTTAATGTGGAAATCTAATACATCACAAAGATCAAGAAAGCATAGACTTCAAATTGTCTTCTCATGAAAATACTCTAGCCTTCATGCATCATTATTTCCTGTTGAGTTGTAAAAATGGCGGGGTCAACTAGAAGTTGGTGAGAATACATAATCCATGTTAAGCAAATAGTTTAAGTATAAAAGTTTAGCAATTCATATGTCTATCGTAAGTTTAAGTCTACATGAATAAGCATAATATGTTGAATCGACATAATCAAACCTCCGACTAGTTTAGGTCCATCCCGTCATCTACGGTTCACCTTAATAATATGTTGGAACGATAACAATCACCCACGCTACCTATGTAGGAGGTACACGTATCCGGGTGGGGTTGTCAATCCAATAGATCTATTATTGAGTATCGCCGGCATGGCCATAGCTAATGATTATGTAATGTTGAAACTCGTTGAAACTCGTTGAAACTCGTTGAAACTGTTGTTGTTGTCTAATTCATGAGGCATTAAAGTTTACAACTAGACATGCATGTAGAATTGCTTAAGTATAATGTTGCAAGTATAAAGAATTGCATAAACATGGTTACGTAAACTCACCTTAGTATAGTATTAGGTCTTGAGGAATAGTTAGAGTGTAGCCAAAAAGATTTCCAAGTATTACCCTATGTATAAGCTAACAAATAAGTCTAAGTCTATCTAGTCTATTAGTATATTCTAGGGTTTCGATTTGGGGATAACCATTTGTTGAATTTATAATAAAATGTTTAAATAAATAAAGGGAAACTTGATAATTAAATAAATGAAAGTCTTTTTATAAAGTTTGAATTTAGGATGGTCACAATAATGTGTTTGAAGTATAAAAATAATTTTTATAAAATTATTTTCTTTAAAATAGAATATTAAATCTATTTATTACAAATTAACAAGACTTAACTTTAATATTTAAAAATACTAAAATTAAAGAATTATTAGTTTAAAATTTATATTTCTGTTCTAAATATTCAGAAATAAATTGTATAAAGTTTTGGTGCAAAAAAATTAAAAATTGAATTTATTATGATTTAATTATGATTAAAACTAACAAAAATTGATTAAAAATATTAAATAAATGATTTTTCGGAATTAAAAATCATTTCAGAAAAGTTTATCATTATACAAACTCAGAATAATTTTTGTGGAAATTTATAAAATTGTTTTGATATTTTAATGGAATTTTATAAATATAATAGAATAAAATTGTTTAATTATTATATATATTAAATAAATTAATTTTTGAAAACTAAAAATTGTGGGTGAAACTTTTACATCAGATTATCTAAAAATAATTTTTTTAGAATTTATAAAAGAGTTTTATAAATTAAAAATGAAATTTATAAAATTATATGTATTATATATATTTATTTGTTAAAAATGAAAAAGGAACAAAAGGGGTATGCCACTGCCGGGACTCGAACCCGGGTGGCTTAGGAACATAGCACCAGACACAACCACTTGGTCCAGACCAGTGGTTGTGTTGATTTCAGTATTATTTAAAATAAATATTATATGCCAAAACGTGTTTATCCCCAAAATCAAACCCACGAGCCATAATTTTCCAATCGTTTGATTCACACATCAATAACCCAATTAACCTTAGGGCTATTGATGTGTGAATGCCGAAGGTTAAATCCCAACAAAAAGATCATACTTACAAAGCTTTTACGATTATAATTGGCAAGTCAAAACGCGATCGAAAAATCAAGAACAGAGGATAATTAAGAAGAATTGAAGGTTAAGAAAGATGTATTAGCGAATTGTGATGGTCCAGGAATGATTCAATTTATAGGGTAGTGGCTTGGGGTTCGAATTGGCAAGAGTTGACCATACATTGAATGTGATACGCGTAATTGATAAATTTGGTATCAATTGGCTGTTAATAATCGTGTTGCTGAGTCATAGAAGGCCGATAATCATGTAATGGTGCCAATTATAGATTAATCACAAGTTAATGTGATTGTTTTAGGCAAGTCGTGTATCACAGTTGACTTTCCAAGTCAACTGTGAGGGTTAAAAGGTAGTGATATAATTATAATGCATCGGGTTTGAAACAAATATGAAGGCTAGATCAGCTGGTTTGTGAATGTTGTATCATTGAACCGGCTTGGGCGCGGGTTCGACTCGCGGCCCAAGCAATTAATTTTTTTCTGATAATTAACATATGTATAAGTATATTATATACAATTTATATAGTATTAGGGTTCCCAAAGTGTCACAAAAATAATTAAATGCGAACAAAAATACTAGAACTTGACGTTTTTATTAATAATGATCGTAACGTACAAGTATAAATGCGTAATGTTACATTTGTGAAATAGTCGACGGCGACTATTAAGTATTGTATTTTTTCGGGGGCCATTGGGAATGGGCCGACCAGGTCGATGGCCCATTTTTGGAATGGCCAGGCGGCGGTGAGTGGTACAAGGTCGTTCTTTGGACGCCGGGTATTTTGCGCATGTTGTTGACAGTTGAAGCAGGTGCATAGGATATTAACTGCATTCTGGGGCATTCCCGGCCAGTAATATCCGACGTTCATGATTTTTGCCACAACCATTCATGGGCCTACGTATATGCCGCATATCCCGTTGTGGATTTCTTTTATGAGGAAGGAAGCATTTGCGGAGTCGACACACCTTAGGAGGGGGCCCAGATAGGAGCGTCGGTAAAGGATGCCATTCATAAGTTGGTAATGTTGTGATTTGTATTGGATTTTTCTGGCTTCTGTCTTTTCGAGTTGGTAAGATGTCAGTTGCTAGGTAAGTTTGGATTGGAGTTATCCATGATTCGACGCCCGTTTGCGTGACGTTGACCTGTCTAATAGGTACTAATGGCTAGCTATGGGTTTTGATACGTACCTCTTAGGCCATGTGTGGCCAAGCTGTGGAAGCCATTTTGCTAAGAGCGTAAGCCTCTTTGTTTCCACTTCTGTTGATGTGAACAACTGTACAAGTTGTGAAGCGTTTGATGAGAAGCTTCGCTTAGTCAACATGTTGGGCCAAAACTGGGTCCTTGGCGTCGTAGATGTCGTTTATGTGACCCGCTATTAGCATTGAATCGACATGGGCATCGAGATGTTTTGCGCCCATCTTGTCCACCATGCGTAAGCCAACGAGAAAAGCTTCATATTCGGCTTCATTGTCTGTGCTTGGGAATTTGAGCCGTACGGCGTATGTGAATTTAGTGTTGTTAGGACTGACGAGGCAGAGGCCTACGTCGGCGCCCTGCTCATTGGATGTGCCGTCGGTGTAGAGTGACCATGTTAGCGTGGAGTCTGGATTGGGCTTTGGGTCTTGTTCGTTTTTGCACTCTTTAACTTTATCTAGGGGAATTTCTGCAACGAAGTCTGCGAGAACTTGACATTTGATTTCTGGCCTTGGTTTGTAGATTATGGTGTGGGCGCCTAGCTCGATGGCCCCTTGGCTAGGCGACAAGACAATTCTGTTTTAGAGAGGATAGTGTTGATCTGGTAATCTGTGAGGACGTGAATTGGGTGTCCTTGGAAGTATCGGCTCAGTCTCTGGGATGCGTGGACGAGTGCCAGTACAAGTTTTTCCATATTTGAATATCTTGTTTCTGCGAAGACAAGTGTGCGGCTGATATAATAAATTTGTGTTTGTACCTTGTTACGATCTACCAGAAGTACTGCGCCTATCGCGATTTCAGATACGGATTGGTACAATGTCAGAGGCTCTTCTGGTAGAGGCACTGTAAGAGTCTGTAAGTAGGTCAAACATTTTTTTCATTTCACGAAAAGCGGCTTCCGCTTCCGGGGGGGTCCAGCGGAACTGCATCTTTTTTAGTACGTTCCTTAAGGTATGAACAAAAGGAAAAGACTTGGAAACATAATTTGACAGGAAGTGATTGAGGGCAATCGGGCGTCCCAAAAGTGTTTGTATGTCTTTGATTGAATTGGGGTAGGGCATTTGTTGGATCGCGTGTACTTTTTTCTAGATTGGGTTTGAAACCCCCCTTGGTGACAATGACGCCTAGAAATTTCCTCTCTTTGGTTCCGAAGGAGCACTTCCCTAGGTTCAGCTTCATATTTATGTTGTGCAGTTGATCGATGGTTCGTTGTATGTCGAGGAGCATTACGTCTCCTTCGTGACTTTTGATGACCAGGTCATCGACGTATACTTCGAGGTTGACGCCGATCTGGTTGATGAATTCCTGGTCCATGAGGCGCTGATAAGTTGCGCCTGCATTTTTGAGACCGAAGGGCATTTTAGTGTAGCAATAGACCCCATTGTCTGTTCGAAAGGTGGTTCTGTCTTCGTCTTCGAGGGCTATTTGGATTTGATGATAACCTCTGTATGCGTTCAGAAAGCATTTGAATTTGAAGGGTGCTAGGGAGTCTACCTTCAAGTCGATCTCTGGGAGTGGGTAGTGGTCCTTGGGGCATGCTTTGTTGAGGTCCTTATAGTCGATGCACATGCGCCAGGATCCGTTCTTTTTAAGGACCATTATTGGGTTGGCGACCCATGTTTGGTGGTGGCATTTGCGGATAATGCCAGCATTGAGTAGGTTATTGACTTGTTCGTTCATGGCTTTGGTTCTGTCGACGCCTAGTGGACGTTTCTTTTGGGCGATAGATAATGCGTCTTTATAGACGTTGAGGCAGTGTTCCGATATGTGTCGGGGGACGCCGACCATGTTGGATGATTGCCTTGCAAAAATGTCCATATTTTTAACCAGTAGTTGTTTAAGATGGACGCGTACTTAGTGGGATAGGGTTGCTCACAAGGTGATGGTTTATTCTGGAAAGCTGGTGTTGAGGACCCATTTCTCGTTCTGGGAGATGGTCTTTGGAGTGGATTTGATGTAGTTGGTTGTTCGGTTGTCATGACGCATTCTTGATTGCCTCTGATGTATTTGACCCCCGTAGTTGTTGGAAACCTATTGTTTGATGGGGGGGGGGGGTGGATGCTGTGTTGTTGAATTTTGCCAGGCCTTGTCTTCCGAGTAGGATGTCGTATGAAGAGTTGGCGGGGATGACATGAAACATGCATCGTTTCGAACGACTATGAGTGTCGTCAGTGAGTGTGACAGTAAAATCAAACTTGCCCAGAGGGTGAATAACCTCGTTGAAGAACCCAACGATTGGTGCGTCAGGGTTTACCTTGGGCTTGTTGCCGTGCGCCAAATGGCATTGCCTGTTGAATGTGCCTCGGACATCATGTGTTTTGATGTCCTTGATTGGCTTGGCTGGTTCTTCAGTTCTGCGTGCGCTTGAGCGCACGTTCTTGACAAGGTTATCGAGTTTTCCTGACCGGAGGGCTGCCTCTATTTCCATATTGAGGCTGTAACAGTTGTCTGTGTCGTGTCCCACGTCTCTTTGAAAGTCACAAAATCTGGTGGTATGGACGTTTTTACATTTGGTTCCCATTGGTTTTGGGAGTTTGAACATGACCTCTCCGGTTACAAGGACTTATGATAGTACCTGGGAGGGTGTTTTGGTGAGTGGGGTCCAGTCTTGATTTCTTCAGCCACTACTGTGCTGATTGCGAGTTTGTTTGTTGCCCGTAATGTTTCTAGCGTCACCCAAAGTGGAGTATCTGCCTTCGTCGGTGGAGCCTGAATGCGGCTCCAGACGGACGATCGGTTATTGTTGCGACTGCGGTTGTTGTCGTTTCTTTGTTGGATCGGACGATAAAGTCCTCTAGCGGCTCGTTGTCTCTGCGCTTGCAGAGGTGAATTTGCATTTTGTCATGCTTGTGGCGACGTTGTTGGCTAAAGTGAAGTGAAAATTTTTTGATCAGCTGTTCGTAGCTGTCGATCTTGCCTATTGGAAGGTTGTCAAACCATACCCGTGCCGCGCCTGTTAGCGTTTGGGCAAACATGTGGTACCAGACGGGTAGAGTCCAACCAATGACGACCCCTGCCTGGTTAAATATGCCGAGGTGATCATCTGGGTCTGTTAGGCTGTTGTATAGTTTAACGTTGGATGGGAGGCGCTGTCTGGGTGGTATTAGAGCTTGTGATATGCGTCGAGTGAATTTGGATTTGTCACCAAAGGGCGTTGGCCTATATGAAAGTGACAAGTTGGTGGACGCATCGTTGCTATACTTGTTTTAGCATTCCCGGCGGTGTTCCTAGGGTAATGTCTTCGATGGATCCTGATGGAGTATAGACTTTGGGTGGTTAAGTTGTCATTTTTTGTGAAAAAATGGCAGAATATAGCTTTTTGTGAGAGATTATTATTGTGGTAAGGCCACGGATAGCGCCAATGAAGAAACACGAATCCTAGATCACCGGGTTAGGTTGATCTTGGTAGTGATTCTACGGGGTATTTGCAAAATGTGTGTTTAGAAAAGTGTGGGTCTAAGGACAAGACCAAGGATGTTACGAAACTACTGATTAGAAGAGCCGAGCCTCTAAACATTAGTAAATAAAACAAGGGTTGGAAAAGTACGATGTGCTCGTAGTCTTTTCGATGGAAGTTCTAGTGAATATCGGATGCCAATAAAAGGAGAAGGGACTCCTCCTTTTATAGTACCTCGATGTCTGACTTCCTCAGCTCATCCTCTACCCTTGGTGGGGCCTAACCCAGGTAGAGGTGTCTCTTGGTTTCCGGCACAAGTCCTCAAGCCCAATTAGTGCAAGTGGTTTTAGTAAAAAAGAGAAGAAAGGGGGATGTTACCGTCCTGACAATAATACACATGACGTCCGTTGAGTGGACGCTGATAGGCAGCGGACACGTGGCGTCCGCCTGTTGGCTACTCCAGGACGGTGGGTAATCATCTCCTTATGTAGAAGCTGAGACAAGTGGGGGTTGATAAAGTCTTCTGTCAGATATATCTTGGCTGGGTAGCTGCCACTTCATCGTCCTTTCTGGTAGCTGCCACATTATCGTCCTTTTTTGTAGTCAGGTTGGGTATAGCCTTTGATTGGTTGAGGACTCTGACGGGCAGCCTGCTGCGTCAGGAACAACTGTCTAGGGCAGGCCTGCCCTGGGGTGTGTGTCTCGATGCTGCCCTGAAATGTATCTTGCAGTTGTGTCGACGAAGGTTTATTTATCTTGATGAAGAAGCTTCGTCGTGCATCCGTTGGGCTATGGACACATGGTAGTCTGTTAACGTAAAACGGGTGGGAGATCCTGCGTCCATTGAGTTATGGACGTAGCCTACCGACGTAAAACGGACGGAAGAACCAGCGTTATTAAACACAACTTTCTGTTAGGAATGACTGAGTTAATTTTAGATATGGTATTACTTGGTTTTTTTACCATATCCCTTCAGTAAATAATAAACTTGCACCATGAATAGTTCAAAATACATACTTACTTTAATGGTTTCAACTAATGTGATAAACATAAAACGTAGGGATAAATAATTAACTGGATTTTTTAAAATGCTAATTAGTATTTGAGTATAGCACTGGGTTAATATCTTCGACCCTTTTAAAACGACAATTTATGTCAAAATTCAAACTGTTAACAACAAGTGACATAGATTAATTTTAATTGCATAGAATAATAAATATAATATGTAAATCTAAGATATTATAAGTATAAGTATTAATATGGAAAAAAATTATTAATAAGTTTATTTGGCATAAAGCGGATTGTGTTTATGCAATCCGTGATTACACATGTGTTGTACGGGTTTATGTGTGTGACTTGAATTTGGAGTTCGTCTTGGGTTAACTCGCCAACCCATATGCTAAAAGACAAAATGAAAAAGAGTAAAATTATATAATTGCATAATGCAAGAAAGAGGGTTCTAATTATAGGTGGTAACATTTATGTGGTTCCACCAAATCCTCTCTCATTGTCTTATTAGTATCTTTCATGATTGGTTGCTCCCATGTGACCATGCTTCCTACAAACAACATCATGCTTTAGTTAAATCAGATTAAATGAGAAATGTTATTTTCTCTATATCTAATTTATATATAATAATAATATTAAATATCTTTAGATCATAAGGTTTTCAATTTGTCAATTTCAATATAATGCTTTGATTTTTTTTTAATTATTTATGGATGTTGATAAACAAAAATATATTTCATGCATGAATATACTTTGTAACTATGACGTGTTAAATATATCATTTCAATATCTTTACTTCTGCCAAAGAAAATGAACACTTCTATTTCATGAGACAATTAGACAAAATATTATTTTGTATTGGACCCTCTTTAAATAATTTTATGACACAATTATTAATATAATGTTGACATAATTGGATGGATTAGTTTATTAGTGATCAATTATATAATTATCTTTTCGCTAATCGCTAATGAGTTGATTTGATTTATGACAATTATTATTTCAATTTAGCAATAATTAGAAAATAATATATATATATATATATATATATATATATATATATATATATATATATATATATATTATGAATTTGGATAAAATATATGGTTCAATGTTTTTTAGGGGGTGTTTGGGATTGATTATTCAAAACAGATTATGCGTTTTGGAAAAGTAGAGGTGGAGCTGCTTATAGATTATTGCGTTTTGGTAGCCTAAAAAACTGATTATCTGCGTTTTCAAAACGCAATCCAAACACTAAAAACTGATTATCTGCGTTTTCAAAACACAATAATCTAATAATCAGATTCAAAACGCAATCCCAAACACCCTCTTAGTCTTTGATTTACACTGCTTAATTGAGGTTTCAACATTGATCGCTTTCACTATATATGATACAAATTATATACATGTGATTATGTGAAGATAAATATACGTTTTGAAAAATTAGTTTCAAATATTTTTTTTATGTGACAATATTATTTTACCTTTGTATTAGCTATGTAACCATACATACGTTTCATACTCAAAAATGTGATGATGATATTATCATATAAAATGAATTTTTTTTTAACGGCCAACGAATTAATTTCGAGCACTCTCGAACACCCTTTTGACGGCTATCAATTGAATTAATATCGCATTACATATCATACCTCTTTAAATAAGATGGTCAGATGGAGCCCGAACCTATGATTAATAGCCAACATGTGACATGCTCACAAAAAAAGTAAATGCTTGAGACTGAAATTAATTCTTCCTAAACCTAGCTTTCAAGTTTTGGGACATCTTGTCTTGCATTGTTGTCATTGTTAAAAATTAGTAATAAGTACATATAAATGCATCTTAAGTGACAGCATCATGTGCCCTATTGATGCCACAACCCATTGTTCACATGTCTTATTTGGGTATGGTTCTATGGATACATACATGCATGCATATATACATACATACACATACATATGCATACATATTCTGAGTACATACTTTTAATCACACGAAATAGTTATACGTCCATCTCATGATGAATGTCATTTTCTGTAAGAGAATGTCACCAGCTTTTAAGACCACCCACATTATTAATGCAGTAGAAAATTAAATGTAGTAACTATATTATTACCCCAGGGAAATTTATGACTCATAACTAACATTTGCAACATGTTATCAATACTCTAATCTGTAGGTGATGCTTATCTATGTAGTAGTCATTATAACTTTGATTTTACTGCCTAAATTCGTGCTAAGATGTAACAAGTATAAGTGGAAAAGACGGTGTGTGATTTCTGAAAGACAAGAGCGCGCTAAATTAGTAGGAGGATTAAACAACCAAATCATGTCATATGGACTTGTTAATAGTCATTCGCAAGGTCAAGGAGACAGTTTTTGGGAAAATTACTCTATGTGTGCATGGGAGATAAGTTTAGCTTGCAAATATATCATATAGGTGATTAAACCTTTGTTTAAAGTTATATATCTCTACCAAAGATTCGGTATGTATCAACTATACGTACAGTTGCTAATAGTTTCTATCAATAGTAGTTTTGAAGATTGAGTAGACATGATAGTGATTAACTTTTGAACATTCTATACAAATCCATACCCCTCATATAACTTTACGACTAAATGTCACCTTGGTCACATTTTGGTGTCCTCCAGGATGATTTGCATGACAATGAATTTGATGATTGACAACCATTCATTTTGCATTTGGATTATGAATTAATTAGTGGTTGGAGATAATGACCCTTTCATGTGAGGTGTCCATTGTCCATATAAGAAAGTTTAGTCTTAACATAATGATTTTGTTTGGGAATTATAAGTCTTTAAGCAAGGCATCTTATCTTTATAAGTAGATAGACGATGTTGTGTAGAACGCGTATCCAACTTTGATCGAAAAGACACGAGCACCTCATGTGGGGCCTTCGTTTATTTGGCGATGTAGGTGTAGCCTTTGTCTTGTCACAAGATACATGCACTACTACACGCGTGTTAACATAGTAAAGTTAAAATATCTATAGAGAATCTGGCTAGATACCTAATATAACCAGGTCTAATAAGTAAAATGAACCAGGTTGCTTATTAAGCAACCGAATAAAAAGTAATAAAACCCGATTTTCGTAAATGAAATGTTATTTTTCTTTGACATATGAGCATATTGAACCCGGTTCTTTATTATTAGATGGGTTCTATTTTAATTATTACTAGTAACATCTCCTATAATGAAACTGTCTTATTAATTTGATCAGCCAGCTATTAACGATCTCTTTAAAAAAAATTCTACACAAAACCAAATTACCTTACCGTATTCTATCAGTTTCTCGACAATAAAAACTGATTCATTTGGAACCAAGTGAACACTCATACTTCTTTCCTCACAAAGAAATCACTTAACCCATTTGTAAGAAAACGCTTACTATATTAAGAGGGATAGGTTGTGTTTTATAGTGCGATAAATCCTTGGATGGGTTATGCTTATCTCGGCTGTTGCAATGTTTGGTTGAAATTACATGATCATAGCATTAACACCATATAACTAAAAGTTGTATTTTATCATGTTTGGAGTGAATAAAACCATACAAAACATCATTTTGGAAAGAAAAAAAATGTCAAGGTTGCATACAAAGAAAACCACATGACTTGCTACAAACTGAACATATTAGACACGAAAAGCGAAAGGCGACATATTGCTTAGGTTTCATCTTGCACGTATTCAACATTTTGTTCACATTATTATAACTTCTACAAGAATATATAGATGCCGGCCCTTATTGATTTTTTTTTTCATAAATTGAAAAAAATCAAGTTGAAAGAATGTTTCTAGGCGGCGCATGAACTTTTTTTGTGAAAATAGGTAGGTCGCTAGCGACCTTGAATCATTGATTTTGAAGGTCGCTGGTTTGAAGGTTGCTGGTTCAACCAGCGACCTTCAATGAAGGTTGCTAAACCAACTAGCGACCTTCAAAATCAAAGATATTTTCACAAAAAATTCCATGTACCACTTAGAAACACTCTTCCAACTTGATTTTTTCCCTATTTATGAAAAAAAAACGAGGACCTAAATAAAAGTAGTTTCGCTAATCCCCTTACGGTGGAGTGACACTCTCTTTGCTTTCCTTATGGGAGGTGGGGAGTTCGAGTCCTACCGGCACCAAAATGTTGCTGCTGGGATGGGTTTTATCACAATGGGGCTTCGGGCGACGGGTTTTCCCCGAGAACTAGTGTGGAATTACTGGTGGACCCGGAGTACTCCTTTGTCCAGTGAGTACTTCGAGAATGCCCAGGATTGATTTATTGGCCATTAAAAAAAAATAATAAAAGTAGTTTCTTTACAATTAATACACAATGTCAAATATAGCAAAGGGGCACCAGAAACAACTATGAAAATACATTTAAAGTGGCAGCGTGGGATTGCAATTCCCTGCTTTAAAGACAACTCATACTAGTTTCCTAAATGCATGAAAATTAAAGGTACATGCAAACATACATATATACATACACATATATATAGACAGCTCATACTCTGAGATCAACTTCGTTCGCCAACTCAGTAAGCAAAGCTTGGTCCCTAATAGATGTTGATGGTCCAATGGTTCGAACAAACTTATAACGCATCACTAGTACATATATATATATATGGTAAATAAGATCTTAAGCTTCCAATGCAATTGTTATTATAGTAGTTTTGAAGTGGCTATGTAAAGCATATTAGAACAAGTAACAATCAATTAAATACCTTTGATGATCTCGATACAATATTGTAAGGGAATGAGCATCATCACGTTTTAGATAATTTTGTGTCTGACCTTTCGAAAGACCACACTTCTCAAAGTACAATTCATTCTATATAAAAGAGGTGCATAATTGTGTACTTTAAGTCGAGCAAACCTTTCAACGTTCCGCATTACTCATTACGACGAAGGTCTTAAAAAATCTATCATTTTATACCTACCAATCATATATATAGTATAACTATTCAATGTATATAGTTTTTTTTAAAGAACATGATTTCACATACATTCCCCCAACAATACCCCTTGGCTGGGAAGAATATGACATGACTTGAAATATTTCATGGATGTTGTCACCCCACTGATAAACTATGCATTAACTCATTGGCCCAATTGTATCAAACCACATTTAGTTCTAAGAGGTCCCCATTTTTTTTTTTTTTTGTATTCTAGTTCTTTGCTTTTTGATGGTACATTGTTTATACACCTTTCATATTCTTAAAATTTATGATGACACTTCTAATTCGGCATAGGACATGCTACGTAGATGATGTTGTGTGATGTAGAGGTTAAGGCAGTAATATTGACAAATAAAAGACTTGAATTATGTGGTAAACTAAGCAAATTTCAAATACCGACATTGTAGCATGTGATATTGATCATGTATCACAATCTAGCAGAAGATATTTTGTATGTATATATTATTGACTTTCTGGGTAGTTGGGATATATATTTACGTACTGAATTTTTCTTTAAGTTTCAGTTATTATTCATGCATATAATTGTTTCCTTAAGAAATATTGTATGACAAGAAATGTTGAACTCCTATAGGTTCGAGTGAAGTCAATCAACTGTTCGAAATAGAGTTCTGAGTACAGCGAATTTGTATGTGCAGGGTGTATGTTTTGGAGGGAAAGTTTGAGAGGGAAGTTATTAATTTTTTTTTTATTTTTTATTTATTTTTAACGCAGAAGGAGATAATTTTATTCCACACGAAAACCTAAAACATAGCGAGTACAAAGATTTCCTAACTAGAGATTAGAAAACCGAGATAAAAGAAAAATACACATACAAGACTCTCGCCTAGCGAGTACAAAAAACTACAATCATCCAACCCAAACACTATGAAACCAAAAACTGGGTACGCTTGAGCTAGATCTAATAGAGGATAGGCGCTTTATACTCTCCTCTTTTCTATAAGATGACATTCTTTATACCAATGATTTTATAAGTTCCACTCTGCGGTACTTTGCTTTCCAAGCTTCAACTCCAAACCACCCTTAAAACTTTAGAAAAAAGCTGCATATCCGAAAACAAAATGAAACCCAAAAATCTGCAATTGAACCCAGAACCAAACCACGGTGATTAAGCATAACGTGCAGCAAATCAGGGCAGAATTATTGTTGATCCACCATAATCTATAGCCAAGAAACCAGCCCATATTGTAGCTAATTTGCAGCAGAACATGGCCAAATAATTGTTGATTCGCCACATTAAATCGCCAAGCTGGAAATCGACATAGGGATGAACTTACTGAACAGGCACGCGAAACCATGATTAGCACGAGAAACCATATTCAGTTGTTGCGACAATACGTCAAGGACCATTCCAGATTTTTTTTATGATGATTATAAAATGACATGCATACAATCTATTTATATGACATGAAACGGAGACAAAACAACCGACATACCGGTTGATCATAACCATTTCATAAGTACCTAGTATTAGCAACCACCGCAAGAAAAAAGAGCTTTACTGGAGACAGGTCGCATGTCGCCGCTAATGCTCAATGTCACACCCTCAAATTACCACTTGCGGGGTTTTACCGCGAGGCGCATGACAAACCAGGGTCCAAGTCAACGATCACAATAAACAACTCTATATGAAAAGCGTAAAACCATAAACGATGATTTTATAAGCGGAAGCGTTTAAGAAGCATTTAATCAGCTATGCTATCATCCAAAGTATTCAAAACACTTTTTATTACAAAACGTGCAACTATGTCTAGACGCCAATGCAGACCCGTGCGCCTAGTTCCATTTGTTGCTACCTTAGCGACCTGAGAAAAACATGCCAAAAAGATGTCAACATATAATGCTGGTGAGTCCACAGGTTTGATCAAAATGTTATCAAGATGTTACCAGAATATTACCATGTCCATACTATATCCATGTTACCAAGTACGCTAGCTAGGCGTATGTTCTGTTACTACTACGAATAGAAAACCATTGCTAGACTGTTACCATGTGTTCAGCCCGATGCGTTGTAGCCATGCTACAAGTGTTACCAGTTCGATACAATATGCACCCGCCCGGCCTTCCAAGCCGTCGAGTGGGGTTTGTCAAACCCAATAGATCTATCCACATTTCCCCCGTTGTGCATCCCCGCACATTCATGGTTTCCCCCGGGACTTTAAAAGATCGTATAGTACACAAGTTTAAAACCATAGTATGACATATGTTACCAAAATAGTTTAGTGCATGTTTTCTCCCCCAAAAGTTAAAGCAGTAAAAGTGGGGCCGTGAACTCATCTTTGATAGCGTTCTTCGGTTATAAGTAAAGATGTTAAGCCCTTGATAATCCCTCAATCGGAGATCTATCAAAATGTTAACATAAGTGTTCCGACTAATAACCATAAGGTTATCTAGTCCCCGATTGTCCAGATCGTAACCAAGTATGTTTTAAAACGTGTTTAAATGTTTAACCGACACACTTGACCGACCCGACACTCCGTTGGTGACCCATTACCCTAACTAATCAAGTACACATAGATTACACACAAGGTTCAAGCATAAAACACTTAGTTTGTATCAAAAATCTCATTTCTGCATCAGAACGGTCGAACCAGTCAGTTTTAAGTCCCCTTCGCCCGTTTTCAGTCTCCTTCGCCCGTTTTACATTTCGTTCGACCGTTTGATGCCTCCTTCGCCCGTTTTACCACGTTCGCCCAACAAAAACCCAGGTTCGACCCTGGATTCCCTCCTTCGCACCTTCGATCGGTCGAAGGAGTCCAGGTTCGCCCCTGTTGTGCAAATTTTCCTAAAAACGCCTCAAACATATTCAAAACGACTCGAAATATCATCAAACACAGCAGTCAAGCATGGATAACTTATCCCTACAAAACCCCACCGATTTCCCCCAATAATACGTCCATTTCAACCCTTTCCTAAAATGGTAAAGATTATGGAAACATCACTTTCATGCATGAATAAGTTACCCAATTTGGAAACTTTTGAAATCGATTCATATTCAACTTGAAATGCTCAGTTTGTCGAGTGTTCGATCTTTTCTTATCAATTCTATTGATCATAAATATCATGCATCAAGTCTAGATTCGTTAAAACCCCCAAATACCCATAATATCGTCATATCCAATCCTAACCCTAAACAACAATAATCTAGCATCAATAACAATCCTATATCATGTTTCTATCATAGATACAGCAGCAAATCATTGAACAACACATAACACCGCATAATACACAACTTACATATGTTTATCACCATGAAAACCTATGTTAAATGATAATGTTTTGATTTAGAAAGATGTTTAAAAGGTTTTTAATCATAAAAACACCCTTAGAATAGATCCGGACAATTAAGGTTAGATGAAAACGAATTAAAATGCTTTTAAAAAGGTTTAGGATTAAGAACACACCTCGGATTCTTGTTTAGATGTTGTAGATAGGTTAGATTATGAAAAAGAAGATCAAAAACTCCTTCCTTAGTGATTAAGATCGTTTGAGAGCGTTTTGGGACGGTTAGGGTTTGTGAAATGATGAAAAATGACAAAGTTTGGTATTTATACTAATCCTCCTTCGCCCCAACTTAATGGTCGAAGGTGGCCTCCTTCGACCCTTCCACAGGGTCGAATGAGCCCTGTCCTGGTCGAAAGGAATTCTTTCAATTTCACTCCCCAGGTTCGCCCATTTACAAAGGGTCGAACCAGGCACAATGTTCTCCTTCGACCATTCGAAGTGGTCGAACCAGAACTCATTTTTAACTAGTTTTTCCAGTTTGTCGTGTTTAACGCATTCTAACACATCTTAACACATAAGCATGCATCCATAATCTATATTTAACATACTTAAGCATAGATAATCATTTACACATCATTTAAACACATCTATGTATATAATCCACCACACGACCCATAATCTACAGATATACTTAATTAGTTCATGTAATGTCACCAACAACGGAACCCGGTACTAGTGTATTACCAAAATGACTCCCAATGATCCTCCGGATCATTGTACCTTGGACAATCCTAACTTGACCCGACTCAACTAACCCAGTTAAGTTCGTTTATAAATGTTTCTCGCTAAGGTAGACTTAGATGTTACTAATATGTTTAAGCCAAACATGCCGGGTGTCACATCATCCCCACGTTGAAAGAATTTTCGTTCCGAAAATTGCGCAAAGCCCCAAAAAGAAGAAAATGAAAAGAACAAAACAAAAAGAAAATTACCGGATGTCACATCATCCCCACTTTGAAAGGAATCTCGACCCGAGATTCACTCCGCTTCAGCAGTAACATGCCTCGATTCAAACGCGCGTTTCGGAAAAAGATGAGGATATTTGGCTTTCATCTGATCCTCCCGTTCCCAAGTGAACTCCGGTCCACGGTTCGAGTTCCAACGGACTTTAACGATGCGGATTTTACTCCGACGAAGGCAACGAATCTTGTAGTCGAGAATCTCGACAGGTTCCTCCACATTGCGAAGACGATCATCAACCTTGATCTCCTCCAGTGGTACAATGAGAGATTCATCAGCCAAAGACTTCTTCAAGTTAGACAAATGGAAGACGTTGTGCACACTACCGAGCTCCACCGGTAAGTCAAGTCTGTATGCCACCGGTCCAATCCGATCCAGGATTGCGAATGGTCCGATATAACGAGGGTTAAGCTTGCCACGCTTTCCGAAGCGTATGACGCCCTTCCATGGTGAAACTTTTAGAAGTACTCTGTCCCCAACCTGGAATTCCAAAGGTTTTCGACGGCGATCGGCATAACTCTTCTGACGATCCCGAGCAGCAGCCAAACGCTGACGAATCTGCACGATTTTCTCCGAAGTTTCGTACACGAGTTCCGGACCAGTGAGCTGGCTCTCGCCTACCTCGGCCCAACAAAGTGGTGATCCACATTTCCGTCCGTAAAGAGCCTCGAACGGAGCTGCCTTGATACTAGAGTGATAGCTGTTGTTGTAAGAGAACTCCACTAATGGCAGGTGGATCTCCCAACTTTTGCCAAAGTCAATAACACATGCCCGAAGCATGTCTTCCAAGGTTTGAATCGTCCGTTCACTCTGTCCATCAGTTTGCGGATGATAAGCTGTACTCATATCCAACTGAGTACCCAAAGCCTTGTGTAGAGCCTTCCAGAAACGCGAAGCAAAACGAGAATCACGATCAGAGATAATAGAAACAGGCACCCCGTGCCGAGCAACCACCTCCTTAAGGTAAAGTCGAGCCAACCGCTCGAGTCCATCGGTTTCCTTGATAGGTATAAAACGTGCCGATTTTGTCAGCCGGTCAACAATCACCCAGATTATATCATAACCACTAGGTGACCTTGGCAGTTTGGTGACAAAATCCATCGTGATTCGCTCCCACTTCCATTCCGGAACCTCTGGTTGTTGTAGGAGACCAGACGGCCTCTGATACTCCACCTTGACTTTAGCACAAGTCAAACATTTGCTGACATAAGAAGCTATATCAGCTTTCATGTTTGGCCACCAATAAAGTATCTTCAAATCCTGATACATCTTATCGGAGCCAGGGTGAATAGAATACCGGGATTTGTGAGCTTCATCCAGAACAAGCTCGCGCAATCCCCCGAGCAATGGGACCCAAACACGTCCCGCAAAATAGTGTAAGCCATCGGTCCTGAGCTCAAGATGCTTGTCAGCACTGTGCATAGTTTCAGCCTTAAGGTTTTCCTCCTTCAAGGCTTCCAACTGTGCAGAACGGATTTGGTCAGGCAACGACGAATGTATGGTGAGCTGTAAGGCTCGAACATGACGAGGATTCGCAGACTCCTTCCTGCTCAAGGCGTCCGCCACAACGTTCGCCTTGCCAGGATGGTATTTAATAGCACAGTCATAATCGTTCAGGAGTTCAACCCAGCGACGTTGCCATATGTTCAATACCTTCTGGTCGAAAATATGCTGAAGACTCTTGTGATCGGTATATACTTCACACTTGGTACCGTACAAGTAATGTCTCCAAATTTTCAACGCAAAGACTACCGCACCCAGTTCCAAGTCATGAGTAGTGTAGTTCTTCTCATGAACTTTGAGTTGACGAGAAGCATAAGCAATAACCTTCCCGCGTTGCATCAACACGCAACCGAGACCACGAATAGAAGCATCACATTACACAACGAAGTCATCCGTACCCTCTGGTAAGGACAAGATAGGTGCAGAACAAAGTTTAAGCTTCAGCATCTGAAATGCTGATTCCTGTGGTTCATCCCAGTCGAACTTTCGGTCCTTCTGGGTAAGAGCAGTGAGGGGTTGAGCGATCTTCGAAAATCCCTCAATGAAACTACGATAATAACCCGCGAGACCTAGGAATTGCCGCACCTCAGATGGCGTCTTTGGTGCTTCCCAGTCTTTAATAGCTTCGATCTTAGCCGGATCGACATGAATTCCCAGTTCATTCACCACATGTCCTAGGAATTGAACTTCACGTAACCAAAAATCACACTTCGAGAACTTAGCATACAACTGCTCCTGTCTCAAAAGTTCCAAGACCAACCGCAGATGTTCCTCATGATCCGCCTTGTGCTTGGAATAAATCAGAATATCGTCAATGAACACGATGACGAACTTGTCAAGGTAAGGTTTACAAACGCGGTTCATCAAATCCATGAACACCCCGGTGCGTTAGTGAGACCAAAAGGCATGACCAAGAACTCAAAATGGCCATAGCGAGTGCGAAAAGCAGTCTTCTGAATGTCAGCTTCCCTGACGCGCAACTGGTGGTAACCGGACCGCAAATCAATCTTTGAATAGTAGCTGGAGCCCTGAAGCTGGTTAAAGAGATCATCAATGCAAGGAAGAGGATAACGATTCTTGATGGTCACTTTGTTCAGCTCACGATAATCAATACACATGCGAAGACTTCCATCCTTCTTCTTCACAAACAAAATAGGAGCTCCCCACGGGGAAGAACTCGGTCGGATGAAACCCTTTTCCAAGAGTTCCTGCAACTGGCTGGACAACTCTTGCATCTCGGGAGGTGCAAGACGATACGGAGCTCGGGCAATAGGAGCTGTGCCCGGAGTAAGATCAATACCAAACTCGACCTGACGATGGGGAGGAAGACCAGGTAAATCATCAGGAAACACATCAGGAAAGTCACGAACCACCGGGATACCCTCGATCTTCTTCTCATCGTCAGTAGAAACGTTAACAAGTGCCAGAATGGCTGTACAACCCTTCCAAAGATACTTACGGGCTTTCATGCTAGAAATGATACTTAGCGGAGCACCGCTTTTCTCACCACGAACCGAAAGGATCTCTCCATCAGGGAGAGGGATCCGAATAACCTTGTCAAAACAAACGATCTCCACGCGATACAACGATAACCAATCCATGCCGACCACGACATCAAAACTACCCAGGGGCACCGGCATAAGGTCAATGGGGAAGGACAAACCCGACAGTTCCAAGCGACATTCCCTAAGGGTGTGTGTTGCTTCGATTCTCTTACCATCAGCCAATTCTATTAAGTACTTAGCCTCTAAAGGTGTGCGTACTATATCTAGCAATCGACTAACATCCAAAGACACGAAACTCTTATCGGCACCAGAATCAAATAAGACAGAAACATAGCGATCATTAAGAAGGAACGTACTGGTAACTGTGTCTGGATCCTGCCTAGCCTCCGCAGATCCAATGACGAAAGCACGTGCAGTTCTGCCTCCGCCGCCGTTGTTCCCGTTACCGTTCCCGTTCTTCCCATTTTCGCCCTGTTTCAGCTTGGGACAGTCACGCTTGAAATGTCCCGTGTCACCACAGTTATAACACCCCTCCCTCCCCTGAGTCCCGTGAACAGCAGGAGCAGGAGCAGGAGTAGGGGTACGAGCTTGGGCCGACGGAAGTGCTGCCCTGCAATCCTTGGCCAAGTGTCCAAGCTGGTTGCACCGATGACAGCGTGCCTTATCACAGTTCCCCGAGTGATGGTAACCACACCGGTTACACTTGGGATGCTTCCCGATATACCCACCTGTCTTCTGCCCCGAAGACGATCCAGACGACTCAAACTTCTTTGCCGGCTGAGACGGCGCCGGTACAACACTCTTTCCCACACCATCCCACTTTCACTTGTTCCCCTCAGCAACCTTCACAGCAGCACCCTTGGGTGGCAAAACACCTTCTGCCACCTTCAGGTTAGTCATCCGATGGGCTGATCGGACAACTTCAGCAATAGTGGGAAGATTCCCAGCAGCCACCAATCCAGCAATCTCCGGCACTAGCCCAGACACATATTGCTCGATCCTCCTGTACTCGGGTGTGTGCAAGTCAGGGCACAACACCGCCAGCTCGTTTCTTCTCATAGTGTATTCTTCAATCTCAGACCCAACCATCTTGTAGCTCCAGACCTCATGTTCCAACTTCTGTATCTCCTCTCTCGGACAATACTCACCTCTCAACAGCTGCACAAACTTCGCCCAAGGCATAGCAATAGCCTCTCCCAGTCCCATGTTCTGAGTGGTAGCATTCCACCACGACAATGCAGGCCCCTCAAATGTCGCAGTAGCATACTTCACCCGGTCCCCAGCAGGACAGTTAAACATGACGAACACAAACTCAACTATTTCCAGCCATCGGAGCAGTCCCACCGCTCCCTCAGTTCCAGCAAAGTTATGGGGCTGACAGTCCCTAAACTTCTTGTAAGAGCACTGAGGTGGGGGTGGATTGGCACCAACACCTGAAATACGGTACACGAGTAAAACACAAACGAAAAGGGCACGAAACCCAAAAATGAGGCAAGGTCGACAAAAATCAACTCACCACCCATGGCATTAATCCTAGCCTGGAAATTAGCCATAGCCATGTTCACTTGCTGCTGTAGCAAGTTGTTCAGTTTAGCTTGGGTCATGTTGATGTTTCCACGACCACCGCCTCCAGCACGACCACCACCGCCAGCACGGCCACCACCGCCACACGACGTCCACCACCACGAGCACCAGACATGATCTAACAAATCAAGAAACCGAGGGATTCAGATTCACTTCCAGTGTCAACCATTAGAAATTTACAAGAGTTGACCTAGGGACAAATCCAGGACTATACATCCAAACTCGAAGTCCATCGGGATTTTCATGCATTCCATTTTATTATTTCGTGTGCACCCGAAATGATAAACTGCTCTACATGGTCCTCCAGATGTACCCCTAATCCAGACCCCACTCACCGAATATTGTCGCCTAGTAACGTGTGACGATAGGTGCAAGTGCAGGAAGGCATGTGTGTGCTAGAACCAACAAATCAATCCCTCCTTCTTCAATCCAGAAGAAGAAGACAAGAGTAGGTAAGAACCCAAATAAAAGCGGATGATATAACGAAGAAGCATGATGATAATGTAATGACACCCCAACAACGTTATTACGTATCCCGCTATTAGACTCAAGTATGTGACCGTCTAGTGTGTGCGACTCGGCTATAGACCAGACTCTACATGCAGTCCTAGTTCACTATAACCATTGGCTCTGATACCAATCTGTCACACCCTCAAATTACAACTTGCGGGGTTTTACCGCGAGGCGCATGACAAACCAGGATCCAAGTCAACGATCACAATAAACAACTCTATATGAAAAGCGTAAAACCATAAACGACGATTTTATAAGCGGAAGCGTTTAAGAAGCATTTAATCAGCTATGCTATCATCCAAAGTATTCAAAACACTTTTTATTACAAAACGTGCAACTATGCCTAGACGCCAATGCAGACCCGTGCGCCTAGTTCCATTTGTTGCTACCTTAGCGACCTGAGAAAAACATGCCAAAAAGATGTCAACATATAATGCTGGTGAGTCCATAGGTTTGATCAAAATGTTATCAATATGTTACCAGAATATTACCATGTCCATACTATATCCATGTTACCAAGTACGCTAGCTAGGCGTATGTTCTGTTACTACTACGATTGGAAAACCATTACTAGACTGTTACCATGTGTTCAGCCCGATGCGTTGTAGCCATGCTACGAGTGTTACCAGTTCGAGACAATATGCACCCGCCCGGCCCTCCAAGCCGTCGATTGGGGTTTGTCAAACCCAATAGATCTATCCACATTTCCCCCGTTGTGCATCCCCGCACATTCATGGTTTCCCCCGGGACTTTAAAAGATCGTATAGTACACAAGTTTAAAACCATAGTATGACATATGTTACCAAAATAGTTTAGTGCATGTTTTCTCCCCCAAAAGTTAAAGCAGTAAAAGTGGGGCCGTGAACTCATCTTTGATAGCGTTCTTCGGTTATAAGTAAAGATGTTAAGCCCTTGATAATCCCTCTACCGGAGATCTATCAAAATGTTCACATAAGTGTTCCGACTAATAACCATAAGGTTATCTAGTCCCCGATTGTCCAGATCGTAACCAAGTATGTTTTAAAACGTGTTTAAATGTTTAACCGACACACTAGACCGACCCGACACTCCGTTGGTGACCCATTACCCTAAATAATCAAGTACACATAGATTACACACAAGGTTCAAGCATAAAACACTTAGTTTGTATCAAAAATCTCATTTCTGCATCAGAACGGTCGAACCAGTCAGTTTTAAGTCCCCTTCGACCGTTTTCAGTCTCCTTCACCCGTTTTACATTTCGTTCGACCGTTTGATGCCTCCTTCGCCCGTTTCACCACGTTCGCCCAACAAAAACCCAGGTTCGACCCTGGATTCCCTCCTTCGCACCTTCGATCGGTCGAAGGAGTCCAGGTTCGCCCCTGCTGTGCAAATTTTCCTAAAAACGCCTCAAACACATTCAAAACGACTCGAAACATCATCAAACACAGCAGTCAAGCATGGATAACTTATCCCTACAAAACCCCACCGATTTCCCCCAATAATACGTCCATTTCAACCCTTTCCTAAAATGGTAAAGATTATGGAAACATCACTTTCATGCATGAATAATTTACCCAATTTGGAAACTTTTGAAATCGATTCATATTCAACTTGAAATGCTCAGTTTTTTGAGTGTTCGATCTTTTCTTATCAATTCTATTGATCATAAATATCAAGCATCAAGTCTAGATTCGTTAAAACCCCCAAATACCCATAATATCGTCATATCCAATGCTAACCCTAAACAACAATAATCTAGCATCAATAACAATCCTATATCATGTTTCTATCATAGATACAGCAGCAAATCATTGAACAACACATAACACCGCATAATACACAACTTACATATGTTTATCACCATGAAAACCTATGTTAAATGATAATGTTTTGATTTAGAAAGATGTTTAAAAGGTTTTTAATCCTAAAAACACCCTTAGAATAGATCCGGACAATTAAGGTTAGATGAAAACGAATTAAAATGCTTTTAAAAAGGTTTAGGATTAAGAACACACCTTGGATTCTTGTTTAGATGTTGTAGATAGGTTAGATTATGAAAAAGAAGAGCAAAAACTCCTTATTTAGTGATTAAGATCATTTGAGAGCGTTTTGGGACGGTTAGGGTTTGTGAAATGATGAAAATGTCAAAGTTTGGTATTTATACTAATCCTCCTTCGCCCCAACTTAATGGTCGAAAGGAATTCTTTCAATTTCACTCCCCAGGTTCGCCCATTTACAAAGGGTCGAACTAGGCACAATGTTCTCCTTCGACCATTCGAAGTGGTCGAACCAGAACTCATTTTTAACTAGTTTTTCCAGTTTGTCGTGTTTAACGCATTCTAACACATCTTAACACATAAGCATGCATCCTTAATCTATATTTAACATACTTAAGCATAGATAATCATTTACACATCATTTAAACACATCTATGTATATAATGCACCACACGACCCATAATCTACACATATACTTAATTAGTTCATGTAATGTCACCAACAACGGAACCCGATACTAGTGTATTACCAAAACGACTCCCAATGATCCTCTAGATCATTGTACCCTGGACAATCCTAACTTGACCCGACTCAACTAACCCAGTTAAGTTCGTTTATAAACGTTTCTCGCTAAGGTAGACTTAGATGTTACTAATATGTTTAAGCCAAACATGCCGGGTGTCACACTCAAAATGCGACATGCAGGAATTCTTTAATTATGGGAAGTTGATCTGATACGTGATCAAACGGCTTGGCTTGTTTCGTACTACAGGTAATAGCGGCAACACCTTTAGCGGCAACGTGTTGCCTTTATTGCATCTGAAACCTTATTTCACCCGCCAACAGTCTCTTCTTCCCTATATGTTCCCTCCAACAGCCTCTCCTCCGATCATTGAACTTCTCTACTCACCACCACCACCTCCGATTTCCACAACTACCTACCTGCTTCCATCACCATCCACCTGTCACCACCACAACCCCCATCACCATCGCTTAGGTCAACATGTTTTTTTTTCTTTCTTTTTTCTTAAAAAATGGTTATTCTTTTTATTTTCTTGTAATATATGTTCTAGAGAAGCACCGATCTATTATGAGAAATGTTTATAAAGTGGGTTTAGCATCCTACCTTTACTTGTCAACAACCAACTCAAAAAGAGGATACCTAAACCCTAAATTATGTTTCAGTTCCATTATCATGACTATTGACAAAAACTTGGATTAACGCAGAACGAAACACACATGATTACAACGAAGGAGTTAATTCTTTTATCGAGATGTGTAGAGACCAGGTAGACATCCATAGAAAAATTAGATGTCCGTGTAGAATATGTTGTTTCAATGGCTTAAAACCCTTCTAAAAAATGAAATATCATTTTCATATCTTTGGTTTCTAACGGAAATACATGAAGTGGACCTATCACGGTGAAAGTTCAGGTAGTTGAGTTGTAGTTGTATTATGTATATAACATTGTGTCAAGAAACGATATGTATGGTGTTATCGAAAACCTTATGGAGGAGTGCATGGAAGAGGAGACGGACCATAACGACGAAGACAAAGGGGACTCAGATAGTAAGGGTGTCTGCGATGATTTTGAAGCACTGGTAGAGGAAGTTGAATAAGAATTATATCATGGCTGTACTATGTTTTCTTTATTCATCTTTTTAGAAAAGCTTCTGTATCTCAAGGTGGGGAACAAATGTGCTCATATTTCATTTACTGAGCTCTTGGAGTTGTTGCAATCTTCACATCTAGAAGACAATTGTAGAATCGATTTGGACAAGAATTTGATGATACTACGTGCGTATCCGATCCGAAGGTGAAATCAACGGATTAGTTAGTTGTTAGATGTGTTAGATAAGTGTTAGGAATAATCGATAAAGCACGCACACAAATCAAACACAAAACAGGTAGTACTTCGTCGTGTTGGAATCAAAATAAGTAAAAGTTACAAATGAAATCACCAAGGTTCCTATTTATAGGACCCTCGGTCATACGACTGGAAGGCCTGGTGTAGGAACTTCCTACGCTTGACGGTGTCTAAGCGTATGACACTCATATGCCTGGAACTATATAATCATTACAAAATACTCATAAACGACCTAGAAATACTACCCATAAACCACTAATCACTATAAAAGAGAGGTTATCACTATATCTAGACTAGGGACATGCCGAAGGGTGCACTAATAGACTCCCCTTTGGACCTAGCTAGATATCTTCATAACACTACTTCCACAGTAACCAATTTTCAACCTTCACCATCAACTATCTCCAGGCGTTCAGCACAGAGAACATGGACCAATCGCACCGAGAGGGAATGTTCTTGGCATAAGAAAACCTAATCATCTTCTGAACTCTCAATGCTTGATCACGATCTTGGTCTTCATATCTTCTTTAGAATAATAAACCAGCCACATATGGTCAAACACTCTCAACTTCCTACAAATCTTCGGTTCATTTCTGATTACAATCACGACTTCTATTGTAGTGAAGTTGTAGTACTAGAACATGAACTTGTCGGAGATGTTCTGTTCAATTGGGTCGACTGAAACTTGTGTCATCACAGTGGGAGGGTTGATTTTTCTCTTCCAGATAAACTTGCCAGTCTTAGAGTCTTTCTTTCTTGACTGGTAGTGAGCTGGATATTGAGGAGCACAATACTGCCATCCTTGGACACTTTCTCTGTGGCTAATCCTGTGAAACGTATCTAGTGAGGAGTTAGCCTGAATAGGCTCCTTCCTCACCCGATCCCGTATGTACCAATATGGCAAAGACTTGATATGATAAACTTTCTTGAATTATACAACACCACTCTCAAATTCGATACCATAAGCGTGAGCGTGAGGAAGATAAGTCAAACTCATAACATTCCCAGACATTTGATTCCACCATTGAGTAAACTTATTGGCTTGTACCGGTTTTTTCTTTTTGTATTCGTTGAACCACAGTTTGCACGTTTCTTAAATTCTGGCTTTTCTTTACTTTTCAGTCTGTAGTTCACCAACTTGAGGATTATTAGATTATATAATCTTTTCTCCTATAATAGTAAGTACTCGTCCAAATCTCAAATCCCAAATAATCATGTCATCGTCACTTACTTGATAACTAATTTTGAGTACACAGGTAACCATCCCACATGTTATAGGTTAGTTTTACTGATCAAGGACCTCTTTCATTGAGTAATAACTCTAAACGAAGACATTTTATTTATATAACAGAAAAACGAGATATTTTAAATATCCCCTACCAATTAAGTGTTTCGTCCTTGAAACCACTTAAGTATAGAGTAAGCGAGGGCTGTGTTCTCCCAAATTCTCAAATTTCCTCAAGTCACTACATGTTTTTCTATGTTTCCATTGGTACTTATCTTATTAGTTACTGATTTAACTACTTTAGATTTATATCTAAAACTTCTATACTCAGACATTTCAAAGGGAATTCTAATCATCTCTAATGTTTATAATATATGTTTCCATTGGTACTTATCTTATTAATTACTGATTCAAATACTTTAATTTTATATCTAAAACTTTTATACTTGACATTTCAAAAGGAATTCTAATCACCTTTAATGTTTATAATATATGCTTTTATCATCTACTTAAGAGTTTTTGTTGTACTCTTACATTGATTATCAATAAGTGGGTGATAGGCATATACCAATTAAAAGCTTAATGCTTAACCCCTTTTTTGCAGCTTCCTTTAGATAATAGATTTGTACCAAGTGTCCCGATCTAACACAGAGATATAAGCATTCTATGTCAGGAAATAACTTAATTCTTGTATAACTCAATCATCTTCTTTAAGGAATATATTTACGTAATGGCTAAGAAATATACACTATTTATAAGCCTATCAATTATCACGCATATAACATGATGCCTATTGGGGGTCTTTGGTAGTCCCGTCACCAAATCCATTCTTATATGCTCCCATTTCAATTAATGGATATTAGGTTATATGAAATATCTTGCAGGGTTCTTCTTTTCTATTTTGACTTATATGCAAGTCAAGCATTTATCCACCTACATACTAATGGATTTTTTCATGTTGGACACTAATATTTATTCCGAATATTTGTGTACATTTTCGTTCTGCAAGAATGTATTATATACTTAGATGTCCCACCCTGCCTAGGTGGAAACACAGGATGTAACCACGAAAGGTTTTCAAGCACAAGATATGAGCAAACATTCATGTTTATTTATTTATAAAAGTACCAAATGTGTTCGATAACAACCAGTTTCACAAGATACATTTTAAAACCCTTAGCGGGGTCAAAAGTTTTGATGACACGATACGTGGTGGTCGTGAATGATTGCCCAATCGTAACCCAAGTTCCATCCATGATTTAGTTACCTGAAAAACATGCATAAGAACTTTGTCAACAAAATGTTGGTGAGTTCACGGGTTTTGTAAACCAAGTGTAAAGTTTAATGAAATCCTTGAATGACCCATCATTGTCTAGCCAAGAACAATGATGATAAACCATCATGAGTCCATAACCAAACCTCGACGAGTGGTGCCTCGCACATTGCACAATAAAGGCAATGAATCGTCATAAAAGAAATGCAAGCACTCTCATATCGTATAAATCCGGTTAGAGTGACTAACTAAGAGTGGGGGTGTCAACCCAATAGATCTATTCAAGCGTTTCTAGGCTATATCCATAGCTAATGGTTATGATAAACAAATAAACGAGGACTTTGATGAGTACTCTAAACATATCGTCTCATGTACACCGGTTGGCTAGGAATTCATGCTAAAACGAGTAAACAATGCATGCTTTTCCCCAAAATAGAAAACAGTAAAATAGGGCCGTAAGAACTCACCTAAAGTCCGCGTGTAGTCTAGCAAAAGTGTATGTCTGACAACTAGGTATCTCGTCCTATATACATACATGGGTACCTTAGATTTATACAAATAGGTAATCCATGGTACTCGGGGTTCACCCGATCCTTAGTGGTATGTTGGTTTAGCTTTCCTTGGTGACAACTATATATTGCTTGAAAATAATAGTTTAGATAGGAAAAATAGATCTTATTTCCTAACACCTGTTACTTTCCATAAAGCATATGTTCCTTTTGAAAAAGAGTTATTTAGTTCACAAATACACTTAGTCTTTACTATTCCAAGCATCATAGACACATGTATTCACACTTACATATGCGTACCTCTATACTTATACTTACATATGTATATTTCCACACAAGACCATAGATAGGGATGTCTATGGGATCTACACTTGTATATACATACCCATATACATATGCATCCTTGTATGTACACATATGGACTTTGTTTTCATTACTAGAGTAAAGTAACATTATAACTTAGGTTCTTACATATCTAAACACATACACATACACATGTGCACATGTATATATATGTCACGCATATACACATACATATGTATGTATATTCACGCACACATACATGCATATCACGCATGCCTATATACATACATATCCACTTATGGTGATGTTTTATTATGAATGATAAACCATGAACTAAGGTGAACCACGTGATAATCAAACAAAGTAAAGAAGTAAATGTGTTAAGGTTTATACATCCTAGTAGATCCAAGATAGAATGAAAGATGCTAGAACTCCTTAGTTGCTCCTAGAACTTTGATGGATGTGTGTGTGTGTGTGTTTCAAAATCTAGGAGAGGGGAAGAGAGGTTTGTGGTGTGGTGAAACTTGTGCACAAAGGGCTCCATATATAGTGGTGGAGGTGGGAAGGGATTAGGAAGGTGCTTAACACTTTGGGTAAGTCAATTATCCTCAAACCTTGTGTTACATAGTATCCTTCCATGTTTGGTTAACAATCTTCTTATGTCTCATATCTCCCTAGCATATCTAAGGTCTAAATCACACTTTGGACGGTCACTAATCTCATGATTATTTTGGTTAGAGGCTAAGCATATGTGACATTACATGAATTCAAATATGGAAGCAAATCAACACATGCCAAAATAGAGTTTGACTTGGATTAAAAAAACGATTAGAAAGGTATGGGGGGGGGGCGACGGTTATGGGAAGGTAACAAGAAAGGGATTGTAAGTTATTTTGGGTAATGATCTTCCCTAGTTCTTGATGAATTAAGGAATCCTACTATGTTTGGTTAATGATTCTTCTTTGTCCCAAATCTTGCAAGCAAATCAAGGGTCTTAATCATATTTTAAGGTTGACTAAATACTATGATGATGTTCGGTAAGACTTGATCTAATGTGACAACACATTGTGGTTTCTAGATATTATATATAACATGTGATAAATTAGTTAAAAAAGATTATTATGGACATGGGGGGGGTATAATCGGCCAAAAAAAAGAACAAGAAAGAGGAGTGGACACTTAATCAATGTGGTAAACCCAACATTATAAATCTAAGATGTTTAAGGAATCTTGCCTTATATGGTTAAGTCACCAAATCTATATTTATTTTGTCTTAGAAAGAATAAGAGGATTTGACATTTCATTGATGATGTTCCAATGTCTAGTAAGAACAAAACATTAATCAAAGTGGTGGTGATCATTTTTGGCTAGTAGATTTTATAAATCCTAGTGTTGATCACTTGTTTCATCAAATATAGTTAAGTTTATAATCAAATCTAGTTAGTTCATTTACAATGGAACAGAAAGAATATGTAAGAGCTAGTTATTAATGTGTTTACTAGCTTCTTGTATTCATGTACATATATATATATATGCTGTAGATATATATATATATATATATATATGTGTGTGTGTGTGTGTGTCATGTACATACACACATATATGTACGTATGTTAGTTGAATATATACTAGGCTTTATACGTAAATTCCATGATGCTTTCCATTGTATTATTTAATAAATGGGCATCTATACGTGATTTTGGAAAATAATTCGTAATCGTTTAAATTTGTGTCACCAAGATTCATTTATATGGGTGAAATTATACTCGTTCGGACATTGCTAGACTATCTTAGGGGACTTATGCATATAAAATGACATGAATAATGCATGGAAAATTAAACGTTGACTAGAATGTGTACGGATTTTGACCTGGCTAAGTGGCGGGTGTCACATTAGATAAATGTGCTTTCTCCATAACCATATTCATAAGTACTCCCACCATTCTTTCTTTGCTAATCTTCTTAGCGGTTAGGACTTGTTCTTACGAATCCTTAATTTTTTTCTTGTAGGATCGTGATTCTCAATAGGATAAGAAATTTGATATACTATGCACGTGACCAATCCGAAGGCGGGATCAACGGATCAGTTTGCTATTAATCGTGAAAGAGATGTTAGAAAGATGTAAACAATAAACACACACACAAATCAATCATACATGAGAAACACTTCGACGTGTTATAGCAAAAATGAGCAAAGGTTATATATGTTGAACACAAGTGTCCTATTTATAGAACATTGTCCTACGCCCGGATCCTTCCAGGCGTAGGACTCACACGCCTACAATGGTCTAGGTGTAGGTGTTGGATTACTTATACCTTATAAACAAGTTCTTATTAAGAACACTTGCTAAGATTTATCAAAGTATTTAGCACAGCGGAATAAGTATAAGTGTTCTAAGTTAAGATTTCACTTTTAACAGGAGTTCTTACTCCCCCACAGTTAATGCACCGAAGTAGTAAATGAGAATTACAGTAATGGGAAAATAAAACAATAAATGCTTTCAATGATTCACAAAATATATTAGAAAATGATACTGCAAAAGATTGTCTAAAATAAAGGGGATGAACCCATCTATTTATAGACTAAGAGTATGTACATGGGAAGTATACAAATGATTATAATAATAACACAACAAGCTGTGGTATTTGCAACTTGTACATAAAGTAACTTATACTAATATAAAACTAAACTACTGAAGATCAAGGGCGGTGGGAAGCTTCTAAGGAAGTGCTGATGAGTGACAAACTTCTGATGAGTAAACTTCAAGAGTTTGTCTTCAGGAGTTGTTCTTCAGATGTCTGCCTGGTTCATCTTCAGAACTTCTGTTTTCTTTACTCTTCAGGACTTGTTATCATCTTCTTCAATACGTAGTGATCTTCTACTTCAGCAACTTACACAAAACATGCAGAGGATGTAGGACTAAGGTTTATACTGGCTTGTCAATCCTCTTTGACCCTAAAATCTCCCCCTGGATTGATGAATCCCAAAACTTTGTCTATCTTTATTTATAAGATCATCTTTTCCTTGAGTTAAGAATTCTCCAAATTTCTTTTATCATTTGAAATTTGAGTTCTCTGACTTCTGATTCAGGAAGTTGTCCTTGGTTTGGTACAGTGCTTTGAATGGCTTGAAGATCTTCATCCGATAGTTTCTCCAATTTAGTTTTGTAGTGTAGGACTTTTGAGGTGAAATCTTTTCTTTCCAGAACCATGGAATTGAACTTGTGGGTGAAGTACCATTTGACAATTGGAGATATGGATTTGAAGAAGTTGTCAATAAATTGTACTATTTGCAGGTTTGAAGATAGGTCTGATGTTGGTGGTTTTTCTTTTTCAGTTGTGATCAAATTGGATATCCTTCCATGTTCAACAAGTACAGTACCAGGTATATCACTAGAAATGGGGATGTGATGCTTAGTGACTACCTTGGTCTGTTTTTGATCTGTGATGGTCTGCTTCCGTTGATATGCAAACGTTGTTAGATCCCTATCTTGTGTTAACAGAGGCTTTTCTTCAATCATGAAGTCATCTTCAACAATGGTGTTCTTTTCAATCAACATCATTTTGAAGTCTGTTTTAATGTGTTCCTCTGGTTTCTTCTTGGTAGCAGTCCTTGTTGGTTTAGGGTGAACACCAGAAGTTTTAACTACTGAAGTTTGTGAAGCTTCAAAAGTTTTGAACTTCTCTGGATTTGCTAGTCTTTCATCCTTGAACTTCTTGTAAGTGTCATAAAGTACATCTTCTTTTTCATCTGCACACTTGATTCTTTGAACCATAGTTATTATCCACCAATTCTTGTATGATTTGGGCCCTCTTCAACTTCCTTTCTTTTTCTATGGCCAGCTTTTTAGATACAAGTTGTGCCATTTGTGCAAGTTCATCAGTTGAGAGTCCCCTAAATGAGTGTTTCTTTGTCTTGCTGTGTTTGCTGATATAGTTCATCAGTTGTTGTCTTTTATCTTCCTCAGCAGCAAGGAGTTTTTGCTCAGCAGCTCTTTCTTGTGCTTCTAACTCACATAGCTTTTCTTCATAAGCTCTCAATTTGCCATCAAAGCTTATGTCATCCCTTGAGAGTTTTAGTATGGATTGGTGGATCAATAGTGCAAGAAGTATCAACTACTGAAGTGTTGATCTGAGTATCAACTACTGAAGGATTGTCTTTAGTACTTTTGGTCTTGCCTTCAATGGTTTCTTCACTAATGCCTTGGGATAACTTCTCAGCTTTTTCTCTAAGGAGCCTTTCTTCTTTTCATACTAGTCATGTATTTCTTTTAAAGCTATTTCTTGCCTTGTTTTGACTGTTTCTTTTTGGGCATCCTTGAGTTGTTATGACTTTCTAGCCTATTTAGAGGCTTCAAGAGAAACAACTTGTGGTTCCTTTGACATTTCCCCCTTTTTGGCTTCATCCACTTCTGGAAACCAAGGAGGTGGAGGTGTTACACCAAATAAATGGGCCAATTGTCTTATATTGTCTTCCACTTTTCTTGACAAGTCACCATGCTTGTGATCAATTGCATTGTTTATCATCTCTATCTAAGTTTTGTTCTTTAACTGCATAGCAGTCATAAAGGTTTGGATATGAGATGAGATAAGCTGGTGCACCATCTGGTATAGGGGACCATCTGGGCTGCAAAGTTGGTTCAATTCTATGCTAGATGACCTAGAGAATTGGGTAGCCTTTTGTTAGTGTGGAGGGTGTGTTTTGGGGTGATCCTCAGTATGAACTGGGGATGCCACTTTAGGGGAATTGGGGTTCAAGTCATCTTTAACCTGATCTTCTGTGACTGTCTCTTTGAGTACAGATACATTAGATTCGAGACCATCACAGTCAGCCGTCAATTCTTTTTGTGGAGATTTTGAAACATCATCCAAATAAATGGAATCATAGGAATCCCTGACAACATCATAAATGATGAGGTTATCAGTGGTACCATGAGCTAAGCCCAACCTAGTTGTCTCATGAACCTCTTTTTCTTGGTACTGAGATTTTCCTACTTCAGTCACAAGGACTTCATTAGTAGTTACCACATTTGAGGTCTTAGCTATGGTACTACTTTCCTCAAATCCACCACTGGATGGTATAAGAGTAGTAGCAGCCTCAAATGTACCTAAAGTATCTAAGTTTGAGCTTAGACACCTTGGTTCCTCCTCATCTCTTGGGTTAGAGCTAATAACATTCTCATTAATGTCCATATCTGTGTTTTGATCTCCTGTATTATATGTTGATTGGGGATTGACATTTTCTGATGGAATGTTTTCTTTCAGCTCGGAGAGAATATTAGCTTCCTCAACTGCTGTATGTGATGTTTCTTGTTCAGTAGTTGGGTTTGTTTTAGTTGTTTCAAAAGAAGGGTTGAGTAGTTAATGTCTTTTAAGCTTCTTTCTAGCAAACCGAATGGATATGGGTGCTCTTGGGGGTGTTTGAGACGGATGAGACTGAGAGGAATTTTCAGTCACATCTTTTAAAAGCGCAGATTGCACATCAGCGGTTTCAGGCATCTCATCTTCCTGAATTGCTTTTCTTTTTGGGTTGGTGGTTTGGATTTTTGTTGTTTCGGTTGTTTAGGCTTTTCGGGAGTGGGTTTTAAAGACGTTGGCTCCATGGAGACTGTGGCTTGTTCCCCTTGGTCATCTTCTGGCAAAAGTGCCGGTTTGTTATGCCAAGAGTATGCTTGTGAGGTTAAAGGGTTTAAAATAGATGTTTTACCCACAAGCACCTCTTCTCCAAGTTCCCTGATAATGCATTGCATGATGAACCTTGGATACAACAAAAATTTCTTTTTCTCATTTTGGTGATGCAACACCAACTCATTGAAAAAGTATGATGATGCCCTGTAATTAGTTTCATTCACAATGGAATGAAAAATTGGTTGTAAAGTTGAGGGCATCTGATCAGATGATTCAGTTTTTGGACTTAAACACATGATAATATAGTGAAACAAAAGTTTATATTTTGGATCAAAACATTTCTTGTAAATAGTAGCATGTGATAACGTACCTTGGTAACCACACTCACTTATGGTTGATTGAATTGTTCCACTAGGAATTTGATCAAGTGCTTCAGCATCATCCAGACCTAGTCTGTTTCCCAGGGTTGCCGGTGTGATTTCCATAGCCTTCTCTTTGATCATCGTCTTCAGGGAAGTGACCTTACCATTTAAGGTAATAGCCTCAGAGGCCCAGAACTCATTGAGAGTTTCAGTATGGATTGGTGGGTCAATAGTGAACGACGTGGGATATTGAGATTTTATGACTAAATCAATGATTTCATCGTATTGGGACCAGGATTCATCCTTTTCGAATTAGCCTCTTTGATTATGTCCCTGTTTGAGAACTAGAGCCATTTGTGTTTGATAGAATAGTTGCAGGTTTTAGAGAGGGTTTGAGAGAGGGAAGTTTTGTTTTTGAAACGATAATAATGAAAAGAGGGGTTTTTGGAAGTTTAATAACCATCCTGGGTTAAACTTCTGAAAATAGGAAAAGACTGATTTGCCCTTTTTGTCTAAAACTTCTGATGAATAATTGTTCATCAGCAGTTTCCTATTTTGCTCTTCAGCAGTTTTGAACAACTGATGAGATTTGTTTAATAATACCCAAAATCAACTTTTGATGATTTTATTACCATCAGCAGTTTCTCTTTTCAAAAATTTTCCCATACAGATGTTTTTGTACATCAATACTTTCTCTCATTATGATCATCAGAAGTCTTGTGATACAAGTACTAAAAAAATAAATGAAATTGAAATACGTGTAGAGAATGAAAACACTTACAAAACTTACTCCAAATTTAGCATTCCATGCAAGGATACTAACTTCTGAAAGGTTGTTGTGTCAAGATGTTTTGTGAAAAGACACATATTTGACCTCAATTTTGCCTTTTTCATAGAAATCCCTAATGAAATGATACCTGATGTCAATGTGTATAGTCTTTCAAAACTGAACAGGGTTTTGAATCATGCTAATGGCTGAGGTACCGTCTAATAGCAATGGTGTCTTGGTTTCTTTGATTCCATAATCAAGAAATTGATTTTGAAGCCATTGTATCTGTGGATTACAACTTACAACTGCAATATATTCTGCTTCAGCAGTTGATGTTGCCACAGATGTTTGCTTCTTTATTGCCATGACACTAGAGAGTTTCCAATGAATTGACATGAACTATCTGAAAAGGCTATCAATCTGGTACTGCTTATAGCAGGATACCAAATTTCTAGATTAGGAGTTCCTTTCAGATTTCTAATTTTTTTTTTACTGCCATAAGGTGTGATTCTCTAGGAGCTAATTGATATCTAGCATAAACACATGTTGAAAACATAATATCTGGTCTAGAATCAGTTAAGTAAAGAAGGGAACCTATCATACATCTATAGGTGGTTTGATCAACCTGTTTTCCTTGATCATCTGGTTCAACTTGTGTGGCTGGACTCATGGGGGTGGAACATGATTTACAGTCTTATAAAGAAAATTTATTCAATAATTCTTTATCATGTTTAGATTGATGTATAAAAGTTCCATTTGCTTATTGTTTGATTTGCAGTCCTAAAAAGTACTGCAGTTCTCCCAAGGTACTCATCTCAAATTTAGATTGCATGAGTTTCTTGAATTCTTCACAAAGTTTTGTATTGGTTGAACAAAAACTGATATCATCAACATAAATTTGAACAAGCAGGATGTGATTTCCAACATGCTTTATAAAAAGAGTTTTATCAATGAAACCTCTTGTGAAGTGATTTTTGAGTAGAAATGTTGAAAGTGTATCATACCAAGCTCCGGGAGCTTGTTTTAGTCCATATAGAGCCTTGTCAAGTTTGTACACCCAATTGGGATGAGCAGGATCCTCAAACCCAGGTGGATGACAAACATACACTTCCTCTCTTATTTTGCCATATAAAAATTGTAACACCCCGACCGATGGCGGAAACATCGAGGTGTCACGTAGTGATGAATGTTCAATAGCTCATGGTACTAAATGGAAGTTGAATATTACTAAACAGTTTACAATTTGTCATACAAATTACATAATCTTGATTTGCATAAACTAGGTCCAAAGCTCCTATGTGTTCCAAAACTTGTATAACTTCCAATAGCAAATAAAACCTGAAACATGTTAAGTTGGAAAGATGGGGGGGGGGGTCAACTATAAATAGTTGGTGAGAATACATAGGTTTTGCATATAGTTGAAAACAATATGTTGTATAGCAATCATAGTTGATGTATAATAATTAGTAATGATAGAATATGAGTCCGACATGTAACAATGCGTCTTTTGTACAATCAAACCTTGTGTCGACTGAGACCTAACTCGCAAGTTAGTAAAAGTGTAACTGTTTTCGATCATCCCTGAATTTATGCGGGGGGATGGGTTTGTCAGACCTATAGCGCTATAATCTAAACAGGCGGCTTGATCAATGTTAATCATTGTACCGTGTCTTTTTGTTACAGTCAAATGATAGAATGAGTAAACGATAGTGTAATTGAATCACAAGTTTCAACAATGTAAGAATGAGTAAATGATAGTGTATAAAATGTTTAAACATGTTTCACCCCAAAATGTAAAACAGAAAAAGGGGCTATGTAAACTCACATTTGCTAAGCTGAATTATCCTCTAAGCGTTGTGAATGTATGTGAGGCGAATCCCAAATACTTAACAACGTAGCTAGTCCAATTTGAAGCAATAAAAAAAACCGAAAAAGAAAGAATATCAAGATTCCAATTCTCCAATTACAAGAGCTTATAATCAAAGCTTCAACTGTAGAATTAATAGACTATAGAAGAAAGGTATGAGGGAAAGTTTAATCAGATTGAAACAATCGATTTAGAGGTGTCAAGTGTAATCGGTCATAGGTGTGTTTTTATACTAATTTTGGATTCAATTAGCCATTAAAATTGGTCAACACCATAAAGTAAGGTTTTAAGATGAATTGACTATTTGACTAGGACTTTGACTGTTTTCCAAGACTTTGACTAGGGCTTTGACCACGACTTTGATTAGGACTTTAACTGTTTGACTAAGACTTTGACTAGGACTTTGACCAGGACTTTGACTATTTGATTGTCTTCGCAGACCGCGAGAACTAAAAAAATCAAATTTTCTAATTTATTCAATTTTAAGTTCCGGACTTGTTTCCTTCGGTTTCTAAGTTGTTTTAGGACCGAAAATTAAGGGTTTTGAGTATCAAGGTCTGAAACATACGTGCTCGGGTGTAGATGTGAGTATAAAACGTGCAATACTTTTACGTATAAAATGTATAAGTTTTATTAAATTGTGACTTTTGGTCCTATTAACATAGGAGGGTTAAAAATGAAAATTTTGAAATAGTTGAGGGACCAATTATGCACATTTATGAAAAGTTAAGGGTGCAGGTTGTCACAAAAATGCACTTTATACATCCATTTGAAAAACTTTGATTTTGTTGGAAATTGCATAAGCCAAAAATTACCTGATGGCTTCAAGCCTTGCAACTGGAGCAAAAGTTTCATCATAATGAATTCCATCTTCTTGTGAGAAACCTTGAACCGCCAGTCTTGCTTTGTTCTTGATGATTTAATCGAACTCATCTTGTTTGTTTCTGAAAACTCATCTTGTGCCAATTGGTAGCTTGTTAGGACGTAAAGGACAAATTTCTCAGACCTGTTGCTTCTTGAATTACATCAAGTCATATTGCATAGCTTCAACCCAACTGTTATCTTTGAGGGCTTCCTGGTATTTCTTTGGTTCCAATTGTGAAATAAATGCAGAGAAGAAGTAAAAGTTGGAGAGATGGTTTCTTGTAACTACCCCTACAACAATGTCACCCATGATTTGTTCTAATGGATGATCTCTTTGTTCTATCAATTGTAAGCCCATAGGAATGAACTCTTGTGCTTCTTCAAACAAACTAGTGAGATTAATGATGTCTAATTCAGCTATTTGTATAGCTTCAATAGTTTTGGGAACTGAATCAGAAGATTGGGGTGTTTCAGTAGGTGTTTGGTTTATTGAATAAGAAGTTTGTGAAACTTCTGTTGGTTTAGGAGTTTATTTGACTGTATTTGGAGTCCATGATGGAGGACGATCATCAAACCCTTGATCACCATAATAAGTGGGTTTAGATGAAGTAATAACAATCTTATCACGTCCGAAATTAAAATTGTCAAGATGAAAGAGTTCAGCAGGATGTGGTGGAATAAGAGTGTGTTTTGACTCATTGAACCTGACATTCAGTGTTTCTTCAACTATCTTGGTTCTGGAATTAAAAACCTTATAGACTTTTCTTGTGGAAGAGTAACCAAGAAAGTACCCTGAATCAACTTTTGCAGTAAACTTTGAAATAGAGTCTTTGATATTCAGAATAAAGCGTTAACATCCAAAAGCCCTGAAGAAGGAGATCAAAGGCTTGATGCTATGAAGAATTTCATAAGTAGTTTTGGAATGTCTTTTTTTGACAAGGACTCTATTTTGAACATAACAAGCTGTGTTGACTGCTTCAGCCTAAAAATAAAGAGGTAGGCTTGAATCAGCTAACATTATTTCTTGCTGCTTCAATCAATGTTCTATTCTTCCTTTCTACCGCACCATTTTGTTCAGGAGTTCTGGGAATGCTGAACTGTCTAACAATCCCTTTAGTCAGGCAGAATTCATCCAAAGTTTTCTTCCTGAACTCTGTCCCATTGTTACTTCTTATGATTTTGACAGAGAGAGAATATTGTTTCTCTTCTTGTAGAATGAAGAATTTAATAATATCAGCTGCCTCATCCTTCGAAAATAAGAAGAAGACCCATGTAAATCTTGAATAGTCATCAATGATGACCAAACAATACTTCTTCCTACCAAGGCTCGTGATTTTGACTGGCCCAAATAAGTCCATATGGAGTAGTTGAAGACATGCAGTTGTTTCAGATTCTTCAATAGACATATATGAGGAATTATGCTACTTACCATTAAGACAGGAAACACAGTGTTCTTTACACTAATATTGCTTCAAGGGTAGACCTCTGACCAAGCCAAATTTAGTGACTTTATGGTTTTAATGTTCACATGGCCAAGTCTCCTATGCCAAAGTTCTGTTTCAGAAGTTGATGCCTTTGAGAAGAAACAGGTAGTGTTGTTCAATACCTTGTCCATTTCAATGTCCACTGCATAGACATTGCCACATCTTTTGGCAATTAACAAGGTATGATCTTCTATGATCTTCTCTATCAACTTCTGGCCTTCTGGTGATATGATCTTGCATGCTGTTTTGGTGAAAAGGGATGAATATCCCTTGTCACACATTTAAGAGACACTCAACAAGTTGTACTCTAAGTTTTCAACAAGATTGACCTTGTTAAACTGCAATTTACCAGAGGATACATTGCCATATCCTAGCACATATCCCTTGGCATTGTTCCCAAAGGACACAGATCCTTCTCTTTGGCTTATGAAATTGTTGATCAGGTACCTGCATCATGTCATGTGCATTGAGCCCCCACTATCTACATACCAAATCCTGTTTAGACCTCTGGAGACCCTCTGCACAGAGAGTATATTAGTTAGCTATAAGAACCCAAGCCATTTTGGCTTTGGGTTTACTCTTGAGAACAGGAAGAGTAGCAGTTTGCTATGGACCATTTTTGGAAATCCATGTCATGTTAGCCATGGACTTGATTTTTAGCTCAATGGTAGAGTTTTTTAGAAGCTCACCGTCAACTTTGGTCATCAGTAGTTTGACCATGCTCATAAGATTTCTAACCTCAGTAGTTTGTGAAACTGCTGATGGTTTGGGTCTAAGTACTGAAGAATTTTGAGAAAAAGGTTTTGGTTGAGATTTAGTCTTTTTATGAGAAACGGTGTTACATGGTTGTTGTTTGTTGGGATATAAAGTTTTTGCAAAATCTTGTTTGATTTGCATTCCCAAAACCAGCTGTAATATCTTCTTATTGTACTGATTTCTTTTCTGTATCTACAAAATTCTGTTATGTGGTTAAATAGACCACATATTTCACATGATTTTGCATTTCCTTTTAATTTTTCAGGAGTTTTGGAAGGTAGGGTATTGACAATATAAGGATTTTGAGTTAGATCATCAGTAGTTTTCAGGGTCTCAACTCCTGATGTAGATGAAACTACTGATGACTTAATGTCAGTTGAATTTACTTCTGCAGGACTTTCTTTTTCATTTTTAAGAAAGTTCTGATGAAATATTGTGCAAACTTTTATATTAGAAGTTTGAACTATTTTACTCCCATCTTCAGTATTTTTAGGAGTAAAATTAGTTGGTGATTCTGTGTGGTTGTACCCAATGCCAAACTTAACATTTGATACAGTGTCTTTGTTAAGCAACATTTGGTAACCCCTACATGACTCAACCTAATTTTCACAGTCAACCTTAGTGTCAGCAACCTCTTTCTGACATTTCCTAGGTTTCTTATCATGCTTTTTATTTGTGCTTGGGTTTCAATAGCATTATTTGTTAATTTAGAAATTTATTTTGTCTTTGAAGCAAGTTTTCTTTCTAAACTACATTTTATTTGAGTAAATTTTCTCTCCGATTCAATGGCTTTGCCTTGTAGGTGCACATTTGTTTCTCTTATTAAAGCAAAAGATTTTTTGCATGATTTTGAGCAAAGCTTTAAAAGAGATTCTTGTGATACCTGAAATAAGGCAGAATTAGAGGAACATCCCTCAAAGGCGATTAAGGCAAAATTCTTTCTGACATTATCAGGTTCTCCCCAATTGATGTCAAACATTTTGTTATCTGCATCAGGACTGCAAACTGTTGTGTCATATGGAAGACTGCTCCAGTCAACATAGCTTGAAGTAAATAAAATTTGTTGAGAGGGTTGTTGAGTTTGTGGAGGGTGAGCAGCAGGACTAGAAGGCATCTGTTGTTGAACAACCATCTGTACATATTGTATTTGAGGTACATATTGGATTTGTGGAGGTTGTGCCTATACAAAATGTGCACTTCCTTGTGTTCCTGTATTCATATTATAACTGGGGTTAGTTTGGTTTCCAGACTGGGGTTGGTTATAGCTCGAGCTTCTACACTCTCTAACAAAGTGTCCCAACTTCTGACACTTGTGACATCATAGTTTTGATTTGTCAAAACCAACTTTTGTTGAACTGTTCAGTCCTGGGAATTTTCTTCCTCACCTTTTTGTAAAATTTGTTAGTTTTAATACTTAACATGGCCAGTTGGTGCAGTATATCCATTTCTTCTAACTCAACACTATTGAAAATTTTTAAATCATCCATAATAAACACATGTTATCAGTAGTTTGACTATTTTCTTCATTGTCATTATAAGGATATGACCTTTCTGATGAGATCCCTGAAGTTATGTCAATGTGGTCAAAAGATCCAAAATCAGATATTAAAGAAGGAAATCTTTCAAACTGTTGTGTCAAAGTTTCTCCATTAACATGAGTAAAAGTTTCATATTGCTAAGCAAGAATTTCTCTGGTGTTGGCAATCACCTCATCAGTTCCTCCAAACGGTTCTTTTAGGCAATCCCACAGCTCTTTAGCACTTTCACAATGTAAAAGCCCAGCATATATTTCATTTGGGAGATCCATTGCCAACATAGAGAATGGCTTAGTATTAAGCTCAAATTTTAGGAATTCTTCATCAGTGTAGTCTTTTGGTTCTTTTGCTCTTTCTACTTTAGTATCTGAATCAGTTATTACTGGTTTATGGGGTCCATACATGACAGATCTCCAACATCCAATATTTGTTTGAGATAAAGTGTGTCCTAATCTCTTTTGCCAGATATTGTATTCATTTCTTACTAGCATAGGAGGTTTATTGGCAGATCCAGTATTATAAGGGTCCATTTTTAAGAAATTTGATTAATCAAGGGTTTCTTAAAATGATGGATGTTAAAAGTGATCTAAAATCCTGTGTTGAGTATCAATAAGAGCCTGTGTCTGACTCTCAATTTGTTAGATTGATATTTGATCAGATAAACCATAGTTCTGATACCAATTGTTGGATCAGTTATATCTTATAAATAGATTCTTATTAAGAACACTTGCTAAGATTTATCAAAGTATTTAGCACAGCGGAATAAATATAAGTGTTCTAAATTAAGATTTCACTTTTAACTAGAGTTATTACTCCCCCTCAGTTAATGCACTAAAGTAGTAAATGAGAATCAATGAAATGAGTAAATAAACAGTAAATAAAACAGTAAATGCTTTCAATGATTCTCAAAATATATTAGAAAATGATACTGCAAAAGATTGACTAAAATAGAGGGGATGAAAACATCTATTTATAGACTAAGAGTGTGTACATTAGAAGTATACAAATGATTATAATAATACCACAACAGGCTGTAGTATTTTCAACTTGTACATAAAGTAAATTATACTAATATAAAACTAAACTGCTGAAGATCAAGGGCGGTGGGAAGCTTCTAAGGAAGTGCTTATGAGTGACAAACTTCTGATGAGTAAACTTCAGGAGTTGTTCTTTAGATGTCTGTCTGGTTCATTTTTAGAACTTCTGTTTTCTTTACTCTTCAGGACTTGTTATCAGCTTCTTCAAGACTTAGTGATCTTCTACTTCAGCATCTTACACAAAACATGCAGAGGATGTAAGACTAAGGTTTATACTGTCTTGTAAATCCTATTTGACCCTACAATAGGACACTTCTACACCTAGAACCTAACATACATAACAAAAACGACGCGTAAATGACTGAAATGCTACCCGTACACTACCAAAATCTATACAAGAGAAGCAAATGCTATATCTAATTTAGAGACATGCCAAATGGTGCACTGACAGACTCCCCCATAGACCTAGCAAGATATCTAAAAAAACTTGCATCCACTGCATCTGATCTTCCACCTTCACCAGCAACATGTTCAACCTTCCAAGACAAAGAGCTTGGACTAATCGCACCCAGAGTGAATGTTCTTGGCATAACAAAACGTATCATCTTCTGATAGTGTATTGCTTGTTCACGATTTTTTGTCTAGATAATGAATTGGATTCTGATGGGGAGTCTTCACATCTTCTTCAGAGCAATTAATGAGCCACATGGGATCAAACACTTTCAACTTCTCACACAACTTGGGCTCATTTTTTAGTACAATCACGACTTATGTGGTAGTGAAGTTGTAATACCAGAACATGAACTTATTAGAGAAGTTCTGCTCGATTTGTGCAATAGGAACCTGTGTCATAACCGTGGGAGTCTTGGTAGTACGTTTCCAAATAATCTTTCCAATTCTTGGATCTTTCTCTTTTGACTGGAAGCGAACTGGAAACTGAGGCACAACATACTGCCATCCCTAAACACTCTCTCTACGGATAATCCTATGGAGTATATCTAGTGTGGAGTTAGCTTCTGTTGGCTCCTTGCGCGTTAGATCTCGTATGTACCAATACGACAGAGACTTGATGTGATAGATGGATTTGAAATACAGAACATCGCTTTCAAACATGATTCCATAAGCGTGGTTGTCAGGAAGATAAGTCCAACTCATCACATTCCCTGAGATTTGACTCCACCGCTTAGTGAACTTCTTTGCTTAAACAGGAGCTTCATTAATATATTTGGTGAGCCATACCTTGCATATCTCTCGAATTTAAGCTTTTCTTATCATTTCAACCTCTGATTCATTTGCTTCAGGATTATCAGATTCAAGTATCTTTTTAGCTTCTTCAAAGTCTTTGTATTTGAGATTTAGAATCTTGGTTGCCGAATCTTAACCACACTCTCGGGATACTCTTGATCTGTGATATCTTCAATTTCTATGTCATCTAACCTGTCATCCTCTTCAGAATACCTGTGAGAAGCATCCATAGGAGTAACTTCTTCACAAGTGGGACGAATACTTTAGCAATGTCTTCCCTTGACATCGCTGGAGGTATTTCACTTTCTTCCATATCCATATAAGGCTTCGTCACAGGGTTCTCATCGTCATCTGTAAAGAAAATATCATAAAAAGACTACATCCATTTAATAAGAACATCCCGTTGAGCAACAACGCCATTGAAAACTTCAGTAGTTAGGGCTTCTTGAGAAGTCGAGCCACCTAGAGGTTTGGAACCTTCATCTTATGATTCTTTACTTCTTCTCTCTCTGAACGTGGACTCAACTGTCTTTGTTTGTCATGAGCTGGGCTTGCCTTCATCACGTTCACCTTCATCATCACCACCCTATCCTTTCTCTGATTCGTGGTCATCGCCCAAATCATCATCATCATCTTCCTCATCATCACTATCATCACCATCATCTCTGTCACACCCCGCCAAGGCGGAAACACGGGGATGCGACAATCGAAAGGTTTTCAAGCACAAGGTTCAAGCAACACACATTTATTCAAATAGTACCACCATAAATGATTGAAATTGTCATGAATTTATTGAAAACGATACCATAAGGTTAACAAAGGAGACATTGTCTAGTACTTATGGAAATTGAAAACATAACATCTTGAAAACGACAAAACCCATCAAAGTGATACCACGTGGTACATGCTCGAACCCTTCCCTCAATCCTCGGTGGCCCTCCATTAGTTACCTGAAAAACATGAAGAATGAGTTTTGTCAACAATAATGTTGGTGAGTTTACGGGTTTTGAACGTATAGTTAAACCGACGTGTAATTCGTGTATGACCAATCATACACTAGCTAAGTGAATGATTATTGTGAGAAGCATGAGTCCCGTAATCAAACCTCTTGACTGTTGTGCCTCGCGTATTGTACACTAAAGACAATGTATGTGTAGTAGAATACTAACACTCTTTTGTATGTAACCGTTTAGAGTGATGAACCAAGAGTGGGGGTCTCAACCCAATAGATCTATTAAAGTGTTCCATGGCTTTTGAAAGCTAATGGTTACAGTAAACATTGTACGAGGACTAGTGAGCTCATGAACCAATATGTCTCATGTTCCTCATGGTAGTCACGATAGAATGTACACACACTTGAAAATGACACAAGTATTGATGCATGTGTTTCCCCCAAAATGTAAAATAGTAAAATGGTTCATAAAAACTCACCTGATAGGGATGTACGTAGTCTAGTGATGCTGAATTTAAGTAGCAGCTATCGTCTGGACAGTAAATGTCCTATGCTCATTATGAATATGTTAAGCTGTTTGCTTATCATACAAGTGGTTCACCCGACAATTGTAGACCCAATTGTGTAGGCTGGGACTTTGTGTATGTGATGACTCTTAGTGTTTCGTGTTGAATAAGCCCAGTATTTACTAGATTGGCACCGATTGTAACCAAAATGGGCCCCTTTTGTATCGTCACGGGTCCAAGTGGTTCCCAATGGATCATGTGTGATCGACTCATGAGATAATAAGTGCTTAAATATATGTTTTAACCATCATAACACACTAGAATTTGTTAACATGTGTTTGTTTGACTCTAACATGTGTTATCACAGGGTAGCCAAAGCTAATTTGTACCGTAGCTTCAAAAGTTACTCGTTTAATGGATCGAAATTGATTGATCTTTGCTTGATGAACATGGCTGAAACCTTTCAATGTGCTAACCGATTATAGTTTCCTTAATAAACGCCTTAGTTTTCAAGTGTTCTAAACCATGAGCTTTGTTAAATAAAAACCGGTTCGTAGTATGATAAATCAAGTCGTGTTTGTTGTTAAAGCTTTGTTTGAGTTTAGGGATGTTTCATCCTAGCCGATTAGTATTATAAAGAGGTGTAACCGCATTTGAGCTTTGTTTCTAAAACTTTGCATATAAAAGTGATGGTTTTGAGAAGTAGTGACTTAGGTTGATGATATGTTTATCGCATAGAAATGGTTAAGCCGAGTAGAACAAGATTAAAAAAACTTGGGGTTGGGTGTAATACTTAGGGCCGAATAGGGTGTGGTTGTAAAAGGATAGAATGGCCAAGAGTCTTACCTATTAGAAGCAATGTGAGGTTGATTGAGTGCTTAGATCTTGACCCTTCCTTCGAGCTCCCTTGTCTTCGGTTGTGGTTTTCTTGGGGCCGATAGGATATTAAGTGAGAATGAGAGTTGTGAGTGTTGAATGGTGCAAGTTTTCAAGTGTTTCTTGGCGTCCTTATATAGTCGATTGTTTGGCAATGGGAAGTCTTTTGGAACACTTTAATATTCCGTTGTGCAATTTACTTTGATATATTTATAACACACGAGTGTTCATAAGTAAGAAACTACTAAAAATTGAGCCAGTGATCCAACAAATGATGCAATGTATAAAGCAAGTTACTACTTTGGTGCTAGTTAGGATGATAAGGATGGCTCATGTGTTTACTTGCTTTGGCTGATTAGTTGTCAAGTATAAGGGGTATAGGTAGTTTTCTAGGATTAAGCAAAGATGAGTGTTTGTTTCCATTTGTGTGCATGTAGTAACATGTAGTGTTTGAAAGAGACTTGAGCTAGAAATGGGAGGGTGGACTTCGGCCGATATTATAGCACACAAAGGCTTTCCAAATTGAGTAATTCCTCATGTCTAAAGGATGTGAATAGGCTTAGTTGTGTGTGTAAGAGGGTAGTTTGTTGGTTATAGGAATGAGGAAAGGGGTGGTTGTTGGTTATAGGGTGGCAAGGGGTTGACTAGCTATTTTAGTGAAAGATTGGAACTTGTGCTCCTTCCATTTGGGTTCTAGGATCGGCCAAGACTAGGTGTAAGAGGTAGGGTCTTCTTTTGCAAAAGTAGGTCATGTTATGTTTGTGTTCATATATGTATGGTTGTATGCTTGGGTGTCGTGTATATGTATGTATGCACATGGGTATGGTCTTGTGAAATTCCATGATAATTAGCTTTGTTATGATCCAAAACTTATCATGTATGTGAATTCTTGTGAATAAATCGACATTTACACATGTTAGTGCTACTATAGTTGCACATTGTGTCCATTAAATAGTCTCTAGTACCCCTTTGATATAGGAATATCATCCGGTCTCACAAGGGTAAGAGTTAGTTAAATTCTATTCCTCTTGATGACGACATTAACATGCATTTTGTTTCATAGGTATCATGTGTTTACTAAATGTTAACCCATGGTGGTTCTTGTATTCACATACGTGTGTTAAAGGTGAGCTGTCATGTGTTAGAGAAACCTCATGATATGCTTGTTTGGTGACTTGTCCTGGTGTCGTATGACTAAACAAGTACCCTATGTTTGATTAACTCTTGCATCACTATACTGGGGAGTATAATGCATGAAAAATGTGTAATGAAATGATATGCGTACAGATGTTGACCTGTTTTGTTGAATGTTGTCACATTCTCCCCTTGTTTTGGAATTTCATTCGCGAAATCGAGTTTTCCTACCAGTTTCAGTGGTCTTAGGAAAAAGAGCTGGGTACTTGCGTCTCATTTGGTCTTCGCGTTCCCATGTAAATTCGGGACCACGCTTTTCATTCCATCTGACTTTCACAACTTTAGTGCGGCTCCTTCTCAAATTTTGGATTTTCCTATTAGTCACCTCGATTGGCTAATCAACAAAATGGATCTGATCATCGATGTGAATTTCTTCGGGAGGAATGATCAAAGATTCGTCGGACAAACACTTCTTTAGGTTGGATACGTGGAAAGTGTCATGAACACCACTTAGCTCTTCTGGTAACTTGAGCTTGTATGCCATGAGACCAACCCTAGAAAGTATCTCAAATGGACCAATGTATCGGGGATTAAGTTTTCCACACTTGCCAAACCGTGATACACCCTTCCAGGGTGAGACTTTCAAGAGTACCTTATCGCCAACCTGGAATCCAAGAGGTTTGCGACGGCGATCAACATAGCTCTTTTGACGATCTCGAGCGGCTTTCAAGTGATCACGGATGTGGTAGATCTTATCAGTGGTCTCTTGAATGAGCTCGGGGCCAGTCAAATACTTGTCTCCAACTTCCGCCAAACACAAAGGAGATCTACACTTACGTCCATACAGGGCTTTAAATGGGGTAGCCATGATGCTGGTGTGGTAATTGTTGTTGTAGGAGAACTCAACCAATGGCAGACGAGAATCCCAGTTTCCACCGAAATCGATTACACAGGCCCGAAGCATGCCTTCCAATGTTTGAATTGTGCATCCACTCTGGCCATCGGTTTGTGGATGGTAGGCTGTGCTCATGTCTAGGCGATAGCCTAATGCGTCCATCAGTGTTTTCCAGAATCGGGAAGTAAATCAACTGTCTCGGTCGGAAATGATTGAAACAGGCACGCCATGCCTAGTTACAATCTCTTTGATGTTTAACTTGGCGAGTTTTTCTAACTTGTCGGTTTCTTTAATCGGTAAGAAATGTGCGGACTTAGTCAACCTGTCAGCAATTACCCATATCGTGTCGTGACCACATGACAGCTTAGGTAGCTTGGTGATGAAGTCCATGGAAATTTGTTCCCATTTCCAAATAGGAATGTCTGGTTGCTGAAGCAGACCAGACGGTTTTTGATACTCAGCTTTGACCTTTGAACAAGTAAGGCATCAGCTGACATACGTTGCGATTTCACCTTTCAGGTTGGGCCACCAGTAAAGTTCCTTAACGTCCTTGTACATCTTGTCAGCACCAGGATGTACCAAGTATCTAGACTTATGGGCTTCTTCGAGGATTAGATCACGTGAATCACCAAATCGTGGCACCCAGATCCGATTGGCGAAATAAACTGTGCCGTCAGACCTTGGTTCCAATAGACTAACCTACTTAAATAACGACTCATTCTTTAGATTTTCACTTTTCAGAGCTTCTTGTTGAGCTTCGCGGATACGGGTTGTGAGATTTGTATGGACAGTCAAACCTAGCACGCGCATACGCATGGTCTTGACTCGTACCTTCCGGCTCAATGCGTCAGCCACAACGTTGGCTTTTCCCGGATGGTATTTTATCTCACAATCGTTATCGTTCAACAATTTAACCCAACTATGTTGCCGCAGGTTAAGTTCCTTCTGGTTGAATATGTGTTGTAAGCTCTTATGGTCAGTGAAAGTGGTGCACTTGGTACCGTAAAGGTAGTGCCTACAAATCTTGAGGGCAAAGATCACTACACCCAACTCTAGGTCATGAGTGGTGTAATTCTTCTCATGAATTTTGAGTTGTCGGGATGCATAGGCAATGACTTTGTTCCTCTGCATGAGTACGCATCCAATACCTTGATGAGAAGCATTGCAATAAACTACGAAATTATCGGTACCTTCGGGAAGAGAAAGAATTGGAGCACTGTACAAGCAGTCCTTTAATACTTGGAACGCATTCTCCTGTTTGACTCCCCAGTCAAACTTCTTGTCTTTTTGCGTCAAGACAGTCAATGGCTGGACAATCTTTGAGAAATTCTCGATGAATCGACGATAATAACTGGCTAATCTCAAAAATTGTCGCACTTCAGTTGGCATTTTGGGCACAGCCCAATCCTTGATTGCTTCAATCTTTTCGGGATCAACTTGTATACCCTTCTCATTCACAACGTGACTAAGTAAATGGACTTCTCGAATCCAGAACATGCATTTCGAGAATTTGGCGAACAGCTTCTCATTCTTGATCAACTTCAAAATAAATCGAAGATGTTGTTCCTGCTCTTCTTGAGTTCGTGAGTAGATCAAGATGTCGTCGATGAAGACAATGACGAATTTGTCCAAATAGGGCTTGCAGACGCGATTCATGAGGTCCATGAAAACGCCAGAAGCATTCGTTAACCCGAATGGCATGACTAGGAATTCGTAATGCCCATAGCGAGATCGGAATGCAGTCTTCGGGATGTCGTCTTCCTGGATCCGCAACTGATGATATCCCGACCGCAGATCGATCTTCGAGTAGTAGCTAGAACCCTGCAACTGGTCGAATAGGTCGTCAATCCTTGGCAACGGATACTTTTTCTTCATCGTCAGTTTGTTCAACTCCCGGTAGTCGATGCACATGTGGAAACTCCCGTCTTTCTTCTTCACGAACAGAATAGGCACTCACCACGGAGAGAAACTCGGGCGTATGAAACCTTTGTCCAACAACTCCTGAAGTTGGTTAGACAGTTCCTGCATTTCAAATGGTGCTAGACGATACGGAGTGCGGGCTATTGGAGCAGCTCCTCGGACAAGATCTATGCGAAACTCGACTTGTTAGGGTGGTGGAAGTCCTGGCAAGTATTTTGGGAAGACTTCGGGAAAATCTCGCACTACTGGAATGTCCACTAGCTTCCGATCTTTAGCTTTTTCTTCAACGACATGTGCCAAGAATGCGTCACAACCTATCCTTAAACATTTTTGCGCCTTAATACAGGATATGACTCGAAGAGTGGGTAAACCCTGGCTTCCACAAATCAATAGGGTTTCACCATTTGACAAGGGGATTCGAACCAACTTCTCGTGAGAGACGATATCTGCACGATGTTTGGATAACCAATCCATGCCAATGACGATATCGAAACTACCTAGTTGAATAGGCAATAAATCGATACGAAATTCATGGTCGTTGAGTACCAGAATACAATCCTTAACAACTTTCTCAGACGAGATCAACTTATCGTTGGCTAATTCTATGGTGAATCGTGTTTCCAACTTACTAGATTTTAATCCAAGGTATTTCTTAAAGTCGGTGGACACAAAGCTAAAATCTGCGCCTGAATAAAAAAGTACCGATGCAAAATGATTGTTAAGGAGAAACATACCCGTAACTACGTTAGGATCATCTCGTGCTTCGTTGGCTCCCAGCACGAACGCTCTACCATGGGCTTGATCCTTGGTCTTGGGACAGTCCTTCCGGAAATGTCCAGTCGCACCAGATTCGAAACACTCGTTTCTGGCAGGGGGAGTGTTTGTGGCTTTGGCATTGCAGTTGGCGGTTGAATGACCATGACGGTTACAGTTCTTGCACAAGAAGCTATCACATGTACCCACGTGATGGTAGCTGCATTTGCTGCAGTGAGGATGGGGCCCGCTGTATTTGTGTTTGGTGTCCTCAGTAGCCGTGGCAGCAAAGACCTTCATGGCATCTTGTGGTCGGTGAGAGGAGTGTTGTCTCTTCCGGTTGTTGGAACGTTTGCGCTTGTTCCCGGAACTCTCACTGATAACCGTAACTTTTGGGTTCAACGAACCCATGCGAACAGCATCGTCGGTCAAACTTTGAGCTAGGGTAACCGCAGCCTGGATAGTGGATGGTGCCGATGCAGTGACCATACTGCGGATCTTTGGTGACAGACCCCAGATATACCACTCGACTCTCTTGTACTCTGGTGTGACCATGCGTGGAACCAGTAGAGGAAGTTCATGAAAACGAGTGGTATAAAGTCATGTTGGCATCCACCGTGGCAAGATTCCAGAACTCGGCTTCCAGCTTTTGCAGTTGCCTCGACAATTACTATAAGCCGCTTCTCTGCCGAGGGTTTGTACTTGCAGGTTCCACCATGTGAGGGCTTCATCCTGAAAGGTACAAGTGGAGTACTTTACCTTTTGATCCTTGGAGCAACCACTGATGTCGAGGACTGATTCGGTTTTCTCTATCCATCGGTTAATTCCTACAGCACCTTCAGTACCACGGAAGTTCTATGGCTTGCATGCCATGAAGGTTTTGTATGAATAGCCATGCCTTGAGTTTTCAGCCTCGTGATCTGTTTCACTTTGACGACGACCGATACCTCCTCAACCTCCGCTTGAGTCAGCCCGAGCTGCATCATGTTGAGCAATTGCCTCGATAATTAATCTAGCTAACTCGGCGGAAGTGGACGGTAGTGGTCCGCCTTCGGTTGTCCATGCTGACTGTTAGGTTTGCATAACTAAGAGAAAGAACACAACAAACATGAGTAATGCATATACATATGAAACCGTATAATAACCAACACAATCACATAAGTTAAACCATACACTAACATATCATCATAGCATCCATACATGATTTCCAAAAGGTAGTTAAGTTTTTAATACAAAACGGGCGGTTGAACCGCAATTAGTTTATAAGACATCACATCCAAAGTCATAAAACATCACAAGTCAATACATGCATAAATATCATAAAAAATCATCTAAGAAGGGGGTGGAAAAGCAGCAGCGAGAGAGATGATCGCCTCCCTCATGCGTTGGTCCGTCTCCACCATCCTACGCTCCAACATCTTGACACGTCTACCCATCTTAGATCGCTCCACCACAGCAGCTAGTTTCCCATGCTTAGCCTCCGCCAACCGACCCTCAAGCTCCTGAACTCGGTCTCCTAATGCCACTAGCTGTACGTCGTGGGATATGATGACACTGCACTCCGTGTGAAGGGGTCTCCCCGATGAGCCTCCCAAACTCATAGTCTCGGGATCCTCCTCCTCGTCTCGATGTGTGAGGTCGCTAGTAAGGCTAGGTAGGTATGGCCGCTTGCAGGCCTGCGAGCATCTCTTAAGCCTCTTCGATGGCTCGCCTATCTCGATGGCTCGCCTATCTCAATGGCTAAAGGTTCTGGCTAATGGGCGACAGGCTGGACAGGCTCAAAAATCAGGACAGGGTCAGTGGGAAAGGGAAAGATCGGGGCTCTAGCAGGTATAGCATTGACATGTGCGGGTCGAGTCCTCTTTTGAAGCGTACACTTGGTGAGTGTACGTCCCGAAGTGTCCAGACGGAAAAAGGGGTTCAGGCTAGCTGGTGTGTGTGAGGTAGAAGGGGCAATAGGGGGATTGGTGTCGGGGGCAGCTAGAGGTGGGACGTCGTCGTCCGAAGTGCGTCTCATGACCGGTGGAGGGTCAATGTCCATCTCAGTATCGGAGATCCATCCACATCCATGGTGTGGGGACTCGGGTACTGGAACAGGCTGAGTGAGTGGCAACATGTCCTCCTGGGGATCGTCTAATAGATAGTCTGTCTCAGAGTCAGGGGGAGAAACTAGATCTATAGTGATGACCATGGTTCCTGCCACAACATGCACATATATGTAAATAATCACATATGTAAATAAATAAACCATTGTACCCGTATGTCTTCGTGGAGCGGCTTAATATTTGAGGGGTGCAAGGCGAGACTTCATGGCACTTTGTTAAAACGTTTCGAAAAATGTTTTAAGTTATAGTTGACTCAAAAGAATCTTAGTTCGCTATAACCTTGTGCTCTGATACCAATCCGTCACACCTCGCCAAGGCAGAAACACGGGCATGCGATGATCAAAAGGTTTTCAAGCACAAGGTTCAAGCAACACACATTTATTCAAATAGTACCACCATAAATGATGGAAATTGTCATGAATTTATTGAAAACGATACCATAATGTTAACAAAGGTGACATTGTTTAGTACTTATGGAAATTGAAAACATAACATCTTGAGAATGACAAAACCCATCAAAGTGATACCATGTGGTGCATGCTTGAACCCTTCCCTCAATCCTCAGTGGCCCTCCATTAGTTACCTGAAAAACATGCATAACGAGTTTTGTCAACAATAATGTTGCTGAGTTTACGGGTTTCGAACGTATAGTAAAACCGACGTGTAATTCGTGTATGACAAATCATAGGCTAGCTAAGCGAATGATTACTGTGAGAATCATGAGTCCCGTAACCAAACCTCTTGTTTGTTGTGCATCACGCATTGTACATTAAAGATAATGTATGTGTAGTAGAATACTAACACTCTTTTGTATGTAACCGGTTAGAGGGACTAACCAAGAGTGGGGGTGTCAACCCAATAGATCTATTAAAGTGTTCCATGGCTTTTGATAGCTAATGGTTACAGTAAACGTTATACGAGGACTAGTAAGCTCATGAACCAATATGTCTCATGTTCCACATGGTAGTCACGATAGAATGTTCACACACTTGAAAATGACACAAGTATTGATGCTTGTGCTTACCCCAAAATGTAAAATAGTAAAATGGTTCGTAAAAACTCACCTGATAGGGATGTACGTTGTCTAGTGATGCTGAATTTATGTAGCAGCTATCGTCCGGACAGTAAATGCCCTATGATCATTATGAATATGTTAAGTTGTTTGCTTATCATACAAGTGGTTCACCCGGCAATTGTATACCCAAGTGTGTGGGACGGGACTTTGTGTATGTGATGACTCTTAGTGTTTCGTGTTGGATAAGCCCAGTATTTACTAGATTGGCACCGATTGTAACCAAAATGGGACCCTTTTGTATTTTCACGGGTCCAAGTGGTTCCCAATGGATCATGTGTGATCGACTTGTGAGATAATAAGTGCTTAAATATACGTTTTAACCATCAAAACACACTAGAATTTGTTCACATGTGTTTGTTTGACTCTAACATGTGTTATCACATGGTAGCCGAAGCTAACTTGTACCATAGCCTCAAAAATTACTCGTTTAGTGGATCGAAATCGATTGATCTTTGCTTGATGAACATGGCCGAAACCTTTCAATGTGCTAAGATGTATGTCTAGTCGAAATCCGATTATAGTTTCCTTAATAAACTCCTTAGTTTTCAAATGTTCTAAACCATGAGCTTTGTTAAATAAAAACCGGTTCATAGTGTGATAAATCAAGTCGTGTTTGTTGTTAAAGCTTTGTTTGAGTTTAGGGATGTTTCATCATAGCCGATTAGTATTATAAAGAGGTGTAACCGCATTTAACCTTTGTTTCTTAAACTTTGCATATTAAATTAATGGTTTTGAGAAGTAGTGACTTAGGTTGATTATATGTTTATCTCATAGAAATGGTTAAGCCGAGTAGAACAAGAATAAAAAACCTGGGGTCGGGTGTAATACTTAGGGCCGAATAGGGTGTGGTTGTATGAGGATAGAATGGCCAAGAGTCTTACCTATTAGAAGCAATGTGACGTTGATTGAGTGCTTGGATCTTGACCCTTCCTTCGAGCTCCCTTGTCTTCGGTTGTGTTTTCTTGGGGCTTAGAGGATAGTAGGTGAGAATGAGAGTTGTGAGTGTTGAATGGTGCAAGTTTTCAAGGGTTTCTTGACCTCCTTATATAATCGATTGTTTGGCAAGGGGAAGTCTCTTGGAATGATGCAATGTATAAAGCAAGTTACTACTTTGGTTCTAGTTAGGATGATAAGGATGGTCATGTGTTTACTTGCTTTGGTTGATTAATTGTCAAGTATAAGGGGTATAGGTAGTTTTATAGGATTAAGCAAAGATGAGTGTTTGTTTCCATTTGTGTGCAAGTAGTAACATGTAGTGTTTGAAAGAGACTTGAGCTAGATATGGGAGGGTGAACTTTGGCCGATATTATAGCACACAAAGGCTTTCCAAATTGAGTAATTCCTCATGTCTAAAGGTTGTGCATAGGCTTAGTTGTGTGTGTAAGAGGATTAGTCTTGTAATAGGGTGTCATGTGTGTAAGTTTGAAGACAAAATAAGCCTATGGTTTGTGTGTTGTCTTAGTCGATCGGTTAGGGTAGGAAAAAGAGGTAGGGAATGTTTTTTTTTTCATGTGAGGAAGTCCATTCATAGGTGAATACATTGCTAGGAAGTTGTCCCTCTATTTTGGTATAAGTTTTAAGGAAAAGAGGCTTGTATGGTGGCTCCTTGTTTTCGGCCGAGAATTAGGGAGGAAAAAGGAAGGTAGTTTGTTAGTTATGGGAATGAGGAGAGGGGTGGTTGTTGGTTATAGGGTGGCAAGGGGTTGACTTAGCTATTTTAGTGAAAGATTGGAACTTGTGCTCCTTCCATTTGGGTTCTAGGATCGGCCAAGACTAGGTGTAAGAGGTAGGGTCTTCTTTTGCAAAAGATGCACATTGTGTCCATTAAATAGTCTACAGTACCCCTTTGATATAGGAATATCATCCGGTCTTACAAGGGTAAGAGTTAGTTAAGTTCTATGCTTCTTGATGACAACATTAACATGTATTTTGTTTCATAGGTATCATGTGTTTACTAAATGTTAACCCATGGTGGTTCTTGTATTCACGTACGTGTGTTAAAGGTGAGTTATCAGGTGTTAGGGTATAGCAAAATCCTTGTCCAATCTTGGCCTTGTAACCGTCGCATCCTCCCCTATGTTATTCTTTTTTGTTTTTCAAACATTAATCTAAGAAGACATGTATGGTCATTCCTATGGATTGTTTAACTAACACTAAACCTATACTTGTTATAATCAAAGTTTTAGTCAACCATGTTAAGAATCTTGCAAACATAATCATGTTTATTTACTTATATGGTAGGATTTCTTTTGTTAGTAGAACCCATGGAAGATTGCCTTCCCAAATTACACTATTCTTTTCCCTTTTTGCTTTAGGAGTCGTCGCCCCCCCCCCCCATACACCCTACACAAACCTTATTTTTTTTTATTAACCACAATGACTAATCACCTTGAAAGACACTTGAGTTGTCACATTATGGAAAGAAGATGAAACATAATCTTATAATTAGTCACATTATGGAGATTTGGAGCCAACATAATCTAGTGCTTTGTCATATCCTTTTATCTCTTGATTAGAAAAGCATCCATTGAAAGACTTAACACTAATATGGTATTATTCCTTAATCACACATAACAACACTTGTTGACCTTCCCTTTATGGAAGCCTCTCTCCTTCCTCCATCTTTCCCTCTCTTTTTCGTCTCTCCTCTCTCTCTCTCTCTCTCTCTCTCTCTGTCACTCTATAAATTAAAAATAGGAGCTCAAGTGTGATACTTCCTATTTGTTGGTTCACCTCACTTGATCACTCTCAAAACACACACTCTCTACTCTCCATCCCACTCTTTTATCTACTTGTAGCAAGATCCAAGTTCACTTCCAAGATTTAGTGGTATGAATTCCTAAAGTAACTTGTTATTTTCATGTGTTTAAACTAGATTGTTCGCCCATATTATCTGAACACCAACTTTTAACCAAAGCCTTAAATATCAAATAATGTGATAAATCTTGGAAAAATAATCATGTTTGTGCATGTATATGGGTGTGTGTGTGTGTATGTATGTATGTATGTATGAGTGTGTGCATATATATATATATGTAGGTTTGGATGTGTGCGCATGTATATATGTATGTATGTATGAGTTTGTGCGTGTGTATATGTGTATGTATGGATGTGTGTGTATTAATATGTATGTTTGCATGTTATATATATATATATATATATATTGTATGTGTGTGTAAAACAAATGTTTGTGTGTATGATTGTAATGACACCATGAACATAAGTGTTTATGTGAATGTATTGGAACATATACATATATGGGTGTGTGTGTGTAACGATTCTATGAACATAGATAGTTATGTGTGTGAGTGTCAAGTACATGAATATACATAGATGTATGTTTGTGTGTTGTGTATTGTGATAAAACAAATACATATGTGTGTGGAACATATGTATGCGCAAGTACACATATGCATATTCGTGAATGTGTGTGGAAGTTATAATACATACATACATGTGTGTGTCATGTGTTATGTTTAAACATATGCAAAGTTGATTTGTTTGATACAAGATCTATATGAATATTAAGTGTTTTAAAGGAATAACACATGTTTTATAACTAAAAACATATGATAAAAAGTCATGGTTTTGAAAGGTACTTTTTTGTATAATGAAACATTGATTTTTAACAATATTTTGAAACTATAAAAATCACCATTGATGCCAGCCTAAAATATACTACGAGATAGGTGTACAATGTGTATGAGGAAAACATTGAACATAGATATAAGATGTCTATTCTCTATAGGACGTGTAGATCTATCTTCCTAGCACACCGAGTTTACATTCTTGCTAGCGTTCTGCACGTACTTGAGGTGAGTTTCATGGCCCCTTTCACTGTTTTATATTTTGGGGAGGTAATCTCACATGGATCCTTGGGTTAAGTTTAATCTTTCCTTTTTGATTATTAATTGTAGGAGGATCGGTTTTAGCAAAAACGTTTAGGCGATCATATAAGTCTAACAAAACCAGGTGCGAAAACCCTAGTTTGTTTACAATATGATACGAATCGAATCAAACACACAAAAGTACCTTTTCAATACTCATTATCATTAATAAACTTATTTAAAGATCTTTACAATTGAGATTACACGTTAATAAAACAAGATCAGGAAGGTTAAAACACAGAGAGAATTCCTAGACCAGACACTAGACTCAAAATGGCAAAAGTTATAAAGTTATTAAAATGTTGAGCTTATATACTAATCTACTTTCAACCTCACGATGACGTCATCCATAAGCTCGAACCTGTCTCTGTCTAGAATTCCCTTCCTTCGACCAAAACTGTTTCTTCCTTAGACCATACCTAATCACCATCGACCCTTCGTAAAACATCAAAACACTTTTTTTATCCAATCCAAAGCATTAGTCGCAAATATGCATCTACATTAATCACTTTTCAGGTGGACGTTTAAGTGTTGACTAGTTATGACTAATCAAAAGATCAAAGTGGTTGTAATCTAGTGATTTGATAACACACTTAAAGTAAACATTGTGTAATGTGCATGTGAGACAAAAAGAATGGGTGTTGTGGGTGGTGTGCTTGAGCCAAAAATAGGAAAGGAAAAGGAAGGGGTTTTGTTTTGGCAAGCATCTTATCTTGGTCTTGAGGATACTTAGGATCTTATCATATTTGGCTTAATACACATTCTTGGATTATGATGTTTATAAAAGGTGGGACAATTAGTGTAAGGTGATCATGATTCTAGTTACATGTATGTATATATATATACATACTCATCCAAGTAATTCCCCATGCATGCACTCATATAACATATATATATATATACATATATCCATATATATATATATATATATATAGGATTAGGCTCTAATGAAAACCCACCCTTGGTGAAAGAACTAGAGAACCCATATGAACCAATAGAGCGGTGCCACATGTCATGCTTTGTTTGTATTAGGAAAGGGTAGTATGGTAATTGTACATTAAATATTATTAGTCAATAACCCCACCCTACCCTACCCACACCCACCCCTACTCTCTCTCTCTCTTCCCCCTCCATATATAATTGTCCTCTCTCTCTCTCTAACTCACATTCAGAGTTATTTTATCTCTCTCTTCTCAAGCTTTGTTCTAACATCTGAACTAATAATAATAATAATAATAATAATAATAATAATAATAATAATAATAATAATAATAATAATAATAATAATAATAATAATAATAATAATAATAATAATAATAATAATAAGAACAACAGAAGCTTGTCCCAGATTCGCCCCAGATCTGGTGGTGGAAGAATGAAGGAGGCGACATAGACATCCAGATCCTGGTGTTACAGATCTTGTGACAGTAGGAAGGCGGTGGCGATAGTGGTAAGGGGAACCAAGATGGTGATGGTGGTAGGTGACGAAGATGGGGATGGTGGTGAGTGTGGATCCATATCAGGTATTATTATTATTGTTGTTGTTGTTGTTGTTGTTGTTGATGTTATTGTTAATATTATTATTGTTTATTGTTATTGTTACGTGTTGTAGGTTAGAGGAGAGCTGATACAGAAGTGTAAATTGGGATTGGAGGTGGTTGAGTATTCTGATAAGGTTTCTAAAGATGAAGTGTCTTATAATTTGGTTGATATTGTTTCTCAAATGGCTCAAGATGTGAGTTTTTTTTAGTGGAAGTTGGATAGTTTTATAATAACTATTTCTATTATTAGAATTTGTTGTTTGTTAAATGTTTTGTTAGAAGAATCATGCTTTGCTTATGGGTATCAGATATGGACTGTGATTGAAGTTGCAAATTGACCTCTTTGGATGAACTTGTAACCCTAGATGTCAACGTAGCAAAGTGGATTGACGGTTTAGTATAGGATTTAGCGACAAAATAGCTAGTTTTTTTGTAATTTTTTAGTCACTTAAGTGTGCTTTTACATTGGGGACAACGTGCTTATAAACTGGTGCAAACGACGTTGTAAATGGGGGGTTTTACACTGGCGTAAAAGAAAATGGGTTTCTTTTTGTTGTAAAATAAATTAGTTAAAAATAAATGTTATAAAGACTTGGTTTTGAATAGTGCGAGAAACAGCTTTAAAAGAAAGACATGACTCGTATGACAAAGAAGAAATGCTTCTTAGAGAATAAGCTGAGAAGTTATCCCAAGGCATTAGTAAAGAAACTGCTGAAGACAAGACCAAAAGTACTGAAGATAATCCTTCAGTAGTTGATTCTCAGATCAACACTTCAATAGTTGATACTTCATGCACTAAACCAGAACAGCCTTCTAAAGCAACAGAATCTACTCCAGCTGATATTCCAAAGCCTGTTCCCACTCTTAAACCTGTTTTGAACCCTACTCCCATATCATTTTCAAAAGAACAGATGAAGGAGAGTTCAAAAGAAGCAAAGAAGAAGGCTATGGAATATGATATCTGGAACAGCTTAGAAGCAAGGGATGACATAATCTTTGATGACAAATTGAAAGCTTATGAAGAAAAGTTAAGTCAGTTAGAAGAACAAGAAAGAGTTGCTGAGCAAAAACTCCTTGCTGCTGAAGAAGATAAAAGACAATAGCTGATGACTTATATCAGCAAACATAGCAAGACAAAGAAGTACTCACTTAGGGGACTCTCTACTGATGAACTTACACACAGGGCACAAATTGTATCTGACAAGCTGGCCACTGAAAAGGAAAGGAAGTTGAAGAGGGCCCAAATCATACAAGAATTGGTAGATAATAACTATGGTTTAAAGAATCAAGTGTGCAGATGGAATGAAGATGTACTTTATGGCACTTACAAGAAGTTCAAGGCTGAAAGACTTGCAAATCCAGAGAAGTTCAAAACTTCTGGTTTTCACCCTAAACCAACAAAGCCTGCTACCAAGAAGAAGCCAGGGGAACAAATAAAAACAGACTTCAAAATGGTGTTGATTGAAAAGAACACCATTGTTGAAGATGACTTCACGATTGAATAAAAACCTTTGTTAACAAAAGATAGGGATCCAGCAACGTTCGCATATCAACTGAAGCAGACCATCACAGATCAAAAACAGACCATGTTAATCACTGAACATTACATTACCATTTCTAGTGATACACCTGGTACTGTACTTGTTGAACATAGAAGGAGATCCAATCTGATCACAACTGAAAAAGAAAAACCACCAACATCAGACCTATCTTCAAACCTGCAAATAGTACCATTCAAAGACAAGTTCTTTAATTCTAAATCTCCAATTGTCAAATGGTACTTCACCTACAAGTCCAATTCCATGGTTCTAGAAAGAAAAGATTTCACATCAAAAGTCCTTCACTACAAACCTGAATTAGAGAAACTATCAAATGAGGATCTTCTAGCCATTCAGAACACTGTACCAGACAAAGGACTACTTACAGAATCAGAAGTTAGAGAACTCAAATTTCAAATGATCAAGGAAATTTGGAGAATTCTTGACTCAAGGAAAATAGGATCTTATAAATAAAGATAGACAAAGGTTTTGGCTTCATCAATCTAGGGGGAGATTATAGGGTCAAAGTGGATTGACAAGCCAGTATAAACCTTAGTCTTACATTCTCTATATGTTTTGTGTAAGATGCTGAAGTAGAAGATCACTAAATCCTGAAGACGCTAATAACAAGTCCTGAAGAGTAAAGAATCAGAAGTTCTGAAGATGAACCAGAAAAACATCTGAAGAACAACTCCTGAAGACAAACTATTGAAGATTACTCATCAGAAGTTTGTCACTCATCATCACTTCCTTAGAAGCTTCCCACCGCCCTTGATCTTCAGCTGTTTAGTTTTATATTAGTATAAGTAAGGCGCTTTACTTAGGGAGTTGAATTAGGAGTTAGGGGTTTAATTAGAAAGGCCGATAAACAAATATAAATGTTGTTACACAATGTATTTAATTTATATTTTAACTTGATATAAATATAAGAGAAAGATTACTCTAAAAAGTTGTTTAACATAAAAAAAATAAAAGATGGATTTTAGGCTTTTGATCAAAATAAATTAATGGATGGGATTAAAAATAGAAAGAGAAGCGCAAAATAGGTATACTATAAACCACAATTGTTGAGTTCCACCCCCATTTTTTAAACGTGCATAACTTTTTCATACGACATTATTTTTCTAAAAAAAAAATACCATAAAACAAGTTTTTTCCTCTTTCATTTAGATACCCTATTGCTTTTTTTTTTTAAAAAAAATAAAAAAATAAATTTTTGTTGAGTTGTTAACTTGCGTTTTATCATGATACAACATACGTTTTTTATCAGATATAACTTGCATCTTTTTTATCAGGTATAACTTTTTGTTTTATCATGTATAACTTGCATTTTATCATGTGTAACTTGCATCTTTTTTATCAGATACAACTTACGTTTTATCATACATATAACTTGCGTTTCATCATGTATAACTTGCATTTTAGCATGTATAACTTGCGTTTTATCATTTATAACTTGCATTTTATCAGGTCGTCTTATTAGGTATAACTTGCGTTTCTAAAATGCAAGTATACCCTCAATAAAACGCAAGTTATCAATATGGTATGCAAATGAAAGATGATGAAAAGCTTGTTTTGATATTATAATTTTTTTTTAAATAATGTCGTAAGAAAAAGTTATAGTCATTTAAAAAATGAGGGTGAAACTTTAATGACGCAATGAATTACCATCGTGCCCCTAATTATCTAATTTAATCTGTGGCTAATATTCTTATTATACTTTTTACGCTAATATTCTTTTTACGTTAGCGTCGCACTAAATATAATGGGTCAATTATTAAAAAAGTCCACTTACAAATGTAATCAATCATAAACAAAATATTTTTATTCCTAAAAATTATATTGATTCTTTAGACATCTGCTTAAAGCACATGTGGGCTTTTTATGAAATATGTATATGTTGGTAACGATGTTAACCATCATTAATTTGTTAATGATGCTCTATCAAAAAAACATGATATAGGACTAGGTAAAGAACTTATCAATAGTGTATCAAGGGATGTTACTAAGGGGTCACTAATAACATGTATCATTGACAACTCGATGGCATTGGAACATAGGTGCTTTTGTTAACCCATTACTCGCAACATGTTTTGCGATAGATTACCATGATGAGATTAGCATAAGAGAAAGGGTAGCTTTTATCAACATATATTAACAACCTTGCTATAAGTATATGCAGATTACCATTCACATTATCGGTGGTGGGTTTCCACCAGCTTTTGTGAGCAATTCACCGGCTTCTCTTAAAAAATCCCTAAGTAATGCTGAACTTATTATATAAATATTATTTGATTTGTGAAAAATAGTGTAATTATGTAGAGGAAATTACTATTGTGAATGCTCTTAAAAAAAAAAAAAAAAAAGTTGAGAGAATTAATCAAACTTAATTTGTTAAAGTAAAGGGAATTTTTTTACGGTAACCCTGCACAATAAATGATAATAATCACTCATGTAATGGTGGAGGAGGACCTAGGAAACCAAATTGTTGGTAATTGTAAGCTATTAGTTTTAAAGATCTAAAAACTGAAACACCAAACCCTATTTGAAACCAAGATTATCTTGTAAAACTTTAGTCATTAAACAAGTGGAGTCGAAAGTTTAGATAATTTTATGTATAGTACAAGTGGCATAATGGGTACATCATGAAGTGACCAATCATGAATATAAGTCTTCAACTAACAAATCCCTATTTGGTCTAATCCTCCCTAGACAAACTTCCATGATTCAAGCATGACTATGAGCCACCTCAATTCTTATGGCTTTTCTATATCGACAGGAGACAGTGTCGTATTAGTTTAATTGTAAAGATTCCCTTTAAAAAATGCAAAGACATTTCCATAGATCTTAATTAAAGTGCATTACTAGGGATATGGACAATAGAATTTATTTATTTTTGTATTTCATTGGAAAACACCATTAAATTAATAACTTTAGTTTCCTTTTAGTTTCCCGTATTTCTTTTAATTTCATTTAAAACTTGTAAAGACTACGTTCTCTTTTGCTTATATGATTTTACATAAAACATTCGCTTACTAATAATTCCATAATAAGACTATAGGGTGTGGAGGAGGTCATCATCCATGAAGCCGTCACCTCATCGTGGGGTAAAAGGATCATATGCATGATGGTCCAAGGGTGTGGAGGAGGCTCATCATTCTTTAATATTTTTTTAATTAAATAATATTTATACACACACATAAGACACATACTTTTTCTCTCTCTTCTCTTGAGGCTCGGCATACCTGCCTGCCATGCCGCTGCCGGACTAAGGGGGGGTGTTTGCCGCCATAGCAGGTGCTTGCCGCCCCTCATGCCGGTTCCACACCCTATAGTTTAAGAAAAGTAGTGGTGGACAACTTTTTTTTTTCTTGTTATCTTCTAAACCCTATATACACACAAAGATCATTTAGTGATCGATTTCTAGGAGGTAAAGTATGCTTTCTAGTAATGTATCATTCTATTATCAATACAATGAAAATTTAGACAATATTCTAATCCTGTAACATTAACGAATACGATCATAATTTGAATGACATATTACCCAAGAGTAAACATTTATCCATGTAGTTGTTTATATAAACACTAGATTATATCCCGGGAGCGTCCCGGGTTGAGAATTCTAATTTGAAATATCAATTTTACATCTGAAATAGACTGATGCGTTTTACAGTTACATGCAGGAAAGCTTCGGGGAGCACTTAACCTAAAACAATTAACAATGTATCTCCAATGTTAGTGCATAACCTTAAACAATGTATAACTCTAATATTAAAACCTAACCTAAAACAATGTACAACTCCAATGCTAACACATGATGTAAATAAAATGCATATTTACTGGTTTGAACATAACTAATGACTTGCCTATACATGATTAATGAATAACCTGAACACTTTGTGTTTTTTTCTTGTACAAACAAAACCACACAAAAATAGTCTTTTTTTTCTCCGTTTTTTTATATAGCACTATGGTACCCGTTGGAAAGATAATAAAACGCTCGTTAATTTGGTGTAATTTTTTTCTATAAAAAATCTCGTATATAAAAGATATTAATGTGTAAAAGTTATATGAGGAATGATTAGAGATAAAAATCTAATTTTGTTTTTAAATTTTAAATTATTATTTTCCGAAAATAAAGCTCTTGCCACATGGGATGACACATGGCACACTTAATGAAGAGAATACTCTCTTTGAATGTCATGTCATTAAAATGGCTTTGGTTTATTATATGTATAGATAATAAGATACGTATTAGCGAGTTCCTATCTTAAATAATAGATAATTAAAATAAACAAAATAAGCATATTTGTTATTGGTTTTATTTAAATCAACCTCATTTTTAATTCGAAGCCAACTCACTTGTAGGCGTACGATGAGATTCTATATTATATATATACTTATATTATATTTAAATTTTACTAAATCGATGAAGATGTTTCTGAATAGAGTATTAAAGTTGGAATGTTAATTTTGTCATTTACCACTATGCGGAGAGACAACGCTTTATATCAAGAAGCGTGCTACGACAAAAAGCACGACCTTGCTTGATTACTCCCCTAATTATTAATTAAAATACACAATTGTTTTTTATTCTAATATTGAATTAATTAAATTAAATATTAGTCTCAGTTGTTTCAAATCAACGGAACCGCGTTAAATACATCCATAAACATAAAACAAAAAATTAGCTGTACATGCGATAATCATGGATTAATAAAAATCTGACTACTACAGGAGTTATGTATGTTTAAATTCCATAAAGTACATTTAAAAGTCGAGAAAAGATAACATACATATCAACCTTAACGTAAAAAACGTAGAAAACATTCTCAACCGTTAGATATAGATGGTGACATGATGGTAATTAATAATTATAATCATATTCATTATAATAATAATAATAATAATAAAAACAAGTTACATTTAGATGGTGGGTAAATTCAAGTTAATCTAACCAAGGGTAAATTAGGAAAAAAACGTTTAAATCTTTTTCAAATCGAAACAACAGAATCAATCAAAAACTGATTTTTCAACGTTGGAAATCGATTAAACATTCTAAGTGATTACACAATAAAAATAACAAAAAAAAGTCGAATACATTGAACGAAAACGTAAGATCGCTACTTGAATTTAAAAATCAGAAAACAAAGTATTATAAATGGGATGATCAATCAAATGAAAATATAGTATTATGAATACAACACTCGTATTAGTTGTCAGAAACTTTCGATTTTGATTCAAGAAGAAGAATTAAACATAAAAAATAGGTTAAAAAAGTTGCAGACGAAGAAGACGAAGTATCTGATAACAGGGGGTTTTAAACGCACGTTATATCTATGTTAATAGGTAACGTGCGTTTAGAGTTCATTTGGTGGGGCAAAACAAAACAAAACAAACGCACATTCATATTTTTAAACGCACGTTGTAAAATGTTTAACGCACTTATTGTTAGATCCAAACGCACATGAATTACAAACACACATAATATTTTTTTTATTGTTTTCCGTATATGTAATGATGAAAAATCCAAGTTGTCTAGCTTATTAATGCTAAAATAATCAACATATCTAGTTACATGAATATTTTAATGGTTAAAAATCAAAATATCTTACTAACTATGAAATATGATTTGATTGGTAATGAATATAGTTAATTGTTGAAATTCAATATTCAACTACCACATATCATATGTAATTAAGTTTTTAAGTTTTTTGGTCTATAAATAAACACTATCAATATATAAGCCTCACATACCCACTAAAAAACTCTAAAAATAAATGGCAGAAAACTACACAGATGCAATTAATGATATTCAATTGAAAACTCTGATAATGGTGGATTCCATCATTAAGGTAAGAGATGACATCAACTCTTCCTGTGTGTTTTTAGGTGTGCAAAGTGAGGCCTGAGGGAGTCTATGAAGAACATGGATCTCCATGAGAAGCTACTCAGTGAAGAAAAAACACCTTTTAGGGATGCAGCAATAGATCAACTCCAGACGCAAGCAGCTTTTGATAATCTCATCTGTCAGACACTAAGGGACTGTTTGTTTTTTGCTCAAAAGCACTTCTAACCTCTTTTGTTTGCGCCGTGCAGACGCGCACATACATTTGGGGTCTGCAGATTGTTTGTTTTTTGGAAGACCTTTCACTAAAAAAGGTCTTCCTAACCTCTTCTTGGTGCAGACTTGTTCCAAGGTCTTCTAAGGTCTTCAAAGGTCTTATTCTCTTCACTTCTCCTCACCCACTACCACCGCCACCACGGTCCACCACCACCATAGTTCACCACCACCACCACGATCCACTAACACCACGGTCCACCACCACCACCACCACCGTCCACCACCACCGTCCACCACCACCGTCCACCACATTCGAAAGTAGTTAAGTGTTCATATCCCAATGACGCTATATGATGCATGCCCTACACATGCTTTGAAACTAGTAACCAGGCTTTCTAATCGCGGAACCGGAAGCTAACTACCTGTAAAAGCACGTATATCGTGTGTCAACATAAAGTTGGTGAGTTCACAAAGTAAGGTAAGTAAAAGTGTAGGTTTCCCAAACCAAGAACGTTTATTAGGTTTCCCGAACCCAAAGTAGTAATCATTATCCAAAACCAAGAACCAAGAATCAAGAACCACAAACCAAGAAACAAGATCCACCATCCACGAACCACGAACCACTAGTTCAGCGTATGCCAAGGGTAGCTAACCCATTCATGATAACTAAACAATGATATGCTGAATTGATATTCAAACGATGCACTCGCGCCGTGATCTGGTATTTGCCTCCCATGATTGCCTATCAACAATGATAAAGTCTAAGGTCGTAGTTCACGCACGGCTCCCAGCACGGTGTGAGGTTTGTCAAACCTAATAGAGCTATCAACTAGTAACCCGCTTGCCATAACCCGGTAACTCATTCGGTAAATTATAGAGTAATTCCGTGATAGAATGCAGTTTAGTTCATCAAGGACACAGGGTGTGAAACTAGCAAAGCCCGACCCACACAAGGAGTCATAGCACCCCAAACCCGGGATGTGAAAGTAGTCCCAAACCGGACTAGAAAAAGTTAAGTAAGTTGTCTAAATCCCGAGACGCATGCTTTTGAGAAAAGAGTAGTGAAACTCACCTGGTGTTTGTGTGAGAGATCTAGCAAAGCAAGGAAGGTAACTATCGTTCCAACAAAGATCTCCCTATGAACATTAAGACATATTAAACTATGTTCTTGTTTATCACACAAGTTCGGCACCCACTTTTGTGAACCACATCAAGTTGTGTAGATCATGTTTCATGTATAGTAAGTTTGATCTAAAAATGTTTCATGAATCCATATGTAATGTGAAACCAATTATTTCAACACTAGACAACATAATTGATTATATATGTGAAACAATGTGTGCATACTAGAAGCTTAATTACTAAGTGCATAATTAATCATTTTATTAACACTAGTTGAGGGCAGATCCTAATGGTCAAAGGCCTAGATTCGGGTTCACAATAACGGCCGCATATAATTGACTAGAAGGGGTTAGTACTTACCTCAATACTAATTGACTATGTGTGATTCTTAGAGCTTCTTGGTGGCCTTCCTTGGCTTGGCGATTAGAAGGGGAAGGGGTGAGTAAGAGCCAAAGCTTGGGGGAGGTTGTGGAGGGGTGTGGTTCGGCCTCAAGGGAGCCGAAAGTGAGAGAGAGTGAGAGATGTGAGGCGTGGTGCAAAGATGAAAGGTTCATGGCACCTCCTTATATAGTGTTTTCTAAGGCAAGCTCCCAACATTCTTTCCTAGCTGTGTGTTTAGGCTTCATGCTACTTTGATGTTTATGAAATAGCAACATGTCTAGAGATCGTTCCATGAGTTAGCCGAAAATTGGCAACTCATCCATTGTTCCATTTGTGGCTAAAACTAATCATGGTTACTCCTAGAGGTATATTATGGTGTAAGTAGAATTAGTTGTCACCTTGTCTTGTCCCTTTCTTTAGATTAATAGCCGATTAGTTGTATGGCAAGCCTATTTGGGAGTGTTGTCCTATCTAGAGTCTTGTTGTCATAGTTTGTTTGCTTCTATAAGGGTGTAAGAGGTTACGTCATTAGTTTCTAGAATTGCTTCCATCATGCTCTCCTAGCCAATGTGGATTTCTTGGATTGGATCGGCTCATGTTTCCCATAGGAGTTAGGATTAGATAGTGACAATACATTGGTTCAAAGCTTGTTCTCTTGTGGCCCTTGTGATGTCTTTTTCGGCCGCCCTCCATAGGAAATAGGAGAATGTTTGTTGTATACCAATTAGGAAAGGCTAGGGGTTTTGGATGATGGTGTGTGTTTGTGTCTACCTAAATAGTTATAAGTCCTAAGATGATGGTGACTTGACATGTTTAGAGTTCGGCTACTAGAGACAAGAGGAAGCTTCCAAGGGTGTAGGCATAAATGCATGTATGCGTGTCTTTATATATATATATGTATGTATGTATGCTAGCTTTTAGAAGGTGCTTAACAAAATATAGTTTTTCTTATCAAGCCTAGTGTATATGTATATATATATATATATATATATATACAAGCACATTTAGAAGTATAAGAGATTCATGTACACACATAGATTAATATTTATATACTCTCATTAGCTTAATCGTAGGTTTGTCAATCTATGACAACTTATAGATACATATAGGGCTAGTGTGTGCACGTGTAACTTATTTAGTTAACTTTACTCAAGTAGAATGCAAGAAATCTAAGTGCAAGTAACTAGAGTATAGTTGTAACAAGAACCTGAAATTGCGGGGGAATCACATCATCCCCAAGTTGAAAAGAATTTCGCCTCGAAATTCAGCAAGTAATCAGTAAGTTGGCGTCAAGTGAGAGAAAATTCCAAAAAATTTTCTGGGTGTCACATCATCCCCAAGTTGAAAAGAATTTCGTCTCGAAATTCAGTTCGAGTTTTCGATTACGCGTTATGAGTTCTCCTAAAAGAGAGGTGCCAACGCTGTCGTTGCTTCTATATTGCTGGCTAGATAAGATTTCCCCCACCAGAACGAGGGACACCAATCACTATCTCGTGCCAAGAATTTAAGTTCATGGCTGGACAACCCGTCCACACCCATGAGGATGTCAGAGCTACGAAGGATAGTTGGGATGATAAGATCGATACCTAATGGTTAGTTAAACCGTACGAGTTTCTACTTATAATAGAGCTAGGTAACTTCGATAAGCTTACCATCAGCTAGTTCTATGGTGTGTTTGAATTCAAAGAGAGTTGGGTCTAACCCTAGAGTCGCACTAAAGTCCAAAGGCACATGCTCAACCAGCATCAGAATCAAATAGGACATTAGTGAGTTACGTACCTGTCATGCGTTGTTGTCATCAGTGTCCCCGTTATTTTTGTTGTTATCGTTGAGCTGGGGACAATCCCTTTTGAATTGGGTTTCAGTCCCACACTGGAAACATCCTTTTCCAGTATTTTGACGACTCTGCTGCCCCTGCTGTTGCTGCTGATTCTTTGGGAATTGAGCACGGCAACCCTTAGCTGCATTACCAGCTTTTCTGCATCGTTCACACTTTCCGTCCTCACAAGGACTAGAATGATGATAGTTGCACTGTTCACACTTCGGGTGCCTCCCCTTGTAAGTACTCTGGTTATTGTCAGAAGGGGTCTGATTGTTGTCGTTTACACCTGACCTCTTTCGCTGCTGCTGACTGCCACCACCACCTGAGACCTTGCCCAAGCCATTTTCCCATTTCTGCTTGTTGTCTTTAGTGGTAGACGATGAGGTACTTCGTGGGGGCAAGATTCCTTCTTCCACCATCTGATCCGTTAACTGGTGGGCTAAGCGAATGACTTGTTGAATGTTATTCAGGTTAGCAGCAGTGACCATTCCTTTAATCTGAGGCACCAAGCCCTTGATGTACAGCTCAATTCGTTTATAGAGCGGAGTAGAGTAATTAGGGCACATGGTTGCCAGTTATGCGACCTAGTAGTATAAGTCTCAATCTCTGACCCCACCATCTTCAGGTTGAGGTACTCAGTCTCCAACTTCTGAATCTTATCTCGAGGACAGTACTCCTCCTTCATGAGTTCCTTGAAATCCGCCCACGGGGTAGCATTTGCCACATCAACTCCTAGGAGTTGCACTTGAGCATTCCACCACGATAAGGCCGCATTCTCAAGCATAGCCGTGGCATACTTAACCCTATCAGCTGGCGGGCAATTGCACATAGCAAAGCATGATTCCACCTTCTCGAACCACCTATGTAGTCCGACTGCTCCTTCAGATCCTCCAAAGTTATGAGGCCTACAATCCATGAATGACTTGTAGGTACAAGTCGGAGGGTGATGAGCAGGTTGGCCAGCTTAAAAAGCTGCCAAAGCCGCTACAACCCGATCATTGATTAGTGCGCTCAGTTCCTCTTGCGTCATGCTGATGCTGTCTCTACCATTTCCTCTTCTCGACATGGTATTTCTACATTTACATTATACTCATGAGAAAACAATAATATGTTCCTCATATCATTGTTCATGCAGTATAAGTAAACTAGAATGTAGCATGGATTATAAAGGCGAGAATAAGATAAAGTAGTAGATTGATATTAATAGTAATAATAACATAGGACAAATGACTCTCAGTAGTTTTTCCTTCATTACTTGAAGAGTAGCACCGCGTCGTGGGTACTGTGTAGTTCTCTGTCATAGTGGCTATACTGCCTTCAAGGGTTCTCTCCCATGAATCTGATAGTTGGTACCCACACTGGTACTCTATTGCCGACTTCCCTATCCGTGAAGCTGGTTGGAATTTTAGTCTCAATTGATGCGCCAGATGGCCTAGCTTTCGTTCTAAACTAAGGATGTGCTCAGTATCGGATTTAGTGGTAAAGGAATATATATCTCCTATAACCTGTTAAGCAGGTATACATAGCCCGAAAGCTAGTTGTGCACTTAAGCTGTGTGTGTAACTAATGCAATGCTTATGCTATGGCAGTTATATGCTAGAATGCAATCCTAGTTCACTATAACCAATGGCTCTGATACCAATCTGTCACACCCTCAAATTTCCATTGCGGGGTTTATACCGCGAGGCGTGTGACATACCAGGATCCCATAGCCATAAGTCACATGAACGACTCTAAATGCCCAAACCATTTAGTTCGTTATCGAAAGCAGGTTTACTAGATAATCATTTATTCAAATAGTTGCGGAAGCGAATTTAAAGATAATAGTTAACCATATAGTCTGCGCAAAACAACGCGCTCAAAATCATAATAGATAATTAAACATTCGAAAGTAGTTAAGTGTTCATATCCCAATGACGCTATATGATGCATGCCCTACACGTGCTCTGAAACTAGTGACCATGCTTTCTAATCGCGGCACCGGAAGCTAACTACCTGTAAAAGCATGTATATCGTGTGTCAACATAAAGTTGGTGAGTTCGCAAAGTAAGGTAAGTAAATATGTAGGTTTTCCAAACCAAGAACATTTATTAGGTTCCCCGAACCCAAAGTAGTAAACATTAACCAAAACCAAGAACCAAGAATCAAGAACCACGAACCAAGAAACAAGATCCACCATCCACGAACCACGAACCACTAGTTCAGCGTATGCCAAGGGTAGCTAACCCATTCATGATAACTAAACAATGATATACCGATTTTCTATTCAAACGATGCACTCGCCCCGCAAGCTGGTTTTTGCCTCCCATCATTGCCTATCAACAATGATAAAGTCTAAGGTCGTAGTTCACGCCCGGCTCCCAGCACGGTGTGAGGTTTGTCAAACCTAATAGCACTATCAACTAGTAACCCGCTTGCCATAACCCGGCAACTCATTTGGTAAATAGTAGAGGACTTCCATGATAGAATGCAGTTTAGTTCATCAAGGACACATAGTGTGAAACTAGCAAAGCCCGACCCACACAAGGAGTCATATCACCCCAAACCCGGGATGTGAAAGTAGTCCCAAACCGGACTAGAAAAAGTTAAGTAAGTTGTCTCAAACCCGAGACGCATGCTTTTGAGAAAAGAGTAGTGAAACTCACCTGGTGTAATGTGAAGGGGTTAGTACTTACCTCAATACTAATTGACTATGTGCGATCCTTAGAGCTTCTTGGTAGCCTTCCTTGGCTCGGCGAATAGAAGGGGAAGGGTGAGTAAGAGCTGAAGCTTGGGGGAGGTTGTGGAGGGGTATGGTTCGGCCTCGAAGGAGCCGAAAGTGAGAGAGAGTGAGAGATGTGTGGTGTGGTGCAAGGATGAAAGGTTCATGGCACCTCCTTATATAGTGTTTTCTAAGGCAAGCTCCCAACATTCTTTTCTAGCTATGTGTTTAGGCTTCATGCTACTTTGATGTTTATGAAATAGCAACATGTCTAGAGATTGTTCCATGAGTTGGCCGAAAATTGGCAACTCATCCATTGTTCCATTTGTGGCTAAAACTAATCATGGTTACTCCTAGAGGTTCTCTTAGAGGTATATTATGGTGTAAGTAAAATTAGTTGTCACCTTATCTTGTCCCCTTCTTTAGATTACTAGCCGATTAGTTGTATGGCAAGCCTATTTGGGAGTGTTGTCCTATCTAGAGTCTTGTTGTCATAGTTTGTTTGCTTCTATAAGGGTGTAAGAGGTTACATCAAAAGTTTCTAGAATTCCTTCCATCATGCTCTCCTAGCCAACGTGGATTTCTTGGATTGGATCGGCTCATGTTTCCCATAGGAGTTAGGATTAGATAGTGACGATACAAAGGTTCAAAGCTTGTTCTCTTGTGGCACTTGTGATGTCTTTTTCGGCCGCCCCCCATAGGAAATAGGAAAATGTTTGTTTTATACCAATTAGGAAAGGCTAGGGGTTTTAGATGATGGTGTGTGTTTGTGTCTACCTAAATAGTTATAAGTCCTAAGATGTTGGTGACTTGACATGTTTAGAGGTCGGCTACTAGAGACAAGAGGAAGCTTCCAAGGGTGTAGGCATAGATGCATTTATGCGTGTGTTTATATATATATATATGTGTATGTATGTATGTATGTATGCTAGCTAGCTTTTAGAAGGTGTTTAAGAAAATATAGTTTTTCTTATCAAGCCTAGTGTATATGTATATATATATATACACAAGCACATTTAGAAGTATAAGAGATTCATGTACACACATAGATTAATATTTATATACTCTCATAAGCTTAATCGTAGGTTTGTCAATCTATGACAACTTATAGATACATATAGGGCTAGTGTGTGCACGTGTAACTTATCTAGTTAACTCTAGTCAAGTAGAATGCAAGAAATCTAAGTGCAAGTAACTAGAGTTTAGTTATAACAAGAACCTGAAATTGCGGGGTATCACACCATCACCACCATCTACCACCACCGTTCACCACCACCACCACCGTTTACCACCACCACCGTCGACCACCACCACCGCGGTCCACCACCACCACCACCAAACTGCTGTAAAATATCAGTTTATTTAAATTTTAGTTTATTTCAGCATTATGCAGACGTTAACAAACAAACAGTCTTCTTCTTGCAAACTGCAGACCTTTGGTCCACCTCTTCTCTTGCAGAGGTTTGAGATGTGGTCCGCAGACTGTAGACCTTTTCCTACATTAAAAAACAAACAACACCTAAGTAACACAGAGAAATGCATCATGGGGAATATGGCAGCAAAACAGAAGGTTAGGGATAACATCTTGGGTGGCAAATGATGGATGGGTTGGGGTGGTTTTTGTGGTACTGTTTTAAGTTTATAAATACTTTTTTTTTTATTATGGGGGTGGTTGATGGTGGTTGTTTGTGGTTGGTTTTTGATGGTGGTTTGTGATGGTGGTTATGATGATGGTGGTGTATATATGGTTGATGTTATGGATGTTTTTGTTATGAATTGGATGATATAGACGCACTATATATCTACTTTAAACGCACGTGTACTAATTGTCTAAACGCACCTTATATATATATTCAAACGCACGTACTAAAACATTTACAAAATAACTCTGTATCAAAACAAACTGTAAACGCACATTATAATGTTCAGACGCATGTGTATAAAAAATGAATCTACAAACTACTACTAATCATCAGAATCTTGTAATTCAACATCTTTGTTATCTTCAAATTCATCTTCAACATTCTGATCCTCTTGTTTAACCTGTGGCTGAGTTGAACCACCATCCCTCTGATGTTTACGTCGATTGTGGCCTTTCTCTCCGCATATCTTGCACCTTCTCTTCCTTTTACCGACTCTACTAACTTGTTTTTCCTTGCTGGACTTGAAACGATTCTGTTTACCTTGACCTTTCTTCTTGATCCCATTAGGTAGTCGAATAGTGGGTTCGGCCTCAGATGGTTTCTCATAACCAAGAATTGAAGCATATCTGTCATACTTCTTCTGGCTTGGTCTCTTAAACCTGCCATCATCAACCTTCTTAACCATCTCTTTCATTTAATCATTAATGAAAGTTAACATAGATAAATTTGTAATTAAAGTGTTTGCAAGATATTCACCAGCCAACACTATCTCCCTTGCAATATCTCTAGCTTGTTTAGTCTTGTCATCACCAAACTCTCCTGTTTCAAATGAATACTTTATTTCATTTGGAACAACATCTTTTATCCACCTTTTCAGAATATATCTGTTCCGGAATCTATTAACTTTGAACATCCTTAGTAGAAAAAATATATGCCTACACAGCAGCCTATACTGCTCAAACCTCCTACAAGTACATTGTGAAGTAACATCTTTAAGATCCTCATGAACCTCCCTCTTGAAAATCACCTGTAAAAATATTTAAAAAACACATTTGCAGATTTTGGACGCACATAGTACCAAATATAAACACACACAATATGAAATATAAATAAAATACTAAATACCTCAATAAAACCTTGACCGTGTGCTTGTGGATCTTCAACATAAATCTTTAAAAAGCCTTCATAAGCTTTTTGGGTGTGAACACCTATTAATTCATCATACGTAGCATATATCTCTTCTTGAATATCCAAGAAGATAGTCCTTGTAAATATTTTGGATGCCTCTTCCTCAATAGGATTTCTAGTCCAAATATCAGGAACAATATGCCTTGAATCATGGTCATTCTTCCTATGGTTGAATCTCCGATCTTCAAGTGAAGTTTCAAAATGGTTGAAAAACTCAACAAGAGTCAACTTAGAATTTGCAACCTAGCAAAAAAAGTGATTTTCACTTTCAGTTCTTGATGTTTTCCTCTTTAGGCCAGACATAGGTTCATCCCAGTAAAAAGCAGGGATCCACATTGATCTCATGTTCAACTTTTCGATCAACCAATTGTTCTCAGTTAGTTTGTAATTAACCATAACTACACCCCATTTGAAATCAAACGTCTCTGGGTTGATTGAGTCTGTCCATACAATTGCACAAATTCTCCTTTTAAACTCATCATCACTGCATAATGCACTACCCACCTAAAAACAAAACATATAAATATAAAATGCATGTTGGTTAACTTTGAACGCATGCACATAAAATAAAGCAAAACACACGTTTCAAAACTTTGGACGCATGCACTATATCCTAAACTATTCTGCTACTATTTATATGCACCAATGAAATAAACAAACGCATAGTTTGAATTTATACAAAATTCATACCGACCTGATCAAAAACCTTCTTCATGATGTGCCACATACACAATCTGTGTCTGCTATTTTGAAAAACCAACTGGGTAGCATTTTTCATGGCAGGGTCTTGATCGGTTAAAACCACTTTTGGATTCTTTCCAAAAGATTTGGAAAATGCTTGTAACAACCATGTGTATGATTCAATTGTCTCAGATGACAACAATCCTGCTCTAAGTGTCACATTTCGATAGTAGTTATCAATTCCGGTAAATGGTACAAAAACCATCTTGTACCTACAAATACATTAGAAGATTTTTTAATAAACTATGAACATATAATAGTTGGATATGAAAATTTAAAAATTAAAAACATACTTGTTGGTGTTAAATGTTGCATCAAAGGAAATCACATCTCCAAATTCCATATAGTTTCTTTTACATAACGCATCAGCCCAATATAGATCTGTTGGGTTGACACCCCCACTCTTGGTCAGTCGCTCTGACCGGATGACATATATCAAAAGAGTGCTTGTATTTCACATTATTTCATTGTCTTTAGTGTACAATGGGCGAGGCACAACATGTCTAGGTTTGGTTATGGGCTCATATCAGATCACATATTGATTATTGCCCTAGCTAGGCAATGATTTAGTCGGTTTTGGATTACATGTCCACCATATAGAAAACCCGTGAACTCACCAACTTTATGTTGACCCATGTTTCCTTTAATGCATGTTTTTCAGGAAATTAGCATGGATAATGGAACTTGCGGGGCTCGCGTGCGAGCATTTGTGGGATACATTCTTTTGGACCGTTGTGTTGTTTTAATACTAGATATTTACATACAATGGTTTTGATTTTTAAACAATTAACTCTATGTTGAACAAATCTGGTTGTTTAATGAAAGTTCCCTCTTTATTTTAATCAATGCTCGTGTGACCTTTGTGCTTGGAAATCTTTCGAAGTCGCACCTCGCGTTTCCGCCTTGGCGGGGTGTGACAGATTGGTATCAGAGCACGAGGTTATAGCGAACTGAGATTCTTTTGAGTCAAACTATAATCTAAAAAAAATGATTTTGAAATGTTTTCCAAAAAAAGAAATACAACACTTATCCCTATGCGCTACGCAAGTTCCTTGCTAGTTACATATCTCACATATTAGTCAATATACTAAGTACACCACATGATTAGTGACAAGCATGTGTGTTCATTGATTTCGAGGATCATGGCACACCAAGACGACCCTATCATTCTTTTGGATTCTGAGGAGGATGTCGTACCAGATAGCCCTCCAACCAACGTTCTTCAGCAGGGTTATGAGCCCGATTCTAGTGACTCGGATGTCGAGTATGATCAGATGCAGATTGATCACACTGTATCGAACGATGAGGATGCCGTGCCTACAGGTGAGGCAGAGGAGGAGGAGGAGGATGCACCCCAGTAGCAGCCAGAGCCCCGGGTGCCGTTCTTTCAACCATATCGCCCATGTCTAGGCGGGGCGCATGTGATGTACACTCCCCGGAAGCGAGTACTCCTTCCACTGGCTCCTTTCGCTCTAGCCTAGGCTCCTACCCCGATTGACCCCGAGCCTTTGGCACCAGCCGATCCCCAGCCTCCAGCTCTAGAGGACCCAGAGCCACGTAGAAGGAAGCTTCTTCGGAGGTCCCAGGCTCGTACGAGGACCTATTTTCTAACTGTCGACGGATTCCTAGCTTGCTCTGACTAGGACACTGACAGCGAGGCTCCCTCTACCTCTGAGACTAGAGGTCCATCTCAGCCACCCTCGGATGCCCCACTACCTACCGGATTTGAGCCCGCTCCCGTACACCACACACACTACTCCGTCCATGACATGATTGGGCATCACGACACGACACGGAGGTAGCAGTGTTGCGTGGGAGGGTCCAGGGGATTGAGGACGACTTGTATCTGGCTGGCAGTGCCAGGGATCTTATTCTCTACGGACTGTCTGAGTTGGGTACACGTGTGCACGAGGTTGAGAAGGGACGCACCGCGGCAGAGGAGCGTGTTGCCGAGTTAGAGGCTAGACAGGATGACATTGAGGCGAGGATGGTCGTTGCCGTCGCATTTCTATCAGCTGCTTTCCCACCCCCGTCCCCGTAGGATGCTTTATGTTATGTTTTGATTTATTAGAGTAAAATTGTAAGGCGGTATGCCAGTATTATTATTGTAAAACATGAAACTTATTTGGTAGGTTTAATTATTAATTAGAAATTTGGTATTTTGGTTTCATATGTTGTTATTATAGTTGTTCCATGCATTTGTGATTTGGTGCGTTATTTGTGTTGATTGTATAGTTGTTTGCTTGGTGCATATGTTTACAATATTATATAGTGATATGTGTCTCATTCTTTTAATCATGTGTATTAGAAGAACATGCCTCACAAAAGAACTACCCGATCGACTTCTGAGGAAGAAGCTTTTCTGACTACCTCAGCGGACCTAGCCAGGGTAATCGCAGAGGCTATTGCGCAACATGAAGCGAACCGCGCCGATACTAGCAGCGGTTCGGGCGTTGCAGGCCGACGCAGAACCCAAGAACCTGAGACTGGTAAAGCTTTTGCCTATTCCTTCCTAGTCTTGATCGTATCTTATGACGATCCTTTCGTTGACAATCCAATCTTTCTGACGCTACAGAAGTAGAGAATCCCATACGTGGGTGTTCCTACAAGACATTCACGGCATGCAAGCCCTGGAACTTTCGTGGGTCAGAAGGAGCGATTGGTATTGTCCTATGGATTGAGAAAACAGAGTCTGTGCTCGATATCAGTGGTTGCTCGGAAGACCAGAAGATCAAGTACGTCATTTGTACCTTCCAGGACGAGGCGCTGACACGGTGGAACCTACAAGTGCAAACCTTGGGTCGTGAAGCTGCCTACAATCTCTCTTGGGTCGAGTTGAAGTCGATGCTTATGGACAAGTATTGCCCGCGTAGTGAGCTGCAGAAGTTGGATACTAAATTCTGGAATCTGTCCATGAATGGTGCAGACATCATAGCCTATACCACTCGATTCCATGAGCTTTCTCGTCTAGTTCCACACATGGTTACCCCTGAGTACAAGCGGGTAGAACGATACATCTGAGGACTTTCTCCTAAGATTCGTAGCATGGTTACCACTGCTGCTCCAGCTTCCATTCAACATGCTGTCACCCTTGCTCACAGCCTTACCAACGATGCGGTACGCATGGGATCCCTGACCCAAAAATAATCCGACAAGGGTGAAGGCTCTGGAAACAAGCGTAAGTGGTCCCACTTCAAGAAGGGGAAAGGTGCAGAGGGTGATTCTCGCAAGAAGCCCAAAACCGTCAAAGCTTTTGTTGCCACCGCTACTGACACTTGCAAGCCATACAACGTGCCCCACCCACTTTGCGAAAAGTGCAAGTACCATCATGTGGGGATGTGTGATAGTATGAAATGTGAGAAGTGCAAGCGAATGGGACATCCCACAGTGCAGTGTCGGGCCAAAGGAGTTGTGAGTTCTGTCGGTAAACCATGATGTTTTGAGTGTGGTGCTACTGACAATTTCAAGGACTGCCCTAAGCTAAGAGGTCAGGCTCATGGCAGGGCTTTTGTTAGGGGAGCTGATGACGCACGCGAGGATCCTAACGTTGTCATGGGTACTCTGACACCCCAACCGATGGCGAAAACATCGAGGTGTCATGTATGAATGATTGTTCCGTAGCACATGGTAATCATGTTTTAATTAAGAATTTATTTAATGTAAAATATCCAAATTTTGAAATACATAGCAAAGTCTTGAATGAAATCTAGTACATCTAACAATCAAACAAACATAAAAACTTCAAATATCTCTTCAAGCTAGCTCTAGACTTCAAGCCTCAGTATTTCCTGTTGAGTTTGGAAAAATGGGGAGGGGGGTCAACTAGAAGTTGGTGAGAATACATAAGCCAAGTCAATAAATAAGTTTTAAAAGAATAAAAGTTTAGCAATTCATATGTCTAATGTAAGTTTAAGTCTACATGAATAAACAAGTATAGTATAGACATAATCAATCCTCCGACAAAGTTTAGGTCCATCCCGCATCCACGGTTAACCTTAATATAACATTGGAACGATAATAATCACAAGCGCTCCCTATAAAAGATGGTCAACGAATCTGGGTGGGGTTGTAAATCCAATAGATCTATCATTGTATACCGCCGGCTTGATCAGGGTTAATGATTATGCAAGTTTAAGTTTAAGTTTAAGTCTAATAATCTTTGTCTAAGTCATGAGGCATTAAAGTTTACAACTAGACATGTATGTAGAATTGCTTAAGTATAAAGTTTCAAGTATAAAGAATTGTATAATCAGGGTTACGTAAACTCACCTTAGCCAAGTGTTAAGTCTTGTAAAACAGAATAAGTGTGGTCCAACGTTGCCAAGTATTACCCTATGTTTAAGGCAATAAATAAGTCTAACTCTTTCTAGTCTACAAGTATTTCTAGGGTTCCTAATTTGGGGATAAGTAATTGTTTAATTATTAATTAGGTAAATTGTTAATAAATAAAAGATATTCAGAAAATAAATAAATAAAAGACTATTTGTAGGTTTTGATTAAGGATGGTCACATTATAAGATTTTAAGTATGAAAATAATTTTTATAAAATTATTTTCTCAAAATTGAATATTTAGTATATTTATTTCTATTTGACAAAATATAATTTTAATATCTAAAAATATTAAAATTAAAGAAATTTCAAATTAAAATTTATATTTGTTTTCTAAATGAACAAAAATAATTTATGTAAAATTTTGGTATAAAAATATTGAAAAATGAATTTATTATGATTTATTTATGATTAAAATAACAAAAAATAATTAAAAATATTAAATAAATGGTTTTTCTGGAATAAAATTTATTTCTTAAATACTTATTTATCTACAAGTTTAAAATAATTTTTGTGGAATTTTATAAGGTTGTTTATATATTTTTATAGAATTTTAAAATTATAATTGAATAACCTTGTAGTATTTATAATTTACAATAAATGAATGATTTTTGAAAAACTAAAAATTGTATAATAAACTTTGTCATTAGATTATCACAAAATTATTTTTATAGAATTTATAAGGCACTTTTAGTATTTAAAAACTATTTTTACAATACAATAGAAAGTATATGTATAAAAGAAAATAACAAAAAATAGTTGTCTGTGCTGGGACTCGAACCCGAGTCTTTGGTCGAATCAGAGGTATTAAATCACAATCCCAGACCAGTTGGTCTGGACCCTGAGAACGATCATTGTTAGATTCAAATAATTATATAGGCTTAGTTGGTTTGTTTCAAAATTGTTTTAGAAAAAGAAGATGGGGACGGGGCTCGAACTCGTGCACAAGCCGGTTCCCATGTCTCACACATAAGACTGATACCAACTAATCCACAGATCAGTTGGTGATAAAATCCCATTCGTTTTAATATGAAACAGTGTCTGCGAGATTATATATCCCCAAATCGTAACAACATGAACCCTAGCTATTCAATCATGTTAATTAGTAACCAATAGCCCCTGAATCGTTGGGGCTATTGTTTGTACAGGGCCGACTAATAAAACCCAAGCAAGAATTGCTACTTACAACGTGTTTAGAGGTGCGATTTGGAGCGATCAACGGGTAGGTCAAACCGAAGCAAAATCATGGATTAGGAGAAGTTTAAGGATAAATTGGGTATGGGGAAAGTTTTATCAGTGCTTAGAGCCTGTAATGGCGTGGTCAGTTTATACAAATCGTTTGTTCTTGTAAGTTTGGTAATTTTGACCCATCTTAACTCCTATACGCGTATAATACATGAATTTGGAAGGTTTTGAATGTTAATTGGCGTGAGAAATAAGCAGGGTAGGTCGGTTATAATCATACTATAGATAAACAAGATTAATGACGAGGATTGGAATGTTGATTTGGAAAGGTTAGACTCGCAGTTGACTTTTCCATGTTAAATGTGTATAATGAGAGAGGGTTTAAGTATATTTGTGTTTGATATAAGTCACTAAACAGGTTGTAGCTTAATTAGTTAAGGCGTGTGTGTAGGTTGGGTCGGCCATGGATGCGGTTCGAGTCCCGGTCCATGCGTTTTATTTTTTTATCAATTATATCACAATAATAAGATAAACATATACTTATAGTATGGTTATCTAAGTTCAAAAGTGTCACCAAGAATTTTTAGAACGTACTAGAATGATAAAAATGTGATGTTTTATTGATGAAATAAATCGAACATACATAATTTGAAAATACGAAATGTTACAGGTACGTTCCTCATAAACAATCGTACTACTTCTGTATTATTTGATACCGGGGCCGATCTAAGCTTTTTGTCAACTGACTTTAAACGAACCCTCAGATTAGAGTCGCATAAGTTGCATGAACATTACTCCATAGAATTAGCCAATGGTAAGACAATTAGGTCCAAAGAAGTAGTTAAGAATTGTGCGTTAAGGTTAGGAGATAATGAGTTTAGTAATGATCTTCTGCCGATCAATTAGGGAAGTTTCGATATTGTGATTGGTATGGGCTGGTTGTCAAAGAACCGCGCAGAGGTGATCTGTTTCGCGAAAGTGTTTTGAGTTCCGTTGCCCAATGGAGAGGTTTTATTTAAATAGGGGGAGCGCAGGAAGACCCCGTTGCGATTGGTGTCTTGCATGTAGGCTCAAAAGTGCTTACAAAAAGGTCATTTTGCTTCTTAGCACTTGTTCATGAGAAGAAGCCAAAGGTGAACAGGATCGAAGGCATCCCTGTCATGAGAGAGTTTCCAGAAGTCTTTCCCAAAGATCTGCCAGGATTGCCACCCGTGAGGCAAGTCGACTTTCGTATTGATCTCATTCCTAGAGCTGCTACCATAGCCCGTTCGCCTTACCACTTGGCTCCATCTGAGTTGCAAGAGCTGTCCACCCAGTTGCAGGAGTTGCTTGACAAGGGATTCATCTGACCAAGCTTGTCACCTTGGGGAGCTCCAGTTTTGTTTGTCAAGAAGAAGAAGGACTATTCGTTTCGCATATGCATCGACTACAGAGAGTTGAAGTAGCTTACGGTGAAGAACCATTACAGTCTTCCCCGAATAGATGATCTGTTTGATCAGTTGCAAGGCTCCAGTTTCTACTTGAAGATTGATCTGAGGTCAGGCTATCACTAGTTACGTATTCACGAAGAGGACATACCCAAGACTGTTATCCGGACGTGGTATGGCCATTTTGAGTTTATGGTTATGCCATTCGGTTTGACAAACGCACCAGCAATGTTCATGGATTTGATGAATAGGGTGTGTAAACCTTACCTCGACAAGTTCATGATAGTATTTATTGACGAAATTCTGATTTACTCACGGACTCGAGAAGTGCATGAGCAACATTTGAAAATGTTTCTAAATCTACTCAAGGAGGAAAAGCTGTATGCCATGTTGTCCAAATGCGAGGTTTGGATTCATGAAGTTCATTTCCTCGGTCACGTGGTGAACGAGAAAGGCATACATGTTGATCCAGCCAAGGTAGAGTCGATCAAAGACTGGCCTAGACCCACTACCCCAACAGAAGTTCGACAATTTCTAGGGTTAGATGGATACTATCAGTGATTTATCGAGAATTTTTCAAAGATAGCCCTGTCTCTAACACTCTTGACTTAGAAAGACAAGAAATTTGAATGGGGAGATCCATAAGAATCCGCTTTTCAGCTCTTGAATCTCAAGTTATGCAGCGCACCTATTCTCTCACTGCCATAAGGAACGGAAGATTTTGTGGTCTATTGCAATGCATCTCACCAAGGTCTCGGTTGTGTCTTGATGTAGAGAAACAAGGTTATAGCCTATGCCTCTCGTCAACTCAAAGTGCACGAACGAAACTACCCAACCCATGATCTGGAGTTGGGTGTAGTAGTGTTCGCACTCAAGATATGGAGACACTACCTCTATGGGACTAAGTGTACTATCTTTACTAACCATAAGAGCCTACAACATATCTTTGACCAGAAGGATTTGAACATGCGTCAGAGACGATGGGTTGAGCTACTCAATGACTATGAATGTGAGATTAAGTACCATCCAGGGAAGGCAAATGTTGTAGCAGACGCACTAAGCCGAAAGGAACGTGTCAAAACGCCGCGTGTTCATGTGTTAGGCATGACCATTCAAACCGATCTCACTGCTCGTATTCGTTAGGCTCAGCAGGAAGCTCTTAAGGATAGTAATATTGGACATGAAGCTCAATACAGTCAGGCAAGTCAGCGGGAGACGAGGCCTGACGAGACAAATTATTTCCTAAATAGAATTTGGGTTCCTTTGTATGGAGGTTTGCATGATTTGGTTCTTGATGAAGCACATAAGTCCAAGTACTCAATACACCCTGACGCAGACAAGATGTATAAGGACCTCAAGCAGTTCTATTGATGGCATAACATCAAGGGTTATATTGCAACCTATGTCAAACGTTGCCTAACGTGTTCAAAGGTCAAAACAGAGTACCAGAAGCCGTCAGGAATGCTTCACCAACCAGAGATTCCTGTCTGGAAATGGGAACAAATCTCTATGGATTTCATCACCATGTTGCCAAGAACATCTCGTGGTCATGATGCAATTTGGGTGATTGTTGACCGTTTAACAAAGTCTCCATATTTCTTACCGATCAAAGAAACAGACAAAACGGAGAAATATCCCGAATTTACATCAATGAGATTATATCAAGGCATGGCGTGCCTACTTCCATAATCTCTGATCGAGATAGTCGCTTCACTTCGAGGTTTTGGCAATCGTTGCAAGAAGCTCTTGGTTCCCGGTTAGACATGAACACCTCTTACCATCCTCAAACAGATGGGAAGAGTGAAAGGACCGTCCAGACGCTGGAGGACATGCTCCGCGCATGTGTAATTGATTTCGGGGAAAATTGGGATACGCATTTGCCATTGATCGAATTTTCCTACAATAACAGTTACCACACCATCATCAAAGCTGCCCATTTTCAAGTGTTGTACGGATGCAAATGTTGATCGCCCGTGTGACAGGTCCCAAACTCATCCAGGAGACAACTAGCAAGATCTTCCAGATTAGGGACAGATTGAAAGCCGCCGGAGACAGACAGAAGAGTTATGCGGACAAAACGCACAAGCCCTTAGAGTTTCAAGTGGGTGACAGAGTTTTGCTCAAAGTATCCCCATGTAAAGGGGTTCCCAGGTTTGGCAAACGTGGGAAGCTCAATACCAGATACATAGGTCCATTCGAAATCCTTGAACGAGTTGGACCGGTTGCATACAAACTCAAGCTATCCCAAGAACTCAGTGGTGTCCATGACACGTTTCACATCTCGAACCTCAATAAGTGTCTTGATGATGAGTCATTGGTTATCCCTCTAGAGGAAATCTACATCGAAAAACAACTTCATTTCATAGAGGAGCCACTCGAGATAACAGATTGGAAGGTTCAGAAACTCCGTCGCAGTCAGGTCAAGTTGGTCAAAGTACATTGGAATTCCAAACGCGGACCCGAATTCACATGGGTGCATGAGGATCAGATGAAACACAAGTACCCACATCTCTTTCAGGAGACCACCGGTTCAGATGACCCACACCGAAAATTTCACGGACGAAATTCCTCTAACAGGGAGAGAATGTGACACCCGTCGAAATCACAGGTCATATCGGTACACTGGTTACATGTATACAGTGTGCATAGCATTAAATGTTATCATTTGCATCATAGTTGGGCCATACAGGGTTCCATCGAGTCAATCCCGAGATGTGCAGTCTAATAGTAGACACACTAGTTAGTCCAAGGCCTCAGTTAGTCAAATATTTTATGATAGACTATCGGAATTCCATGTAAAACCCGAACAGTGAGACATCCATGCAATTGAACATACGTTTTCAAATTGTTGCCCCGACATGAACAAAAACAAACAATGTTTATGAACAAAGAGGTTAACCACGTGTATTCTAGGGAACTAGTAAAAACACGAACAATATGTCCACATGTAACCTCAAAATTTGATCCATGTAGACTTGTATGAGTATGTGAATCAAACAAATACACTATCATATATACATACATATATATGACCCTATCTACACATATGCATGTACATGTCACAACACAATCCCACCAAATCCAAGAGATTTACCAAAATGGGATCATACTCCACCTTAGTCAACCAACCTTACACAAGTTGACTTGCCAAGGATACCTTGTTCCTTCCCCATGTGTGTTTCGGCTCACACATTCCCAAGGCTAGGGAAGTGTTCAATGTTTTGGACATTATGTAAACCATATAGGACACACTCACACCTTTATATATATATATATATATATATATATATATATATATATGCGGCCACCTATATACACAACCATAGGGTGAGGAAGTGACAAATACCACTCACACACACATATACATGATGGCATATATACATACACATGCCCTCTCATTTCCTAGTCACCATGCTTATCTACAAACACTTAAACCTATTCTAAACACCAACATAGAGCAAACTTTTCCCACCAACCATTCCCATAACATTTGACCCTCCCTAATTGTCCACATTCATCCAAATTTTTAGCTAGAACATTCCCAAGACAAACTACACATGTTACAAGGTCAACTTCTTACACTAGAATGGCACAACATAAAACACATGAACATGATTTCCTTGTCATCCTTTCCACAAATAAAATGCCCCTTCCCCATGAGCATAGTGGCCGTAACCCACCCATACACAACCAAACAAGACTCCATGGTCAACTCTTTACTCTAGATAGCCCTCTCATCTTAGCACTCCATGAAAGCAAGCCATTGACCTTCTAAAATTGTTCACCAATGAGCTCTTGATCACCTCCACCTTTGGCTATATAAAGGGATCCAAAGAAGTCATTGTGATCACACAACAACACCATAACTTGCACTAACATTTGAAAACTACCTCTTTCCCTCTTGTAACCATTCGGCCGAAGACAAGAACACCCACAGGTCTCGGGTCGATCGATTAACACCACCACTTAGGAGTTCCAAGTCTTTATCTACCACCTAGGAGATTTCTTCTGAGGAGTTAGCTTATTATTCTCTTATATTCTCGGCTATACACTCAAGGTATAACATCCGAACCTTTATCTCTATCTATGCACCATTCGGCTACATATAGTGCTCACCCGAGACATACACACACTCGCACACTACATTAACAATGAGTTTTTCAAGATTAACAAACTTAAGTACTTAAGATTTATGTTAAAGGTTCAATACTATAGCTTAAACATACTCACCCACATATATACGATTACATACACATTAGAACTCATATATTGAAAATTATGCACCCCCCACACATACATATGAATGTATGCGTGAGAGTATGGGTCGAGGCCAGCCCAAGCTAAGCCAAACTTGTTTAGTTTTGTAACTTATACTAAAGCTTGCTTTGTAAACATGTGTTAGAGACACTAAAAACACGTGTTTACAAGCTTAACACAAGAGTTTTCTCAAGAATCTATGATAAACACTAACATGTGTGTATATTCAAGGACAAAATATCCAAAAAATGTCATTTTTATACAAAACTGTCAAAGATATGTCCATATCCCACCCTAGACTTACATAACTGAGACATAAGTAACACTCAGTAAGATTTAGTAAGTCAAGGCATTTGTCTTACCTAGAATAGACTAAACATCATCACATTAACAACGAAACGAATATTTCTGACACATACAGTGTGTGACACACGTGGATAGTGGTACAGAAGCCCCTAGTCCATAGGTGTTGCAGTCGGGTGAATAATTGCATGGTAATTTGGGACAAACATAGACTTAAGGTTTCCTTTAAATGAACATAGGGCATCCCAGACCAGACACACACTGCCAGATTCAGTTCAGTCTAGCATCCAGACACCAAGTGAATATTCACGACCCCCTTTTTACAGTTTTTACATTTTTCCGTGGAAAAACATGCGTACAGTTTTCAGTTACAATTCATGACTATTATGTGAACATGAGACATTACAGTTCAGGATCTAGTAAGCCCTCGTGTCATACATCACACCATAACCATTAACTAGGGGCTTAGCCATGAAACACCGGGATAGGTCTATTAGGTTGACACCCCCCACTCTTGGTCAGTCGCTCTGACCGGATGACAAATATCAAAAGAGTGCTTGTATTTCACATTATTTCATTTTCTTTAGTGTACAATGGGCATGACACAACATGTCAAGGTTTGGTTATGGGCTCATGTCAGATCACATATTGATTATTGCCTAGCTAGGCAACGATTTAGTCGGTTTTGGATTACATGTCCACCATATAGAAAACCCGTGAACTCACCAACTTTATGTTGACGCGTGTTTCCTTTAATGCATGTTTTTCAGGAAATTAGCATGGATAATGGAACTTGCAGGGGGCGTGTGCGAGCATTTGTGGGATACCTTCTTTTGGACCGTTGTGTTGTTGTTTTAATACCAGACATTTACATACAATGGTTTTGATTTTTAAACAATTAACTCTATGTTGAACAAATCTGGTTATTTAATGAAAGTTCCCACTTTATTTTAATCAATGCTCGTGTGACCTTTGTGCTCGGAAATCTTTCGAAGTCGCACCTACTTTGACTGGCTTAAAACCCTCCTGGTAGCATGTAAAGTATTTGATTCGTAGAACACCTTTGCGCACGTCTTGGCACCCCTTTCGAATAGAAAATCCAGCAGCCTTTGCATATTTTTGATAAAAACTCATGTGCATGATCAATACTAGGAAAGTCCATGTGTATTGCAGGTTAGAGTGATGCAGGGGCATCCGGAATGAATGAGTTAATAGCTTGCTCTTCTACAGGAACATCAGAGGAGACACCTGCAAAATAAACGCACTTAATAAAAAACAAACGCACTTTGACATTTGATAATTTGAACTATTTAAACACACGAATGATCATATTCAAATGTACTCATATATGTTCAGTACGTATGTTTGAAAACTTATAAACGCACTTGATAATTTAGACGCATCAAATATTCAAAAACATAATTCAAATACCTTCAATCCTTCTATATTCGTTGATGATGTTCAAACTATGAATATCCATATCCTGGTTAGTCTCCTCTATAATCAGGTCTGAATAATACACAAATAACTTGTTTAAGAAAATCAAACTTAAAAAGGTAATTTAAAAAGCTGAAACAAAAACAGAGCATCATGATATATACGGTGAAAAACAATATTATTAAGATCTGGAATCGAATTCTCTACATAAACGCTCTGATCATCAACAAATAAGTTTAAATCTAATAAAAAAAATCAACAATTAAACATAATTCTACTGAAAATTAATTAAAAAACTACATCTAATACGTACCGAACATCCTGCAATACTTCAATTGAATGTGATTATAAAAATCGTAATATGTCTTAATCATAATGTGATTGACTGTTGTTGTATAATTCAAATTCGTATTTGAAAACAAAAAAAGAAGTAATTACGAGAATCGTTACCGAAGATAGAAACGTGATTTATGTAAAACAACTATAAGTAAAATGTCTGATTTGCCCATTGTAAGAGTTTAATTGGGTTAACCATAGTTGACAGGTGGCATGTTATGGTGGCTTCCTACACTTCTCACGTTAAGGATACTTGCTATCCTATACTTTCTCTTTAAAAGTATACGTAGCAACAGATATACACTTCATTTGAATTTAACTACTAAAGATGCATGGTCATCTTAATTTCAAGATAGATGAGTTGAACACACAAAGAAATGTGTCGATCTTTAGTTTAAACGTCTTGAAAAAGCCATTGTTGAAGAACGAGTGAGACTCATTTGTTGCTTAAAATGGTAATTTGTTGGTATTTTTCTATGTAATTATACATCTCTCTCTCTCTCTCTCTCTATATATATATATATATAATATATTTGATATGGGGTATTTTAAGATATTCAAAAATTAAGAGTTAACTTTTGTTTATTTAAAGAACAGTTACATCTATTCCCGTTCTTTTAAGACAACTGACAATTACTCCTAATATTTATAAACGACCATAATTTTTGATACGTTAATACTTTAAAAAAAACATATCATAAAAAATAGCCATTTAATTGTTTATAATTAGAGTATAGTATAACAATTCTTTTAATTAAAAATATGGATATGTTATATGATTAACAATATCTAGAGGTGAAAAATAATTCAATCTTTAACCGAAATTGATCAAAAAGTGATATGTTATGTGATTAATATCCGTTGTCTAACTTTGTTTGGATGAACTTCAACATCATTGATGCAATTTACATTAAGTTGTTACAAAATTGTAAATGCAACGTCTCAAGCTTTACGTATAAATCTAAAGCAAATAGTTGTATCAATGACAACCAAACAAAAGCAAATTCTCCTTAGATCGAAAGCGGTTTAAAGGTACCGTTAGTATTTGTTTGGTTATATATTTATATCTTTTATCCATCCATTTCATGTACATCTAAGCAAAAATTTTAACCATAGTTTGGTTTTGGTTATTAACCAAAATTAACTCAACCGAACTAAAAATGACAATCTAACCAAATAGACTGAACCAATTAACCGGTTGGTTATAAGATTCACAAACCGATAATGTCTATTTTTGTTTTGGTTGAGGCTAATAACCGAACCGAACCCAATCATACAACATTAGAAGTGTTTGTGTTCCCTACTACATCACGCAATCACATTGTTATGAATATATGAATGGTTCCGTTTCAGTTTTACTAATTTTATTTAACTAAAGGTACAAAAAGAAAACGATAACCGACTTTAAGTGAAATCAGATGTTGGTTAATTTCGTTTTCAATTGATTTTGGTTTTGTTTTGTCTGTTTTTTTGGCTTGGCTTCATTGAACGGTTTAATTATTGATCATGTGTAGATAGTGTTAATCACGTTGATTATAAAAAATTGTTAATCACGTAGTACATAAAAATTATAAATTAAAAAAATAGAAACATTATACTCAAATCAAACATAATAAAATGCTCAGTATTATGATGCACTTTTTTTTTTTTTTTTTTTATAAAAGCATCAACGTATGAAAAAATATGACTATTTAAAAGGCATCGGGGGATAGTTTACTTAAAATAAGGAAAAAACGTTTAACTATAATTTAAATAACAATAGTTGAGTAAATTTAAGGTATTAAAGTGTAACTAAGATGGGGTATCAAAGTGTAAAATTGTTTGAATGACTATTTTACGCTCATTTTAGGGTTGTTAATGAAAATAGAGTTCTTAACTTTTAGGTTTCTTAAACTACTATTGCCTCATTCATAATAATATAGTATAGAAAAATTGATTTGTTATGTGGTTAATATCCGTTGCCTGACTTTGTATGGATGAATCACAACATCGTTGATGCAATTTACAATAAGTTGTTACAAAATTGTAAATGCGACGTCTCAAGCTTTACATATAAATCTATAGCAAATTGTAAATGCGACGCCTCAAGCGTTACGATAGCCTAACACAAGCACATTCTCCTTAGATCGAAAGCGGTTTAAAGATACCGATAGTATTTGATTTGCTTATATATTTATATCTTTTATACATCCATTTCATGTATATCTAATAAAAAATTCTAACAACAATTTGGTTTTGGTTATTAACTAAAATTAACTAAACCAAATTAAAACGATAATCTAACTAAATAGACTAAATCAATTAACCGGTTGGTTAATAACATTCACAAACCGATAATGTCTATTTTTCCGGTTGAGGCTAATAACCGAACCGAACCCAACCCAACCATGCACCATTAGAAGTGTTTGTGTTCCTTACTACATCACGCAAGCACACTGTTATGAATATATGAATGGTTCCGTTTCAGTTTGACTATTTTTGTTTAACTAAAGGTACAAAAAGGAAATGATAACCGACTTTAAGTGAAATCAGATGTTGGTTAATTTCGTTTTCAATTGATTTTGGTTCAGTTTTGTCTGTTTTTTAGCTTGGCATCATTGAACGGTTTAATTATTGATCATGTGTAGATATTGTAAATCACCTTGGACATAAAAAATTGGTAATCACGTAGTACATAAAAAAAATTAATTTAAAAAACATAGCAACATCATACTCAAATCAAACATAATAAAATGCTCATTATTATGATGTATTTTTTTTTTTTATAAAATCATCAACGTATGAAAAAAATATGACTATTTAAAACTCCTTTGCTTAAAATAAGGAAAAAAACATTATAATTTAAATAACAAAAGTTGAGTAAATTTAAGGTATTAAAGTGTAACTAAGATGGGGTATCAAAGTGTAAAATTGTGTGAATGACTATTTTACCCTTATTTTAGGGTTGTTAATTAAAATAAAGTTCTTAACTTTTAGGTATGTTAAACTACCTTTGCCTCATGCATTATAATATAAGTATAGAAAAATTCATATGTTATATGGTAAATATCTTTTGCGTGACTTTGTTTGGATGAACCACAACATCATTGATGCAATTTACAATAAGTTGTTACAAAATTGTAAATGCGACGTCTCAAAATTTACGTATAGATCTAAAGCAAATTGTTGTATCAATGACAGCCTAACAAAATAACATTTTCCTTAGATCGAAAGCGGTTTAAAGGTATCGATAGTATTTGATTTGCATATATATTTATATGTTTTATACATTCGTTTCATGTACATCTAAGAAAAAACTTTAACCACATATTGGTTTTGGATATTAACTAAAATTAACTAAACCGAACTAAAAACAACAATCTAACCAAATAGACTAAACCAATTAACCGGTTGGTTAGTAAGATTCACAAACCGATAATGTCTATTTTTGTTTCGGTTCAGGCTAATAACCGAACCGAACCCAACCCAACCCAACCACGCACCATTAGAAGTGTTTGTGTTCCCTGCTACGTCACGCAAGCACACTGTTATGAATATATGAATGGTTTCATTTCAATTTGACTAATTTGACTAACTAAAGGTACAAAAAGAAAATGATAACCGACTTTAATGGAAATCGGTTTACTACGTTTGGCCCGTTGAACCTCGTTTGGGACCGTCACCCATTTTCGATTTGTTTTCAAAATCGATCAAGCCCTAATCATCCCGAAAGCCTTTTTATACTCCGCTTTATACTTGCGCAAAGCCTCCTAAAAATATTTTGCTCATTCCAACCACTAGGCGCGTTTGATTTAATTTGGTTATAAAAACCATTAAATCGACCGCAAGTGGTGTTCACCTTTCTCCACTTCGAGCTGACAGAATCAATATGTCGATACGGGTCGGGTTGCATACACTTACGAAAGATCCAACCCCTCTCTTCACGTACAGCGAAACGAGGTTCTCAGATAATTTTTTTTCTTCGTCAAGTTTTATATGATGCCAAATTTCTTGATTTTCATCACTTTTCTTAACCCGAAACCTCCACCATGTGTTCCAAAACATAAAATAATGAAATAACATACCTTTGATCTCATTCTTGATGGATTTTTCTCGCAAAACAAACAAAAAACAAAAGCTAACACCAAAAAAACTAATATATAAAAAAAGAACAAATATGCAACCTCGGAATGCCTCTCAAAGAGCGCTAAGTTTATGGTTCTTCAGCTAGACGGTACTTACTTTGGCTCTCATGGTCGTTAAAGTGAGCCGAGTTTCCTCCATATGCTAGGTACTTGACTTGCATAGCTCCTATATGCTCTTTCTTGTTCAACTTGTTAATTAAATTACTATGGCACAACTGAATCCATCATCTTCCTACCGAATCGTCAGTGTATGTCTGGTAGTTAATATGTCAAGTCTTTATCTTCTAACCTATTTTTAACATGTCTGTGCGATCACTGCAGGGCCATGTCACAATGACTTGCCCAATGTTCTCCCAAATCACCTTCCTCTTCTTCGCACTCAAACAATCATTACCAACTTTATTGAATTTTGTAATAAATAATTGGGGATGATTGGGATTTACTGGGTTACCTTATTCACTAATTCTTCAGGAGGTGTGTCTGCATGTGATTGTACGCATGAAGTCACATAGTCTTTAGGGCTCATAACTTCCTCTTCTATGGCTTCCTTCAACACACCCATGGGAATTCGTACTATGTCTTGAACATGATTTGAACAACCAACTTCCTTCTTTGAAAAATCCTTTCCCACTTCTTTCACACCCTCATACTCAATCACAACCTCGTCCACATGTCGCTTTTCAACAACTGAGAGAATTGGCGTGGTATTAATCTCCACGACATCTTCCCAAATTCGTGCTTCAGAAGATCCATAGGCGCTTCTACCAAATCATCATTAACCATATCTGCTTCAATCTTAAGAGTTTCAGTATTTGGAGGATCTTGTGAGGTATTATTATTCATAGCCTTCAACTCTGTAACTCCCACTGCTAACTGAGTAACTTTCTTTACGAAGTCCATATGACTCTTGTCTCGTATTTCATTGTCTTTTTGTGTTTCATTCATGAACTTCACCGGTGTGTCTTTCACTGAAGCATCCGAATTAGCCAATCCCTCATGTTGGTTACGTTGATCTTGCCAAACCTCATTGATAGCATTGGTTGTATGTTTCTATTTGATAGTTTCTTTGGTTCCCTTGCTGACGATTATGATATTTTAAGTTCCCTCGAATGTTTGAACTCCCTTGATACACACCATTTGACTTATAATAGCTATAAGAGTATTAGGAGTGTGTATAATGACAGGAGGATGATAAGATGAGCCTTCATAATTTTTAAACCTGAAGAATATTCAATCTCGTTGTTCCATATATGCTTAAATTTTTATAGGGTCCACCGAACAATCATGAAACAAATGATACATGCTCCCGCAGCAATCACATGGGTCATCGTCTACCCAATTAATCATTATATCTGCACAAACTAACACACCCAGCGTAAAAATGAACCAAAATAAATAGATAATAAAAATTAACACCTAATCCCGAAAAACAACGCCATTTTGATCGATGTCATTTGGAGGGAAATTAAGAGGACAGATGACCTCATTAAGTGCCATGTGTCACACCCCTTTTCTCATATATATATATATATATATAGGTTTAGGATCCTGTACAAAGGACATATTTCGTGAGAAGTGCGAGAAGGACTAAGAATTGACATGTAGACATCATGTTTTGGATTTAGGAATGATGTTTTAGGTTGTTTTAACTTTAAAAACACCAAACACAACAATCTAAAACACAATACAATGTATTATAGTCATTAAATTTAAAAAATTCATTAGCCTTTAAATAATTTGACTGGAAAGAAACTGTAATTACAACTGGCAAAAATATAAAAAATTCATTAGCCTTTAAATAATTTCTTGAAAAAAAAAACATTGATCTTCACGTAAAAGTTTTTTTCGACTTTCCAAAATATATCTTCAGCATCATGGTTGCTACCTTATACACTGCAGATACATCAAAACAAAACAAAAATCAAAAGTAATAAAAGTAATAATGTTTCTTTCAAAAATTATCCTATACGTTAATTTTTGAGTGTCCATGAATTGTGATGTTTTAGTTTTGAAAATGTTTTTTTATACTAATGTGTTTGTTCATTTTAACAAACGAGTATATGGTGCAGCTGGTTTGGGTGGTATTGTGACTGGCATCCTGTTCAAGTTCGAATCCTGTCACGGGCATATTTTTTTTCCCAAAATTCTGTTTAGTAGTTTTTGTTTTTAAATATCAAACCATGGTGGTGTACAGGTGTTTTCTTACTGGGCTAGCCACGTTTTATGTTACCTGAGTCATTTATCCACCACCAAATGCATTCTTTATAAACCTGCTTATTCAAAGGAGTCATTTTTTTTACAAATGCAAATTGCTAAAAAAGGGACTGAAGCTTAATAAGGTACATAATCTATTTTCGAAATGTGAAGATTTAAGTGATTTATTTGTAGGACTTTTTACGTTAATTTCTGTTTTGAATGTCAAGGTTTAAATGAGCTTTTTTTTTTAAAATTTGTATGTAAAGAACGTCAGTTTAAAATAAAAATTAGGCTTGATCTGAATGTGTTTGGAGACATACATTTATTGCATATTAGGATGATTTCTTTGGGTTATTTAAGATGTGACATGCGTAGCTAAAAAGCTGTTGTTTGGTTTAAAAAAAACAGGTTCAATTAAGTTTGGTGGGTGGTTTGCATGGATGTTTGGATAGTGCATTGTCTTTGTGTTCGTTAATTTTTGTTGCTGGTCCAACACATTTTTTTGGGGTTTAAAGATATTTGATCATGTAACAGTGAGGTGCAAGGAAATTTGGGATAGTTAATGGATTCTTGAAATTTCCGGTTCCTCATTTTGAAAAATATTGTTTATTTTTGACTTTTTTTTTTGCTTTGGATGCTAACAAGTAACAATCCTCTCTGTTTTTGTTTGGTTTTGTTGCAGGATACACAACCTGTTGTTATCTCTTAAGAGGTTAGCATTTGCTTCTGTTTGTATGGTGTTGCTGCTGAATTTAGTTTTACTCTTGTACTAACTATATACTTGGATAACATATGTGTTTTCTGTTGTGAAAATAACCTTATCTTCAATAAAATATTGTAAAAGTCAACCAACATGTCTGTTACCAAGTATTTTGCAAGTAAATTATCACAATCTTTGATCTTGAACATATAATTGTAAACATGAACTACGACCCTGAATATGATCTGCCAATGATTTGACTAACATATTTTTTGCGATTCTTTTGAAACGCCTAAACTAAACGCCTCAACTATATTAGTTTAGGCGTTTCTATTAGTTTAGGCGTTTCTTTTGAAACGCCTCAACCATATTATGTTTCATAAACATTTGTTTTATAAATATTCGTTTATTTCTATATTTATATCAGGTTATCTTTTGTGTTGTCGCATATTGGTTTAACCCCATTGTTTATTTTCGTTTGACTTGCAGTCTTTCCTCGGAAGGGTAGAAGTTTCTTTGCCACTCTGTTGACAGAGTTTGGGATTTGTCTGTTACTTTGTTCATGGACATAGGTAATGATTTAGCTTCTTTTACCGGATCTCTAACCTTCAATTTTGATTGTTGAGACGTCAAAAAAACTGATAAACCTGATATAGCTTAATTGCCGTTGTTTCTCAATACCACAAGACATTTCCTCAAACATGTTACCTTGGGTGACTGAGGTATGTTGAGCCTGGAGAATACGATCCTGGGTTTGGTTGCTTTTTCAGTTTCAGCTTCTGAAACCCATTCAGCATCAGCTTGAGTCTCTTCAGAATCTACTGACTCTCCATCAACAAGTAAAGTGGTTGATTTCCCCTTACCTTTCACAGTTTTCTTCTTTTTCTCAACTTCAACTACTTTCTGCTTTCGTTTTCCAAACTTAGCACCTTTATTAATGACTTGACGCTTTCGTTTGGCAGTGTTGTCAACCGGACATAAAGGGCTATCAGAGTCAAAATCACTCTTCTCATTTCTCGCCTTATCTTTTCCTGGATCTTTGTAAGCAACTGATCTCAGATGACCAAATAAATTCTTGTGTGGTGGTTGTTGATCAGCAGGAATTCCTTTGTAAATCTTCATTCTTCCCAGAGTAGTTTGATTCATATGAACTTGATTAACTACCTGAACTGGATCTCTAACTAAGTCAGGATACTTGTTATCAAAAACCATCTGAAGGAATCTTGGATACATTAAAAACTTATCCTTCCTCAGGCCTTGCAACACTTCCATCATGTGCTTGACTATCATTCCAGAAACATTGAATGGTTTATTCAACACTAGAGCGACTACCAACGAACATAAGCACTTCCTCAACACATCATACCCTCCACTGATTGGTCCAAATACATGCAAAACTACATGTAAGAGATACTTGAACTGCGAACACGGTTTTGCTTTGTGTAATAAGCAATCTGTAATTGGAGCGTTGTAGTTCATTCGTAGAAAACACTTTCTCTTCTCTGTCCTAGACACTTCAGTAGGATCAGTAGGAGAATCTTTGAGGCATAAGGCTTCTCTTATATACTGTTCACTCACAAGTACTCTATGACCTTGTATTCTGCTTTCGATCATTGACTTATTTTTCTAGAAAGTTATCACAGCCTTCTCCCAAAAGTTGACCTGATGATCTCTATAGATGGTCACTGGTGTGGCAATAGCATATACTACTCTGCATCTCTTCAGAAAATCTATGATGCCGGAGAATTCCTCGTACTTGCCAACCTCTCTGATGTATGCACAGCAATTGTGTACTTGTTCAAAGTTATGCTGCTTTGGTGTTGTTGGCTGCTCTGCTATTGGTGCTACCTGCTCTTTAATCTGTTCTTCAGCCATAATAATCTGCAAAACAAACAAATAAACACAAAAATACATTATTTTGGATAAAATTGAAATTTTGGTCAAAACAACTTTCCATTCGACCCTGTCATGGGTTTGAATAAAAAATTATTAGGTCGAATGAGGAACAAATATTCCATTCGTCCCTTTAAACTGGTCGAATAAGACCTGATTCATTTCAAAATTACCAAACTTCAAATTAATCATGTTTAACATCACATTTTGGTTTCAGCAGATCCTAACATGGCCGACTAACACTTATCCATCAACAATTGTTCCTATTAAATAGTTATTGATGGTTTTTACCCAAAATCTAGGGTTTAAAGATCATTTCTATTTAATATCATGAATAAACTCTGGATTTTTGAATTTTTCCCCCTAAAACCATCGATATGTGTTTATCAATGTTCAATTGTTGTTTAGAAACAATTAATGATCACAGATTAATGTTCTAGGGTTCGTGAACTTTGATCAATGATTCTACACAATTTCATGGATGATTACCTGCAATTTTGGTATGGTTATGATCACAAAGTAACAGGGAACAATAATCCAAGGTGAAAAGAAATCGAGCAACAAGGGTTGGTTAAAATCATAATTTAAAATTTTTTTGAATTAGGGTTCGAATGGGCTGAGGTATATATATAGACACTTCCATTCAACCCTCTCAGAGGTTCGAATCAAAGTCACAAACTGCCATTCGACCTAACGAAAGGTCGAATGGAATTTTGATAAAAATGAAGTTTTTACCAAAAATCGAATTCGAATCCCGTTTCGTCATTTTAAACCATTTAATCTTTCAAACATTCATCATTTTACATTTGAATGATACAAAACTCAATTTGGTCTGTCAAACATCAGAAAATGATCATCAATCACCATCGGTTATCAAAAATAACAAAGAAATTAAAAATTTTGGATTTTCTGAAATTTATGTTAATACACACCAATTATTTTTTTTTTTTTTGAGTTTTTCTATATATGAACTAAAACAACAAAAAGCAGTAAACTTTTTGTGATTTTTCGGTAATAGGGTCATATCAGTTTATGAGAGATCACATCACACCGTTGTTTTGTTACATTTAAAAACGATACTGACAATGTAACTTTGGCAATTACTGATATTGTTATCCACATAAGCTCACATGCAGACTGTTATTCAATACTTTAAACTGATACTGATATGTATAGTATAAACTAATTCACCTGTGGTTCCAACACACACGACATACTCCCGTATTAAGAAATAGTGCACAAAGATTCATTGTAATGCGTGATTATGCTATTGTTATCCGTAACTACAAGGTATGAGGCCCAGATGTGTACAGGTCAGCAAATCAATGCTACAGAGTAACACGTGCACTCGACCAGGATGAGGTCTTATATCAATCATGATTTGCATCAATGATTAGATACGATGCATTAGATAATCTTTGATTATCATCACACATTTAAAGTTCCTCAATTCGATAACTTTGGGTTTTGGCATTAAAGCTCTTTTATTAAGATACCGTGACCGATCTTGGTCCGTAAATCAATACGACAAAAGATCAGATAGACTATCCATGGATAACAAATAACATAACAACCCGAAACCTCCGAGTTTGTGCAATACTCTATCAAACAAAATTACGGTACCAAGACCATATGCCCATGAGATGTTCATCCACACAGTAAATAGTTTGATATATATGTATCAGACATGCATTAATAAGCCTACGAAGCCTATTAGCACCTCACACAAAGTTAACACTAATCAAGTATTTGACTTTTCAAGTTTTTAGCATGCGATAGATCCTCACTGATGTACTATCATTTCCTCTTTTTCTCCAGGAAAAATCATTTTGAGTTTTCTGATTTTTATGATTTTTAAAAAATTTCAATGTTTTTGGTTTTTCTGATTAAAATGCTCCACCTAAAATTAAAAAACATACACACACACACACACACACACACATATATATATATATATATATATATATATATATATATATAATTGGATTTTTTATTTTATGAAAACATAAAAACAAAATAAAATGATAAAACGAGGTGACGATCAGTCTTGTTTTTCTTTAATACCATTAACTTTAAAAAAAAATTCAAAACATGATTTGTCAAAAGCTTTGGTAAAAAGATCGGCTCTTTGATAGTCAGTGTGGATTTTGACCATGTCTATCAATCCTTTTGCATAGCAGCCATGAATAAAGTGATACTTAATTCGGATATGCTTAGCTTTGGAATGATTAACAGTGTCTTTATTGAGTGCAATGGCTGCTTCATTATCGCAATGAATGGGGGTTTTAAGAAATTGCAATTCGTAGTCGCGCATCTGTTGTTGTATCCACAAAACCTGTGAGCAGCAACTCGAGGTTACCACGTATTCGGCTTAACATGTAGATAATGCAACTATTGTCTGCTATTTGCAATTTCAGGTCACGAGCATTCTCTCCAGAAATTGACATCCAGTCGTTGTAGATTTAGCGTCAATATCGCATCCGCCAAAATCTGAATCACTAAAAGCAATAAAGTCAAAATTATCATCATTAGGGTACCATAGTCCACGCGAGGGAAAACCCTTCAGATATCATAGGATTCGTTTGAAAACTGCAAGATGACTTTATTTCGGCTTCGATTGAAATCTACCACAGAGACATGTTTTGTCTGGTGAATAAAGATGCCCGTTGGCAATTGATCCACGTGCAAGCCTAAAAAGAATTGCATTTCTCCCATAACACTCATCTTGAAATTTTCTGCATGCATGACTCGTTCAAATTCTCTGTATAAAAATTCATTAATAGAACAAAAAATAATGTCATCAACATATATCTTAACAAGAAGCAAGTCACCCTCTTTTCTTTTTGTGAACAGGGTACAGTCTACCAAACCTCGTTTGAATCCTTTAGAAAGAAGATATGTGCTAAGCTCCTCATATAATTGGCTTGGAGCTTGGTGCAAACCATACAAAGCTTTGTTCAGCTTGTAGACCTTATCTCGGTGGATAGGATCCTTAAAACCTGGTGGTTTCAAAAGATATACTTCTTCCTTGACCACACCATACAGAAAAGTACTTTTCACATCCTGTAGATGCATATTGCGACTAGCACTTTGGGTTGACGAAATAAAGTGTTTTGTTGAATATCGAGAGGTTGAAGGAAGGTTTTTGAACGGTCGAAGGAAGACTAAATAGGTCGAAGGGAGAGGATTCTGGACATATGCTTGGTTCGAGCTGCATTGTAGGTCGAAGGAGTACATTCGACCTAGACGTGAGGTCGAATGTAGCTTCCTATATAAGCTGAACTTTTTGTTAAACTTATAACTTTTGCCATTTTGTGTTGAGTGTCTGGTGTAGTTTCTCTCTCTAGGTTTTGATCTTTCTAAAAGTGAATTATAACCTTGTAAACCTATTTGTAAACAACTTTTGTGAAGTTATTAATGAGAATGATGATTGAAAATGTAATTGTGTGTGTTTGATTCATTTCATATCATATTGTAAGCAATCTAGGGTTTCCGCACCTGGATTTGGTAGACTTGTATGATCACCTAAACGTTTTTATCAAAACCGATCTGTCTACAAAGTGGTATCAGAGCCTACGAGATCATACAACTACAATTTGATATGTTTTGAACTGAATTTGATCCAAAATTGTCCAAAATTTTTCTGTTTTGATAGAACATTGAGTTTTAATGGAAATTGATTGATTTGGATAAGATTTGATGGATAAAATCAAAAGTTTCATTCATTAAAGTTGATCTACATTCAATTCCGAGCAAAACCTGTTTAAGATCATCAAAATCTATAAACTTTTAAAAAAATTGGATCAAATTAACTGATTTTTGACGAATAACCGTTTTTCAAATGGGTCAGGTCAAACCAGAGAGAGTTAGGTCGAACGTGTGAGTTTTTGGTCGAACCAAGGACATTTCAGATGGAATCTGCATATTTTAGGTCGAACCAAAACTTTTCTAGTGTGTTGTTTGTACATTCGACCAGTTGAGTTACATTCGACCAACCGAGAGGTCGAAAGAGATATTATTTGATCGAAGAAGAGTCTTGTATGTTACATATCTACATTCAAGTCTGATTTTAGGGGTCGAACCTAGGATTATCTACCTTCGAACCCACGTTACCACATCAGAGGTTGAACCTAGACTTATTTTGGGAAATTTTTCTAAGTGTTTGCATTTCGAACATCATGGACAACATGTGGGGATTTCCTATGACACCAAGGCATGCAACAACACAGCAACAACACGTTTCGATAAATCCATGGGCTGTTGCTTCTCAGAAGAGGAACACTCAGTCATCTCAACCGATTAACTATCTTGCCATGAGTAGTTCGATACCACCACTTGTTACTCAACCTCCACAACAACCGACGACTGATTATTGGGGCGTTGTAGCAGCAGCGGTACATTATCAAACTACTAATGCTGTTTCCACACTAATAAATGATTTGTCTTCATGTAGTGGAAATCTCCCTCCGAAGCTGATGGACATGGCAGAGTATAATAAATGGCAAAAGAAGTTCAAGATACATCTTTAAGGCATAGGTTTGGAAGGAACTGAGGCGTGGCAGATGATTGCTAAAGGGTATGCTGCTCCGTGTTTGGAGAATTCAGGTGAACCGATTCCACTTGATGGTTTATCTGAAGATTAGAAGAATGTTAGGACAAAAAGGATTGAGGAAACCAGTTTTGTAAATCTTAGTCTAATTCACTTATGCAAAATATTCTATGTATAGAACTACTGAAGAAAGAAGACTAAAGTACTGAAGAAGGATTCAACAAGTACTGAAGAAGAAGTATCAGAAGTTCTGAAGTCTAACCAGACAGTTCACTGAAGAACTACTGCAGACAAACTACTCATCAGTAGTTTGTCATTCATCAGCACTTGTACAAGAATCTTTCCACCGCCTTATGTTTCAGTAGTTTATTTGTTTAGTATTACTTTATCTTTTTGTGCAAGTTCCAAGAATGCAACTTGTTGCAACTTGTTTCAGACTTGCTTTTTGGCAAGGTTCATGTATATGTAATGTCTATAAATAGATGGGTTCATCCCTCTGTTTTAGACATTGATTTTAATAGAAACAGAAATCCTTCAAAGATTATTATTGTTATTTCCATTTCATTTATTGAGAATCTGTTTGAGTATTTATTATCATTCACATTCAATACTTAGATTCTCATTAAACTTGTCTTTAGTTTTCAAACATCCAGGGGGAGTAATAACTCCTGTTGATAGTGTAACTTTACTTACTAATTCCGCTGTGCAAATCTGATTGAACTTGCTAAACACATAAGTGTTCACTAGCAAGTAATACATCAAGAGCATTACTAATCCAACAATTGGTGTCAGAGCACTGGTTTATCTGATCACATATCAATCTAACACATTGAGAATCAGACACAGGCTCTTCTTGATATTCAATAAAGGATTAAAAGTTCACTTTTATCAACATCCATCACTTTAAGAGATATTTGACAAATCAATACTCTTTATAATGGATCCTCATAATATTGGTTCTGCGAATAAACCTGTTATGCTAGTTAGAAATGAATACAATATCTGGAAAAGGAGAATGGCACATACATTATCATAGACCAACACTAGTTGCTGGAAAACTGTGATATATGATCCTCACAAACCAGTAAATATCAATCTTGAAACTAAAGAAGAAATACCAAAAGACCCAAAAGACTATACAGATGATGATTTCCTAAAACTTGAGCTTGATTCTAAACCTTTCTCTATGTTGGCAATGGCACTCCCAAATGAAATCTATTCTGGACTATTACATTGTGATAGTGCCAAAGAGCTTTGAGACTGCCTAAAAGAACAGTTTGGAGGAACTGAAGAGGTGATTGCTAACACCAAAGAAATCCTGGCTCAACAATATGAAACTTTTGCTCACATAAATGGGGAAACTTTAACTCAACAATTTGAAAGATTCTCCTCATTAATATCTGAGCTAAAATTAAATGGTCAGACCTACACAACTATATCTATACTTCATAGATTTTTAAGGTCTTTACCTGAAAAATGGGAAACATACTCTATAGTCCTCAGATCCTCACCAGACTTTAGCTCCCTCACTCTTACAAAATTACATGGGAGATTACTAACTTTTGAAAGAGAAATCGATCAAAAGAAAACGTTTCAAAGTTTTGGTAAAACTGCTGATGACTATCTACCAGGTAGTACAGCACTATTGGGACAAGATTCACCTACTTGTTCAAATAGTTTTGGATCTTTTGACCACATTGACATAACTGCTGGGATCTCATCAGAAAGATCATTCCCACGTTATGACAATGATGAATATAGTCAAACTGCTGATAACATGTGTTTTATCATGGATGATTTAAAAATTTTCAGCAATGATGACTTAGAAGAAATGGACATCTTACACCAACTGGCCATGTTAAGTATTAAAACAAGAAAAAATTTATAAAAGGTCAGGAAGGAAATTTCCAGGACTAAACAGTTCTACAAAAACTGGTTTTGACAAGTCTAAACTTAGATGTCACAAGTGTCAGAAGTTGGGACACTTTGCTAGAGAATGTAGAAGTTGTAGCTATAACCAATCTCAGTCTGGAAATCAGTTTAACCATAGTTATAATAGGAATAATGGAACAAAAGGGAGTGCACATTTTGTACAGGCAAAAGCTCCACAAATCCAATATGTGCCACAAGTACAATATATACAGATGCCTGCTCAACAGATGCAGAGCCAACAATCAATCCCTCCCATTCCAGCTGCTCAACAACCTCCACAGACTGAGAAACCCTCACAACAAAGCTTGTTCACCTCAGGGTATGTTGACTGGAGCAGTCTTCCTTTTGACACTACTGAGTGCAATCCTGATGCAGACAACAAAATGTTTGACATCAACTGGGGAGAACCTGACAATGGCATAAAGAATTTTGCCTTAATGGCATTTGAGGGCTGCAGCTCAAAATTTGCCCTGTCTCAGGTATCAAAAGAATCTTTAACAAAACTTTGTTCAACTGCATGTAAATAATCTTTTGCTCTCATAAGAAAGACTAATGTTCACTTACAAGGCAAAGTAAATGACTCTGAGAGAAAATTCACTCAGATGAAATGTGATTTAGAAAGAAAACTTGCTGCAAAGGCAAAAGAAAATTCTAAATTAACTAACAATGCTATTGAAACCCAAGCACAACTTAAAATCATGATAGATGAACTAGGAAATGTCAGAAAAGAGCTTGCTGACACCAAGGTTACTTGTGAAAAATGGGTAGAATCTTGTAAAGGGTACCAACTGTTGCTAAACAAACAAAGTGCTTCAAATGTTAGGTTTGGCATAGGGTACAATCACACTGAAACACCAACAGATTTTTCCCCCAAAACTACTAAAGATGGGAGAAAAATTGTTTCAGGTGAAACTTCTGAAGAGAAAGAATGCACATCTTTTCATGAAAACTTTCTAAAAACTCACAAAGAAAGTTCTTCAGAAGTACTGATAAAAACGGACTTTAAGCCATCAGTAGTTTCATCTACATCAGGAGTTGAGAACCTAAAAACTACTGATGACCTAAAACAAATCAAAACTGTCAGAAATTTGACTTTAAATGAAAAAGAAAAGGCAAAAGAATGTGAAATCTGTGGTCTGTTTAACCACAAGAAAGAATTTTGCAGATATAGAAAAGGAATTCAGTACAACAAGAAAATTTCACAACTGGTTGTGGGAAAACAAATCAAAAATGATTTTAAAGAAACTTTTTCTCCCAAGAAACAACAACTAGCAAACTCTTTTTCTTAGAAAAAGATGAAATCTCAACAAAAATCTTTTTCTCAAAATTCTCTTTCAGTAGTTAGACCTACATCATCAGCAGTTTCACAAACTGCTGAGATTAAAGATCTCATGCATATTGTAACACCCCAACCGATGGCGGAAACATCAGGATGTCACGTATTGATGATTGTTCAGTAGCTCATGGTGAATAATAAATTTCATTAAATGATTTAAATAATTTACATAAAATTGTTCTACAAAAATTCGTACATCAAAATGAATAATACTATGTACACCTCTTCAAGCATTAACTCAAATCTTTAAACAAGTAGAACCTGAAACATGTTAAGTTTGAAAATATTTTGGGTCAACAAAAGTTTGTGAGAATACATAGGTTTTTGAATATAATAGATAACGATAGTTTGTACAACAATCACAGTTGTACGATGATAGAGTATGAGTCCGACATGTAACAATGCGTCTTTGTACAATCAAACCTTGTGTCGATTGAGGACTAACTCTCAAGTTAGTTAAATGTTGTTACTGTTATCGATCATCCCTGAATTTATGCGGGGGGATGGGTTTGTCAGACCTATAGCGCTATAATCTAAACAGGCGGCTTGATCATTGTTAATGATTGTACTGTGTCTTTTTGTTGCAGTCAAATGATAGAATGATAATGTAATTAAATCACAGTAAGTATGAGTAAATGATAGTATAAAATGTTTAAACATGTTTCACCCCAAAAATGTAAAAGAGAAAAGGGGCTATGTAAACTCACCTTAGCAAAATGTTATGTCTCGTGAAAATAGAATATGTGTTGCCCAACGATGCCATGTACTACCCTATAATTAAGGTAATAAATATGTCTAAGTCTTTCTAGTCTACAAATAATTTCTAGGGTTTCGAATTGGGGATAGGTATTCGTTTAAATATTAATTAAATTGTTTAATAAATAAAGGAAATTCGATAAATAAATAAACAAAAGTCTTTTTTGTAAATTTTAAATTAAAGATGGTCACAATAAAAAGTTTTAAGTATGAAAATAATTTTTATAAAATTATTTTCTTAAAAAATAGAATAATAAATCTATTTATTTCAAATTTTCAAGATATAACTTTAATATTAAAAATATTAAATTTAAATAATTATTAAATTAAAAATTGTATTTCTGTTCCAAATAAATAGAAATAATTTATATAAAATTTTGGTGCAAAAATATTGAAAAATGACTTTATTATGATTTATTTTTGATTAAAACTAACAAAAATTGATTAAAAATATTAAATAAATGATTTTTCAGAAATAAAAATCATTTCAGAAATGTTTGATGTTATATAAGCTTAGAATAATTTTTGTGGAAATTTATATAATCGTTTTGATATTTTTATAGAATTTTTTAAATAAAATAGTATAAAGTTGAAATATTTATTATATACATTAAATAAATGATTTTTGAAAATCTAAAAATTGAATAATAAACATTACCATTTGAATGACATAAAATAAATTTTATAGAATTTATAAATCAGATTTGGTATTTTTAATTCGTTTTTAAAGATAATAAATAAAAATACAAAAGAAAAGTCTTAAAAAAAAAGTTTGTAGCTTGCAAGAATCGAACCCGGGCCTCTGGCCGGTTCGTGTTTATATCCACAACCCCAAACCAGTTGGTCTGGACCCTGAGAACGATATTTATTTGTTTCAATTAATTATATATGTTTGCTGAAACAATTCATAATTACAAAAAAAAAAAAAAAAATGGTGGGTACAAGGATCGAACCCCAAGCCACAGCTTGAATAACGAACAACATAACCATCTGATCTATATTAGATGGTTGCTTAAGCTTGTTTCAAAAATATTTTTAAACAGGTTTGAATGGGTATCATCTTCCCCAAATTAGAACATAAACCCTAGAATTTCAATTAACTCAAAAACAATGTTATCGGCTAATCAACCATGGGGTAAATGATGTATTGTGGCCGATTAACAATTAGAAACAAAAAGATTGAGTTCATACCAAATACGTAGCCTCCAATTCGTGGTCAAACAAAAGTCAAACATTCTTGATTTATCACGAACAAATACGATACAAGAAGTTTTGAGGGTGGGGGTTTGTGTTTCGTCATCTGTAGAGAACCAAGGTCGCTTCAATTAATACTAGTTTCAACGAATTGGTAAGTCTTAATTATTTGGTCATCCATGGTCAAAACGCGTCAAAATCTTCACAAAGATAGAAGGTCTCGAGCTGAAATCGCGCAATTAAACGTGGTCCGAGATGCGGAATTGGTGGTCAGTCAAGAATCACACTTCAATTGCGTCAAACTTTCCAGAATTATGTTTGATTAATTGGTCAAAGTTGAAGACTTCCCAAGTCAACCATGGGGTCTGCATCATCGAGTAAAAGGAAAGGAAGAAGAGGGTTTTTTTGTGGTCTTTTATATAATATGGGTTGGGATACAATCAGATGTGAGCCTTGGCTCAGTTAGTAGTGTGTACGTGTGTTGTGTTCGAACCGCCCCCAGGCTCGGGTTCGAGTCCTGGGAGGCTCTTTTTTTTTTTTTTTTTCTTTTACATAGTAGTGAGAAGGAGAGGGGTTTGGGCCGGTTATTGGGTTGGGCTATAAACTGGGCTCCGAAAATTTAATAAGGGTGGGTTCGGTTTGTTTGTTTTGTAGAAGTCTTCTTTATTTTAATTATTATTATTATTATTATTATTATTATTATTATTATTATTATATGCCTTTATATATATATATATATATATATATATATAAGTTGTGTGGTATGAAAATAAAAACTTAGGCACATTATAAAATGAATGATAAAGATAAAAAGTACGTATTAGAATTTGGGAAAAAATTTTGCGATGTTACAGTCTCCCCTACTTTTGGAAACTTCGTCCCGAAGTTTATTGAAAACATGGGGTTAAAAATGATTGGGTAGAAATGAAAAAGTTTGTGATTTTAGGTTATAGCATGGCATAAATAGAATAAACTGTCTCAAATAGTTTGGATAAGAGGCGTGTTATGAGTTGTTTGATTAAATGATCTACTAGATACAAGAGTTTACATTTGGTTATCTTCCGAAACCTTGATAGAATTTCACACTACCTTAACGTACCTGTAAATTTGTGATTACATTCCGGACCGCAATCACCAATTTACCTTACATTAGGGTTTTGTGTCCTTCTATGACTCTACCGATTGTTGAGCAGGTTCGATAGTCTTCACCAGTCGTGGAGCAGGTTGTAGGGCCTCTCCCGACTGTTGAAAAGGCATAATGACCTCTACCAATCGTTGAGTAGGTTCGATAGCCTCCACCAGTCGTGGAGCAGGTTGTAGGGCCTCTCCCGACTGTTGAAAAGGCATGATGACCTTTATTATTATGCACATAGATTGCAAATTGATAACATGTTTACGCAAGCAAGTTTATAAGTATAACAAGCACAGTATATGAGTTGTAGTTGTATAGATTTAGATAATTAGTTCACATTCAAACAAGCATGCATTCAAGTGTTATGATTATACCATGTAAACAACTCTCAGACAAAACTTTCAATACTAGAATTTATTACTTGAATCAAATAGCGTCAATACATAGAATAAAAAGCAATCAATAATCAAATGGTGGGACTTGCTGTTAGGTAGCTGGAGGGTCTTGATCTCTGTTTAGTTTAGGGCATCGGTTACGGAAGTGATTTGGGTCTCCACATTCATAGCACTGACCATAGTTATATCGATTAGGATTAGCAGCCTGAGCAGGGTTGGTGGGTTGGTTGACATTAGGATTTGGGGTCTCACGACATGTGTTGACTAGATGTCCATACTTACCACATTTGGTGCACAGGCGACACGCTGAAGCAGTGGGATGATGTCGTTTGCATGTGTTACACAATGGATAGTTTCCTATATAGGGTTTCTTGTTAGAAGCTTGTGTTGTGACAACTCGGGTAAATCTCTCTCTTGGTTTCTATCTTTTGTCTGTTTCTGTTGATATTCCTTTTGGTACTTGTGCAATTTTCGGGACGAAAATTCTTTTAACGTGGGGATGATGTGACAACCGGCAAATTCTGGTTAACAACGTTGTCTAGATTAAAGTCTACCTTAGCGAGTCACGCGTACATTATACTTAACGAGGGTTAGCTAGATAGCTAGATAGGACATACGTGCATTGTTGTGAGTTAATATGTGATTACATGATTAGTGAACCTCGGACGTTGGTGAATAATAAACTTATGTGTCTCGGTGATATCTGACAAATTTATGTGAAAACCATACGTGATTATTTGAACCTAAACCGAACACGTTAATAAAAATTATTAAAAGTGGAGCATGAGGTTGGTTGGGGTCTTAAAACATGGGGTTACGCTTGGTATGGCCCAAAATAATGAAAACATCAAAGAAAACAGGCTATACAACAAACTGGGCCGCTCAAAACGGATTAAACCATTCCGAACGGCCATTCACAATTCCGAACGGGTGTTCACAATTCCGAACGGGTGTTCAGAACACGCTGACGTGGTTAAACCGCCTTAAACTACTATTTAAGCAACCTTAAGCCTCTTGTATCTCCTAAACTCAAACCCTAATCGCCCCTACTGCCCTATTTACGAATTATTAACCCTAAACCACCTGCTAAAGCTCAAGAACATCAATCGGGAAGCTTGCAGAGCGTTCGGTTGGTTGTTTTGGAGTGTTTGTGGTATAATCTTCATTCCCTTATGTTTTAATCTTCTTTAAATTGTCTTAAAACATCAAAACCTTGTTTGTCCAGGTCTGAAAGTATTTTATAAAAGTTAAAACATGATGATTACGAAGATTAAAAGGGTCAAGCACATGGTTATATAATGAATGTTATATGTTTTGCATGATTATGCATGTTCTTGATGTTTTAGACTTCTAGGGTTTGTGAATAATGATGTTTGTGATGTATAATTAGGGTTTTGATCAGATGTGGTTCTTACTAATGTTGTATGATGATTATTAGGTGTTATTGATTGATAATATACAACTAGGGTTTGATATAATTGATAATATTGCATGATTAGAATCTGGACAGATTCTGAATGTCGACTTGTAGGGCCTGTTTCGTGGCTTGAAAATAATTGGTTTGATCGATTCTTTGCATGATTGTAATGTACAAGGTCTTAGCTTTTCATAATCGGCAAAACCATCGAATTTGGACATCGTTTGAGTCGTTTTTGGAATTTTAATTGATTAGGGGTCATATCAGATTTTCGGATTTGTAAATTGGGCTAACTTTAAATGGTCATAACTTGAGATTTACAAGGAGTTAGGTTATGAAATTTTTACAGTAGGTCAATACTGGAAGAAAAGAGCGTTTCCAAGTAGATTCATCTCGTTTGGATGAATACACAATTTTTAAGAATTTTCCTACTAAACTGACCTGTTGAGGAGATTTTCTGGACATAGCTGTGTTGTACGAATTTTCATAATTTTTGTGTTTGGAATTAAGACAAAACAAAAATATTTATTGTCGAGTGAATCCCAAATAAAATTCAGTAAAAATTTGGGACTCTAATTCATTCGTTAAGTATTTTAAATAAATTGTTTTTCACAGCGCACAATCTGACCTAAAAACACAGATTGTGTACGGGGTCTTTAAGTGACTATTTGGAGTTCTATGTGGTATGGAATTGACATGTAACTGAAGTACACTTGTCTGAGACACATACGGAATGTAGAAACCAATTGTAACCAACTTATTCACCAACGGGTCCGTAGGATTTACTTATGCATGTAGAATCACTAGGTGTCACTTACACGCTTTTGAACATTTAAAACGCCTTGGACAAACGAGTTATATGGTGTAATGATATTACGCCTATACTCACTTAATGACACTGTTATTAGGGTGTCGGTAGCATATATCACTTGCTGATCGGATTCTTTGCTTGCAAGTTAAGGTGAGTTTACGGCCCCTCTTTTAACTGGTTTAACTTTTCGGGGGAGAAAACATGTGTTAAACTGATGTTTTGGTAACAACTGTCATACTATGGGTTTTCTATGGTGTACTATACGATCTTTGGAAGTCCCGGGGGAAACCATGAATGTGCGGGTTAGCACAACGGGGAAATGTGAATAGATCTATTGGGAGTGACCAACCCCGCTCGTCGGCTTGGAGGGCCGGGCGAGTGCATATTGTCTCAAACAGGAACAACAGGTTTACTATTCGGGCACGACATCTGGTTTGTGAGTTAGTAATGGTTTTCCAATCGTAGTAGTAACAAAACATACGCCTAGCTAGCGTACTTTGGGTTTCGATTTGTTATAGTATGGACAGGTTGAACTTGGTACTGTGATTACAAAACCTGTAAACTCACCAGCATTTTTGTGCTGACGTAAACTTTTACATGTTTTCTCAGGTCGCTAAGGTAGCACAATGGAACTAGGGCGCACGCGTCTGCACGGCGTCTAGTTAGGATTGCATGGTTTTCAAACATTGAATAATTTGGTTTACTTTGGGATTATGTTTAATAATAAGCTTCCACTGTAACTGGAGATTTAAACCATGTTTTTGAAATTGCATATGTTAATTTAGACTTGTTTATTGTGATCGTTGGTTTGGATCCTGGTTTGTCATGCGCCTCGCGGTAAAACTCCGCAAGTGGATTTTGAGGGTGTGACATGTGTAGTGAAGTTGGCATCAGGATCCCTGGCCTTACGCTTCTGGTTCTCAGTTGTTACCGCGGCTACAATACTTGCTTTCTCGCTTTTCCGAAATAAGGTCCCGTTCTTTACGTGATTGTCAGTTAAGGTAGCTGCTAGACGCTTGGCCTCTTCGAGGGTAGCAGGGTTCCTTCCCCACACCGTGTCCTGAATCTGCATGGGTAAACCACCGATATATTTCTCAATGGCTACAGGCAGAGGAGTGACCTTATGAGGCAACAACAGAGTGAGCTCATGGAAGCGGGTATTATAAGCAAGGTTTTCCCCACTATCCTGAGCAAGGGTGTGGAACTCGCCCTCTAATTTCTTGACCTCGTTACGTGGGCAAAATTCATCTCTCATTATCTCCTTGACTTGATCCCAGGTCATAGTAAGTGCAACTTCAGCTCCTCGGGTGCGCTTTTCCTCATTCCACCAAGTGAGTGCTCGTTTGTGAAGAACACTCATAGCATAATGGACCTTAAAGTTATCGGGACACTCACTGTTAATGAAGGTATTCTCAATACCCTCGAACCATTGCAGAAGACCCGTAGCTCCTTCATCTCCACTGAACTTAGGGGGGTTACATGTATTAAAGTGTTTGAGAGTGCAGGCTGGAGACCATTCCCGTTTCCATTCCCGTTCCCATTGTGGTTTCCATTACCGTTTCCGTTGCCGTTCATCTGGATGACTTGAGCCAGTAAGTTAGGAACCAGATTCGCGATCTGCTGTGCCATTTGTTGGGAAATGATCGCAGCCAGTTGGGCATCAATACCATTGTTGTTGTTGTTGTTGTTGTGGTTAGTGCTACTTTCCTCTTGGTTTCCACCACTGTTATTGCGAGTGCTGCGACGTGGAGGCATGATCTGTAGGAGACACAATGAAATGAATGAGGTTATATAAGGAATGTAATCATTTATTCATTAATTAAAACGAATAAACGAAAACGTTGGCTTATCAAAGATTCTAGGTTCTAGTAACATAATGAAGACATGCTTTAGCCTATAGGTGAACACTCATCCCGAGAATTCCCAGGTAGGCATCCGGGTCCCTCGTCTGATTGGGATATATGCGCAATGCCAGCCTAGACAGAAGACTCGGAATACAGGCGTTCACCCTTCCAGATTGCACGTGTTCGTTATTAAAATCTAGAACTTCGACGAGATCTCAAGGTGGTTCAGGCTAAACCTGAGGATTTTGTCCTATTAGTCTAAGAGTAGATCCAATGATGGAGAGCAACCTTCTTGTAAGGATGAAAGTAGGGATGAGCAGTAGGAGGGAGATAGAGAATAGCAAGTAAAAGGAACAAATACTGGTTATATTCCTATGGTTATAGACTAGATTATTTTTCTTATAACCTAATTCCCTATAACCATGGCTCTGATACCAATCTGTAACACCCCAACCGATGGCGGAAACATCGGGATGTCACGTATTAATGATTGTTCAGTAGCTCATGGTGAATAATAAATTTCATTAAATGATTTAAATAATTTACATACAATTGTTCTACAAAAATTCGTACATCAAAATGAATAATACTATGTACACCTCTTCAAGCATTAACTCAAATCTTCAAACAAGTAGAACCTGAAACATGTTAAGTTTGAAAATATTTTGGGTCAACAAATGTTGGTGAGAATACATAGGTTTTTGAATATAATAGATAACGATAGTTTGTACAACAATCACAGTTGTACGATGATAGAGTATGAGTCTGACATGTAACAATGCATCTTTGTACAATCAAACCTTGTGTCGACTAAGGACTAACTCGCAAGTTAGTTAAATGTTGTTACTGTTATCGATCATCCCTGAATTTATGCGGGGGGATGGGTTTGTCAGACCTATAGCGCTATAATCTAAACAGGTGGCTTGATCATTGTTAATGATTGTACTGTGTCTTTTTGTTACAGTCAAATGATAGAATCATAGTGTAATTGAATCACAGAAAGTATGAGTAAATGATAGTATAAAATGCTTAAACATGTTTCACCCCAAAAATGTAAAAGAGAAAAGGGGCTATGTAAACTCACCTTAGCAAAATGATATGTCTCGTGAAAATAGAATATGTGTTGCCCAACGATGCCAAGTATTACCCTATAATTAAGGTAATAAATATGTCTAAGTCTTTCTAGTCTACAAATAATTTCTAGGGTTTCGAATTGGGGATAGGTATTCGTTTGATTATTAATTAAACTGTTTAATAAATAAAGGAAATTCGATAAATAAATAAACAAAAGTCTTTTTTGTAAATTTTAAATTAAAGATGGTCACAATAAAAAGTTTTAAGTATGAAAATAATTTTTATAAAATTATTTTCTTAAAAAATAGAATAATAAATCTATTTATTTCAAATTTTCAAGATATAACTTTAATATTAAAAATATTAAATTTAAATAATTATTAAATTAAAAATTGTATTTCTGTTCCAAATAAATAGAAATAATTTATATAAAATTTTGGTGCAAAAATATTGAAAAATGAATTTATTATGATTTATTTTTGATTAAAACTAACAAAAATTGATAAAAAAATATTAAATAAATGATTTTTCAGAAATAAAAATCATTTCAGAAATGTTTAATGTTATATAAGCTTAGAATAATTTTTGTGGAATTTATATAATCGTTTTTATATTTTTATAGAATTTTATAAATAAAATAGAATAAAGTTGAAATATTTATTATATACATTAAATAAATGATTTTTGAAAATCTAAAAATTGGATAATAAACATTACCATTTAAATGACATAAAATAAATTTTATAGAATTTATAATCAGATTTGGTATTTTTAATTCGTTTTTAAAGATAATAACTAAAAATACAAATGAAAAGTCTTAAAAAAAAGTTTGTAGCTTGCAAGAATCGAACCCGGGCCTCTGGCCGGTTCGTGTTTATAATCACAAGCCCAGACCAGTTGGTCTGGACCCTGAGAACGATATTTATTTGCTGAAACAATTCATAATTACAAAAAAAATGGTGGGTACAAGGATCGAACCCCAAGCCACAGCTTGAATAACGAACAACATAACCATCTGATCTATATCAGATGGTTGCTCAAGCTTGTTTCAGAAATATTTTTAAACAGGTTTGAATGGGTATCATCTTCCCCAAATTAGAACATAAACCCTAGAATTTCAATTAACTCAAAAACAATGTTATCGGCTAATCAACCATGGGGAAAATGATGTATTGTGGCCGATTAACAATTAGAAACAAAAAGATTGAGTTCATACCAAATACGCAGCCTCCAATTCTTGGTCAAACAAAAGTCAAACGTTCTTGATTTATCACGAACAAACACAATACAAGAAGTTTTGAGGGTGGGGGTTTGTGTTTCGGCATCTGTAGAGAACCAAGGTCGCTTCAATTTATACTTGTTTCAACGAATTGGTAAGTCTTAATTATTTGGTCATCCATGGTCAAAACGCGTCAAAATCTTCACAAAGATAGAAGGTCTCGAGCTGAAATCGCGCAATTAAACGTGGTCCGAGATGCGGAATTGCTAGTCAGTCATGAATCACACTTCAATTGCGTCAAACTTTCCAGAATTATGTTTAATTAAACGTGGTCCGAGATGCGGAATTGCTAGTCAGTCAAGATCATACTTTGTTGATAGCCAAAAGATGTGGCAATGTCTATGCAGTGGACATTGAAAAGGACAAAGTACTGAACAACACTGCCTGTTTCTTCTCAAAGGCATCAACTTCAGAGACTGATCTCTGGCACAGGAGACTTGGCCATGTTATCTTTAAAACCATAAAAAAAGTCACAAAAATGGGCTTGGTCAGAGGTCTACCCTTAAAAGTATACCAGTGTCAAGAACACTGTGTATCCTTTTTAAAGGGAAAGCAACATAAGTCCTCTTATAAGTCTATTGAAGAATCAAAAACAACTGCATGTCTTCAACTACTCCATATGGACTTATTTGGGCCAGTAAAAATCATGAGCCTTGGTAAGAAGAAGTACTGTTTGGTCATCATTGATGACTATTCAAGATTCACATGGGTATTCTTCTTATTCTCCAAGGATGAGGCAGCTGAATCATCAAGTTCTTCATCCTACAAGTAGAGAAACAATATTCTCTATCTGTCAAAACCATTAGAAGTGATAATGGGACAGAGTTCATGAACAAAACTCTGGATGAATTCTGATTGTCCAAAGGGATTATTAGACAATTCAGTGTTCCCAGAACTCCTGAACAAAATGTTGTGGTAGAAAGGAAGAACAGGACATTAATTGAAGCAGCAAGCACTATGTTAGCTGATTCAGGCCTACCATTGTATTTCTGGGCTGAGGCAATTAACACTGCATGTTATGTTCAAAATAGAGTCCTTGTCAACAAGAGACATTCCAAGACTGCCTATGAAGTTCTTCTGGCATGAAGCCCCTTATCTCCTTTTTCAAGGCTTATGGATGTCAATGTTTCATTCTAAACATTAAAGACTCTATTTGAAAGTTTGCTGCTAAAGTTGACTCGGGTTACTTTCTTGGTTATTCTTCCAATAGAAAAGCCTACAAGGTTTTTAATTCAAGAAACAAGATAGTAGAAGAAACACTGAATGTCAAGTTCAATGAGTCAAAACACACTCTTATTCCAGCACATCGTGCTGAACTCTTTGACCTTGATAGCTTCCACTTTGGACCTGAAAAGACTGTTACTTCATCTAAACCTACTTATTATGGTGATCAAAGGTTTGATGATTAGGATCCAGCACCATGGACTCCTAATACAGTCATTAAGTCAACTTTCAACCCTTCAGAAGTTTGACAAACTTCTGATTCAACAATTGCTGATGTACAAACTCAAACATCTGCTTCAGCACCTACAACTACTGAAGATGTTCAAACAGTTAAACCAGACATTATAAACCTCAGTGGTTTGTTTGATGAAGTACAAGAGCCACCTACACCTGTCAGTGGTTTACAACAACTGATTGAACACAAAGATCATCCATTGGAACAAATCATGGGTGATATTGCATCAAGTGTTCTCACAAGAAACCAGTTTTCCAACTTTTGTTTCTTCTCAGCATTCATTTCTCAGTTGGAACCTAAGAAGTACCAAGAATCACTTAAAGACAACAATTGGGTGGAAGCTATGCAAGATGAGTTGCTTCAATTCAAGAAGCAACAGGTTTGGGAAATCTGTCCCTTACCACCAAACAAGCTACCAATTGGCACAAGATGGGGTTTTAGGAACAAACAAGATGAAGCTGGTATGATCATTAAGAACATGGCAAGACTGGTGGTACAAGGTTACTCTCAAGAAGAGGGAATTGATTATGATGAAACCTTTGCTCCAGTTGCAAGGCTTGAGGCCATCAGGTTATTTCTGGCCTATGCCATTTCCAACAAAATAAAAGTTTTTCAAATGGATGTTAATAGTGCATTTTTGTATGGAAAAATCAAAGAGGAAGTGTATGTTTGTCAGCCACCTGGGTTTGAGGATCCTTCTCATCCTGAGTGGGTGTACAAACTAGACAAAGCTCTTTATGGGCTAAAACAGGCTCCAGGAGCCTGGTATGAAACACTTTCCAACTTTTTGCTCAAAAATAACTTTACAAGAGGCTCTATTGATAAAACTCTTTTCATTAAAAATGTTGGAAATCACGTCTTACTTGTTCAAATTTATGTTGATGATATCATATTTGGTTCAACAAACACAAAATTGTGTGATGAATTTAAGAAACTCATGCAATCAAAATTTTGAGATGAGTACAATGGGAGAACTGCAGTACTTTTTGGGACTGCAGATTAAACAACAAACTAATGGAACTTTTATACATCAAACAAAATATGTTAAAGAATTATTGAACAAATTTTCTTTACAAGACTGTAAATCATGTTCCACTCCCATGACACCTACCACACAAGTTGAACCAGATGATCAAGCAAAACAGGTTGATCAAACCACGTATAGATGTATGATAGGTTCCCTTTTGTATCTAACTGCTTCTAGACCAGATATTATGTTTTCAACATGTGTCTGTGCTATATATCAATCTGCTCCTAGGGAATCACACCTCATTGCAGTCAAAAGAATCTTCAGATATCTGAAATGAACTCCTACACTTGGAATTTGGTATCCTGCTTCAAGCAATACCAAGTTATCAGCTTTTTTAGATAGTGACTATGCAGGGTGCAAAATGTCAAGAAAATCAACATCTGGTGGTTGTCAATTCTTGGGAAACTGTCTAGTGTCCTGGCAATCAAAGAAACAAACATTTGTTGCAACTTCAACTGCTGAAGCTGAATACATTGCAGCTGCAAGTTGTACATCACAAATACAATGGCTCCAATATTTACTTCTTGATTATGGAATCAAAGAGACCAAGACACCATTGCTTGTAAACAGCAAATCTGCCATTAGCATCATTCAAAATCCTGTTCAGTTCTCAAAAACTAAACATATTGAAATCGGGTATCATTTCATCAGGGATTGCTATGAAAAAGGCAAGATTGAAGTGAAACATGTGACAACAGCTAATCAGATAGTTGACATATTCACTAAACACCTTGACACATCAACATTTCAGAAGTTAGTGTCCATGCTTGGGATGCTAAATTTGTAAGTGTTTCTTTTATTTCTCTACACATATTTTATTTTTCATTTACATCTGTTTTTTAACCAAAACTTCTAAAAAACAAAAAGAGAGAAACTACTGATGAACAAAAACATCAGTATGGGAATATTTTCTGAAAAATGAGTAACTTCTGATAAAATAATCTTCAGAAGTTATAAACTGTTTTTAAACATTCCTCTCAGTTGTTAACAAACTACTGAAGAGAAAATGGGAACTACTGATGACAATTGTTCTTCATCAGCAGTTTTGTCATTTAAGGGCAACTCAGACATTTCCCACTTCAGAAGTTTGACCTAGGGCGGTTACAAACTTCTGATAAACAACTTTTCCAACACTTATCCATTTAAAAAGCAAAATTCCCTCCTTCTCTCTCAAAAACACTCTCAAACCCTTAACTTGCAAAAATACTATTCGATCCACACACACACAAACCACATGGCTCTAATACTGAAACAGGGACACAATCAAACAGCAAATCTGCCATTAGCATCATTCAAAATCCTGTTCAGTTCTCAAAAACTAAACATATTGAAATCGGGTATCATTTCATCAGGGATTGCTATGAAAAAGGCAAGATTGAGGTGAAACATGTGACAACAGCTAATCAGATAGTTGACATATTCACTAAACACCTTGACACATCAACATTTCAGAAGTTAGTGTCCATGCTTGGGATGCTAAATTTGTAAGTGTTTCTTTTATTTCTCTACACATATTTTATTTTTCATTTACATCTGTTTTTAAACAAAAACTTCTAAAAAACAAAAAGAGAGAAACTACTGATGAACAAAAACATCAGTATGGGAATATTTTCTGAAAAATGAGTAACTTCTGATAAAATAATCTTCAGAAGTTATAAACTGTTTTTAAACATTCCTCTCAGTTGTTAACAAACTACTGAAGAGAAAATGGGAACTACTGATGACAATTGTTCTTCATCAGCAGTTTTGTCATTTAAGGGCAACTCAGACATTTCCCACTTCAGAAGTTTGACCTAGGGCAGTTACAAACTTCTGATAAACACCTTTTCCAACACTTATCCATTTAAAAAGCAAAATTCCCTCCTTCTCTCTCAAAAACACTCTCAAACCCTTAACTTGCAAAAATACTATTCGATCCACACACACACAAACCACATGGCTCTAATACTGAAATAGGGACACAATCAAAGAGGCTACATTGAGAAACATGAAGCATGGTCCCAATACGACGAAATCATTGATTTAGTCGTTAAATCCCAATATTTCACTGCCTGCACCATTAATCCTCCAATCCACACTGAAACTCTGAATGAGCTCTGAGCTAATGCGGAGACGGTGACAGTGAATGATCAAGTGATCTCCCTCAATTCAACCATCCAAGGGAGAAGAATGGCAATCACACCAGAAACTTTAGGGATTAGACTGGGTCTAGATGATGTGGGTGCCCCAGATCAATTTCCAAACTCTGAAATTCATATGACCATGACAGAGTGTGGTTACCAAGGTACTCTCTCACATGAAACCATGTTTAAAAAAAATTTGAACCAAAATATAAACTTTTGTTTCATTACATTATAATGTGTTTGAGTCCAAAAACTAGATCTTATGATCAGATGCCCTCTACTTTTCAACCTATTTTTCATTCCATTGTGAATGAAACAAAATTCAAGGCATCAACACTTTTCTTTAATGAGTTGGTGTTACATCATCTCAATTCTAAAAAGAAGTTTTTGTTGTATCCAAGATTTATTATGCAATGCATAATAAAGGAACTTGGAGAAGAGGTGCTTGTGGGTAAAACAACTGTTTTAAACCCATTAACCTCACAAGCATACTCTAGGCACAATAAACCGGCTGCCTGGCCAGAAGATGACCAAGGGGAACACACAACAGTCCCCAAGGAACCCTCATCTCCCAAACCTTCACACAAAAAGGCCAAGAAACCTAAAAAGCAAAAACAAAAGCCCACCAGCCTTAAAAGAAAGGCAGTTCAGGAAGTTGAGATGCCTGAACTTGCTAATGTGCAATCTGCAATTGATAAAGATGTGACTGAAACATCCTCTCAGTCTCATCCATCTCAAACCCCCACTAGAGCACCAATCACAATACTTTTCAAAAGAAAGAAATTTAAGAAAACAATCCCCATTGACTCTTCTTTTGAAACTATTGAACCCTTAGACCAAACTACGGAACCAGCAACACAAATTTCTGAACCTGAAGCCCTTGAAATTGCCAAACTTCTCTCTGGGCTAAAAGAAAACATCCCATCAGAACATGTCAGTCCCCAACAACCACATGAAACAGGGGACATACCTTCAGAACTTGACATGGATGTGGATGTCCATAGCCCTAACCCAAGAGATGAGGATGAACCAGGGTCTCTAAGCCCAAACATAGAGACTTTAGGTACATTTGAGGCTGCTACTACTCATATACCACCCAGTGGTGGATCTGAGGAAATAAGTAACATTGCTAAGACCTCACTTGTGGCAACTACTGATGAAGGCTTAATGCCCGAGGTAGGAAATCCTCTGAACCAAGAACAAGAGGTACATGAGACAACTAGGTTGGGCCCAGCTCATAATATAACTGATACTGTCCTCATTGAGGAAGTAAGAAGGGATTCAGATGATTCCATTGATTTGGATGATGATTCACACTCTACCAAAATTGAATTGACGGCTGCTAGTGAAGGTCGTGCACCTGGTGTCTCTAAACTCAAAGAGCTGGTCACACCAGATCAGGTTAAAGTCCACTTGATCCTTGATTCCCCTAAAGTGGCATCTTCTGTACAACATGAAGATCACCCAAAAACACACCCCTCACTGAAAATGCCTACCCAATTCCCTGGGTCATCCAGCATAGACTTGAACCAACTATGCAGCCCAGATGGTCCCCTATACCAGCTGATGAACACCCTCATTGCCAATCACCTCAAAACTTTCACAACTGCTTTGGAGTTGTCAACCAAAACTCAGTTTGAGGTGATCAACAAGAAACTTGGTGAGCTGTCCAACAAAATAGGCAACAACTCAAGACAGCTTGCTGAACTCACTGGTAGAACTTCCAAACCTAGCAGGCTTCCAGAAGTGGATGAAGCCAAAACGGGGGAGAAGATTAAGGAACCTAAGGAGTCACTGGAAGCCAGGATAAAGGCAAGAGTGGCTCTACAACAACAACAACTTCTAGAGAAATCCCAAAAACAAAAAAGAAGATCAACAAAGGCTTGTCTCTGGAACTGAAGTTGAAGCTGACACTTCCAAAGGCCATAATGAAGAAACTGTTGAAGACTCTGAAAGTACTGATGACAATCCTTTAGTAGTTGACACTTCTGTCAACACTTCAGCAATTAACACTTCCAACATACAAACAGCTGAAGAGCCTCCCAAAACAATTGAACAACAATAACCAACTCCTATTCCAAGGCATACAACAACTACAACAATGACTGTGTTGAACCCTTCTCCACTTTCAATGTCCAAGGAACTACTAGAGAAGAGTTTGATTGCAGCCCAAAGAAAGGCTAAGGAAGAAGAGATCTGGAACAACTTGGAGGCAAGGGAAGATTTAAGCTTAAATGAAAAGCTTCTAGCTTATGAAGCAGAGTTGAATAGGCAAGCTAAAACAGTGAGAGTTGCTGAAGAAGACAAAAGACAACAATTGGTGTCTTTTATAACAAAGAACAACAAAACAAAAGCCTATTCACTCAAAGGGCTCTCAATGGATGAGCTAACCAGAAGAGCTCAACTTGTTGCTGACAAACTTGCAACAAACAAAGATGGAAAAGCAAAGAGAGCAGAAATGATTGAAGAACTGGTAGCAAATGACTATGGTTCAAAAGCCTCTATGTCAAGATGGAAGGAAGACAAACTACTAGACACATACAAGAAATACAAGGTTGCCAAGGCTGCTAATCCAGAGAAGTTCAAAACTTCTGAAGTATCAACTTCAGTAATTAGAACTTCTAATGTTAAAAGACCAGCTAACAAGAAGAAACCAGAGGACAATACAAAGACTGACTTCAAAATGGTGTTGCTAGAAGGCAACACAGTTGTGTAAGGAGACCGTGCGTGTTACAAATGCGGGGAGAGAGGGCATTTACTTGCTCACTGCCCGTATGTGCAACATAAAAGGCACGAAGTTAAGCAAAAGCAACCTTATCAAATTCCAGTCGATAATCATAGATATCCACAACGACACTTTATCCCTCAAAGACCACCATTCTATAATCAAAGACGATATTTTCAAAAGAGGGAAAGTCGTCAGTTTGTCTATGATCATCGAAACAAGATTGCTATGGAGAAACATCTAAAGAAACCAATGGTGAACTCAAATAATAACAAACAAAAGGTTTTATCCAAACCTGTTGTTAAGTCAAAAGTTGGACCTGCTTCTGTTAAGTCAGGGAAGGTAACTAAGAAAGTTTCCTATACAAAAACCTGTTGAGACGCAAAAATCTCAAATTAGGATTCTTAAACGTTCTGGACAATCTTGGTCACCAGTGGGTTCTCCGGGTGCCTCTACCTCAACTGCTAATCTCAAAGTTAAAGATGAGAAAGGTTTGAATGATCAGAAAAAGATTGATTCTAAACCAAAAGTTGTTGAAAATAAGAAGAAACTGTGATAGCAAAACTGATCCAACAATTGGTATCAGAGCACTAGTTCATCTAATAATATATCAATGTAACAAATTCAGAATCAAGCACAGGCTCTTATTAATATTCAATCAAGGATAAAAGTTCACTTTATCATTCTATCCATCACTTTAAGAAATTGCTAATCAATCAATCTTTTTAAAATGGATCCTCATAACACTGGATCTGCAAATAAGCCTCCCATGCTAGTCGGAAATGAATATAACATCAGGCAAAGAAGGATGGCACACACTTTGTCACAACAAAACACTAGTTGCTGGAGGTCTGGTATGTATGGACCCCATAAACCAGTGACTGCATATTTAGAAACTAAAGTAGAGAAAATAAAAGAACCAAAAGACTACACTAATGAAGATTTCCTAAAACTTGAGCTAGATGCTAAAGCTTTTTCAATGTTGGAAATGGATCTCCCAAACTAAATTTATGTTGGGCTCTTACATTGTGAGAGTGCCAAAGAGCTATGGGAAAGCCTCAAGGAACAGTTTGGAGGAACTGATAAGGTGATTTCTATTACAAGAAAAATTTTGGCTCAACAATATGAAACCTTTACTCTTGTTAATGGAGAAACTTTGACACAACAATTTGAAAGATTTTCTTCATTAATCTCGGAGTTAAAGTTAAATGGTCAGACCTATACAAACTCATCTATGTTGCATAGATTTTTATAGTCTTTACCTGAAAAATGGGAAACTTATTCCATAGTTCTCAGACCAGGCCCAGATTTTGACTTCCTAACACTCACAAAATTACAAGGGAGATAATTAACTTTTAAAAGAGAAATAAATCAAAAGAAAAAGTTACAAAACTCTGGCAATAATGTTGATGGCTATGTTCCATGTAGTACATCACTCTTAGGACAAGAATCACCAACTTGTTCTAATGATTTTGGATCTTTTGACCACATTGACATAACTGCAGGGATCTCATCAGAAAGATCATATACAACTTATGACAATGATAATATGTGTTTCATTGTTGATGATTTAAAAGTTTTAGTAGTGCTGATTTAGAAGAAATGGATATACTGCATCAACTGGTCATGATAAGTATTAAAACGAATAAATTTTAAAAAAGGTCAAGTAGAACATTTACAGGACTGAATAATCAAACAAAAGTTGGTTTTGACAAATCTAAACTTAGATGTCATAGGTGTCAGAAGCTTGGACACTTTGCTATAGAGTGTAGAAGCTCTAGCTATAAGCAACCATAGTCTGGAAATCAAACTAACTCCAGTTATAATAGAAATCTAGGATCACAGGGAAGTGCACATTTTGTACAGGCACAAGCTCCATAAATCCAATACGTGTCACAAATACAATATGTCCAGATGCCTGCTCAAGAATAGGGCCAACAACAAAGGCCTTCCACTGCTGCTGCTCAGCCTCCAAAACCCAGCCAACAAAGTCTTTTCACTTCAAGGTATGTTGACTGGAGCAGCATTCCTTATGATACATCTGAATACAATCCAGATGCAGACAACAAAGCTTTTTATATCAACTGGGGAGAAACTGATAATGGCAGAAAGAACTTTTCCTTGATGGCTTTTGAGGGATCTCCCTCTAATTCTGCATTATCACAGATTTCAAAAGAATCTCTTTTAAAACTATGCTCACATTCATGTAAAGAACCTTTTGCTTTAATAAGAGAAGCCAATGTGCATCTACAGGGCAAAGCCAGTGACTCTAAAAGAAAATTTACACAAATGAAATGTGATTTAGAAAAAAAAAATTTGCTTGAAAATCAAAAGAAATTTCTAAATTGACTAATAATGTTATTGAAACCAAGCACAAATAAAAATCATGATAGAAAACCTTGGAATGTCAGAAAAGAGCTTACTGACACCAAGGTTGATTGTGAAAATTGGGTGGAGTCATGTAGAGGTTATCAAAGGTTGCTTAACAAACAAACTGCATCAAATGTTAAATTTGGCATTGGTTATAACCACACATAATAACATACTTATTTCACTCACAAAACTACTGATGATGGGAGTGAAAGAGTTCAAAAACAAACTTCTGAAATGAAAGAATGCACATCTTTTAATCAGAACATTCTTAAACATTCAGATGAAAGTTATGCATAAATTAAAACTGCTGACATCAAGTCCTCGGTAGTTTCATCTACATCAGGAGTTGAGACCTTGAAAAGAACTTATGACAAAATTTAAAATGCTGAAAATGTCAGTGATTTGCCTTCCAAAACTCCTAAAAAATTAAAATGAAAAGAAAGGCAAAACCATGTAAAGAATGTCGCATGTTTAACCACATAACAAAATTTTGTAGAAATAGGAAAGGAAATCAGTACAATAAGAAAATTTTACAATTGGTTGTAGGAAAACAAATTAGACAAGACTTTGAAAATACCTGTTATCCCAACAAACAACAACCGAGTAAAACCTTTCCTCAAAGACTAAATCTCAACATCAGCCTTTTTCTCAAAGTTGTTCTTCAGAAGTTAGACCCAAACCATCAGCAGTTTCATAAACTGTTGAGGTTAACAATTTGATTGAAATGATCAAACTTCTGATGACCAAAGTTGATGTTAAACCTCAACAGGTTGCCACCATTGCTCCTAAAAGCAAATCCATGGTGTTGTATCTGCTGATCTGGAGAAGAACAGATGATTGAAAAGCCAAAACATGCTACATATGATCCTGAATAAAATCAGCATTTACAAGTTACTTCTCCCAAAAGACTGTTGACTCTAACATCTGTTGTACCCCAACATCTGATGGAACAACTGCTGATCTTAAAGGTCTGATGAAAAACAACTGCTGATCAAAGTATTGAAGACTCAAGGTCTGTTGGAGCCAACAACACTTAGGCTCTAACAGATGATTCAAGCTATCAGAGGTTTACTTATCAGCTGTTTAGATATCAGAGGTTTCCTTTGTAACAGTGTTTGTTTTATCAGATGTTTTATGTTGTTATTCTGTTAGATGTCACTATCTTAGGTGACGTCAGCCATAGGTCATCAGTGGTTTAGATTGTTTATAAATAGAACAGTGCATGTACTGTTCCATTCATCACTCAAAACATTCTCTTAGACAAACTTACACAGAGTGATCAGGCAGAGGGGGAGTACTTGTATAATTGTTGTAATCATTTGATATATGAAAGCATTCGATTGAAAAACATTTATTCTCTTTGTTTTGATTCATAGTGTAACACCCCAACCGATGGCGGAAACATCGAGGTGTCACGTAAGAATGAGTATACAGTAGCACATGGTAACCAAATTTTAATTGAAATAAATTTAAAGTGCAAATATCCAAAAATAGAAATACATAATGAGTTTCAATGTGGAAATCTAATACATCACAAAGATCAAGCAAGCATAGACTTCAAATTGTCTTCTCATGAAAATACTCTAGCCTTCATGCATCATTATTTCCTGTTGAGTTGTAAAAATGGGGGGGGGGTCAACTAGAAGTTGGTGAGAATACATAATCCATGTTAAGCAAATAGTTTAAGTATAAAAGTTTAGCAATTCATATGTCTATCGTAAGTTTAAGTCTACATGAATAAGCATAATATGTTGAATCGACATAATCAAACCTCCGACTAGTTTAGGTCCATCCCGTCATCCACGGTTCACCTTAGTAATATGTTGGAACGATAACAATCACCCACGCTACCTATGTAGGAGGTACATGTATCCGGGTGGGATTGTCAATCCAATAGATCTATTATTAAGTATCGCCGGCTTGGCCATAGCTAATGATTCTGTAATGTTGAAACTCGTTGAAACTCGTTGAAACTGTTGTTGTCTAATTCATGAGGCAATAAAGTTTACAACTAGACATGCATGAAGAATTGCTTAAGTAAAATGTTGCAAGTATAAAGAATCGCATAAACATGGTTACGTAAACTCACCTTAGTATAGTATTAAGTCTTGAGAAATAGTATGAGTGTAGCCCGAAAGATTGCCAAGTATTACCCTATGTATAAGGTAACAAATAAGTCTAAGTCTATCTAGTCTACAAGTATATTCTAGGGTTTCGATTTGGGGATAAACATTTGTTGTATAAAATGTTTTAATAAATAAAGGGAAATTTGATAATTAAATAAATGAAAGTCTTTTTATAAAATTTGAATTTAGGATGGTCACAATAATGTGTTTAAAGTATAAAAATAATTTTTATAAAATTATTTTCTTTAAAATAGAATATTAAATCTATTTATTACAAATTGTCAAAATTTAACTTTAATATTTTAAAAATACAAAAATTAAAGAATTATTAGATTAAAATTTATATATCTGTTCCAAATAATCAGAAATAATTTACATAAAATTTTGGTGCAAAAATATTGAAAAATGAATTTATTAGGATTTAATTATGATTAAAACTAACAAAAATTGATTTAAAATATTAAATAAATGATTTTTCAGAATTAAAAATCATTTCAGGAAAGTTTATTGTTATAAAAACTTAGAATAATTTTTGTGGAAATTTATAAGATTGTTTTGATATTTTTATAGAATTTTATAAATAAAATAGAATAAACTTGATCTAATTATTATATATATTAAATAAATAAATTTTTGAAAACTAAAAATTGTGAGTTAAACTTTTTCATCAGATTAATACAAAATAATTTTTGTAGAATTTTTAGAAGTGTTTTAGTATTTAAAAATGAATTTATAAAATATAAGCAATATATATATATATATATATATATAGTTGATTGTTTCAAAAACAAGGAAAAAGAAAAGAATTGGTGTGGCTGCTAGGATTCGAACCCGCGTGGCCGGTTCAGTAAGCACCAAGCACAACCACTTGGTCTAGACCAGTGGTTGTGTTTGGTTTCAGTTGATTAAATATAAATAACAGATGCAAAAACGGTTTCTTCCCCAATTTAATGTTTGAAACCCTAGTTATTGCAATCGAATGATTTACACAACATTAACCCAATTAACCTTAGGGTTAATGTTGTGTATTCGCCGAACATTAAAACCCACAAAAAAATACAGACTTACAATCTCGTTTTGATCACGAACTATTGGTCAAACTTAAACTCAAAAACGCGATCAGTTTAACCAGAACAGAAGATTATTGAGAGGAATTGGGGGTTGAGAAAGATGAATTGGCGAGTTGTGAAGGTCCAGCAAGGTTCAATTTATAGTGTAATGGCTCGGATGTTCGAAATGGCAATCGTTGACCTCGTTTTAATGCGTGACGTGTAATTAAGCATAATTGAAATGATTTACACGGCAATTGATTGTGTGTTGACCTGTAGATGGCCGATAATCATGAAATCATTCCTTTCATGGATCAATTACGCGTTAAAAGGTGTTAATTATGGTAGCAAACTGTCACAGTTGACTTCCCAAGTAAACTGTGAAGAGTCCGGGTTATGTTAAGTATAATGCGAGCTGGAAAAGAAACAAGATGGTTATGTGGATCAACTGTTTAGGACGTGGTGTGTATTTGGACCGGCTTGGGCGCGGGTTCGAGTCCCGGCCCAAGCAGATTATTTTTTGGCAATTATATAGCATATATATGTGTATTATGTATACATATTATAGTATTAGGGTTCCAAAAAATGCCACAACAATAATAAAATGCGAACAATAATGATAGAACTTGACGTTTTTATTAATGATGATCGTAACGTACAAGTATAAATGCGTAATGTTACAGTCTCCCCTACTTTTAGGAATTTCGTCCCGAAGTTGGAGTTGGAGAGTCTGGTGGAAAAAGATATGGGTACTTAGACTTCATCTGGTCTTTACGTTCCCAAGTGAACTCTGGACCTCGTTTAGATTCCCAACGAACCTTAACGATCGGAATGCGACTGCGCTTGAGTTTCTTGACTCCAGTATCAACAATCTCGACGGGTTTCTCGATAATGTGCATAGTTTCATCGATTTGCACATCCTCAAGAGGAACATGGAGATTCTTGTCTGCTAAGCATTTCTTGAGATTCGAAACATGGAAGGTCGGGTGAACATTGCTTAGCTCAGGTTGAAGATCAAGTTTGTAAGCCACTTTTCCGACTCTGTCAAGAATTTTGAATGGCCCTACGTATCGAGGAGCTAGTTTTCCCTTTCTACCGAAACGAATCACTCCTTTCCAAGGAGATACCTTAAGAAGTACAAGGTCCCCAACTTGAAATTCCAAGGGTTTACGACGTTTATCAGCATAACTCTTCTGACGACTTCTAGCCTTGAGAAGATTATCCTGAATAAGTTGGATTTTGTCTGTGGTTTCCTGGATTAGTTCGGGTCCAGTGATACGGGCTTCACCAACCTCAGTCCAACCAACGGATGAACGACATTTACGACCATAGAGTGCCTCAAAAGGAGCCATGTTAATGCTGGCGTGATAACTGTTGTTGTATGAAAACTCAACCAAAGGAAGATGAGAATCCCATGCGCCACCAAAATCGATGATACATGCCCTGAGCATATCCTCAAGAGTCTGGATGGTCCGTTCAGTCTGACCATTTGTTTGAGGGTGATAAGTAGTACTCAGGTTCATCTTGGTACCCAAAGCATCTTGTAAAGAATCCCAAAAGTGAGAGGTGAAACGACCATCACGATCAGAGATAATGTCCAAAGGTATACCATGACGACATAAGATTTCGCTTACGTACATCCTTGCCAACCTTTCCACAGAATACTTCTCACGAATAGGTAAGAAGTGGGCTGACTTGGTCAAACGATCAACGATTACCCAAATACTGTCAAAACCTTTGGGTGTACGAGGGAGTTTGGTGATGAAGTCCATAGCTATGCTCTCCCATTTCCATACAGGAATTTCTGGTTGTTCAAGCATACCAGATGGTCGTTGATGTTCAGCATTGACCTTTGAACAACTGAGGCATTTTGCAACGAAAAGAGCAATGTCTTTCTTCATACCAGGCCACCAATAAGAATAACGGAGATCTTGGTACATCTTGTCAGCTCCAGGATGAATAGAATAACGAGACTTATGAGCCTCGTTCATGAGAAAGGTACAAAGATCATCACGGTCAGGAACCCACAGTCAGTTAAGAAAATAGAGAAGACCATCAGGTTTGGTTTCAAGTTGAGTTTCAGCACCACAAGACATTTCATCGTACATGTTACCTTGGGTGACTGATGTATGTTGAGCCTGGAGAATGTGATCCTGAAGATCAGTACGAACTCTCGCACATTGAAGTTTGATACGCTCTTTACGACTAAGTGCGTCAGCCACAACATTCGCCTTGCCAGGATGGTAGCGAATTTCGCAATCATAGTCATTAAGTAGCTCAACCCAACTTCGTTGCCTCATGTTAAGATTTTTCTGGTCGAAGACATGTTGGAGACTCTTGTGGTCTGTGAACACCACACATTTGGTACCATAAAGATAGTGTCTCCAAATCTTAAGAGCAAAGACAACAGCGCCCAATTCAAGATCATGGGTGGTATAATTCTTTTCGTGAGTCTTGAGTTGTCGAGACGCATAAGCAACAACCTTTCCTCGTTGCATGAGAACACAACCAAGACCTTGGTTTGATGCATCACAGTAGACCACGAAATCATCATTACCATCAGGTAGAGACAAGATAGGAGCTTCACAGAGTTTCAGCTTAAGAGTTTCAAATGCTTCCTCTTGCTTTGGTCCCCACTCATAGGGTTTACCCTTGTGAGTTAAGGTAGTGAGAGGAACAGCGATCTTGGAGAAGTTGGCGATGAATCGACGATAATAACCAGCCAAACCAAGGAAAGAACGGACTTCAGTTGGAGTTTTAGGAACACTCCAATTTTTCACAGCTTCGATCTTTGCGGAATCAACATGAATTCCGTTAATATCAATGACATGTCCCAAAAATTGAACTTCCTTAAGCCAAAATTCACATTTCGAGAACTTAGCATACAGTTGTTCTTTATTTAGGAGACCCAAGATGGAGTGAAGATGCTGTTCGTGATCGGATTTTGACTTAGAGTAAATCAAAATATCATCGATGAAGACGATCACGAATTTGTCGAGGTAGGGTCTACAAACCCGATTCATCAAATCCATAAACACTGCGGGAGTGTTGGTCAATCCAAAAGGCATGACCATGAATTCATAGTGACCATATCGTGTGCGAAAAGCTGTCTTGGGAATATCTTCATCGTGGACTCTAAGCTGATGATAACCAGAATGAAGATCAATCTTTGAGAAGTGGGTTGCTCCTTGAAGTTGATCAAAAAGATCGTCAATCCTAGGCAATGGATAACGATTCTTGATAGTGAGTTTGTTGAGTTCGCGATAGTCGATACACATTCTAAGAGATCCATCTTTCTTCTTAACGAACAAGACAGGGGCTCCCCATGGAGAAGAACTGGGGCGAATGAACCCTTTATCAGAAAGTTCTTGTAGTTGACTAGCAAGTTCTTGCATCTCAGAGGGTGCAAGACGATAAGGACCTTTGGCGACAGGATTAGCACCAGGAACAAGATCAATTCTAAATTCCACTTGTCGAGCAGGAGGTAAACTAGGTAAATCCTCTGGGAAGACTTCAGGATAGTCCCGAATGATTGGAATGTCTTGGATACTTTTGCCTTTGTCCTTCTTCTCTATCATGTTAGCTAAGAAGGCTGTATACCCCTTTCGTAAGTACTTTTGGGCAGTAGTACAAGACATGAGCTTAAGCTCGCCACAAGGCTTCTCACCATAGATCTTCAAAATCTCACCAGATTCGAGAGGAATGCGTATGACTTTCTCAAAACACAGAATTTCAACACGATGGGTTGACAACCAGTCCATGCCTACTATGACATCAAAACTTCCAAGATGCATAGGGATGAGATCGATAGAGAAAGTATGATCGTCGAGGTTCAACACACAGTTACGAATAATAGAGTCGATCGAGATAGACTTCCCATTAGCTACCTCTACCACTAAAGGTTCCTCTAGGTTAGTGTGGGGTAAGTTAAGTAAAGGTTCAAACTTCAGTGATACAAATGACTTATCAGCTCCCGAATCAAATAATATGGATGCATAGTGGTTATTAATGAGAAACGTACCATTCACCACCTCGTTGTTGTCACGTGCCTGGTTAGCATTGAGATTGTAGGCGCGGCCTCGAGCACCTTGGTTCTGGTTGCGGTTCTGGTTTTGGTTTTGGTTGCGGTTTTGGTTCTAGTTCTGGTTTTGGTTACGATTGGGGCAATTGTTGATGTAGTGATCAGGGCTGCCACACTCGTAGTATTGACCATGAGCAGGCCTGTTGTTTTGTTGGTTGGGAGCTGGGGCATTTCTGGCTGGGTTGTTTTGGTTGTTTTGGGCAGCAGCGGCTTGACAAGCGTTGGTGTAGTGTCCATACCGTTTACAGTTATTGCAATGGCGGCACAGTCTGCCAGGAAGATGATGGTATTGACAAGTGTTGCAGAGAGGGTGACTCCCGCCATACGGCTTCTTGGCTGGGTTTTGGGCAGCAGGTGGAGTGGTAGCAACCATGTAGTTCCTAGCCTTGCGCTTCTTGTTGCTTGAGGTCTCAGGCTTGACTTCAATAGCGGGCTGAGGAGTATCTTTGGCAACAGTCTTCTTAGTGCCCTTGCGGAAGAGAGTACCGTTCTTCACATGATTATCAGTAAGAGTAGCCGCCAGACGTTTGGCTTCTTCCAAAGTGGCAGGATTTCTTCCCCAAACGATGTCCTGGATATGCATGGGCAGACCACCGATGTACTTCTCGATGGCTACCGGCAGGGGAGTGACTTTGTGAGGCAACAATAAGCTAAGCTCGTGAAAGCGGGTGTTGTAGGCAAGGTTTTCCCCACTATCTTGAGCTAGGGTGTGGAACTCATCTTCAAGCTTCTTAACCTCATTGCGAGCACAAAACTCTTCCTTCATAACCTCCTTGACTTGGTCCCATGTCATAGCAAGAGCAACTTCGGCCACACGGGTGCGCTTTTCTTCATTCCACCAAGTGAGTGCTCGTTTGTGGAGAACACTCATGGCGTAACGAACCTTGAAGTTGTCGGGGCATTCACTGTTGATGGAGGTATTCTCAATACCCTCAAACCATTGTAGGAGTCCTGTAGCTCCTTCTTCACCACTAAACTTTGGGGAATTAAAAGAATTAAAGTGCTTAAGGCTACAGGCTGGGAGACCATTTCCATTCCCGTTATGGTTTCCATTTCCATTACCATTGCCGTTACCGTTCCCGTTGCCGTTCATCTGGATGACTTGAGCTAGTAGATTACGAACCAGAGTCGCGATTTGCTGCGCCATTTGTTGAGAAATGATCGCAGCCAGTTGGGCATCGACACCATTGTTGTTGTGGTTAGGACCGTGGTTATGGTTATGGTTTTCACCACCTTGCTCGTGGTTCTCACCATTGCTATTGCGAGTGCTGCGACGTGGAGGCATGATCTGTAATAGACACAATGAAATGAATGAGATTATATAAGGAATGTCAACCAAAACTCAGTTTGAGGTGATCAACAAGAAACTTGGTGAGCTATCCAACAAAATAGGCAACAACTCAAGACAGCTTGCTGAACTCACTGGTAGAACTTCCAAACCTAGCAGGCTTCCAGAAGTGGATAAAGCCAAAACGGGGGAGAAGATTAAGGAACCTAAGGAGTCACTGGAAGCCAGGATAAAGGCAAGAGTGGCTCTACAACAACAACAACTTCTAGAGAAATCCCAAAAACAAAAAAGAAGATCAACAAAGGCTTGTCTCTGGAACTGAAGTTGAAGCTGACACTTCCAAAGGCCATAATGATGAAACTGCTGAAGACTCTGAGAGTACTGATGACAATCCTTCAGTAGTTGACAATTCTGTCAACACTTCAGCAGTTAACACTTCCAACATACAAACAGCTGAAGAGCCTCCCAAAACAATTGAACAACAATAACCAACTCCTATTCCAAGGCATACAACAACTACAACAATGACTGTTTTGAACCCTTCTCCACTTTCAATGTCCAAGGAACTACTAGAGAAGAGTTTGATTGCAGCCCAAAGAAAGGCTAAGGAAGAAGAGATCTGGAACAACTTGGAGGCAAGGGAAGATTTAAGCTTAAATGAAAAGCTTCTAGCTTATGAAGCAGAGTTGAATAGGCAAGCTAAAACAGTGAGAGTTGCTGAAGAAGACAAAAGACAACAATTGGTGTCTTTTATAACAAAGAACAACAAAACAAAAGCCTATTCACTCAAAGGGCTCTCAATGGATGAGCTAACCAGAAGAGCTCAACTTGTTGCTGACAAACTTGCAACAAACAAAGATGGAAAAGCAAAGAGAGCAGAAATGATTGAAGAACTGGTAGCAAATGACTATGGTTCAAAAGCCTCTATGTCAAGATGGAAGGAAGACAAACTACTAGACACATACAAGAAATACAAGGTTGCCAAGGCTGCTAATCCAGAGAAGTTCAAAACTTCTGAAGTATCAACTTCAGTAATTAAAACTTCTGGTGTTAAAAGACCAGCTAACAAGAAGAAACCAGAGGACAATACAAAGACTGACTTCAAAATGGTGTTGCTAGAAGGCAACACAGTTGTGTAAGGAGACCGTGCGTGTTACAATAAGGAATTAGAAAAGGTTTAGGCTTCATCAATCCAGGGGGAGATTGTTAGGACAAAAAGGATTGAGGAAACCACTTTTGTAAACCTTAGTCTAATTCACTTCTGCAAAATATTCTAACTATAGAACTACTGAAGAAAGAAGACTAATGTACTGAAAAATGATTCAACAAGTACTGAAGAAGAAGTATCAGAAGTTCTGAAGTCTAACTAGACAGTTCACTGAAGAACTACTGAAGACAAACTACTCATCAGTAGTTTGTCATTCATCAGCACTTGTACAAGAATCTTTCCACCGCCTTATGTTTTAGTAGTTTATTTGTTTAGTATTACTTTATCTTTTTGTGCAAGTTCCAAGAATGCAACTTGTTGCAACTTGTTTCAGACTTGCTTTTTGGCAAGGTTCATGTATATGTAAAGTCTATAAATAGATGGGTTCATCCCTCTGTTTTAGACATTGATTTTAATAGAAACAGAAATCCTTCAAAGATTATTATTGTTATTTCCATTTCATTTATTGAGAATCTGTTTGAGTATTTATTATCATTCACATTCAATACTTAGATTCTCATTAAACTTGTCTTTAGTTTTCAAACATCCAGGGGGAGTAATAACTCCTGTTGATAGTGTAACTTTACTTACTCATTCCGCTGTGCATATCTGATTGAACTTGCTAAACACATAAGTGTTCACTAGCAAGTAATACATTAAGAGCATTACTGATCCTACAAAGAAGAAATTTGCAGTCGAGAAGAAGGCTTTCTCACAACTATCTCAAACCTTGACTACCGATCTACTTCATCAGTTTGGATCGTGTACCACATCTAAGCAGCTTTGGGATATGTTGAAGAACAGACACGATGGGAATGATAAAACAAGAAGATTGAAAGTGGAAGAACTAAAGAAAGAGTTTGAAAACTTTAGTTATGTTGGGAATGAGACTCTGAAGGAACTTATACCGAGATATTGTCATCTGTTGACCGAGTTATCGAACTATGACATCAAGATTCCTATGTCTGAGTTGGTTGATAAGTTTGCTGATTCATTACCACCATATTGGAATCAACATATTGATGTTATGAAAGAGAATGATGCTTATCAATACTGGACAATTAACGAGCTAATTCAGAAGTTGGAAAACAAAGATTTAGAGGAAAAGAGGAAAGCTAGACGATCACAATTCCCACAAAATCCGGAGTTGTATCATGCTTCTTCATCCACTTCTGTGTCCAGTTCAAGTGTGGCAGGAAATGTTGCGCCACATATAGCTTATGTTTCGAGTGTCATTGAACCTCCGAGAAACCCTATTAACTAGCTTGCACAAACATCAACCTGTCCACCAAACTACACCCCAAACTCTTACATTACACCACAACCTCAAATGTCTACCACATGTTACACATCTAACACACCTCAACAACAACCATATGTTCCTACAACAGTAAAAGCTTCTTCAAGCCAAAGTCCGATCATGTTGGAAACATCCAACATGAATAATGTCACAGTAGAAGTTGCTCAACAACACATTGCTTTGGTTTCAGCAATGGATGCATCTTATAACGGACTTGTGGCTAGTCAGATCGGGAACAATAATCTGACTAATGAAGAGTATGCCCAAATTGATAAGGAGGAGATGGAATTAATTGATATTCAATGGGCGTTCGCTAGTTTGATAAGAAGGGCGACAGAGTTTATTGAGAAAACCGGTAGAACTGATTTGGCAACCTCATCGAATACCACATATGGCTTCAACAAAGCCAAAGTTACATGTTTCAATTGTGGTGGTCGAGGTGACTTTAAAAGAGAATGCACACAACCGATGCAGCAAGGTAACATGAATCCTTTTAACTCTAACTATCAAAATCGCCAATCATAAAATCAGGTAACCTACCATAGCCAAAACAACTACACCTATCCACAACAAAATAATTTCCAAAACCGACAAAATACCTCAAAAAATACCTCTACTAGACAAACAACTACACCCAATCAAACTCAAACTCAAATTCCAAATAACCCAACCAGAACCATTATTCCTATTTCTACACCAAACAGCCAAACTCAAACCGAACCCAAAATCAGGCTTTGGTGATACAGAAGGATGAGGGTTATGACTGGACGGGATGAGGAGATTACCACTGGGAATGTAGCATGTTTTGCTAATGAGATGGAGTTGAGGAGATTATTACTGGGAGTTGAGGAGATTACCACGGGAATGCAATTGGGAGTTAAGGAGATTACCCAGAAATTGACATCCAGTCGTTGTAGATTTAGCGTCAATATCGCATCCGCCAAATCAAAGCAATAAAGTCAAAATTATCATCATTAGGGTACCATAGTCCACGCGAGGGAAAACCCTTCAGATATCTTAGGATTCATTTGAAAACAGTAAGATGGCTTTGTTTCGGCTTCGATTGAAATCTAGCACAGAGACATGTTTTGTCTGGTGAATAAAGATGCCCTTTGGCAATTGATCCACCTGCAAGCCTAAAAAGAATTGCATTTCTCCCATAACGCTCATCTCGAACTTTTCTGCATGAGTCGTTCAAATTCTCTGCATAAAAATTCATTAATAGAACCAAAAATAATGTCATTAGCATATATCTTAACAAGAAGCAAGTCACCCTCTGTTCTTTTTGTGAACAGGGTACAGTCTACCAAACCTCGTTTGAATCCTTTGGAAAGAAGATATGTGCTAAGCTCCTCATACCATTGTCTTGGAGCTTGGTGTAAACCATACAAAGCTTTGTTCAGCTTGTAGACCTTATCTCGGTGGATAGGATCCTTAAAACCTGGTGGTTGCAAAACATATACTTCTTCCTTGACCACACCATACAGAAAAGTACTTTTCACATCCTGTAGATGCATATTGTGACTTGCGCTTTGGATTGACGAAATAAAGTGTTTTGTTGAATATCGAGAGGTCGAAGGAAGGTTTTTGAACGGTCGAAGGAAGACTAAATAGGTCGAAGGGAGAGGATTCTGGACAGATGCTTGGTTCGAGCTGCATTGTAGGTCGAAGGAGTACATTCGACCTAGACGTGAGGTCGAATGTAGCTTCCTATATAAGCTGAACTTTTTGTTAAACTTATAACTTTTGCCATTTTGTGTTGAGTGTCTGGTCTAGTTTCTCTCTCTAGGTTTTGATCTTTCTGAAAGTGAATTATAACCTTGTAAACCTATTTGTAAACAACTTTTGTGAAGTTATTAATGAGAATGATGATTGAAAAGGTAATTGTGTGTGTTTGATTCATTTCATATCATATTGTAAACAATCTAGGGTTTCTGCACCTGGATTTGTTAGACTTGTATGATCACCTAAACGTTTTTATCAAAACCGATCCGTCTACAAAGTGGTATCAGAGCCTACGAGATCATACAACTTCAATTTGATATGTTTTGAACTTAATTTGATCCAAAGTTGTCCAAAATTTTTATGTTTTGATAGAACATTGAGTTTTAATGGAAATTGATTGATTTGGATAAGATTTGACGGATAAAATCAAAAGTTTCATTCATTAAAGTCGATCTACATTCAATTCCGAGCAAAACCTGTTTAAGATCATCAAAATCTATAAACTTTTGAAAAAATTAGATCAAATTAACTGATTTTTGACGAATAACCGTTTTTCAAATGGGTCAGGTCGAAGCAGAGAGAGTTAGGTCGAACATGTGAGTTTTTGGTCGAACCAACGACATTTCAGGTGGAATCTGAATATTTTAGGTCAAACCAAAACTTTTCTAGTGTGTTGTTTGTATATTCGACCAGTTGAGTTACATTCGACCAACCGAGAGGTCGAAAGAGAGATTATTTGATCGAAGGTGAGTCTTGTATGTTACATATCTACATTCGAGTCTGATTTTAGGGGTCGAACCTAGGATTATCTACCTTCAAACCCATGTTTTCACATCAGAGGTCGAACCTAGACTTATTTTGGGAAATTTTTCTAAGTGTTTGCATTTCGAACATCATGGACAACATGTGGGGATTTCCTATGACACCAAGGCCTGCAACAACACAGCAACAGCACGTTTCGATAAATCCATGGGCTGTAGCCTCTCAGAAGACGAACACTCAGTCATCTCAACCGATTAACTATCTTGCCATGAGTAGTTCGATACCACCACCTGTTACTCAACCTCCAAAACAACCGACGACTGATTATTGGGGCGTTGCAGCAGCTGCGGTACATTCTCAAACTACTAATGCTGTTTCCACACTAATGAATGATTTGTCTTCAGGTAGTGGAAATCGCCCTCCGAAGCTGATGGACATGGCAGAGTATAATAAATGGCAAAAGAAGTTCAAGATACACCTTTTAGGCATGGGTTTGGAAGGAACTGAGGCGTGGCAGATGATTGCTAAAGGGAATGCTGCTCCGTGTTTGGGGAATTTAGGTGAACTGATTCCACTTGATGGTTTATCTGAAGATTAGAAGAAGAAATTTGCAGTCGAGAAGAAGGCTTTCTCACAACTATCTCAAGCCTTGACTACCGATCTACTTCATCAGTTTGGATTGTGTACCACATCTAAGCAGCTTTGGGATATGTTGAAGAACAGACACGATGGGAATGATAAAACAAGAAGATTGAAGGTGGAAGAGCTAAAGAAAGAGTTTGAAAACTTTAGTTATATTGGGAGTGAGACTCTGAAGGAACTTATACCGAGATATTGTCATCTGTTGACCGAGTTGTCGAACTATGACATCAAGATTCCTATGTCTGAGTTGGTTGATAAGTTTGCTGATTCATTACCACCATATTAGAATCAACATATTAAGGTTATGAAAGAGAATGATGCTTATCAATACTGGACAATTAACGAGCTAATTCAGAAGTTGGAAAACAAAGAGTTAGGGGAACAGAGGAAAGCTAGACGATCACAATTCCCACAAAATCCGGAGTTGTATCATGCTTCTTCATCCACTTCTGTGTCCAGTTCAAGTGTGGCAGGAAATGTTGCGCCACAGATAGCTTGTGTTTCGAGTGTCATTGAACCTCCGAGAAACCCTATTAACTAGCTTGCACAAACATCAACCTATCCACCAAACTACACCCCAAACTCTTAGGTGCTGTTTGTTTTTTGCTTAGAAGCACTTCTGACCTCTTTTGTCTGCACCACGCAGACGCGCGCAGACGTTTGGGGTCTGCAGATTGTTTGTTTTTTGGAAGACCTTTTACTCAAAAAGGTCTTCCTGACCTCTTCTTGGTGCAGACTTGTTTCAATGTCTTCTAAGGTCTTCAAAGGTCTTCTCCACTTCTTTTCTCCTCACCCACCACCACCACCACCAACCACGGTCCACCACCGCCACCACCAACCATGGTCCACCACCACCACCACCGTTCACCACTACCTACCACCACCGTTCACCACCACCTACCACCGTCCACCACCACCCACCACCACTGTCCACCAACACCACCCACCACCGTCCACCACCACCATCCACCACCATCCACCACCGTCCTTCCACCACCACCTACCACCACCGTCTACCACCACCACCACCAACCACCGTCGACCACCATCATCGTCCACTACCACCACGGTCCACCACCACCTACCACCATCCACCACCACCTACCACCGTCCACCACCGTATACCACCACCACGGTCCACCACCACCACCAACCACCGTCCACCACCATCACCGTCCACTACCACCACGGTCCACCACCACCTACCACCGTCCACCACCGCCACGGTCTACCACCACCCACCACCAACACCACCACCCACCACCACCACCGTCCACCACCACCCACCAGCACCACCGTCCACCACCACCACCGTCTACCACCAGACTGTTGTAAAAAAATCAGTTTATTTAAATTTCAGTTTATTTCAACATCTTGCAGACATTAACAAACAAACAGTCTTCTTCTTGCAGACTGCAGACCTTTGGTCCACCTCTTCTACTGTAGATGTCTACAGATGTGGTCCGCAGACTGCAAAACCTTTTCCTGCAGAAAAAACAAACAGCACCTTACACTCCACCACAACCTCAAATGTCTACCACATGTTACACATCTAACACACCTCAACAACAACCATATGTTCCTACAACTGCACAAGCTTCTTCAATCCAAAGTCCGATCATGTTGGAAACATCCAACATGAATAATGTCACAATAGAAGTTGCTCAACAACACATTGCTTTGGTTTCAGCAATGGTTGCATCTTATAACGGACTTGTGGCTAGTCAGATCGGGAATAATAATCTGACTAATGAAGAGTATGCCCAAATTGATAAAGAGGAGATGGAATTAATTGATATTCAATGGGCGTTCACTAGTGTTATGAGAAGGGCGACAGAGTTTATTGAGAAAAAAGGTAGAACGGATTTGGAAACCTCACCGAATACCACATATGGATTCAACAAAGCCAAAGTTACATGTTTCAATTGTGGTGGTCAAGGTCACTTTAAAAGAGAATGAACACAACCAATGCAGCAAGGTTACATGAATCCTTTTAACTCTAACTATCAAAATCGCCAATCACAAAATCAGGTAACCTACCAAAGCCAAAACAACAACACCTATCCATAACAAAATAATTTCCAAAACCGACAAAATACCTCACAAAATACCTCTACTAGACAAACAACTACACCCAATCAAATTCAAACTCAAACTCCAAATAACCCAACCAGAACCATTATTCCTATTTCTACACCAAACAGCCAAACTCAAACCGAAACCCAAAATCAGGCTTTGGTGAAACAGAAGGATGAAGGTTATGACTGGACAGGAATGCAATTGGGAGTTGAGGAGATTACCACTGGGAATGTAGCATGTTTTGCTAATGAGATGGATATAGAGGAGCCGTTGATAGTTGAAGATGTTTTGGATTCTGAGAAGGTTTCTGAGGTGGTGATTGAGGAGATAGTCGATGATTCTTATGTTTCTGTTACTGAGCAAGTTGAACAGCTTACTGATGAGAAGGTTTCTGAAACTATCATTGATTCTTTTACTGAAGTTCCTGATGAACCTGAATCTGTTTATTCCGATTCTGAAAGTGAAGGTGATTCGAAAGCAAGTGCTAATTCTTTGAATGATGATATTGGTCAGCTACTAGCAGAAGCAGATTTTCTGATGACCAGGAAATCATGTATTCTTGAAGATACTTTCACAAAGATTTATTACTCGAAGTTCTTTGCTGGGAAGGAGGCTCATTTTGCACTTATGGCTATGACTGTTGCACCAAAACCGGTAAGTTCTGATTCTACCATTGATATGAATAGTGATAAGTATTGTGGTACTTGCGATAGATTGACTGAGGAAAATAAGCAACTCAGGGTTAACCTTGAGTGTGCTAAAATCAACATTCAATCTTATCATAAGGATTCATATGAATTCAACAAAACACTTGAAGGGTATAAAAAGGACATTTCTGAATTAAAGAAAACTCTTGCTTTAAAACAACTTGCTATTACCAATTACATAAATGAGCTTGAAAACACAAAATTAGAAATGGCAACTGTCAAGTGTTATGATGAAAAGGTCAATAAGAAGTTAGAGAGCTATAAACACATAGCTCATGTTGTTGACCACTTCATTGAAGAACCATCACAGTCCGGTAGTGCAAACTACAAATCTGTTCCTTCTCCAGTGTTGTTTGAGAATCACAACTTCAACACAGTAACACCGGAGAGTTTAGTGAAATCGGACTCCACATCAGATAATGAATGTAATACTTCAAGTATTGGAGATCCACATTCTGATGTGAGACCGATACTCGGACTGAATGATGAAGGAGTGGTGGCAGTGACTGATGATTCAGACACTGAAGATGAGAAATCTAAAAAAGGTTGTGATGTTCCTTTGGAAAATCACATCATTACAGATGAACCAGTTTCACCTTCTCAGTTTTCTCATCCTCAGGCTAATGCACAAAAAAAATCAATCAGTTACCAAGAATGAGAAAAATGATTCGGTTGACAAACCCGTCAAAGTTTCTAATGGATGGAAGGTTCCGATAAGATAATTTCTGACGAGGAGTATCTAATAAAATTGCAAACTATTCAAAAACTGACAAAATCTGGCAGGAAAACACAATGTGGTTTCCTAAACATGAAAGGACCAATGACTTTCCTCCAGAACTTTTAAAGAAATTGCATTGTGATACTCCCAAAGAACCAAAAGTTCATGTCACTAAATTCATCAAGCCTAAAGAAAAGACGAATGCATTTTTCGAGCCAGCTTACTCAATGGATCCAGCTCCAATGAGTTTAAGACGTAGATGTGTTGATGATCAATTTCCGATCACTTCATATGCTAAGCCGGGTGCTAAAAATGTTTTTGAAGAATACCGTGCGTGTTACAAATGCGGGGAGAGAGGGCATTTACTTGCTCACTGCCCGTATGTGCAACATAAAAGGCACGAAGTTAAGCAAAAGCAACCTTATCAAAGTCCAGTCGATAATCATAGATATCCACAACGACACTTTATCCCTCAAAGGCCACCATTCTATAATCAAAGACGATATTTTCAAAAGAGGGAAAGTCGTCAGTTTGTCTATGATCATCGAAACAAGATTGCTATGGAGAAACATCTAAAGAAACCAATGGTGAACTCAACTAATAACAAACAAAAGGTTTTATCCAAACCTGTTGTTAAGTCAAAAGTTGGACCTGCTTCTGTTAAGTCAGAGAAGGTAACTAAGAAAGTTTCCTATACAAAAACCTGTTGAGACGCAAAAATCTCAAATTAGGATTCTTAAACGTTCTGGACAATCTTGGTCACCAGTGGGTTCTCCGGGTGCCTCTACCTCAACTGCTAATCTCAAAGTTAAAGATGAGAAAGGTTTGAATGATCAGAAAAAGATTGATTCTAAACCAAAAGTTGTTGAAAATAAGAAGAAACTGTGATAGCAAAACTGATCCAACAATTGGTATCAGAGCACTAGTTCATCTAATAATATATCAATGTAACAAATTCAGAATCAAGCACAGGCTCTTATTGATATTCAATCAAGGATAAAAGTTCACTTTATCATTCTATCCATCACTTTAAGAAATTGCTAATCAATCAATTTTTTTAAAATGGATCCTCATAACACTGGATCTGCAAATAAGCCTCCCATGCTAGTCGGAAATGAATATAACATCAGGCAAAGAAGGATGGCACACACTTTGTCACAACAAAACACTAGTTGCTGGAGGTCTGGTATGTATGGACCCCATAAACCAGTGACTGCATATTTAGAAACTAAAGTAGAGAAAATAAAAGAACCAAAAGACTACACTAATGAAGATTTCCTAAAACTTGAGCTAGATGCTAAAGCTTTTTCAATGTTGGAAATGGATCTCCCAAACTAAATTTATGTTGGGCTCTTACACTGTGAGAGTGCCAAAGAGCTATGGGAAAGCCTCAAGGAACAGATTGGAGGAACTGATAAGGTGATTTCTATTACAAGAAAAATTTTGGCTCAACAATATGAAACCTTTACTCTTGTTAATGGAGAAACTTTGACACAACAATTTGAAAGATTTTCTTCATTAATCTCGGAGTTAAAGTTAAATGGTCAGACCTATACAAACTCATCTATGTTGCATAGATTTTTATGGTCTTTACCTGAAAAATGGGAAACTTATTCCATAGTTCTCAGACCAGGCCCAGATTTTGACTTCCTAACACTCACAAAATTACAAGGGAGATAATTAACTTTTAAAAGAGAAATAAATCAAAAGAAAAAGTTACAAAACTCTGGCAAAAATGTTGATGGCTATGTTCCATGTAGTACATCACTCTTAGGACAAGAATCACCAACTTGTTCTAATGATTTTGGATCTTTTGACCACATTGACATAACTGCAGGGATCTCATCAGAAAGATCATATACAACTTATGACAATGATAATATGTGTTTCATTGTTGATGATTTAAAAGTTTTAGTAGTGCTGATTTAGAAGAAATGGATATACTGCATCAACTGGTCATGATAAGTATTAAAACGAATAAATTTTAAAAAAGGTCAAGTAGAACATTTACAGGACGGAATAATCAAACAAAAGTTGGTTTTGACAAATCTAAACTTAGATGTCATAGGTGTCAGAAGCTTGGACACTTTGCTATAGAGTGTAGAAGCTCTACCTATAACCAACCATAGTCTGGAAATCAAACTAACTCCAGTTATAATAGAAATCTAGGATCACAGGGAAGTGCACATTTTGTACAGGCACAAGCTCCATAAATCCAATACGTGCCACAAATACAATATGTCCAGATGCCTGCTCAAGAATAGGGCCAACAACAAAGGCCTTCCACTGCTGCTGCTCAGCCTCCACAACCCAGCCAACAAAGTCTTTTCACTTCAAGGTATGTTGACTGGAGCAGCATTCCTTATGATACATCTGAATACAATCCAGATGCAGACAACAAAGCTTTTTATATCAACTGGGGAGAAACTGATAATGGCAGAAAGAACTTTTCCTTGATGGCTTTTGAGGGATCTTCCTCTAATTCTGCATTATCACATATTTCAAAAGAATCTCTTTTAAAACTATGCTCACATTCATGTAAAGAACCTTTTGCTTTAATAAGAGAAGCCAATGTGCATCTACAGGGCAAAGCCAGTGACTCTAAAAGAAAATTTACACAAATGAAATGTGATTTAGAAAAAAAAAAATTTGCTTGAAAATCAAAAGAAATTTCTAAATTGACTAATAATGTTATTGAAACCAAGCACAAATAAAAATCATGATAGAAAACCTTGGAATGTCAGAAAAGAGCTTACTGACACCAAGGTTGATTGTGAAAATTGGGTGGAGTCATGTAGAGGTTATCAAAGGTTGCTTAACAAACAAACTGCATCAAATGTGAAATTTGGCATTGGTTATAACCACACATAATCACATACTTATTTCACTCACAAAACTACTGATGATGGGAGTGAAAGAGTTCAAAAACAAACTTCTGAAATGAAAGAATGCACATCTTTTAATCAGAACTTTCTTAAACATTCAAATGAAAGTTATGCATAAATTAAAACTGCTGACATCAAGTCCTCAGTAGTTTCATCTACATCAGGAGTTGAGACCTTGAAAAGAACTGATGACAAAATTTAAAATGCTGAAAATGTCAGTGATTTGCCTTCCAAAACACCTAAAAAATTAAAATGAAAAGAAAGGCAAAACCATGTAAAGAATGTCGCATGTTTAACCACGTAACAAAATTTTGTAGAAATAGGAAAGGAAATCAGTACAATAAGAAAATTTTACAATTGGTTGTAGGAAAACAAATTAGACAAGACTTTGAAAATACCTGTTATCCCAACAAACAACAACCGAGTAAAACCTTTCCTCAAAGACTAAATCTCAACATCAGCTTTTTTCTCAAAGTTCTTCTTCAGAAGTTAGACCCAAACCATCAGTAGTTTCATAAACTGTTGAGGTTAACAATTTGATTGAAATGATCAAACTTCTGATGACCAAAGTTGATGTTAAACCTCAACAGGTTGCCACCATTGCTCCTAAAAGCAAATCCATGGTGTTGTATCTGCTGACCTGGAGAAGAACAGATGATTGAAAAGCCAAAACATGCTACATATGATCCTGAATAAAATCAGCATTTACAAGTTACTTCTCCCAAAAGACTGTTGACTCTAACATCTGTTGTACCCCAACATCTAATGGAACAACTGCTGATCACAAAGGTCTGATGAAAAACAACTGCTGATCAAAGTATTGAAGACTCAAGGTCTGTTGGAGCCAACAACACTTAGGCTCTAACAGATGATTCAAGCTATCAGAGGTTTACTTATCAGCTGTTTAGATATCTGAGGTTTCCTTTGTAACAGTGTTTGTTTTATCAGATGTTTTATGTTGTTATTCTGTTAGATGTCACTATCTTAGGTGACGTCAGCCATAGGTCATCAGTGGTTTAGATTGTTTATAAATAGAACAGTGCATGTACTGTTCCATTCATCACTCAAAACATTCTCTTAGACAAACTTACACAGAGTGATCAGGCAGAGGGGGAGTACTTGTATAATTGTTGTAATCATTTGATATATGAAAGCATTCGATTGAAAAACATTTATTCTCTTTGTTTTGATTCATAGTGTAACACCCCAACCGATGGCGGAAACATCGAGGTGTCACGTAAGAATGAGTATACAGTAGCACATGGTAACCAAATTTTAATTGAAATAAATTTAAAGTGCAAATATCCAAAAATAGAAATACATAATGAGTTTCAATGTGGAAATCTAATACATCACAAAGATCAAGCAAGCATAGACTTCAAATTGTCTTCTCAAGAAAATACTCTAGCCTTCATGCATCATTATTTCCTGTTGAGTTGTAAAAATGGGGTGGGGGGGTCAACTAGAAGTTGGTGAGAATGCATAATCCATGTTAAGCAAATAGTTTAAGTATAAAAGTTTAGCAATTCATATGTCTATCGTATGTTTAAGTCTACATGAATAAGCATAATATGTTGAATCGACATAATCAAACCTCCGACTAGTTTAGGTCCACCCCGTCATCCACGGTTCACCTTAGTAATATGTTGGAACGATAACAATCACCCACGCTACCTATGTAGGAGGTACACGTATCCGGGTGGGATTGTCAATCCAATAGATCTATTATTAAGTATCGCCGGCTTGGCCATAGCTAATGATTATGTAATGTTGAAACTCGTTGAAACTGTTGTTGTCTAATTCATGAGGCAATAAAGTTTACAACTAGACATGCATGAAGAATTGCTTAAGTAAAATGTTGCAAGTATAAAGAATCGCATAAACATGGTTACGTAAACTCACCTTAGTATAGTATTAAGTCTTGAGAAATAGTATGAGTGTAGCCCAAAAGATTGCCAAGTATTACCCTATGTATAAGGTAACAAATAAGTCTAAGTCTATATAGTCTACAAGTATATTCTAGGGTTTCGATTTGGGGATAAACATCTGTTGTATAAAATGTTTTTATAAATAAAGGGAAATTTGATAATTAAATAAATGAAAGTCTTTTTATAAAATTTGAATTTAGGATGGTCACAATAATGTGTTTAAAGTATAAAAATAATTTTTATAAAATTATTTTCTTTAAAATAGAATATTAAATCTATTTATTACAAATTGTCAAAATTTAACTTTAATATTTTAAAAATACTAAAATTAAAGAATTATTAGATTAAAATTTATATTTCTGTTCCAAATAATCAGAAATAATTTACATAAAATTTTGGTGCAAAAATATTGAAAATGAATTTATTAGGATTTAATTATGATTAAAACTAACAAAAATTGATTTAAAATATTAAATAAATGATTTTTCAGAATTAAAAATCATTTCAGAAAAGTATATTGTTATAAAAACTTAGAATAACTTTTGTGGAAATTTATAAGATTGTTTTGATATTTTTATAGAATTTTATAAATAAAATAGAATAAACTTGATTTAATTATTATATATATTAAATAAATAAATTTTCGAAAACTAAAAATTGTGAGTTAAACTTTTTTATCAGATTAATACAAAATAATTTTTGTAGAATTTTTAAAAGTGTTTTAGTATTTAAAAATGAATTTATAAAATATAAGCAATATATATATATATAGTTGATTGTTTCAAAAACAAGGAAAAAGAAAAGAATTGGTGCGGCTGCTAGGATTCGAACCCGCGTGGCCGGTTCAGTAACCACCAAGCACAACCACTTGGTCTAGACCAGTGGTTGTGTTTGGTTTCAGTTGATTAAATATAAATAACAGATGCAAAAACGGTTTCTTCCCCAATTTAATGTTCGAAACCCTAGTTTTTGCAATCGAATGATTTACACAACATTAACCCAATTAACCTTAGGGTTAATGTTGTGTATTCGCCGAACATTAAAACCCACAAAAAAATACAAACTTACAATCTCGTTTTGATCACGAACGATTGGTCAAACTTAAAGTCAAAAACGCGATCAGTTTAACCAGAACAGAAGATTATTGAGAGGAATTGGGGGTTGAGAAAGATGAATTGGTGAGTTGCGAAGGTCCAGCAAGGTTCAATTTATAGTGTAATGGCTCGGATGTTCGAAATGGCAATCGTTGACCTCGTTTTAATGCGTAATTAAGCATAATTGAAATGATTTACACGGCAATTGATTGTGTGTTGACCTGTAGATGGCCGATAATCATGAAATCATTCCTTTCATGGATCAATCACGCGTTAAAAGGTGTTAATTATGGTAGCAAACTGTCACAGTTGACTTCCCAAGTAAACTGTGAAGAGTCCGGGTTATGTTAAGTATAATGCGAGCTGGAAAAGAAACAAGATGGTTATGTGGATCAACTGTTTAGGACGTGGTGTGTATTTGGACCGGCTTGGGCGCGGGTTCGAGTCCCGGCCCAAGCAGATTATTTTTTGGCAATTATATAGCATATATATGTGTATTATGTATACATATTATAGTATTAGGGTTCCAAAAAATGCCACAACAATAATAAAATGCGAACAATAATGATAGAACTTGACGTTTTTATTAATGATGATCGTAACGTACAAGTATAAATGCGTAATGTTACAGTCTCCCCTACTTTTAGGAACTTCGTCCCGAAGTTGGAGTTGGAGAGTCTGGTGGAAAAAGATGTGGGTACTTAGACTTCATCTGGTCTTTACGTTCCCAAGTGAACTCTGGACCTCTTTTAGATTCCCAACGAACCTTAACGATCGGAATGCGACTGCGCTTGAGTTTCTTGACTCCAGTATCAACAATCTCGACGGGTTTCTCGATAATGTGCATAGTTTCATCGATTTGCACATCCTCAAGAGGAACATGGAGATTCTTGTCTGCTAAGCATTTCTTGAGATTCGAAACATGGAAGGTCGGGTGAACATTGCTTAGCTCAGGTTGAAGATCAAGTTTGTAAGCCACTTTTCCGACTCTGTCAAGAATTTTGAATGGCCCTACGTATCGAGGAGCTAGTTTTCCCTTTCTACCGAAACGAATCACTCCTTTCCAAGGAGATACCTTAAGAAGTACAAGGTCCCCAACTTGAAATTCCAAGGGTTTACGACGTTTATCAGCATAACTCTTCTGACGACTTCTAGCCTTGAGAAGATTATCCTGAATAAGTTGGATTTTGTCTGTGGTTTCCTGGATTAGTTCGGGTCCAGTGATACGGGCTTCACCAACCTCAGTCCAACCAACAGATGAACGACATTTACGACCATAGAGTGCCTCGAAAGGAGCCATGTTAATGCTGGCGTGATAACTGTTGTTGTATGAAAACTCAACCAAAGGAAGATGAGAATCCCATGCGCCACCAAAATTGATGATACATGCCCTGAGCATATCCTCAAGAGTCTAGATGGTCCGTTCAGTCTGACCATTTGTTTGAGGGTTATAAGTAGTACTCAGGTTCAACTTGGTACCCAAAGCATCTTGTAAAGAATCCCAAAAGTGAGAGGTGAAACGACCATCACGATCAGAGATAATGTCCAAAGGTATACCATGACGACATACGATTTCGCTTACGTACATCCTTGCCAACCTTTCCGCAGAATACTTCTCACGAATAGGTAAGAAGTGGGCTGACTTGGTCAAACGATCAACGATTACCCAAATACTGTCAAAACCTTTGGGTGTACGAGGGAGTTTGGTGATGAAGTCCATAGCTATGCTCTCCCATTTCCATACAGGAATTTCTGGTTGTTCAAGCATACCAGATGGTCGTTGATGTTCAGCATTGACCTTTGAACAACTGAGGCATTTTGCAACGAAAAGAGCAATGTCTTTCTTCATACCAGGCCACCAATAAGAATAACGGAGATCTTGGTACATCTTGTCAGCTCCAGGATGAATAGAATAACGAGACTTATGAGCCTCGTTCATGAGAAAGGTACAAAGATCATCACGGTCAGGAACCCACAGTCGGTTAAGAAAATAGAGAAGACCATCAGGTTTGGTTTCAAGTTGAGTTTCAGTACCACAAGACATTTCATCGTACATGTTACCTTGGGTGACTGATGTATGTTGAGCCTGGAGAATGCGATCCTGAAGATCAGTACGAACTCTCGCACATTGAAGTTTGATACGCTCTTTACGACTAAGTGCGTCAGCCACAACATTCGCCTTGCCAGGATGGTAGCGAATTTCGCAATCATAGTCATTAAGTAGCTCAACCCAACGTCGTTGCCTCATGTTAAGATTTTTCTGGTCGAAGACATGTTGGAGACTCTTGTGGTCTGTGAACACCACACATTTGGTACCATAAAGATAGTGTCTCCAAATCTTAAGAGCAAAGACAACAGCGCCCAATTCAAGATCATGGGTGGTATAATTCTTTTCGTGAGTCTTGAGTTGTCGAGACGCATAAGCAATAACCTTTCCTCGTTGCATGAGAATACAACCAAGACCTTGGTTTGATGCATCACAGTAGACCACGAAATCATCATTACCATCAGGTAGAGACAAGATAGGAGCTTCACAGAGTTTCAGCTTAAGAGTTTCAAATGCTTCCTCTTGCTTTGGTCCCCACTCATAGGGTTTACCCTTGTGAGTTAAGGTAGTGAGAGGAACAGCGATCTTGGAGAAGTTGGCGATGAATCGACGATAATAACCAGCCAAACCAAGGAAAGAACGGACTTCAGTTGGAGTTTTAGGAACACTCCATTTTTTCACAGCTTCGATCTTTGCGGAATCAACATGAATTCCGTTAATATCAATGACATGTCCCAAAAATTGAACTTCCTTAAGCCAAAATTCACATTTCGAGAACTTAGCATACAGTTGTTCTTTCTTTAGGAGACCCAAGATGGAGTGAAGATGCTGTTCGTGATCGGATTTTGACTTAGAGTAAATCAAAATATCATCGATGAAGACGATCACGAATTTGTCAAGGTAGGGTCTACAAACCCGATTCATCAAATCCATAAACACTGCGGGAGCGTTGGTCAATCCAAAAGGCATGACCATGAATTCATAGTGACCATATCGTGTACGAAAAGCTGTCTTGGGAATATCTTCATCGTGGACTCTAAGCTGATGATAACCAGAATGAAGATCAATCTTTGAGAAGTGGGTTGCTCCTTGAAGTTGATCAAAAAGATCGTCAATCCTAGGCAATGGATAACGATTCTTGATAGTGAGTTTGTTGAGTTCGCGATAGTCCATACACATTCTAAGAGATCCATCTTTCTTCTTAACGAACAAGACAGGGGCTCCCCATGGAGAAGAACTGGGGCGAATGAACCCTTTATCAGAAAGTTCTTGTAGTTGACTAGCAAGTTCTTGCATCTCAGAGGGTGCAAGACGATAAGGACCTTTGGCGACAGGATTAGCACCAGGAACAAGATCAATTCTAAATTCCACTTGTCGAGCAGGAGGTAAACCAGGTAAATCCTATGGGAAGACTTCAGGATAGTCCCGAATGATTGGAATGTCTTGGATACTTTTGCCTTTGTCCTTCTTCTCTATCATGTAAGCTAAGAAGGTTGTATACCCCTTTCGTAAGTACTTTTGGGCAGTAGTACAAGACATGAGCTTAAGCTCGCCACAAGGCTTCTCACCATAGATCTTCAAAATCTCACCAGATTCGAGAGGAATGCGTATGACTTTCTCAAAACACAGAATTTCAACACGATGGGTTGACAACCAGTCCATGCCTACTATGACATCAAAACTTCCAAGATGCATAGGGATGAGATCGATAGAGAAAGTATGATCGTCGAGGTTCAACACACAGTTACGAATAATAGAGTCGATCGAGATAGACTTCCCATTAGCTACCTCTACCACTAAAGGTTCCTCTAGGTTAGTGTGGGGTAAGTTAAGTAAAGGTTCAAACTTCAGTGATACAAATGACTTATCAGCTCCCGAATCAAATAATATGGATGCATAGTGGTTATTAATGAGAAACGTACCATTCACCACCTCGTTGTTGTCACGTGCCTGGTTAGCATTGAGATTGTAGGCGCGGCCTCGAGCACCTTGGTTCTGGTTGCGGTTCTGGTTTTGGTTTTGGTTGCGGTTTTGGTTCTGGTTCTGGTTTTGGTTACGATTGGGGCAATTATTGATGTAGTGATCAGGGCTGCCACACTCGTAGCATTGACCACGAGCAGGCCCGTTGTTTTGTTGGTTGGGAGCTGGGGCATTTCTGGCTGGGTTGTTTTGGTTGTTTTGGGCAGCAGCGGCTTGACAAGCGTTGGTGTAGTGTCCATACCGTTTACAGTTATTGCAATGGCGGCACAGTCTGCCAGGAAGATGATGGTATTGACAAGTGTTGCAGAGAGGGTGACTCCCGCCATACGGCTTCTTGGCTGGGTTTTGGGCAGCAGGTGGAGTGGTAGCAACCATGTAGTTCCTAGCCTTGCGATTCTTATTGCTTGAGGTCTCGGGCTTGACTTCAATAGCGGGCTGAGGAGTATCTTTGGCAACAGTCTTCTTAGTGCCCTTGCGGAAGAGAGTACCGTTCTTCACATGATTATCAGTAAGAGTAGCCGCCAGACGTTTGGCTTCTTCCAAAGTGGCAGGATTTCTTCCCCAAACGGTGTCCTGGATATGCATGGGCAGACCACCGATGTACTTCTCGATGGCTACCGGCAGGGAGTGACTTTGTGAGGCAACAATAAGCTAAGCTCGTGAAAGCGGGTGTTGTAGGCAAGGTTTTCCCCACTATCTTGAGCTAGGGTGTGGAACTCATCTTCAAGCTTCTTAACCTCATTGCGAGCACAAAACTCTTCCTTCATAACCTCCTTGACTTGGTCCCATGTCATAGCAAGAGCAACTTCGGCCCCACGGGTGCGCTTTTCATCATTCCACCAAGTGAGTGCTCGTTTGTGGAGAACACTCATGGCGTAACGAACCTTGAAGTTGTCGGGGCATTCACTGTTGATGGAGGTATTCTCAATACCCTCAAACCATTGTAGGAGTCCTGTAGCTCCTTCTTCACCACTAAACTTTGGGGGATTAAAAGAATTAAAGTGCTTAAGGGTACAGGCTGGGAGACCATTTCCATTCCCGTTATGGTTTCCATTTCCATTACCATTGCCGTTACCGTTCCCGTTGCCGTTCATCTGGATGACTTGAGCTAGTAGATTACGAACCAGAGTCGCGATTTGTTGCGCCATTTGTTGAGAAATGATCGCAGCCAGTTGGGCATCGACACCATTGTTGTTGTGGTTAGGACCGTGGTTATGGTTATGGTTGTCACCACCTTCCTCTATGTTCTCACCATTGCTATTGCGAGTGCTGCGACGTGGAGGCATGATCTGTAATAGACACAATGAAATGAATGAGATTATATAAGGAATGTAATCATTTATTCATTAATAAAACGAATAAACGAAAACGTTGACTTATCAAAGATTCTAAATTCTAATAACATATGAAGACATGCTTTAGCCTATAAGTGAACACTCATCCCGAGAATTCCCAGGTAGGCATCCGGGTCCCTCGTCTGATTGGGATATATGCGCAATGCCAGCCTAGACAGAAGACTCAGAATACAGGCGTTCACACTTCCAGATTGCACGTGTTCGTTATTAAAATCTAGAACTTCGACGAGATCTCAAGGGGGTTCAGGTTAAACCTGAGGATTTTGTCCTATTAATCTAATGGTGGATCAGGATTGCAGCAGACGAATAAGAGTAGTACATGTAGGCTTAGGGTTATATAAGGTATAGGATAAGGATAAGATTAGGGAAGCAATTAGGGTTACAAGTAAGAGGAGCAAGTACTGTTTAAGTCCCTAAGGTTATAGTCTAGATTATTTTCTAATAACCTAATTCCCTATAACCAAGGCTCTGATACCAATCTATAATACCCCAACCGATGGCGGAAACATCGAGGTGTCACGTAAGAATGAGTATACAGTAGCACATGGTAACCAAATTTTAATTGAAATAAATTTAAAGTGCAAATATCCAAAAATAGAAATACATAATGAGTTTCAATGTGGAAATCTAATACATCACAAAGATCAAGAAAGCATAGACTTCAAATTGAATGTGAAAAATGGGTGAAAAATGGGTGGAATCAAAATTGAATGAAAAACAATCTGAAATCCGCAGTTTAAAACATGAAGCAACTATAACCAAAGACCAGCTCCAAACTATGATGACAAAATATCATAGTTGTAAAAAGAAGCTTGAGTCCACCCAAGTTGAATGTGAAAAATGGGTGGAATCATGTAAAGGTTTTGAGATGCTCCTCAACAAACAAACCGAAAGTCATGTGAAGTTTGGTTTTGGTTTTGAAACCACTGCCCCAGCTTTTTAAAACACTGAAAAAAGGGAACAAAAGTTAGTTGAGGTAGTACCAACTAATTTGGAGGGATAAGAAGTTAAAATCACTGAACCTAATGGCAAGAAAATCATTCTTGAAAAACCTGAGGGTTCCTCATCATTTACTGAACTTGAAAAGTATGAATTTAAACCAACTTGGTCAGATGAGTGTGATACTCTTGAAAACTTCAAACCAGTTGATTTCAAAACCCCTGATGGTAAGAAAGCACCACAGGCAAAGGTCATTCCCTTGAGAGACCTTCCAACAGATGCTCAAACATCTGTTGAAAAGAAGGCTGAAAAGGGGAAAAAGAAAGAGAAGGTTGAACACTTGTTTTGTGTTTCTGTGAAAAGAAGAATCATGTTACTAAAAACTGTTTTCTTTTAAAAGCATATGATATCAACAAAGGAACAAATGTGTGTGATTCAAAAGCGACATGCTCAATATGTGGTAAAAAAAATCACAAAACCAAAGAGTGTCTTTATCTCAAAAATTTTGATGTCAAAATACAAGAGTATAAAGCTAAAACTCTAGCAAGTCAAGTGGTGAGTACTCCAAAAGGAAAGCCCAAACAGACTTATGTACCAGCCCAAACATCTGTTACCAAAAGTTTTGAAACATCTGCTCCCAGGGATGTCCAAGTAACAGATGCTCCATCCTCAAACAAGTACCTAAGAGGATATGGACAACCACCTTGTCATAGTCTGTCACATGTTTATGAAGAACCCAAGAGGCCTTCAAACCAAGAGTGAATAGAAATCCTTATGGTTACTATCATCTGACAGGAAATGGTCAAACATCTGTTGCACCAAGTGTTGACATACAAACACTGGCAAATGGTCAGCAATAGTTGTTGAACTTGGTTCAAAAACTGGTTCAAACCACTTATCATCTTCCTAAGCTTGAGGCTGAAAAGTCTGTGGACCCATCCAAAGCCAACTTGGCTTTGCACACTCACCAAAACTAATCCATTACTGATGTACAGGGAGCTTTTGCTTGCTTAGATAGTCTATGGTATGCAGATAGTGGAGGCTCCAGGCACATGATAGGATGTAGAGCCCTTCTTCTGGACTTATTAGCTCATGGAGGGGGTGATATATCCTTTAGTAATGATTCTAAAGGTAAAGTGTTGGGTTCGGGGACTCTTCAGGCTAGGAAACTCAAGTTTGAAAATGTCAATCTTATTGATAATCTTAAATTTAATCTTCTTAGTGTCTCACAAATGAGTGACAAAGGCTATGGGTCATTCGTCACTAAGAAAACTTATAAGATTATTGGGCCAGAAGTGGTTAAAAAGATTGATACCATCATAGCTGAGAGCATAGCACAACTTGTTGCTCACAGGAGTGGCAATGTGTATATAGTTGATATGTTGAAGGACAATCCTATGGCAAATGTCTGTCTGTTTTCAGCTGCCTCCACTAAAGAGACAGAATTGTGGCATAGGAGACTGGGTCACACCAACCTTCAAACTATCAACTCACTCTCCAAACAAAGCCTTATGAGAGGTCTTCCATCAAAAGAATTCAAGTGTGATGAGCATTGTGTTTCCTGCTTAAAAGGGAAACAACATAAAAGCTTTTACAAATCCATTGATGAGTCCAAAACAAGTCAATGTCTTCAATTGTTGCATATGGACTTGTTTGGCTCAGTTAAAATCATGAGTCTAAGAAGAAAGAGATGTTGTCTTGTCATAGTTAATGATTTTTCTAGGTTTACATGGACTTACTTTTTACACTCTACGGATGAGACTGCAGGTATTTTGAAGGACTTTGTCACCAAAGTTGAAAAACAATGACTTGCCAATAAAAGTCTTTAGAAGTGACAATGGAACGGAGTTTAAAAATAAAGAGTTGGATGATTTTTGTGTGTCAAAAGGAATTGTGAGACAGTACAACATTCCAAGAACACCGGAACAAAATGGGGTGGTTGAAAGGAAAAACAGAACTCTCATTGAGGCTGCAAGAACTATGCTAGCAGATTATGGTTTGCCATTGTCCTTCTGGGCAGAAGCTGTAAACACTGCTTGCTATGTTCAAAACAGAGTTTTAATCAACCCAAGACATCAAAAGACTGCTTATGAAATTTTGTTCAAAATCAAACCACTAATATCATTTTTCAAAATCTTTGGCTGCCCATGTTTCATTTTAAATCTTAAAGATTCCATTTCAAAATTTGCTGCCAAAGTAGATTGTGGGTATTTTCTGGGATATTCTTCTACTGCCAAGGCCTATGAAGTGTTTAACACAAGGACTAGGACAATAGAAAAAACTCTGAATGTAAAGTTCAATGAACTTTCATCCTTAAAAATCCCAGCAAATCATGCTGAATTGTTTGATTAAGACAAATTCAAATTTGAAGATATTACTGCTAAAGCTGACAGTGCAGGTATTCCACAGTCTCCACAACAAGATTACAGATTTGATGTTGTGATCCCAAGTCACTACAAAGTCACTTCTGCATCAGGGGAAGCAGATGTTCAAAACACCTGTCAAAACTCTGTCATAGCTGTGTCAACCACTGTTGGCCATTCTTACCCTCAAACCACTTCCTCATCAAGTTCAATCACTATTCAATCATCTGTAGACAAAAGTCCAACCTCTGTTGACAAAAGTCAGTCCAATTTTACACCACTTGGACCCATTCCCCCACTTCCATTTCAAACATCTGTTGGTACTATAGAAGTGCAAACAGATGTTACAACAACAGAGTCACCAAACCTCTGTCCCTCACCTCAAAATGCCATCATACCATAGCAGGGAGATTTAATCTACCTAAGAGCTCATCCACCAGACCAAATCTTTGGCAACATCAGAGAGGGAGTGCTCACAAGAATCTTATTCTCAAATATCTGTCTTTTTGCAGGCTTTCTATTCTCACACAACCTGTCAAGTACCAAGAGGCACTGAAAGACAACAGTTGGGTAAAAGCCATGCAGGAAGAGCTCCTTTAGTTCAAAAGACAACAAGTATGGGAACTTGTACCACTGCTGTTGTTGTTGCTGCTGTTGCTGCTGCTGCTGCCTGTTGTTGCTGCTGCTGCTGCCGCTGCTGCTGCCTGCTGCTGCCGCCGCTGGTGCCGTTGCTGCTAGTGCTGGTGCTGCTGCTGCTGCTGGTGTTGTTGATGTTGTTGTTGTTGTTGCTGCTGGTGATGTTGTTGCTGTTGCTGTTGTTATTGTTGTTGTTGTTGCTGTTGTTGTTGTTGTTGTTGTTGTTGTTGTTGTTTTTGTTGTTGTTGTTATTCAGCTGAGTATCTCTTTAGAAGCAACCTCTCTATTCTCAAGAATAGAAGCAACCTCGATATTATTAAGGTCTGTCAACATCCCACCCTCCGCAGACCCTACCAATAGTTCGCTATTTGTGGGATTTTACTAGGTATGTTTGTTGTTGTTGTTGTTGTTGTTGTTGTTGTTTAAGAAATGATAAAAACAATCATTCAATCAACACTAAACCGTATCAAAAAACGTTTCATACAAACATAATTATTTGTGAATGATAAAAAAAAAACTATCATAACAACATAAAAAGATCTAGATATGCATCGTTAATACCAATCTTCATCTTTAACACAAACATCTCTTCACCTATAAAAAGGATAACACGTGTTAGTTGGGCACTCCAAAACACATAATGAGACATCACTGGCATGTGTTTGTGTATTCTAAAACATATATTTTGTTGAAATGACGTATGTCATATGAACCATAACACATGTTAGTTGGGCATATACTAACATGTGTTAGCATCAATAACATGTGTTAGGGTGTATGCTAACATATGTTTTTTTCTAAAATAACGTATGTCATATGAACCCTAAAAAGATCAAACCCTTTTTCAGTTTTCACAAAGCCATAAACCAATTTGATCAAGCTAATTTAACACCCCATTCACCAAAGATTAAAAATTTATAATATTTATAAAAAAAAAAACATCACTTACCACATTATTAAAAACTCAAAACCATCACTTACCATAACCACATCACCAACGCCGCCTTCTTCTTATAGCCTGCTCGTGAAAACCAACTCTAGAACAGAAACACATGTTAGTTGGGCTCCTCAAACACATAATGGGGCATCACTAACATGTGTTAACATATATTAACATAAAATACTACTCATTTATTCGTCAATCACATTGATCTATCAACCTCATGTCCCCAATCCAATAACAATCTAACATAAACAAAATAATAACAATAATAAAAAAAATCAAAAAGGTTAACAAAAGTATTTTTCCATTCAAGCATTTGATCAAACACTTAGTATGTAAACAAAACTATCCCCAAAACTGTTCATCAAATTACAACTGAATAGTCAACAAAGTTGAAGACAAAAAATATTTAAAGATACGTAAAAGCTTTATTATTATTATTTTAACATAAACCAAAACAAAATACGTACAAAATAAACAAAAACAACCAAAATTGTAACAGCAATATAAAAACAACTACAAATTTGATGAAAAAAGAACTAAGAGGTTCCATTTCTTTAAACAGAAGTTAAAACCGTTTGGTGGCCGTAACATCTTTATTATTATTCTAATGAAAGTGGAGAAGTTATAAAAGTAGGTGGTACCAAGTAAAAGCATGAGCAAGACTGTTGTTGTTTAGGTACTCTGTCACACCCTCAAAATCCACTTGCGGAGTTTTACCGCGAGGCGCATGACAAACCAGGATCCAAACCAACGATCACAATAAACAAGTCTAACATGAACATAATGCAATTTCAAAACAATGTTTAAAATCCCCGTTTACAGCGGAAGCTTATTCAAAACAATTATTCAATAGTAAACTAATGTTCAACGTTTTTAAAATCATGCAACTCTAACTAGACGCCGTGCAGACGCGTGCGCCCTAGTTCCATTGTGCTACCTTAGCGACCTGAGAAAACATGGTAAAGTTTACGTCAGCACAAAAATGCTGGTGAGTTTACAGGTTTTGTATCCAAGTACCAAGTCAACCTGTCCATACTATAACAAATCGAAAACCAGTGTACGCTAGCTAGGCGTATGTTTTGTTACTACCACGATTGGAAAACCATTACTAACACGCATACCAGATGTTGTGCCCAAAAAGTAAACCAGTTGTTCCTGTTGTTCCTGTTTGAGACAATATGCACTCGCCCGGCCCTCCAAGCCGACGAGCGGGGTTGGTCACTCCCAATAGCGCTATTCACATTTCCCCGTTGTGCAAACCCGCACATTCATGGTTCCCCCCGGGACTTCCAAAGATCGTGTAGTACAGAATAGAAACCCATAGTATGACAGTAGTTACCAAATAATCGTTTTAACACATGTTTTCTCCCCCGAAAGTATGAAACCAGTTTAAAAGAGGGGCCGTAAACTCACCTTAAGTTGCGTTACTTCGTAATACGAATAACTCAGCTGTTATGCTAGTCCCGTAAAGTGGCGACCTAACATATGACAGTTACAAGCACTTAGACTAATAACCCGCAGGTTAATTAGTCCCTAGATATCCAGACCATAACCAAGTTCGTTTGAAAATACCGTGACTGTTTAACTGACCCAAAGTACAAGACTCGACATCCCATTGGTGACCCGAGACTCCTCGTGTTATGTTTACGCTCTAAAACATATAATCAAGCAATCACACTTAACATACGTTAACGCACAAGTTATAGCACGTAGTTCACGTATCACATAATTACATCCAAATATGTGTTACCAAGTTATTAGACATGTTACGGGGTTCCTAGCATGTTACTACATGTCAAATCGGGTCTCGGAATGCTAATTTACACTTACAGCAGCAGTACACGCGATTAGGAAAAGTCAACTAGCATTTAGGTTGGTCAACTAGCATTTAGGAACCCTAATCGCCTCTATTATATGCGATTAGAAGCTATACCATATGAAATTACTAGCATTTAGGCTATACCACATGTAACTACTAGCATTTAGGCTATACCACATGTAACTACTAGCATTTAGGCCTCTACTCGCATGAACATACTAGCATTTAGCCCTAATCGCATGAATTATGGGCGATTAGCATCCTACTCGCCTCTAACATAGGCGATTAGGAATGCTACTCGCCTGTAACCTTGCTGTTCCGGTTTTTCGCGCGTTTAACGCTCCAAATCATATCCAGAACGTGTGTAACTACCCAATATCATCCCAAACACTACCCTAAACATGTTTCAACTAAAACCCTTCGTTTTGCCTCGTATTATCAGCCCTGCATGCAAATCACGTAATCCAAACACCATTCACATAGCATGCATCATCACACTAACATGCGTAACTATCACCCTAATACTCAATTACCCAGATTTCATTAACATAACATCAATATTATTCTGACCTAACATAATAACATGTCATTCATTCACCTTGAATCATAAAAACCCTAGCTTTCTAATCATAAACACACATAACACATGTATACTAATTAAAATCCGATTAACAACACTTATTAACGATTTTCAGAAAGCTTTTTCGTTTTAGAACAGGTCTGGACTATTAGGGATTGAATAAAAATGTTTATAAACTTGCATGGATGGGAATCAAACCTTAGATTTGTAAAAGAATGATGGATTAAGCTTGAAACCTTGTGTTTTGATCAAAAATCGCGTTCCAGTGGTTGTGTGTGTGTGTTGGGGCGGGTTATGGGACGACTAGGGTTTGTATTATGAAGTTTATGAGGTCAAGTATGGTATTTATAGTCGTTTTTAGTCGTCCAGCCCGTAACTAGCGATTGTGCAGCTCTTACACGCGATTAGGAATCCTAATCGCATGAAAGTTCAGGCAATTGGGGCCTAATCGCCCCTAGGGCACACGATTAGCCCCTACTCGTGCCTATGTTTGCCTACTCGCCTCCCTTATAGGCGATTAGGCCTTCCTAATCGCCTATAGGGGCTGGTTTCGTGAGTTTTGCGCGTTAAACCCCGTTTTAACATATGTTAACACATATTCACATACCGACAAGTCACATAATGATTGTAAACACATAACACTTGTAAATACACATATTCACACTCGTTCACCAATTCCCGGGACTCGAGACTTGCATGTTCCGTATGCCTTGACAATCCTACAAATCGTCACCGTTTGTACACTTGGTTAAGGACCGACATCTAATGAACCTCTAGACCAACATCCAATGATCTTCTAGACTAAACCGATAGTTCCCGAACCATAACCCGACTTAACTAACCCAGTTAAGTACAATATACGCGTGACTCGCTAAGGTAGACTTTCATCTAGACAACGTTGTTAACCAGAATTTGCCGGGTGTCACATCATCCCCACGTTAAAAGAATTTTCGTCCCGAAAATTGCACAAGTACCAAAAGAACAAGTACCAAAAGAACAAAGGAAATAACGAAGGGAACAAACAAAAGATAGAAACCAAGAGAGAGATTTACCCGAGTTGTCACATCATCCCCACGTTAAAAGGAATCTCGCCCCGAGATTCATTCAGCTGCAGAAGAGACATATCTCGACTCGAACGCTTCCTTAGGAAAAAGATGAGGATACTTAGACTTCATCTGATCCTCCCGTTCCCACGTGTACTCCGGTCCCCGGTTCGAGTTCCACCGAACCTTAACGATGCGAATCTTGCTATGACGTAGGCTACGAATCTTGTAATCCAGAGTCTCCACAGGTTCTTCCACAATCCGAAGACGATCATCAACCTTGATCTCTTCCAGTGGAACAATGAGAGACTCGTCAGCCAGACACTTCTTCAAGTTGGACACATGGAAGACGTTATGTACGTTACCGAGCTCCGTCGGTAAATCAAGACGATATGCCACCGGCCCAATCCGTTCCAGGATCATAAATGGGCCGACATACCGCGGATTGAGTTTGCCACGCTTCCCAAAGCGTATGACGCCCTTCCATGGTGAGACTTTTAGAAGTACTTTGTCATTAACTTGGAATTCCAATGGTTTGCGACGCTGATCGGCATAACTCTTTTGCCGGTCCCGTGCCGCTGCCAACCGATTACGAATCTGTACGATCTTTTCCGAAGTTTCGTACACTAGTTCAGGTCCAGTGAGTTGACTCTCACCCACTTCAGCCCAACAAAGAGGAGAACGGCATTTCCGTCCATACAGTGCCTCGAACGGAGCCGCCTTGATGCTCGTGTGATAACTGTTGTTGTACGAGAATTCTACTAACGGTAGATGAGCTTCCCAACCCTTGCCAAAATCGATCACACATGCTCGCAGCATGTCTTCTAACGTTTGAATTGTGCGCTCACTCTGACCGTCAGTCTGTGGATGGTAAGCTGTACTCATGTCTAGTTGGGTACCCAAAGCCTTGTGCAAAGACTTCCAGAAGTGAGAAGTAAAATGGGAGTCACGATCTGAGATAATAGAAACTGGCACCCCGTGCTTAGAAACAACTTCCTTCAAATAAAGACGAGCCAAACGATCCATGGTGTCGGTCTCCTTAATAGCAAGGAAATGGGCTGATTTCGTCAACCGATCGACAATCACCCATATCTTGTCATTCCCGCTTGGTGATTTAGGAAGTTGCGTGACAAAATCCATGGTAATCCGTTCCCATTTCCATTCTGGAATTTCAAGTTGTTGCAAGAGACCCGACGGTTTCTGGTATTCCACCTTGACCTTAGCACAGGTCAAGCATTTGCTCACGTATGAGGCTATATCCGACCTCATGTTTGGCCACCAGTAAAGCACCTTTAGATCTTGGTACATCTTATCCGAACCAGGATGAATAGAATACCGGGACTTATGAGCCTCATCTAAGACAAGCTCCCGAAGTCCCCTGAATAAAGGAACCCATATGCGTTCTGCGAAGTAGTGCAGGCCATCAGGCCTTCGCTCGAGGTGCTTGTCGGCACCGTGCATAGTTTCAGCTTTAAGGTTTTCCTCCTTCAAAGCTTCTAACTGGGCAGAACGGAGTTGATCAGGTAGAGATGAATGAATGGTGAGCTGCAACGCCCGAACGCGACGAGGTTTAGTTGATTCCTTCCTGCTCAAGGCGTCTGCTACAACATTCGCCTTGCCAGGATGGTACTTAATAGCACAATCATAGTCGTTCAGAAGTTCGATCCAACGACGCTGCCGTATGTTCAAATGTTGTTGGTCGAAAATATGTTGGAGACTCTTGTGATCGGTGTAGATGGTGCATTTGGTACCGTACAAGTAATGTCTCCAAATTTTCAACGCGAAAACCACTGCACCCAACTCCAAGTCATGGGTGGTGTAGTTCTTCTCGTGCACCTTGAGTTGACGAGAAGCATACGCAATCACCTTCTCGCGTTGCATCAACACACAACCGAGACCATGAATAGAAGCATCACAGTAGACAACGAAATCATCAGGGCCTTCAGGTAAGGACAAAATAGGAGCAGAACACAGTTTAGACTTCAGTTCTTGAAACGCCGACTCTTGTTGTTCACCCCAGTCGAATTTCCTATCCTTCTGCGTGAGAGTGGTGAGGGGTTGAGCGATCTTCGAGAACCCCTGAATGAAACGACGATAGTAGCCCGCAAGGCCTAGGAATTGCCGCACCTCAGTTGGCGTCTTTGGTGCTCCCCAGTCCTTGATCGCTTCGATCTTAGCTGGATCGACATGAATCCCTAGTTCATTAACCACATGTCCTAGGAACTGAACTTCGCGTAACCAAAAGTCACACTTTGAGAACTTGGCGTAAAGTTGTTCCCGTCGCAAGAGTTCCAAAACCAAACGCAGGTGTTCCTCGTGTTCGGTCTTGTTCTTGGAGTAGATCAGAATGTCATCAATAAACACAATGACGAACTTGTCCATATATGGTTTGCAAACGCGGTTCATCAAATCCATGAAAACCGCCGGTGCGTTCGTGAGACCGAAAGGCATGACCAAGAATTCGAAATGGCCATAACGTGTACGAAAGGCAGTCTTTGCAACGTCAGCTTCCCTTACCCGCAACTGGTGATAACCGGACCTCAAGTCAATCTTGGAATAGTAACTAGAACCCTGGAGCTGGTCGAATAGATCTTCAATACGTGGAAGAGGATAACGGTTCTTGACGGTCAATTTGTTCAGTTCTCTGTAGTCCACACACAATCGGAAACTTCCATCCTTCTTCTTGACGAATAGAATCGGGGCTCCCCAAGGGGAAGAACTTGGCCTGATGAAACCCTTGTCCAAGAGTTCCTGTAACTGACTAGACAATTCCTGCATCTCGGGAGGTGCAAGACGGTAGGGGGCCCGAGCAATAGGAGCAGCCCCTGGTACAAGATCAATACCGAACTCGACTTGACGATGAGGAGGAAGACCAGATAAATCATCGGGAAAAACATCAGGAAACTCGCGCACAACTGGAATATCGTCGATCTTCTTCTCATCACCAGAGGAAACAGATAAAAGTGCCAAAACGGCTGGATAACCCTTTCGAAGACACTTAAGGGCTTTCATGCTAGAGATGATATTCAGCGGAACACCACCCTTGATACCGTACACAGAAAGGAATTCTCCATCAGGGAGAGGAATCCGAATAACCTTATCGTAACAGACAATCTCCGCGCGATACAAAGACAACCAATCCATTCCTACCACAACGTCAAAACTACCCAATGGTACCGGCATAAGGTCGATGGGGAACGATAAACCCGACAACTCTAATTGACACTCCCGAAGGATACTAGTAGCTTCAATCTTTTTACCGTCAGCTAACTCAATAATATACTTAGTCTCTAATGGTACGGGTACTACATCTAACAGTCGACTAATCTCCATGGATACAAAACTCTTGTCGGCACCAGAATCAAATAACACACTAACAGAACGATTATTGAGAAGGAACGTACCGGTAACTGTGTCAGGATCCTGTCTAGCCTCAGCGGCTCCAATGACGAAGGCACGTGCATTTCTGCCGCCGCCCCCGTTGTTCCCATTACCGTTGTTTCCACCCTGCTTCAGTTTTGGGCAATCCTTCTTGTAATGTCCAGTCTCACCACAGTTGTAACATCCTTGTCTTCCCGTAGTCCCTTGAGTAGTCGGAGCTGAGCTATTAGTCGGGGCCTGGGTCGATGGAAGTGTAACCCGACAATCTTTAGCATAATGCCCTGTTCGCTGGCAGCGATGACAACGGTTACTGTCGCAGTTCCCTTGATAGTGACGTCCACACTTGTTACATTTGGGCAGTTTCCCCGCATAACCATCCTGCTTGTTACCCGAAGAAGAAGAACCCCCATTATCAAACCTCTTACCCTGCTGTGTTGGCCCAGATCCTTTCCCGTCATTTTCCCACTTGCGCTTGTTGTTCTTTGGAGCCTTAACAGTCGAACCCTTAGCAAGCAAAATACCCTCATTCACCTTCAAGTTGGTCATCCTATGAGCCGATCGGACTACCTCTGCATACGTAGGATGATTTCCCGCAGCCACTAACCCTGCAATTTCCGGTACTAACCCCGAGACATAATGTTCAATCCTCCTGTACTCTGGCATATGCAGATCAGGACACAGCACTGCCAATTCGTTACGCCTCACAGTATACTTCTCAATTTCAGACCCAGTCATCTTGAGGTTCCACACCTCGTGCTCTAGCTTCTGCACCTCTTCCCTCGGACAGTATTCACGCTTCAGCAACTGCACGAAATTCTCCCAAGGCATAGCATATGCCTCCCCGATACCCATATTCTCGGTGATGTTATTCCACCAAGTCAATGCAACATCCTGGAATAACGCACACGCATACTTAACCCGATCTTCTGGGAGACAGTTACACATCAGAAACACTGACTCCACTTTTTCCAACCACCTGAGTAAGCTCACCGCACCCTTAGTGCCAGAGAACTCCTGGGGCTTACAGTCCCGAAACATCTTGTAGGTACACATGGGTGGGGGTGGGTTAACAGGACCACCACCACCGTTGTGCCCTAACTGGAAGGCAGCTTGGAGCAAGTTGTTCAAATCAGCCTGCGATAGATTAATACCTCCACGACCACCAGCACCACCGCGACCACCACCACGTCCACCATTGCGACCACCTCCACGTCCTCCTCGTACTCCAGACATGATTCTGGCAGAATGAACGAGAAAATTTAGTTTCGCAGCTAAAGATAATTACTAATGTTCACAAGATCAAAGCTAGATCCAATTCAGGACTATCCCTTCAAACCCAGAGCTCACCAGGGCTTCCATGCATTTCGGTTTATGATTTTGTGTGCACCCAAAATGATAAACCGCTCTACATGGTCCTCCAAGTGTTCTCCTAGTTCAAAGTTCAAATCACCGAACTTAGACTATTAGCTATACACCGTAATTACTACGGTAGTTTTATAGCAAGTGTTTCTATGGGAGTATGGAAGGGAGATGTCCGAGCCTTGGACAAATCTCAAGAGTACACGATTCACTCCAATATACTACACCGCCTAGAAAGTAGGTAACCCGACCTATGATAGAACGGATGATGTAACGTAGAAAGACCCAATGATTTAGAGACACCCCGACAAGACCATACGTAAACCACCTTAATGTTTAGTACCATGTGATCGTCTAGTGTGTGCGACTCGGCTATAGACTAGACTCTACATGCAGTCCTAGTTCACTATAACCATTGGCTCTGATACCAATCTGTCACACCCTCAAAATCCACTTGCGGAGTTTTACCGCGAGGCGCATGACAAACCAGGATCCAAACCAACGATCACAATAAACAAGTCTAACATGAACATAATGCAATTTCAAAACAATGTTTAAAATCCCCGTTTACAGCGGAAGCTTATTCAAAACAATTATTCAATAGTAAACTAATGTTCAACGTTTGTAAAATCATGCAACTCTAACTAGACGCCGTGCAGACGCGTGCGCCCTAGTTCCATTGTGCTACCTTAGCGACCTGAGAAAACATGTAAAAGTTTACGTCAGCACAAAAATGCTGGTGAGTTTACAGGTTTTGTATCCAAGTACCAAGTCAACCTGTCCATACTATAACAAATCGAAAACTAGTGTACGCTAGCTAGGCGTATGTTTTGTTACTACCACGATTGGAAAACCATTACTAACACGCATACCAGATGTTGTGCCCGAAAAGTAAACCAGTTGTTCCTGTTGTTCCTGTTTGAGACAATATGCACTCGCCCGGCCCTCCAAGCCGACGAGCGGGGTTGGTCACTCCCAATAGCGCTATTCACATTTCCCCGTTGTGCAAACCCGCACATTCATGGTTCCCCTCGGGACTTCCAAAGATCGTGTAGTACAGAATAGAAACCCATAGTATGATAGTAGTTACCAAATAATCGTTTTAACACATGTTTTCTCCCCCAAAAGTATGAAACCAGTTTAAAAGAGGGGCCGTAAACTCACCTTAAGTTGCGTTACTTCGTAATACGAATAACTCAGCTGTTATGCTACTCCCGTAAAGTGGCGACCTAACATATGACAGTTACAAGCACTTAGACTAATAACCCGCAGGTTAATTAGTCCCTAGATATCCAGACCATAACCAAGTTCGTTTGAAAATACCGTGACTGTTTAACTGACCCAAAGTACAAGACTCGACATCCCATTGGTGACCCGAGACTCCTCGTGTTATGTTTACGCTCTAAAACATACAATCAAGCAATCACACTTAACATACGTTAACGCACAACAAGTTATAGCACGTAGTTCACGTATCACATAATTACATCCAAATATGTGTTACCAAGTTATTAGACATGTTATGGGGTTCCTAGCATGTTACTACATGTCAAATCGGGTCTCGGAATGCTAATTTACACTTACAGCAGCAGTACACGCGATTAGGAAAAGTCAACTAGCATTTAGGTTGGTCAACTAGCATTTAGGAACCCTAATCGCCTCTATTATAGGCGATTAGAAGCTATACCATATGAAATTACTAGCATTTAGGCTATACCACATGTAACTACTAGCATTTAGGCTATACCACATGTAACTACTAGCATTTAGGCCTCTACTCGCATGAACATACTAGCATTTAGCCCTAATCGCATGAATTATGGGCGATTAGCATCCTACTCACTTCTAACATAGGCGATTAGGAATGCTACTCGCCTGTAACCTTGCTGTTCCGGTTTTTCGCGCGTTTAACGCTCCAAATCAGATCCAGAACGTGTGTAACTACCCAATATCATCCCAAACACTACCCTAAACATGTTTCAACTAAAACCCTTCGTTTTGCCTCGTATTATCAGCCCTACATGCAAATCACGTAATCCAAACACCATTCACATAGCATGCATCATCACACTAACATGCGTAACTATCACCCTAATACTCAATTACCCAGATTTCATTAACATAACATCAATATTATTCTGACCTAACATAATAACATGTCATTCATTCACCTTGAATCATAAAAACCCTAGCTTTCTAATCATAAACACACATAACACATGTATACTAATTAAAATCCGATTAACAACACTTATTAACGATTTTCAGAAAGCTTTTTCGTTTTAGAACAGGTCTGGACTATTAGGGATTGAATAAAAATGTTTATAAACTTGCATGGATGGGAATCAAACCTTAGATTTGTAAAAGAATGATGGATTAAGCTTGAATCCTTGTGTTTTGATCAAAAATCGCGTTCCAGTGGTTGTGTGTGTGTTGGGGCGGGTTATGGGACGACTAGGGTTTGTATTATGAAGTTTATGAGGTCAAGTATGGTATTTATAATCGTTTTTAGTCGTCCAGCCCGTAACTAGCGATTGTGCAGCTCTTACACGCGATTAGGAATCCTAATCGCATGAAAGTTCAGGCAATTGGGGCCTAATCGCCCCTAGGGCACACGATTAGCCCCTACTCGCCCCTATGTTTGCCTACTCGCCTCCCTTATAGGCGATTAGGCCTTCCTAATCGCCTATAGGGGCTGGTTTCGTGTGTTTTGCGTGATAAACCCCGTTTTAACATATGTTAACACATATTCACATACCGACAAGTCACATAATGATTGTAAACACATAACACTTGTAAATACACATATTCACACTCGTTCACCAATTCCCGGGACTCGAGACTTGCATGTTCCGTATGCCTTGACGATCCTACAAATCGTCACCGTTTGTACACTTGGTTAAGGACCGACATCTAATGAACCTCTAGACCAACATCCAATGATCTTCTAGACTAAACCGATAGTTCCCGAACCATAACCCGACTTAACTAACCCAGTTAAGTACAATATACGCGTGACTCGCTAAGGTAGACTTTCATCTAGACAACGTTGTTAACCAGAATTTGCCAGGTGTCACATACTCGTACACTAAAATCCTGTTACCATCCTTAACATAATTCGATGGTGCCTTAATTCGATTCAGCAGATAGATATTAGCAGATAGATATTTGATGGCAACATGAGTGTCATATCTCCGAACCCCCTATTTTTTTTAATATTATTATCAAAAGTTACATTTAGATATATGGTGGAGGTCGACGATCGGAGGTGGTTGCCGAAGGTGGTGCTGGTGGTCATGGCTGGTGGTGGTGGTTGTGGTATAGAGGGTGAGAGAGAAGGTGGAGATATTATTTCTTTATATAGGGAGAAGGATTCAAAAATTGAAAAAAAAAAGGGGGGGAAAAGTGAAATGACATTTATGCCCTTTATAATTAAAATATTATTAGGTGATGTGTATTAATATGGTCCAAGTATTAAGTTTACTAGAGTTTTTCCATTTGTGGGGGGGGGGGGGTTGTATATACTTTCACTATGTGTATATATATATATATATATATATATGTATATATATATAGGTATGGATCCTAAGATAACCAACCCCTATTTGAGAACTGAGAGAATCATTCTGAACCACACATTTCTTATAAAGGTAAAAAAACATTTTTTTTTTGCTTTAATCGCATGTTTTTATGCAAGAAAAAATAAATTGTTTTGTTTTATTTATATATATGTGTATATAGCAATTATACATATACGTATATTACATTTTTAGCTATATATATATATGTATATATTTCAATAATACATATGTGTATATTGCATTATACATATGTGTATATTGCAATTTTACACATGTGTATATTAAAAAAAAAGTAAAATTAAAAAAAAAACTTGCATAAAAAGCAGCGATTGAACCAAATTCTATATATATATATAGTGGAAGTATATAGAGAAAACCCTTGTTATATGGTAAACTTTGGGAACTCTAACTTCCCGACTTTTTTTTTATGAAAATTTTAGGGTATGTGATATACATTTTTTTAAGCATTTTGAGCCAAAAAAATCGAAAAAAGCGCCAAACGGTTTTTTTTAAAATAAAAAACGTCTACTGTTAACATATAATTAACAGATGGTTAACACCTGTTATTATCGCTTAACATGTGTTAGTCAAAATTTTATTTTATTTTTTTTTTTAAAACTACTCGGCGTTTTTTTTAATTTTTTTGGCCCAAAATGCTTAAAATCATGTATATTACTTTCCCTATTTTTTTCAAAAAAAAAAAAAAATTGGGAAGTCAGAGTTTCCAGAGTTTACCGAATAAGGATGGGTTTCCAAAATATCCATACCCTATATAATATAATGGGAAAGGATAATGTGGAAACCCATGTTATATGGTAAACTCTGGAAACTCTAACTTCCCAATTTTTTTTATTTTTGAAAAAAATAGGGCATATAATATACATGATTTTAAGCATTTTTGAGCCAAAAAAAATCAAAAAAGCGCCTAGTAGTTTTTTTTTAAACAAATAATAAAGTTTTGACTAACACATGTTAAGCGAAACTAACACGTGTTAACCATTTGTTACCCGAAGACGGTTTTTTATTTTTAAAAAAAATGGCTCGGCACTTTTTCTGTTTTTTTGGCCCAAAATGCTTAAAATCATGTATATTACATACCCTAAAATTTTCATATAAAAAAAGTCGGGAAGTTAGAGTTTCCAGAGTTTACCATATAACAAGGGTTTCCAATATAACCTTATAATATATATATAGGGGAAGTATATGGAAGAAACCCACTTTAGATGAAAAACTCCAATAAACCCAATGTTTGATCCATATGCTTCCACATCATCTAAACCAATATTTGATAGGGTAAATTGGACATTTCATCACCCCCTTTCTCTCTATATATATATATATAAACTAATTTCCCCCCTCTCTCTCTTCATTTTTTTCAAATTCAAATTGAAGAAAATTTATCTGCCTTCTCTCTCTACCCTCCCCCTTTCTCTGTCTCTCTCTAGAACTACCACCACCACCACCATAACCAACGCCACCGCCAGCGCCACCGTCTGAACACAGATTATAGCTCCTCTCTCTACCCTCTCTCTGTCTGTCTCTAGAAACACCACCACCACCGTGACCCCTGTTTTCCCTATTGTTTCTCTTCATCGGCACAACACACAAAAACATAGCTGGTACTCTCTTTCTGTGGATTTGGATCTGGATATTTTGGTACTTACTGGTTGTGAGGACAACCGGGGAAGAAGACACCGGTCACCGAAGGAGATACCGGCCGGTGAGGAAAACTGGGGAAGAACATGGTCATGTTTCATCCGATCCATTATTCAATCTTTCTCCGTGTCCTGGACTCCTGGTATGGTTTAATACAATCGTTGTCGTTGTTTTGATCGATTTGGGATTTGGGGGTGTTTATGTATCTGAAAATGCTATGAACATGTTTCTTAACATGAATATTATGAATCTGTTTTTTAAGTGTCACTTTGGAGCTATTATGAAAGAAGCTAATTGAATACAGTGGCTACGTGGTGATTGCTTTATTATTTTATGATTTTGTTTTTATTAGTTTTGAATGCAAAGATAAGATGGAGGTATTATTTTAATGAAACAAGCTATTAGAATAATAATAATAATAATAGTTTTGGGGATAGTTTTTGTTCGCATACCAAGTGTTCGATCAAATGCTTGAATGAAAAAAAAAAAAAAAACTTATGTTAACCTTTTTTATTTTTTTTATTATTATTATTTTGTTTATGTTAGATTTTTATTAGATTGGGGACATGAGGTTGATAGATCACATGTGATTGATGAACAAATTTGTAGTCTTTTTTATGTTAGTATATGATAACACATGTTAGTGCTGCCCCATTATGTGTTTGAGGATCCAATACTAACATGTGTATCTGTTCCAGTGTTGGTTTTCACGAGTAGGCTATTGGAACAAGGCGGCGTTGGTGATGTGGCTGTGGTAAGTGATGTTTTTTTATAAAGATCATAAATTTTTTAATCTTTTGGTGAATAGGGTGTTTAAATAATTTTTGTATTCTGTTTAATAATTTTTTGGCAAGTGAAATTGTTATGAACTCGTATAGGGTACATGTCTATTTTTTGCGGTCCGCGTCTTGTATGCTCACACACGTTAGTGATGCTAACACATGCTAGTATATACCCAACTAACAGTTGTTAGGGTCCATATGACATACGTTATTTTCAGTAAAATATATGATTTAGAATATGCTAACACATGCTACTGATGTATTGTTGGATTTCAAACCCTATTAATCGTATTTGAGTAGTTGTATTAACATAGTTATAAAATTGAGTATTATTATTATTATTTAAAAGCAACGTGATTTTTGTGTCGAGTAGGAACCACTTAGAATTGTGTCTATTTTTTGCAATTCGAGTCTTGTATGCTCACACACGTTAGTGATGCTAACACATGCTAGTATATGCCCAACTAACAGGTGTTATGGTCCATATGACTTACATTAGTTTCATTAAAACATATGTTTTTAGAATATGCTAACACATGCTACTGATGTATTATTGGATTTCAAACCATATTAATCGTATTTGAGTAGTAGTATTAACATAGTTGTAAAAATCGCGTTTAGTGTTGTTTATACACATGTTTGAGTATTATACACTTGGCACTTTAAATTGAGTACGATACACATGGCATTGCAGATTTGGTATTGTTTATACACATGTTAGTGATGCTAACACATGCTAGTATACACCTAACTAACAGGTGTTAGGGTTCATATGACATACGTAGTATATGCCTAACTAACGTGTGTTAGGGTTCATATGACATACGTTATTTCAGTAAAACATATGTTTTTAAAATACACTACACATGTTAGTGATGTCTCATTATATGTTTTGGAGAGCCCAACTAACACGTGTTATCTTTTTATGTAGGTGAAGAGATGTTTTGTGTTAAAGATGAAGATGGGTATCAAGAACGAAGCATAGCTAGATCTTTTTTATGTTGTTATGATAGTTTTTTATTATTCACAAATAATTATGTATGTATGAAAACTTTTTTTGATACATTTTTAGTATTGATTGTAATGATCATTTTTATCATTTATTAAATAAATACACATTTTATGTGATCTTTTATTATGTTCTTTTAGTATATGCCTCGTAACACATGTTAGTGATGTCTCACACAAGGTCAGAATTTTGCATCATAACACTAACGTATCTTAAATTTTCATGTTGGAGAAAGTGCCATAAAGTAGGAAAGAGATGACTTGACAAGTGTCAAATCAACCTTTCTAAACCTAAGATTCGGAAAATTAGAGTGGCCCACTTGCTTTAGTAAGATTACCATATTGCTCTTTATCCAATTTTATATTATAGTGGCCCACTTGCTTTTGATTATTAAATAGAAATTAATCATGGACCATTGATCAAACTTGATCAATGGTCACAATAGAGTTTCTAAGGTTTTTCATAAAGATGAGGTTTCCTTTTTATCCATCCCCTATATATATATATATATATATATATATATATATATATATATATATATATATATATATATATATATATATATATATATAGGGGAAGTATCCATAGAAAACCCTCTAAAATGAGTAAACCTTAGTAAACCTAATACTTGGCTTATATATATATATATATATATATATATATATTATATATATATATATATATATATATAGGGGAAGTATCCATAGAAAACCCTCTAAAATGAGTAAACCTTAGTAAACCTAATACTTGGCTCACATTTGTCCACATCACCCTCAAGCATCTTCTTATTATTATATTATCAAGGTTATAAAGGTCATTTTAGCATTCCCCCCTTTTTCAATTTTGAATAATTCCCCTCCTTATATAAAACTCATTCTCTCTCATTATCTCTCATTCTCTCACCACCACAATCTCTCTCATTTTTATCATCTCACTACCATGAGCAACCACCACCACCTCTCACCACCATGAGCAGCCACCACCACTATCGACCACACTAACCACCACATCATTTAACATCTGGAACACCCATCGGCCATCATCGTTTAACATCATCATCGTCGAACATCACCACCACCGTCGT